>JAUMJL010000271.1:1855000-3055000 GCA_033558185.1 Dromococcyx pavoninus | reverse complement strand
CCGCTTTGGACTAATCATCATCGAAAAATTATTTCAGAATAATTCTATATGAAATCAGATCATATGTTTGGAATGCAAGCACCAAAAGAGAAATTGATCTAGCAAGACACAAACCAGTGTACACTGGTGTACGAGTCAGTTAAAGGTGCTGTAAGTGCTGTACTTTCTGAGTTTACAGCGCTGTTTGATATTGTCCCAAATATATAAAAATGAATAAGGATTGATTAATATGCACTGTAACATCGAGATCTGTTATTATACAATACCATTTTACAGTTGTTTCTTTTGCCATATGAGCGTCTAAGTTAGTAACATGCGGGTTTTGACAGTTCTCCATCCTTTATCTTGGCAAACAAGAGTGTTGTGCATCTTGAGCTAAGTGTGAATCGAAGAAGCTTAGTGTTTGAAATAAAGGTAAACACTATTCTGAGGTGGCCAAAGATTAGACATGAGCAGACTTCAGGTAAATAAAAGAAAGATAATATAGTATTCTCCTTGTCCATTGAAAATAAAGTGAATAATGGTGAATGGACTCTATAGCAAAGAAGAATTAGTGTAAACAGTAAGAAAAGTTTAAGTAGATGGAGCTTACACAGCTTAGAGTGAAATTTTTGAGCAGTGTTCTTTGTTTTCATTGTAAGACAGATGCCTATGAGGAATGACTTGTATGAGGCTAATAGTGTGCTGTGAAAAGTGGAATAGCTTGGATGGTCTCCTGCGGTTCTTTTTAGATTTATTGGTCTGAAAAACTAAGGCTTTGACTTTCTATCTGCCCGCTTGTTTGCTTCTCTGTAGAGAGGCACATTAATAACTCATTGGGAAGGTACCAAACTGATATATCAGAATGGAGATGAATGAAGAAATCTGCGTGGATTGCCATGAGAGATGAGATCTGGTCTTTAAGTATGACTGTCAGGTGATTGCTGTAGTTAACAAGAAGGACAAGCTTTCTGTTAGAAGTTTTTTGTCAGTGTTGGATCAGGTTCCTGTAAGTACCAGAGAGAAGAGAGAGAATTAAACTCGGACAAATATAACAGTCCCGTAAGGCATTGAAGTGTAGTACCTCAGAACCACTGACGAATTCGTTTTTTCGAATTCCCATGTTTTGCTTCAGGTCAACATTACAGATAATTATTTGTTATCCTTCTGTAAGAAATGGGAACTTGTTTTTTTTTTGCATCTGAAGTGCTGTAATTTAGGCTTTTTTTTTTTTACTGAAGTATCTAAGGGTTTTATTGGTTTGGTTTGGTTTTTCTGTGTGTTTGTGCAGGGAGCTGAGAACTTGTGTGGTTTTGGAGAGAGCCAGAAAGCAAGACTGTTGGCTACTGAATTTATAACTATATATTCAGTTGTCACAAAGCTGTCCTTTGTAGGGTTGTGTGAAGGAACAGAAAGACAGATAATTTGCATCTAATCAAATGCAGTCCATTGGGCTGAATACAAGATTGTGAAATTTGAACTGGGTCATTGAATTTGTTCTGGGAATCCAGAAATAATTTATCTGTGAAGTTGATTCCTGTGACCGTAAATCAGTTTGGAATGTTTTCTAATGGTTCAAACAAACAGACTAATGGAAAATAAAGGCTATTTTAAGTTTTTCTAAGCAAATTTGTTAATGGTTTGTGTTTCATTAAAGCTGTTAATTTTTGTGCTGAGAATTTCTAATCAGTAGTACTTGTAAATCTTGATATTCCCCCAACCCTGAATGTGACCAACTTTTAAATTTGTGCTGTTTATATAAATTTTATTATATTTGATGCTGGTTTCTTCTGCTGGCTTGAAACATCTCAGCCGTTTGAAGGCTTGACTTGTTAAACTTGAAAACTTTTGTGACACTTTCATACAGTATAAGTGCTTGTCCATAGTAGGTTATAAAATGTGTATCCTAGTTGTGTTTATAAAAAAAAGAAAGAACAATAATAAATATTAAGATGATGCTTCATAATTTTGCATATTCTGTGTGCTGCAGCTCGTTGTATCAGCCGTTGTATTATCCAGTTAGTAGTCAAATAGAAACATTGGTGCAGAGACTTTTTGCTGCTTTCATTTCATGTAATTCCTGCTTTTCCTTTCTGGACTCTGTACAGGGCAGAACAGCTGCGTGCTTTAAATATACACCTGGCACAAACACCTACGCAGGCTTGAGGAGAATGCAACTGATTTCCATGGTTCCATGTCTGACTTGGACTGTGCTGTGCAGAGTCCTAGGGAAAGGACTTGAAGGCTTATTTCCAATCTTTTTTCCAAAGCAGCACATTAGCTTCAAGCACCATCACTAACTTCATTGCTAAAATACGCGTTCGTTGGTTGATAAAGCAAAGACTACTTAGTATTGTTTCAACACAGCATAAAGTAGTAAAGTAAAAGAGTGAAGAAGTCATTGTAAGTTTGTATGCAAACTAGAACTTGCATTAAGGGGAAGAAAAATGTAAATATGTTCAGACCTATTTTGTAGTGCTTATTTTAGAGCTAGTTACTGATGAAGGATTTTTGTCTTCCTATTGAAAGTCTCCTGAGTAGGGATCTGCCATAAACGGGCTTCTTATAAGGAATTCTGAGTATGGAACCAATGTTGTGTCACCAGTAATTTTGTCAGCAGTTCACCTGGACTTATCCTAGCAAAAACGTTTCTTCTTTCTGTGTCTTCATTGCTCTGTAAATGCCAGGAATAAACCAATGCGTGCCAAAACCTTAGGAGTGTCAGATTTATAAGATGAGAGTGTTAATTCTGCAGCCTGATCCTTGAGGTATTATAACCTTGTTTCATGTTGCTGAGTGACCCCTCTCAGGTTTGTTTAATTGCAATGTCTTTACACTTTTCAAGGACACACTGTCAAAGGATTACTTGAACAGGTGCTTTTATTTAGCTGTAATGGATACCAGGATGAAAAGGAATTTTACTTCTGTATCAGCAATAGAGTAATAAATTAAGCATTTGAACTGGCCTGGTTCTCTGCAGCTCCAGTTTCTAAAATTTGGAGATGAGGCAGTTGAGGCTTTGGTTGTGGTTAATGGTACTTGTTTGATGATCCTTTTACAGTTTGCAGTTCTTTCTCAGCCTGCAACTCATTAAATCTGAGCTGCAGAGTGAACCTAGGCAAAGAGGAAGAACACCGATACCCAAATCTGGTTTTGAATGGCTTTTGCAACTTATTCTCAAGAGCTTCCCTGATCAAATATCACAAATCATGTAGCTTTTAATGCAAGTTGAGAAGATGCGATGTGATGTCTTGCATCACCTTCTGTACAAGTGCCCATGTTCCCACTGTCTCTGTTTTGATACAGCTCTCACTGTTACCAGATTTCTTGGTTTCCGCATTGTCTTCTTGTTTGTTTGTTTCCTGTAACTCCTGTGTTTCCTTTGGGGGGTAAAGAAAAAGTGGGTTGCCATTGAAATGTTTCCTGAACATAAAAATATTGCAGTACCTGTCTCTGTTTTGTGTGACTTCAAGGAAAAAAACAAACAAAACTCCAAACAACCCCCCACGTATTAAAAGCATACTCTTGATCATTATTTCATTTTTCTGAGGCAATTTCCCCTCATCCCGCCCATCATTTTCGGTACTAATGATGTTTTTGAAGGAATCTTTCTGTCCAAATTTTGTCAAACAGGTATCTGTAAATTACATGCTTGCCTTTTCCTTGCACTGGCTGTTTTCTTAACCTTCATGAGAGAGAATCTTTTATTTATGTCAACAAAAGGAGATATGAAAAACAGATCACACTCAGATACTGAACAGTTTTTCAGTTATCTTCAAGTAAAAAATGCCTTTGTTCTTTTTTTGTTGAAGGTATATACATTCTGACTTGAATCTCTGCCAAGTTACTTGAACTAAAGCAACCGGTATATACATAAAGTTAGGAATAAAGCAATTTTAGTGCAATAAGTAATGTGTAATATCACTCCCTAACCCCAATAAAATGATCTGCTGTTTTACTGAGCTGCTAATATTCTTGTTGTCATTCTGCAATAAATTGTGGGGAATTTAATATAAGAACTGGCTTTAACTTTCAGGTTCCCCCCCCACCATGTCTATGTCTTTTGAATTTAAAGTTTTAGCCCTTTACCTAAATACAGACAGATAAACCCAGATCTGTTGTAGCGTCTCTCTAAAAGAAAGTGATGGTACAAGGTCAGGTTATACAATTACTTTCGTTTAGCTTGATGCAGTGTATTACACTGGATTATAATCAAACATTTTGTATTAAAAATGCCCAATTCATTTATGATTTTCGCGCTTTATATTAGGCTTACGTTTGAGCTTAGAGTGCAGGAAACAATCAGTTATTTTAAAAAATATAAATAATTCAAAATTTTGGTTCAGGAGAAAATATCTGCTTTTGTAATTTACTGAAAAATCTATGATATAATGTAGTATTTTAAAAACAAGCAATATCTTGATTCTTAAATGGCACAGACAAAATCAGCCTCACTTCACTTTTAGTTTTTTTGCTTCCTTTTCCACATGCATGTTAGCATGTAGACAAGAGAGAAGTTCATTAAAATAATGGCTTATAAATTCAGAATGAATGAATTAGATTTAATATAAAAATAGGGGGGTAAGAAGTGAGTACTAAAGTTACAGTGTGCGTTCGTGACCTCAATGTTTTTAACATTCTTCGAATACCAGATTTGTCTAGTTCTTGCCATCACCTCATGATTATTTGCTATAACTGCATACCAGAAAAGCTTATTTCACAATGATTTTCCTTCATTCTGGCCCGGTAATATACTTGTAGAGACTTGTTGGCATTTGCAATTTTTAAGATTTGTTGTTAGACCATTTTCGTATCTGTTTCATGTCTTATATATTGAATTTGATCTCCTTCTCCAAAATAACAGAGGAATTGGCAAGACCTCTCAAAAAGTAGGTGGAGAGTAAACCCCCCTCCCTTTAGATATTCTGCTCACATGACCAATGTGTGTTAGAAGCAGCAACTTATATATGAGAAGCTTTTCAGTATCTACAGCGAGTTATTATACTTGCACTGAGAAACAAAAATTGCTTGGAAAAATCACTTGCTGTTTTTGGTTATGGCTGAATCATTTATATAAATGTCTTCAAAGTTTTTTGTTTTGAAATTGAAGATTTGTTCCATTTTGATCAATGCTATTACTTAAAAGCTTGTGTTTTGGTCATTTCATGTCTGAATGTCTTTCATCTAAAAGATTAGCAGCATTTCCAGCTGTGTAGTTGGAAAACTGTTTGGGAATATTGTAATAAATTAATATCTAGGATTTCTTTGTTCTTGTGTAATATGGTTGTGAAAACTTCATGTGACTTGGGGAAATGTTTCCAATTTATATAACCAAAGAGATATTAATGCATGGAAATCCATTAATTAACTTACAATTTGTTAAGTTTGATCAGCCTTGAAAGATTGTTGATGCTCTTTTTTTTGTAACAGTATACCTCAGCTGAAGAAAGTAGTTGGATTTTTTGAGGATGCTTGAGAAAATGTATTGTAGTAATAAAGTTGGTGGAATCTTATGCAATTAAGAAGTTTTAAAATATATTTCAGCTGGGTTTAAGATGAAGACTTTTCAGCATTAAATTTTGTTTATTCTGGCTTCCACAACTTAATTTTGTTTGTATTTTACGTGGCAGAGGCTAAGTAGATAGCATTCAGTTAAGTGTTCAGTAATACATTTTTCAAAATGTTTCAGTTTACCTCCAAGGTGAATAATGATATAATTAAGGAAAATAAAATTGGATGTTGGATTTTTGTGCTGACTTTGGCTTTAGACTGCAAGTGGTATAGTGTTGTGGAAGAGTTCAGCTACAACTGCTTACCTCTTCAGTCCCCGAGTTCAAACAGCGAGTTATTAGAGATAACCAAAGTGGGTTGGTTTTTTTAAAGCATTTCTGGTGTTGTTAGAATGGAAGGGTGGAAGCAGTTCAACAAAAAAGCCCATAACAACCTATTTAAAGGTTTTAGCTGCACCTTGTCTTTCAAAACTCGCTATTAATCTTGCAAGAATGCTTCAAAATTATGGAAAATGAGATCCTTTTCACTGGCTCTCCTTTCTTTTTTAACCTGTTCTTGTAGGAACTGTCAGTACATTCATTGACACAAATATTTTTAATGGACTGGGTTTGTAATTTCATGATGATGGGGAAAAAATGGCTAGAAATGGTTACCTGAGCAGGAATATTCAGTGGCATCTTTTATGGGGTTTTTTTTGATGAAACATTTTTCGCTTATCAGACACTAAATAGGCATCTTTACTAAGTATCCTAATTTCATTTGTTAAATGCATAGATGTGATCTATACTGAAGCATTTTAGGGTGTGTAGTATGGGATAATAATGACATACTTCTTGTATTATTAAGGTGTGTCATTATTACAGCATATGCACACCCTCATGTCTTGTTGCTTAAATATGATAGTGCTTATAAGCTTTCCTTTTGAAGTATTCATTAACTGTCATGAATTAGGTAACAGCATATTTATGTACATTATTTTACCTATTATGGATGATGCCTTTCCTGTGGGTTGCAAAAGCAATACTACAGTGGAAACCTTAAATTAGGGACTGAATTTGGTAGTGGTTTCTGAAATGTGTTCAAAGAAGGAAACAATGATTCTTGTCTCTTCAGATGATGCATTTTAAGTGTTGCAGAAAAGAACATGCCTTTTCAATGTTAGTTCCACAGTATTTTATGTCTTGCACTGAATGAAGTGGGAATGAAGTGATCCTAACTGAGTCATCTAGCAAGTTTTAATAAGAGTTGCTCCTTTCTTCATGTTTTCTTGTTTGTGAGGGTGAGGTTGGTCTCCACACCAGCTCTGATCCAGAGTGAGAGGAGTAAGCAAACTACTAACTTAAATTTCAGTCTAGAAATGCACAAGCAAGATTTTCAAAGTGAACTTACGTGCATCAGGCCCCAATAAGAGAGAGAGTGCAGATAACGCGTATGCTTTTTACTGAGACAGCTTCAGGATGACTTGACAAAAACGTCATGTCTTACAGTATGTGTGCTCCTCCCAGTTCCTTTCCTGATAATTTTGAGCATTTGATTTTTGTTTTCCATGGTTGCTGCACATTAAAGTGAAACACATTTCAGGTTCTCTTTCCTGAGTGCTATCAATGTAGTCTGTTAGGATTTTTTTTCTTTATGTACTTTCGTTTCCAATTGTCAATTAGGAATCATGTGGTGCTTTGTTAAGTGTTACTTGGTATTTTGAGACACTTTCACGAACTATCACAAAAAACTTTAGCACTGACTATTCCAAATACTTTATCTTCCATGGACTTGACCCATTCACTGTTGAACTTTTTTGATATGTTCAGAAATTGTCTAGAGAAAACAAATCAAAACCCCCTCTCAGTCCATTCCTACTACAAAAGCACAGATCCTAATAGAGATCTTTGTGAATATGGATTCTGGTCTCCCTCCATTAGTGAAAACTAACCACTTACTCCAACTTTTAAAAATCAGTTAATTGTCTGGAAGAGAACTGCTATCCAATTTAGTTTAATTGAGATTTTTTTGTCAATGTTCTTACTAAACGCTTGTTTTTTTTAAAGTGAACTTGATTGTTACATTGAGTACATCCATTGGCTTTTGTTGAAGAACTGTGAATAGACTTATTATCTTGCTGTAGAGAAGGTTTTTTGATTCTTTCCCAGTATAACTGATCTATCTGTAGGGTTCCTCATTCTGTAATTTGACATTTCCTATGAGTTTGCTACATGTACAGCAAAAATTCTGGGTAACTTAGATGCTCTTTAAAAACAGATGTAAAATTTGCCCATCTTCCAGTAACCTGCTGTCATCTCCAGAAGCAGAAAGTGAAACCCACAATTTATAGCTCTCTAACTTCATATTTTACTTGCTACTGTTGGAATAGCGCTGTCTTTCCTGGTGGTTTGATACTTTCATTTTTGTTTTCTGAAATCTTTTGTATCTTCTGCTCCAAAATACAGTCTTGTTCTGGGAACTTTACCAGGCACCTCTCTAGATAACAATCATGTAGAGAATTTTTACTTTTTTTTTTTTTAGCTTTGATTAGTCTTCTTTGAGTGATCACTTTACCTTTGTCCTCATTTTATCCCTTGTGCTCACTACTTTTACAAATTTTCTACTTCTGATGCGTTTTGAAACATATTTGAGTAATAGTTTTTATTCCTTAGCAGGCTTCTCCACCAAATTTCTCAATTAGTTTTATTGGTTTTACATTAGTTTCTTAATTAGTTTTACATTTAAATTGCTAGAGTTTATGCTCAATTTTACTTTCTTCAACTTGGACAAGACTTTTTTTCTTTTCTGATAGTTAATTGTACTGTTTTCAAAAAATAATTATGGCTACTGTGTGATATTAGGGAAGTACTTCAGTGTCAGATTCCCAAAAGTAGGATTCCAGATGGAGACCTCATCACTGTCTACAACTACCTGAAAGGAGGTTGTGGTGAGGTGGGTAGTGGTCTCTTCTCACATGTGATAGGATGAGGGGAAATAGCCATAAGTTGTGCCAGGAGAGATTCAGGTTAGACATCAGAAAAAATTTCTCCGCTGAAAGGCATTGTAACAGCTGCCCAGGGAGGTGGTTGAGTCGCCATCCCTGGAGGTGTTTAAAAGGCAGGTAGATGAGTTTCTTAGGGACTTGGTTTAGTAAGGGGACAGGTATGGTTGGACTTGATGATCTCAGAGGTCTTTTCCAACCAGATGATTCTATGATTCTGAGTGCATCTCTATAAATGTACTCTGGCCTCAACAGACTTCAGACCCATCCCCACTTCAAGTCTCCGTGAGATTTTTCACACTGAAATCCAATAAACAAATTACTACTGATTCCTTCTGATATCAGTTATGTGACGTCTGACACAAAACCCCTGAGACTTACCCTAAAGCTTGGAAACCAAGAGTGGGAGGGGAGATTCAGAGATGGTTACAGAACATGTTCTAACCTGTCACTGTGAGACAAGGCTCAGCTCTTTCGCTTCACTTTGTATGAGTGGATGTGTGTTCCATCAGTAGCAAAATGTCAGTGTGCGCCAGCCCACAACACTTTGTGAAGCAGTTTTTAGCTAATAACGACATCACTGTGCTTGAGCACCCACCCTGTTCATCAGACAGGTCGAGTTGATGCTCAAAGGGAACCAATTTTTATTGGTGGAAGATGGGAAAACGAGTATGACGGAGATCCTCAACAGCCTTTCAGGTAATGATCTCTGCAGTTGGTTTGGATGTTGGCAACATGGTATCCAGCTGTGTGTCAACTCAGAAGGGGAAAAATTTTGATGATGATCATAGCTGATTTTCTTAATTTGTTAAATAAAAAGCGTTACAGGTGCAGTTTTGGGTAGTCATGTGTCGGACCTTATATTGCTACTCCCCTGCCTTTAGAGTCTGCTTTTTCCTTACAAGCTGGATTCATTGTTACTGTGAGGGTGTCTTCTGTTGAAAGAGGTTCAAGGCCACTAGTGTGTAGGTTCTGTCTTAGAGTAATGCTCTCATAATATGAGACTTCTATCTTAGCTTTAAATATAAATACAGAAAAAGATCTAAACAACACATTCATTACATTGTATGTGCAAACTGTTTAGTAGAATCACAATATTGGAAGTGGCCTTTGAGCATCCAAAGGACATCCTAGGCAAGGGGAGAGGAAAAAAACCCTACAAGATGTGTATTCAAAACCAACCAGCACTTTCAATGAAAAGAATGTATTTCTAGTTATATCTTCCTGCAATTGTTTGCAGTGTCAGGGGCTGTACATGTTGAATGGGCCTGATCAAGTTTGTTTCTCCCCTCTTTGATAGTCAGTATTAAATATGGCCAACAGTTCAGGTCAATCTCCTTCACTGAGGACCCTAAGGAACATTCCCAGATATCTGTCACACTGGGAGGGGGAGTGGGCTAAAGCCATGAGTCTTTTCAGTCCTGACCAAAGTGAGTGGTAGTGAGAGTTAGGAGATGCACTGGTCCTCATTTTCAGTTGATTTTACACTTGTGGACTGTGGTAGGAAAAACAAAGAGTTTTTACTTCAAAGCTGTAGCAGTATTGTGACACAAAAGTACCAATGTGGGTGGATTTTTTTTTTTCATTTTATGGGATTTTTGTTTCTTTTTTTTTAAATTTCAGTCTCAGATTTTATTGCTGCATCCCATAAATTTTGCAGAAGACTGTGACTGACATGCAGTGTTTTCTATTACAGTAAACATTATTAATAAACTCATCTAGAAAAAAATTAAAATACTTCAGGTCATGAACCTAATCCTTGGAACAACATGGGTCATAATTAGAGTTGAATTAAGTCAATGTGCCTGCATGAATATGTGTATGAATATATGTAAAACAAATCTAATATTGTTTCTTATTATCTCTTAACTTTTAGAATTTATGGGTAGTGAGAGAGGGTGACTTTGAGAGTTTTATGGCATTTTTACATTTAAATTTTACATTTAAAATGTGTGTAAATAAATACTTGCATACTTTAAATTGAAACAGCATAAATGCACGTAGTGATGGTTGCCATTTTTGTCTTGCGTATACTGGCTATCTCAATTTGTTGTCTCCAATGAATACATGAATGTATTTATTTTTGAGTAATACAGTAGCTATTTTTTTGCCTTATTTTGAAACAATTTAATCTTGTTCTGAAATTCTGTTTAAGATTAAAAAAAAGTGTAATACTTTGTTTGGGGCAGTGCGAAGAAGTTTGTTAAAGGTTATTAAATACTGATATGCATTTCCACAAGTCTTTGAGTGCTTTCCTGTGGATTCTTTGGAAATGACAGACAGAATATTTTTCTTAGATTTTTTTTTCCCTTTGGTTGGCACGATTTCCTTCTAAAGGTTTTTTAAGATTTTCCTTTACTAAGAATACTATTTTTGTATTACAAAACCCTACTGTCTCTGGAAACAATTATTTTAGATGAGACATTAGAATTAGGCATAAATATGAACACTTCAATATTTTCTTAACTATTAACATTTGATAATTTACTCCTTATGTATTTTGAAGAGTAAATTTATTCATTACTATTGATATTATAATTTACTCTTTATATCATTATTAATATTAATTTTGCACAATAGATTAGCAGGCCTTATGTGAGTCAGTCATGAGTTCTGTTTGCACGTTTTTGCATTGCATGTAGTGCAAGCATGTGTGAGTAACATTTTATTGTGCTGTGCCTTTAGGTTTTTTTGGTTTTGGCATTAAAAGAATATATTTAGTCAGGTATTTACCATGTAAGGGTATTTTCACTGTCTCATTTCAAATATCTGACCCTTGGTTCTCCAGACTGTGTCGTCATTGAAATGAATTGATATTTAAGAACGCTTTCATTAGAATATAACCAGTAGATGTTGGTTAACACCAGTTATATGAAGAAACCACAAGTATCTGGCTTCCAGCAGATACTGGAATCTGCTATTAGGAGATACTATCTGACAGATAGTAGAGCCAGAAGTCACGACAAAGGCAGTGCTCCAGTCCAGTTTCCTTTACTTTTTCTCACTTTACTCTAAAGTTGAATTTATTAATTTTTAATGTTTCACAAGGATATGCTTTAAGTACTTACAAGAGAAATTCGTGTTGTAATTTCATTTGAGGATGAACATTATAAAATGTTTGATTTGGAAGTCCAAGGAAGCTCTTTTCAGTATGGCTTTTATGTGAGTGATGGTAATATTTAACCACTTTTGTTTTTACACTTTTGGCTAAAAGTCCCATTCGGTTTTCTTTACACTAAGCTATATAATTACCAACTACAACAAAGATTAACAAACCTAAAAAATGCTAACTTGGTGTCATCCACCCCCTGTGCAACCGCAGTCCACCAGTCACATTCCTTACATGACTCTGTAGTCCTCTTGTCCATTGGATGTTGGTGTGGAGAGAGGCAGCGGTACTGTGGTCCTGCTGCAGCCCCTTTCCATCCATCACCACACCTTTCTATTTCCCTTTCTCTTACCCTATCCCAATCATTTTAAAAATTATGAGTGGGGACATTAAGCAGTTGTTAAACCATACTTGCTTCTTGGAGTAATGGTTTGACAATCCCTGCTCAGTTTTCATGGGTAAGCAGCCTTTTCTTAACTTCTGCACAGAGAGGGAGGTTACCGTGAAGGGAAAAGCGAGATGCTAAAGAGTGTATGCATAGTGCAGTGGTCCTTCAGCAAAAAAGCCAGAATTCTGTAGATGGGTGAAACGAAGAGTTTTCTAATGTTATGGGTCATCTGTGTCCAATTGAATGTGTAGTGGTAGAAGATTTACAATTTAGCCGTCATCAAACTTGTTTTCCTTTCAGCTGTCTGCTTGAGAAGATGAGGCAACATGACCCTAATAAGCACTATGTTCATCTGTTGCTGATGTGTATCTCCAATTTTTGCCTTTAGTGTAAAGTCTAGAGGATTTGAAATAGGAAAATATCAGCTGTTAGTTCTGCAGAGAGAAAAGGCTGACGTGGGTTTTTCTGAGAACTTGAGGGACTTTGTAGTTAGATATAAGTGATTCTCTATATGGAAGCTTTTGAAAACATTTCAGTTGACATTTTCCTATATTTTTGAATTGTGGATGTTTGGAGAAACGGTGGATGGTATTCTGAATAAAAGAAAATCATGATGTAGATCCTGATACACATGTAAGTGTATTTAATTTTACAAAACTTTCTTTCCTTGGACATTGTGTTCCTTCTGCATAATACGTAGTAACTTATTTCATGGTAATACGTTTAACCTTGGAATTCTAGGGGTTTGTTGGGGAAAACATTGGAAATGTTTTGGAAATGTATCTTGTAATTCAGCTTGGTTTAGCTAGTTTGTCAGGAGTTTCTTATGTGTATATGAACTATAGCAAAGCTGTCTTTGGAGAAAATGGGCTGTCTACATACTTGTTTTAACATGTTTTTAGGTCTAAAGTTTAGATTTTGAAGTAGCTTAGCTCAAGTGAAAACATATGCAAGGTTACTCTAGAAACAGAATACATGCTTCATTAACTCAAGGTAGCTATTTTATTATAAATATTTTTTTATTTTTTGGTGGATGGTGTATTTGGTAACAATGTTGTAGGTGAACATGGATGTCTATTGAAAATGTAATGGAGGTAAAAATGGCAAACTTAATTTAACAGTTGGTCTGAATTAATTTTCACATTTTGTTCCAGAACATCTTCCATGGCAGGTGAGGAAGTTTGTTGTGTACAGAGCGGTCCTTCTCTTCACTTCACTTGTGTCTCTGTAGTTGTGGCATGTAGAGTGTGAGAAGCAGCAACAGTGAAGGCTGGAGGAAAAAATACTTACTCATTCCTTTTTTTACTTTTTCTGTCACAGAAGTCTAATTGTGCCAAATGTGTTATTTTTTTTAACTTCAAATTTTTTAAAAAACTTTTAAAACCTCCATGAAAAAAAACTAGTTGGCGTAACAATGTGATTTTTATTTTGCCTTTTAATCTTTTAATCTTTTAATCTAGCATCTGATTTTTAATCAGAAGATGAACTTTGAACTCTGTTTTCATTATGCAATGTTATTTATACATGTATTTTTTAACCCCAACAAATTATATGAAAGACAAAGCCATAATATTTTGCAGTTATTGATTATCTATATTGTGTGGATTTATTTTTAATAACTCCTTTTTTCATAGTATCAAATAAATGTTCAAAATCTAAGTGACTCCTTCTATTGCAAGATCTTTTTAAATTAAAGTAATCATGTAGGGGAAGTGGGTATTTTTCTCTCTAAAAATATTAAATGCTTGCTCTTTTTATCTTTAATATCGGTATGTTTTGTGTTTACAAAATGCCTATTAAAAGTTTTATGGGAATTTCTTTGAAAGATGTATGGATACTTCAAAGGCAGCAATAGTGAAGATGTGTTTTTGCATCTCATAACTGAGATGTAATCAAACTGATATTTTCCTGCAGTTGAAAGTAAGTGGCTTTTTAATGTTGCCATCCTGAAAAAGTGTTATTGAAAAGTAAAGTGAAAATGTCTAAATATTTATGGTCCATTTATTAGTACTGGAAGATTTATTTCAGTGTGGAAATGGAGTGTTCGGTTAGCTTTAGGCTGAGACTGTTTTCCAGTGCAATTTGCATTTTAATAATTTTGATGAATAGGTTCCATGAGGGAAATAAGAAGGAAACTCAAACACCCCTCCCCAACAAGAATGTGATATAGATAAAGGCAACTTTATGGGTAATCTATAGTTTCTTTTTTTAATTTCAGGTGAGATTTTCAGGGCAAACCTGACTGGGGCTTCACCAGAGCTATGCGTAGAGGTATTTTTTCTGACAGAGACTACTTGACTTTCTCAACTCTGCTCATTGTTGTAATGTGGTCCCAGCTGTAATGTGGAATGCAGCACGAGCTTCCGGGAAGTACTCAAATGCTGCTTTAGAAAATGCCTAAATAGGAGTGTCATCATTTGGTGACTAAGGGTGTCTGAACTCAGCTTAGCAATTCTTTAATTCTTCTGTTTTCCTGTCCTGTGGTGAGACGTGGTCTTGGCAATGAGTGTTGTGGTAAAGGAAAGGAAAGGTGAATGCTGCCCATAAAGCAGGAACTGCAGGAGGCTGTGTTTGTTTCTCTTACTTGTTTTGTAATGAAATCTGTTGTTTCAGTGAATAAGCAAGAGGCAATGACATGCTGAATTGCACGTTCTAGTGGGATACTGACCTGCCAAGATTCCTTTCATTTGCAACATAATCTAGAAAAAACTTTTGACCGAAAGCGTCATGTTACTACTTGGTGAGCTCCTCTTAGAACAAGAGAATCCAGAATTTCTGAAACTACAGTTTGACATTTTCATGTAAGAGGTTGGCTTGATTGTAATCAGAAGAATTGCTTTGTTTATGTAGTATTGTAAAATTCAGTATTTTAAATGTTTTGGTTACTGCACTGTAGACTACTTATAGCACAGTATTTGCTTACATTGTAGTTAAGTTTTTAAAATCCATTTCAGTTCCTCCACTACTCTTAAGACTTTTCATGTGAAAGGAGGTACCTATTATTTTTCTTTCCACCTTGACAGGTTTTTTTTACACAGTTTTACTGATGATGCCTTAAGGGTCAGAATTCATTGCAGTTGATAGCTGTACTTTGCTGAGGGTAATCTAAGTACTGATGTCTTTTATTCAAGTGAGTAGTGATGTTTCATGACAGTAAAAATTATGGCTATTCATACTAGCTGCTCACATACTTCTAGTAATGCACTTACGCTTAGGTAATCCTAGTGATTAAGAACACAAAATCCTGTAGGAAAGACATCATTACTACATAAAAAATAAAATGAAGGATTTAGTAACTACTCTACATGTCAGACCTTGATTGCACAAGTGATTAGAACTCTGTATGGAGAGTGAAAAAGAGGACATCTAGTGCATTTGTTTTGTATTAATAAAACTGAAAGTAGCAGCAAATCTTTCAAGTCTGTGCCCTGAAAGGATGGTAGAACATGTATGAGAAGAACTAATTAAATTAAACGGCAGGTTATTTCTTAAGTGAGATGAACAAGATACCAAAGAAGAAAAAGTTAATGGTCCCACAAAAGACAACTGTTCCTCGTGAATCTGTTTGTGTTTGAGTACACATTCTGAACTGGATCCAGCTGTTCTGCAGATGGAAGGGCAGCTCTATCCATGCAGCTGATTTCTTTATCTTGTGACCTAGAGTGTGTGACACATTAGATAAGGGTTCATTCATTCCTCTCTCCTGCATTCCATTTCAGTAAATCCTTCCATGTCTGTCACCTCATCCTAAGCACGGGTTGTGGGTTTTGGTTTTTTTTTTTCCTTTTGTTGGTTCTGAAGTTATTTAGGGAAACCCCAGAAACAACGTACGTAGAAAGAAGGATGCATCCTGCTGACATGCTCTTCCTTTTCCAGGAACTGACGTTCTCTTTGCATTGGCTGACAAACATGAGAGGCATAAAGTTTTTAATAGTTGCATGAAATAAGATAAAAAGAGAGAGGGGAAATGCAGAATTTGGGAATTTGGAGAGTAACTTCAATTACAGTCTCAGAAATTATTTCGTTTTGTAATGAGACTACAAATGAAAATATGCACTTTTAAAAAACTGTAGCTGAACAAAATACAGAACAAAATATTCTTGGTTCCACAAAGGAAAATTATTCCTTACTAATCTATAAATATTCTCTAAGTGCATAAACCAAACAGTAGATACAGCTGAAGTTACTGACATAAGTTATTTGAAGATTCCAAGTCCTTTGCCAAGCCCCTTTAAAATAGGTTGAGGAGATTACAAGGCAAGGGGCAGTCAGGAATCAGGTAGGGACCAAGAGAGCTGAAAGAAAACTAAAGGTTACTGGAAGTGTTCACCACAGCAGAAGCATTCCATGTTGGAGATGAGAACGTTTATATGCAATAAATATCAGGAACAGGATTAGCAAAATTGCAGATACTAATATTACTTATTTATTTAGGACCAGAGAAAACCCTTGGGGGAATTTTGGGGGAGCCAGTTAGTTGGGTGAATAGCAAGATGCCAGGTGAAATTCAATGCTGGTGAATGCAAAAGCATGCATAACGAAAGTAATTTGAAATGTGCATAAGCTTTATTGTGTTACGAATTAATTTTACAAATTGAGAAGACATCTAAGCAACATTTTGGACAGCAGAATTGAAGATTTGTAGCTCAGTGAAAGCCACAGTGTTAAAAAAAAGCGAAAGCTAAGATATCACAGTATCACAGTATCATAGTATCATAAGGTTGGAAAGGACCTCTGAGATCATCAAGTCCAACCTATATCCCAACACTAACACCAACACTAACACCAACCATTATCTAAACCATGGCACTCAGTACCTCATCCTGTCTCCCCTTAAACACCTCCAGGGTCGGCGACTCCACCACCTCCCTGGGCAGCGCATTCCAATGGCCAATCACCCTTTCAGTGAAGAACTTTTTCCTAACATCAAGCCTAAACTTTCCCTGATGAAGCTTGAGTCCATGCCCTCTAGTTCTGTCACTGGTCACCTGAGAGAAGAGACCAACCCCTGCCCGACTACAACCTCCTTTTAGGTAGTTGTAGAGAGCAATGAGGTCTCCCCTGAGTCTCCTCTTCTTGAGACTAAACAGCCCCAACTCCCTCAGTCGCTCCTTATAGGGCTTGTGCTCCAGCCCCTTCACCATATGTTGGGTATAGCACGATGGAAATAAAGCACATAAAGCAGTAGTTCCACTGCTGCCTGGAACCACAAAATATCAAGAAACTGGGAATTTACTGGAATGACAAGGTAGATTAAAAACTTGTGGAGGTGTGTGTGTGTGGAGGGGAATCTGAACATTTGAATTATTTTGCCTTGAGGAGTAGCTGTTTCAAGTTTGGGAACTGTTCAAATTTTTGATTGGAAAGCTTTGATTCTGTACAGAGACACCTTTCTGCTCATGTCATGTGGAGAGGGCAGTCAGTAGAAAGGACAATTTGTGAATGCTGACCCTCCCCATTAGCTACTGCTCTGTGTAGTGCACAGGTACATTCTAACAGCTGCTCCCAGGGTTTTATGATGGGAGTGAAGAATTTAATTAGATTTAAAATAATTTCTTGTTAGATGCATAAATGTAGACAATAATGGCACAAGAGAACAAAACCTGAAAAGATTATAACTTATGCTTCTGCAAGAAGTCCAACACCTAATCACTAATAGGTGGAAGGAAGCATTTATTTGGACATATTGACATATTATTCCATTGTAACACATTAGCTGGGCTTTTTCTTTGTGAAGTGGCATTGAACCACTATCTGGTTTGAAATAAGAATGAGAAGTAGCAAAGTTGTTTCAAATTAAAAATTGTATACCTTTTCCATCAAATTGTGTACTTTTTCACCTTTCATTTCTTGAATGTTTTACAGAAATATATTACTTGAAAAGTTTGAAACAGGTTGTACGTATCTTTCTTCATCTTCTAGAACCCAATATATTTTTATCTTTTGTATAACAGATTGGCAAGTCTGAAGACAGAAAGTAGAAGCAATGTTAAATGCTCAGTAAAATATTTTTGAGTAAGAAGAAGTAATTTTAAGATCTTATGATGTGTATAGAAGAACAACAAGTTGATCCTTTTCTCCAATAGGTTCTTATATTTCTGTTTTATATAGGAAGCACTCACTGTAGTTGAAGATTTGCAGATTTAGTAAACAAAACCTTTCAGTTCTGCAGAAGCAGTTTTTTTCAAAACCTTTAACTCAGATAAATTTAATTTTGGATAGAAATTCTGTGTGTAGGGGAATGGCTTTAAAACAAACAAGCAAACACAAACCCCTTACTAATTCCGTCAGAGCCTTGAAATGAATGGTTTGTTTCAACAGATTATAATTAGTGACATAATGAAATATTTCTTTTGTACATAACTGTACAAAATATCAGGTCTTGTCAGTTCAAAAATAACATAATTTCTTGGGAAAAAATTTTTTATCCTAATTATTTGATGATGATCATCTATAGTACTGACTATTAATTGTCATTATGTGTCCCTCAGCTGTATTTGCTGTACTTCTGTATCAGCCTGTATGATTGTGTATTTGCAGTGTAGCACCTTTGTGGCCCTCAGGCTGGAGCTGGACATGCTGCACATACGCTATTAGACTAACTCCTCACTTTCTTTTTCAGTAATCATTTTTGTGCCTTGGAGACTAGTGGTGGCCTTTCAATTTGTAAGTCATAGTTTATTAGCGGAATTCTGTCTGAGCATCTCATATGGTTAATAAATGTTCCTCTTCCTGCTTGGGACAAGTGAAGCAGATGTCATTAAAAATTACAGTGCTAAATAATGGATGTAATGCTTCTGGTTTAAATCATGTCTATAAGTGAATCCTTTGTAATACTAAACAAGCTTCGTAGGTGCATAAAAATGTATTTGGGCCTCAATGAATTTTAGGAAACAGCAAAAGGCAGAAAATACGCTAGTCTCATTTCTGAGTAGGAGAAGAAGTATTTTAAAAAGGCTTTGTGGCTCAACTGAATTTTTACTAACAAGTATTTTGCAGCCACCTCTCCACATTGAGAATGGTTGTTAAGAAAAAATATGCTAACTACCATGGCTGTTGCATGCTTTTCTAGTTCAAGGCCCTCACTTAGCAACAGTGCTGAAAAAATAAACGATCACAAAGATGCAGGTGATGCTGTCTTGCTTTGCCAAACAGTGCAAATGATTGTGGGTAAAGCAGATAATTCTGAGATTCTGTTACTGATGATTCTGTTGTACATGTTTTTATGGCTCAGATGGAATAAGCATTGGTTTGTCTTTCAGAAATTGTGTGTTTTGGAGGAGAAACTGGATTTACAACTGTGTCTGCTGGAAATTACTTTGGAATCAGTGAGACTGTATTATGCAGTAAATAGATACTAATGACTGACCTTTTGAGAATAAAATATAAAACTAAATCTTCTTCATTTGTTTCTACCTGATACAGGATTTTATTATTGGATTTCTAAAAATTTGTATCATGAATGGAAACTTTTCATATTTGGTATGTGTGGTGGTGGCATTCTTATGCTTGAAGTTGTAACTAATGAAGTAAAAGCTTGGAAGAGCCAGTGCTGCTGCTTGATTTTTATCCAAGGTTAACATTATGTATGCCAGCTTTCATTTGTGAGATGCGATTTTCTTTTTCAAGTAGTGTGTTTCACTTTGCTAATAAATCTTAATTTTCATTATGCTAACCTTTCCTGTATCTGTATCTCTTGTAAAGAAGCTGTTATTACTCAAGGTCTTTGGTTCTGGGAATTGCTGGGAGTGTAGCTCTGGCACTCTTACCATTAAGCATGGCCTTCATTGTTCAATTCCTTTTGTAATATAATGAGTAGGCATGTAAGGAGCAGAGTGACTACTTTAATTTTTCCAGTAGTTAATGTAGCAGTGTAGGATTGCACACAAAGAAACCATTTAACATGAAAGTGGATGGAATGAAAAGATCATCCTAAAATACAGATTGAGGTGTTGTAGCCTTTGTGTTCTGAAGTAAGGAAAAGCAACAAGAAGGAGGACATCGAGGAAACTTCTGACAATCATCATCTTATTCCAATAGTTACACAAATACCAGAGCTCTGTATTTGGCAAGTGAAGATAAGTGATGGTTGGAGGCCATCGTCATACAAGACGTTCTGGTCATGAAAGAAAAGAGTTGCATAGGGATATCTGTCGTAGTTCTACTTTATTCGTCATTAGGTTGTTCTTCCAGTTCTGTTTAGTTCTACTTTATTGGTCATTAGGTTGTTCTTCCAGTTCTGTTATCCTTACGTTTTCCTAAGAAACCCAGGTTAATATTTAATGAATAACATTATTCCACTTCTCAGGTTTGATGAATCCCTCTATTCAGTGTTGTAGAGGTGCATTTGATACCCCCAAAGTCAGGTTACTTTTCAAAATCTCTTTCCTGCGTTCCACAGCATGGATTGATGTATAGCTTAATGACATGTCTAGAACATGTTTTTCTGAAAAGTGTAGCCTACTTATCGTGGATGAAAAGCACAAACCTTGTAGCAAGTGCAGAGGTTTGCAGTTAGGGCTTAACGTTCCAGTTGTTTACACAAAGTGCTCAACTAGTATAGTATATCACCTTTCCTTTCTCTGAGCTTTCTCTGAGCACCCTGAATGTCCCTATCAGTCACCTCAGCATTTCATTCTATAATTGAGCTATTTGACGCTTCCTATCTCGAGAAAGCAACTTCTCTGAGCAGGTGCCTGTGCTCCTCATTCTGTAGCATCCCCTACCTGGGTTGTCATTTATTTTGATCTCTTTGTGTCAAACGCTAGGGGTCCTTAAAATAGCAACCCTTTTTAATGTTGGTAGTGACTGTAATAAGGGAAGTTCTTCAGCAGGGGAAAGGACATTACAGCAGCGTGATGCTTTCCCAGAGACTGCAAGTTAAAAACAAAACAGAAGAACCTACCATCTCCAACCAGAAACCCCTTAAAAATCCATTAGCGTTTTCTAGGCCTCATTGTAGCTGTCAGTTAAGATTCTTCTAGACAGCAGTATGTGAACTTCAGGGTGTATAGATGGTACAGTAACTTGCATGTGCCAAAACAGTAACTTGTATGTGCAGCTGTGTGTGAAGTATTTAATAGTTGACGTCTCTGTTGGGCAATGCAAAAGCATTGGTGAACTGTAGGCAGCAGGTTAGGTCAGTCAGATGATCTCCTGAATTTTGGTGTCAGTTATATGTTTTTGGCTAAGGGTGTACAAGGATCTGTGTTTCTTTGTGTGATAAAGAAACTCTTTTGCTTGTAAAGCTGAATTCCATCTATATATGCTTATGTGTTGAAGTCATGCAGAAATGATTGGCCTTTGTGAATTGCCACCTGTTTTTAGTTAGAGGAAATCTAAGGTTGTCTGAAGTTACATATTTTGAGGCTCATTTTCTTTAGCAAAAATGTAGGCAGGAGATGCGTATTCTTCTGTCATGAGAATACTGACTGGTTGCATTTAGGCATCTTAAATTCTTGTATACGTTGTATTTAAAAAACTAGTAATTCTCAGTGTACGTTACAAGATTAAATATTTTTCTCTGCATAGCCAGGTAATGTCTTTATGCTGCTGCAAGTATGTGAATTTCATTTCTATCATTAAGAACATTGCTTTTTGAATCATATTCAAATGAGAATATCACACATTAGCTTTGATTCGGTTGAGAAATTTAGGTTACAAGAACACATCTCTGTGTGTGTAATTTCACTTACGTCTGCCTCCAGAATGTTATTAACCCTTATTAATGCTAATATTTGAGGGTTTTGTAAAGCATTATAGTTACATAAAAACCCCCATTCATCCTTTTCATATTATACCAGTTTCAGACAGAAGTGACCACTACTGGAAGTGCACTGCTAATTAAAAATAACATCTCAATTCCAATACTTACAGTACTTTATCTTATACAGACTGGTGATTTGCACTGAGGCGGACATATTAACATATTCATGCCAGTAGAATGATTTTAAGCATATATATTGCTTATTGGCTTGGAGGATTAAGTGTTCCTTATCTTATATCATATATCATGGAGCTCTTCATAAAACAAACAAACTTACTTCCAGGTTTGGAATGCAATCTCTAGTCTCACATTGCCTATTTGTCTCTGTACTGCTTATGCATTGTGCTTTTTTAGTCAGGAATGTATGGTGGTTAATTTCCACTTTTGTTTTCAATTTATTTGCTTTAAAAGTATAACCCAATTATTTGTCCTTCTGAAAGATAAGAAACTAAAGATACAAAGGCAAACATTAGAACTATGCTTTTAAAAATCTGACCTTACTGTACATGATAAAACCTAGTAAAAATGAGAATTTAGTGAATTATACCGTGTATGCCTATTGCTGAAACTTGTCAGAGAAGATCCCTGTTGACTGCAGGAAGATATATATTGTATCCGTCATCAGAAACTTTAAAAATCCTGTCTGGAGGAGGCAGATTGCAGCACAACCAAATTTACAGATTACATCAAACTGAGGGATGCAATTTGATGCACTCGAGAGCTCATGTCATTCAGATGAACCTGGACAGGCTGGAGAAATGGACTGATGGGGACCTCAAGAAGATCAGCAAGAATGTAAGAAAAGAGTCATAGAATCATTAAGGTTGGGAAAGACCTCTAAGATCATCCAGTCCAACCATCAGCCCAACACCTTCATGCCTAATAAACCATTTCACAAAGTGCTATGTCTGCATGTTTTTGATCACCTCCAGGGAAGGAAAGTCCCTCCCTGGGCAGCTCTTCCAATGCTTCACCAATCTTTCGTTAAAGAGTATTTTTTCTAATACCCAATCTAAACCTCCCCTGGTACAACTTGAGTTTCCTCTGGTCATCTTCATCTGTATAAGTTTATACAGCTAAATGAAGCCACCACTCATGTCCACAACTCCACTGTGTTATACTCTTTCTCCTAGTTCAGTTATGATTCCATGATATATTTAAAGTTTTTAGAGTAGTTCATCTCTGCTTCTCTCTTGTGGGGATTGGAAGCCCCTAAAAGTGTCCTGCCAAGTTGCTATCCTTTTTCAAAACAGTCACGCTTCACTGATCAGCAACTCCCAGAGAAAGAGTAAACAGCTAAAGGCGCAAACTCTTTGGCTTCTCTGAGCTTTCTACTCAACTTTTATAAACTATCATCTGATTGATGTGTTGCTTTCCTGTGAACTTCTTCATAGAGACCCAGATTCTTCTTTCTCTCTGTTGAGTTTCAGTTTATTCTTTTGCTTCAGGAGCCTGAGGACTGCTGACCAGCAATGGCTGGTCTTGTGTGCTTCATTGCTGATGGAAGTACAGCAGATTTTTATGTGTGGAAGACTCTGTTAATGCTATTGAGTATATTTCACTGCAGCTGTGAGTAGTTCCCATTAAACTGAAGGGCTTTTTTCTGCTGGGTGTGACTGGCTTAAAAATAACTGTCTGATATGCAGGATTTATAGTGGTAGTATAATTTTTGTATTTATAATGCCTATCTCTTTGTGCTAAAAAAAGTAAGCTAATTTTTCATTTATATTTGCCAAACTTGAAAATTGCAGAATGTAGTAAAGATTACAACAAGACTACAATGTGCTTAGTCAGTATAAATATGCAGTGTGATGGTTTTATGCTTTAGTAAAATCTGCTAAACCTTTAGCAGCCCATTGAGAATCATCCAAAGTGATTGTTCATTACACTCATCCAAACAGTTTTTATAATCTTAGCAAACATTCTCCAGCTTGAGGTTTATTTAGATGAATAATATTTCAAATTTAGCTGCTTAAGATAACTGCTTGCAAAAGAATAGTTCTCTATGTGGAAAGATTGCTTTCCTTTTCAATGATTGTGTATGTATTTACTTGTACTGGACTCAATAAAAATAACTTTCTCTGTCAATACACACAGGGAAGATGTGTGGTTCAGAGTTACTTGCAAGCCTACCCCCCAGTTTCTAGTTGTAATGCATGTTCCTCTAGCTTAGGAGAAATTGCAGAGCAAACTGGATAATCTGTCTTGTCTGCTCAACTCTTCCGTTATTTAGTATTTTCTAAATCTTAGCAGGAAGCTTTCCCATCACTGCCAGTTTTCCAGGATTCATCTGTGGGCTACCTCCTGTAGAGCACTGAAGACATTTTACTGGGAGAGGCATAACATGGCTTTAGCCTCTCTGGCAGACTTTAAACTATGCATGGTTTGTGAGATTATTTTTCTATAGGCGTTTTCTCAATTTTGAGAGAAGAATGTTCTTGGGGAAGGCTGTTGTTTTCAGACCTTGTGGCTAGAGGGCTTTGCAGTGGTATGTCTACGGTTGCTTGAGAAGATGGGAGGTGGCAGAGCTGGATGATTTGGGGAAATTGGACCCTGTTGGATAATTCTTCTTTCGGGCATGTGTGCTTTCCTCTATTGTTTAACAGAGACTGGAGTTGTGACAGGAGGGAGAGTGTTAATTCCTGGAGTAATTTGCTGATACTCTAGATACAGGCTGTTCTTGCTCGTTCTCATGGTGTGTGAGCTTGGAGACTTATCTGGGTCCTTCCTGGGCCACCATAAATCCTGTTGTCAGCTTTAGTGCTACACTGAACTATTTGCATCACCAAAGATAGATGGCTTCCCAAAATTGTAATTTGAATAATAGAAATGTGGTCTGTAGTGAAATTTGAGATTTGAACTGTTCTGGGGACCTGAACCAGAAGGCATGCTAGTTTTATTCTGCATTCCATAAAAGAAATTTGGTAATGGGTCCAGATTTGCATCTTCAGAGGTTTTTTCCTGCTTATACTTTCTTTTTATTCTCAACAAAAGAGATTCTAGTTCCAGTATCTGTAAATGGATTTTGCCTAGCTAGACTCGGAAAAGTTGAGTTGAGAGTCATTTTCTTCTGTCTGTGTTTCATTTCTTAGCGGTTTAAACTGCAGCTACTTCTCTGTGGAGCTTTCAGTGACTGGTGGTAAGAAGTAGGGGTTTTTTTTAGGAACTGAATTGTTGCATCTGCCAGAAGGAAGGCAGTGTAGGACAGATGCAAAAGAATGTAATGCAAATAACATGGAGGGCTACATATGATAACACATTTTGCAAGAACGGAAAAAAATATAGAAGAGGAAGAATGGATATTTGGACAGTTTCTTATAGTAATTAAAAGTACAACTGTTAAAATGAGACATATTCAATAAAAGTTTATGATGCTACTTAAGGTTTATCAAAAAGATAGGTATCTTTCAATCTGCATAAAAAATTAATTACTATGGCAAGACCTCTGCTGTGCTTCCTAAGAAAGCAAACTCAAGTTCTTTCTTTCTTCATTTGCTTATGTCTAGTCATTTGGGCCATGGTAAGGCTGAGGGGCAGGAAGACAGGAGAGTCAGGGATGGGGGAGCCCGCAGCAAAGTAAAAATCCTCTTCTGGGCTGCACAACCACTGTGCCATGAAAAGTCAGCTGCCTACAAAGACCTCTCCATGCTTTGACCATTTGAGTTGCAGATTAACTATGTCCTTGGTGCAGTTCCGTGAGGATGTTACTTCCCAGCTTTTATGCTGGCCTTTTTTAGGAAACGTGCCTCCCTTTTCTGTCTGTGTGGAGAGGAAGTGATACTGGCCTGGCAGTGATTTTGCCAAGAACCTGCTGGGAAGTCTGTGCATTGTGTTTCAAGATCTGGAGCAGTGGTGAGTGCAATGCAGAAATTTTATCAATCGTTTCTGCATTGTCAGCTGGAGTCTCATTGGGTTTGTCAGCTTCAGGTGTGAACTCTCTCTGGAGGCTTTTCCCACAATATTCACTTTCTAATGCTCATATTCAGGCATAGTTTCTAGAATTGGTGTCATCATAGTCAGTCTTGGGCTGAAATTACCAAGTATCGCTTTGAAGTCACTGTAAAAGTTCTTCCCAAATGGCAATGTGTGTTGTTTTGTTATAATCTATAACAATTTCTGTTGTCAGTTTGTAAACTAACAGAGTGAAAAATAGTCTCTGAGTGGAGTTGAAGGAAGGTTTTAGTTTTGTCTTTTTTCTTTTTTGCTTTATTTCTAGGCTTAGAAAGGAACGTACTCTATTTAATTCACATCTGGTTGGCTGATTTTCTTCATGGAGAACCTCCAAATTCATTGTGGAGATTAGAGTAAGAGTTTATGGGTTTTCAGGATTTTGAATGGAATTTGAAGTATTGTGTTTTCAAGCAGTATACAAATCAGTTTTCTCATAGGTATTTGTTCATGTTCTAATTTTGGCATTTCTTTGTCTGCATCCTAATTTTAAAAATTGTTTTATACTTCATGTTGTGTCTTGGGAGTTCATAATGTGCTCACTCTTTCTGCAAAAACGCATACAAATCCATTAAATTTCCTCATGACAAAAAGTCCTTATCTAAGAAGCATTGCCAAGTTAGTTGAAATCAACTTATTTATCAAAATAAGCTGCTTATTAATGATACTGGAATTTGCAAATCATAAAAGAAATTGATGAGTGTATTAATATGCATGATTTGTTTTAAAAGAGTACAAACACGCGATCTTACCATTGCCTTATTTTCTTCATAATAATGGTTAGCAAATGTATTTGTATCCAAAAAGAGGTCTCATGAGCAAGATAAAGAAAAAATGGTTAGCTTGCCAGCTAAAAATGTCTTTCCTCTCAAACTTTATCAATCTCCTTGTTTGTATTTAAGCTCATAAGTTGGAAATTGTAAATTGCTCTGGTTTATGAATGTCCACCATTGCAAAACTTTCCACAATTTTGGCATTACATTATTGACTCATTTCTGGCATGTCTCTCCATCTTTATTCTTGTCTTTTTCTTGTAAGTGTACTGCATTCCAAGAAGCTCAGAAACTGGAGTCTTCCACTAAATTTTTCTGTATCTTCTCCGATTGAAAACTGAATTTTTTTCCTTGATTAAAATTAAGTCAAACTAATACCTAGCTTGGGTCTTCCTTTGTGGTTTAGATATGTTGTTTCTGAAGTGTCAGATTTTATCGAAATTGTTTTCCTGTCTATGCATTGGTCTGCTTGTACAGTAGTCTAAAATAATGTTTGAAACTTTGTGATATGACACATGGGCAGACCAGTTTGTGTACATTATTTAATATTAAAAACCAACTGTTTGAGCCTTCAGGCTGATAAAAATATCCTAAGTGTCTTTGCTTGACTATAAATAAAAAACAGTTTTATGTTAAGGATATGTAAGAGTGGGATGCAGATTATTACTAAAGTACTTCATTACTCATTTTGATAATTGTGATGCAGGTGGCAGCCACATAAAATGATCATGTGGTACGTTTGAGGTTTAAATTGGTTGGTTGAAGGGATGTTTATCCTGGCTAAAGAAGAGGATAAAACTTTAGATTAGAAGTTAAACCCTAACGACATTTTGGCTTTTTCAAATTTCAGCATTTTTGGTTTCAGCAGGAACTTGACTATTGTCAACAGCTGGTTGCAAAACATCTGTGGACCATGAATCTAAAGACCAAGTTCAAGAAGAACTTTTGCTACCAGTTCCAAATGTTTTTAGAAGGAAGGCTTGAGGTTTAATTACTGTAAGATTTCTGGAGCTTTTTCCCCCGAGTCCTTCATACTCATTAGCCAAAGTCATTGTAGGAGGCATTTCTCTAAAAAGCTTTCTGCTTTGGTTAGCCTGGACAAAACAGAAAAACTCCTCTGAGACTTTTGTTACGGTACGTTAATCTAGGGACAGAACTGTCTCAAGTAGTCACTTGATGGAGTATCTTTCTAATTTCATTTTAATTTTCACACTTAGTTTAGGTTCTTAGTTGGTTCAAAGGGGAGGATACCAATAGAGTGATGCTATTCTGGATTGATGACCGAGTCCATGTCGTACAAATTCTCTGTCTGGCCTTGGTGTGGTCTCCTTGAAGTATTATCACCGTTGATGTGTGGCAGTTGATGAAATGAACTTAAAATGTCATTTAGAATTTTTATTTTCCTTCTGCTTAGGAACTCAAGCAGGCATCATCACCATCAGTTTATTTTGGTGATGATTCTGTATTGTTCCTCACAGTTCTGTGGGTATGTGAAATTTTTGTTCAATAGAGGTAGAAAATCTATTTGCATTATATTACCATACAGAAGTAGGGAGCACTGTAGAGGTGATCAGGAATGAGTAAAATCACTCAAAATCCTACATAAATGTAGATTGTAATCTCCTACTGCAACCTCTGGTGTGTTGAAAGCCATTGGGGATGGTCTAGACTCACTTTCTTTGCTGTAAGTGGTTGTTCCTGACAGAGTGGCAGTTTCCTTAGAGTTGTTGTGTTCGAGGCTCATATCACAATATGTTTTATTAAGATTTGACAACTTTAAGTGTGCTGCAACTTGTGTTGCCAAATCTCAAATATCTATAAACCACTTTTTTCAGACTGGTAATATTGCCAAGTTTCCTGCCAGATAAAAATATTTTCAAAAGTATCCCTGCTCTGCACTCCTGAAAGTCTTGCCCTGCAGCCATGGTGTCTATTTAGGGAGTACCTATGAAAAGTGACATTTCAACATCACACAGATCATCAGTGGCAGAGGCGGGGGGTGGGTGCTGCTTTTTAAGAGAGCAGTTGCTGAGCTGTGTGGCTGATCAAACACCTGTGATGTTTTGCTGTATGAACACTTCCCTTGATTTCTGATTGTAAGTGCCCACCTTCCACACTTATTCTCTTCCTCTCTTAGAAGCAATGAATCTTCTTTGGAACATTTATGTTATTTGCACTGAAATTAAGAAACCACCTTTAAATTTCAGCAATGTCAAATATAGAATTGTGCATGTATCTTCCTTACTTTGCAGTCAGCTCACAAATGCTTTTAAAGCAAAGATTGCTATGAAATGTATTTGGATTATTTTTGTCTTTTGGTTTTGTTCGGATTTGTTCTTTTTGTTTTTAAAAACACACTATTGTTTGTCGTGCCATGGGAGAGAGTGGCCATTTACCTGTTTGTTTTCATGGCAGTCTTCTTTTCATAGTATCAGCTGTAGGTAGTCTTAGTTTCATTATGTAGATTGTTTGTGGAATGTATCCTTCAGTGGACTGGGGTGCACATCAGCATGGTTCTGCCACTGGGGAGTTGTCTAAAATCCATATGAATTGTCAGTAGGAAGGTCACCAATGCATAGTGTTATTATACTGTCAGTATTTTCTATCCAGCTCATCTCTCTTCTTTTAACAGCTGATTTGCACAACTTTTCCCTGCTCCTTCACTTTTCTGAAGTTCCTTTTGCTCAATTACAGGTGACACATTTACAGGTGATGAATTTCCTGTAAAATTTTGATTTGCTGTGCCACAAGGAATTGTGAAGTTATCTTTATATTCTACCTAAATTTGCTTATTTCCATAAAATGTTTCTAGTAAACTCATTAGCAAGTGACTGTAGTTAGCTGTTCAGGGAGATGAGTAATTTCCCACTCACAACTTTCTGTTTCTGGGAAGTAGTAGCATCGGTTTATGCTCTGCTTTCTGTAGTTTGGAACGGTTTCCAAATCAGTGTGGCAATACTGGATTTGAAATAGTTCTTTGGTTTTGGACAACTTTCTGACACGCTGAAAGATGCTGAAAGTATGTACTTGAGCATCATCTTGTCTCCTTAGACATGCTTTGAACAGTAGTTTTGAAGTGTAAAAATAAAAAAAGGAAAAAGACATTTTGTGATTCTGTAATGGATTTGGAGAAGTGGAAGACATTAGAGAATTGAAAATACTTTTTGCATTTAAGTGCAATAGGTTGATGACACTTTGCGTGCAAAGTTTGTTAGTGAAAATGTTATGTAAGGTGCATATGTTATGATGCAACTTTTAAATGCACCTTGAAGATGCAGTTCATGTTACTTGAAGATTTATAGCATGATAATCTTAAGAATTTTGCATCAAAATCAGAAAGTGCATCATTAAATGTGCATTTCACTCACAAAATGTATCTGGCAATTATACAGCTGTTAGCAAGTCATGGGTTTTATAGAAACAGAAGGATATGATCCAGGCTTTGTGTTTGTAGCATTTATTTCCCTTCTAGTAGCTTATGTTACAAAATATTGAGTTGAAAGCTATCATTCATAGATGGACACTCTACTTTTTTAAGACACATGTAGCTCCTAGTATCAAAATATGAACCATTTTAGACATAATTTTATTTCTCAGCTACGGAGTTTCTACTTCATGGAGGACAGAATGCAAACCTTTAGAAACTTGTAAGAGTATTGGTCAGTGTAAAGATTCCCAACATTTTTGTTACATTGCTATTTTAAATATTTTGAAAACCAAAGTAGTTGTGTGATTTGCTCTTCTTTTAATATAAGCAAGACGCTCTTCTTGATCTTTGTTCTGTGCTGTGCTTTTTAATTTGCCCTGCATATTAAGCATAGCTTAATTTGCTGTATAAGCTCATAAGCTGTCTTTGCAGCTGTTGTTGAGCAGTTGGAGACAAAGAGAGAAAACGGACAGTAGGATAGCTTTGAGGAGCAAGTGGATCTACAGGTTACGAAGATAGGAAAAATAACCCTATTTTTATTGTAACCACATTTATTGGCTAATGCACTATTAAGCATCATTGTGTCTGGGGATTTACATTAATTTACACAGAAATATATCCATTTTGTTTGGAGACAGAAGAGCTGTGATTTTTCTCACATGTATTGTGAGACATGGTCTACTGGTAGCTGTGAATGCACCTAATAGCATATGCCACTTTCCTACTGTTGGGAGATTCCTTTGTTACTTTGTTAAATTTTTACCAGTGAGTCAATCAGAGAAAAGTCTTCAAAACAGAAATTAAAGATGTTAGTGAACATCTGAATTATTTCATCCAAGAATATTAAACATAAAGATCTTAACGCATTTAGTGAAGCACAGCTGCACATTCACCACAGAAGTGAAAGAATGCCCAGATTGTTCAAATCCCGTCCTGTCATTCCAAAAATTGTAATCACTATTATTATGATTAGAGGGTGGGGTCAGTGTTTTGGGCAAAGAGGCCGGCAGGTAGCATGTTGCTGTGCCAGTTTAATGAAGATGGGTGTGCAGAAGTGGCCAGTGTTAGCCATTCAATATCATGAGTTTAAATTGTACATGATTTTGTTATTAATGTTGTGCAGAGGAAAATCTTTGCTTTATATTCTACAACTAAAGAGCTAAAATATCTAATGCTATTTCTCTTTTTGCTATGATTTCATGTTTAGGAAAAAGATCATGGATTACTTTGTTTCTGAGGCAAGGTCTGAGATTTTCATTTTGCAGCCTTTTTCATTGTGACAAGACATGAATTCTATCTAGGAATTGTTCATTTCTGAGGCTCTTTGGGCTAGAACTCACTATATGCAATGGAACATCAAATAAAGTTCACAGTAGTACAGGGAAGAGCAGATATTTCTCTTTGGACTGAGTCACGGCTACAGCATTGCTGTTTCTCTGTGGTTTTGGGGAAGTATTTTTTGGAGTGGGCAGCTCTTGGTGAGACATAAAACCAAGGTCTGCCCACTCTATGCACTAAGGATCTCTCCATACGAATGTAGGAGTGTTATCCACTTTGTTTTCTTTAAACTTCTATCTTGAGTAATGACGTTCTGCCTACGTTGCTCCAGTAGCTTTCCTATGATGGAGTGCATTTTGTCCAACTTTCTTCATCCATTCAGGAAATTGCTGAAAGGGCTGATTGTTCTTCATCAGTGGGGCACCATCCAAGCGTATGGTCAAAGTAAACATTGAAGTCAGATTCTTTGGCTGTGCAAGTGGCTACAAATAGAAATGTTAGGACTCTGTTACACTGTGAAGTTTAGATTAAGGTGAAAGATCTTTATAGAGTCCCAGATGAAATTATCCAGTGCTAATGACTGTAACTGCACGAGCTCAAAGGCAAAATGACTAACAAAAGAATTGGAAAGTAGCATTGCATCTCATACCTCACCACTAACGGAGATTTGATTTTAAGATTTCTTTGACTGCTGTTGGTGGCAATTATTTGACATATATGCTGATTAAATAGACTGAGGATTTAGAAATAGTGTTGCAAAAATTGAAGGAATATCATGTCCAGAAGTCTTAATTTAACCAAGCCATTTCTCAGGAAGACATCACAGAGATGAAAATATTTAAGGCACACTTGAAAGCTTTCCAGTGTTTATTGATTTGGGGAAGTGCTGAATAAAATGAATACCTGAATCCAAAAAGAATATTATTGGAAAAATAGTAAAGAAAAGTTGGAGGGATGTGAGAAGGAGGGGAACAATGCATCATACTTTGTGTAAGGGAAAGGTAAGTTCTTGGTCTAGTTTTTAAAATCTTGATATTGATGTGTAAGAGAAACCAAGAAAGGTATCTGCAAAGGATCTGATGTAATTGGAGCAAGGAAAAAGCAGTTGCTCAGCAGGAATTTTAAAAATCAGTTAAAATTGGAGTGCTTTAGTTCTTCATTATAATGATCAAGAGATGTGGTATCTCAAACTATGTGTTTATCAATAGAATGTAAAAGAATTATATTTATTATAGCTTATAAAGGAAACAGTATAAGATAAAGCATGATTAGAGGCAGAGGTAAGTGAAGAACAAATCAAGAGATGGGAGTTACTGGGTGACAGGAAGAGTAGGTGGTCAGCTATGGCAGAAAATTGCATCTTCCTGGATGCTGGTGAGAAGACCAACTGAAATAGACTTTGTGGATAATGATTCAAGTTTTGGTCTGCCACTCAGTCTGTAAGCATGTTTATATATCCATTTCTACTCTGAAGTGCTGATGTATCTTTGTATATTGTTAATTTATTTTGGTTTAACGACAATAAAATAATTGCTGCCTTTTTTGTTGACCTTTCCCTCTCTTCTTAGTGTGGTTATCTCACTGGTTTTGAACCATAAAACATCTGAACGAGTTGGTGAGTTGAGGGCGTGGGGACGTCAGTTCTGTTACTGGCAGTGTGGAGGGGGCAGTTTGACAGCTTTGCTGTTACATGTGGATATTTGATGGCAATTTCCATGTCTTCGGGGTGCTATTTAGCTGTGGTTCACAAATGGAGAACACCAGTCCTTGAGCTCTCTCATAACCTATAGTTTCAGATAACATTGTCTAGATCCTGGCAGAACTGTTCTTTCCATTCTCTCTGCTTAATTTTGACCTGGTATTGTGGTATGTTTTTCTTTTCCTTATCTACTGTTCATCTTCTTAACCCACTTTTCCCTTGCATTCACTTGTTTATTTTATTTCATTTTTTTTTAAAAAAAAAGGACATGTGGAGGAGTGTTTTTAAAATGCATCAGCTGTTCCATAGTGATAAAAATGAAAATTTTCAGGTTTTGTCTATGAGAGATTTAGTTATGAGAAGAGAATTTAACATTTTGATGATTTAATAGATTGAGATAATTGCTTCAGGGAGGCTACAGACATTTTCAGTAGGCTTTCATGTTGGCCTGTGTTCTCTATAATGGGTCACTTTCTGTGTTTGCAGAGGGACAGAAAGTTAAAACAGATCTTTAAAAATCACTGCACAGTAACTATTAAGTCAGTTTACTTCTATAGTTTTCTTTTGAGAAATTCCTCCCCAGGTGCAGGACTTTGCATTTCCCTTTGCTGAACTTGATGAGAATGTCTTTATACCTCAGTCCAGGAGAATTCTTGGATCCAGGTTAAATATTAAAAAATAATAAGTCAGTATGGAATTAGAACTAGTGTCATCTAGCTGGCATTTTCAGTATGCACATTTATAGCTTTTTGTTATTTAATTATGGGGCTATCGTTGAAAATATAAGCTTCAGTCTTTCAAACCAGCAGAGTCAGCATTAGTTTTTTCACAATAATACTTAGAGGAGCTGGTTCTTTTTAAATATATTTATTTCCTAGCCCTAGGCAAAGTTTTGCAGAAGATGAAACTCATTAGGATATTTGACTTTCAGGCTTATGTTCATGTATTCAAGATTTCAGCCCAATTAAAAAGAAATTAAAATATAGTTCTGGATTTACATGGAGAGTTCTTTTTGTTCAGCACAGAAACTTTCTGTCTACTTGCAGAAGTGTGTAGGCTTGTGTTTATTACTTGATGTGTACACAACTAGTGTTTTCAAGTTGCTGAGGCTCAAGTTTTTAAGGATATAGTTTTTATTAAGAAAATCTGGGGGGCTGAGTGATGCTATTGTTGGAAAACAGTCCGTTGGTTTCTGTTTTGGTATAAATATCTGCATAATTGGAAAATCATTTTGGCAATCTACTCCAAGTTTGTCTGTGTTAGGTAGTATCTATTGCCTGTTAGGCTTTTTTGGAAGATAAAGCATCCCTTAAATTGTGTTGTGTTTACTAGCAAATGCAAAATAGCAGAACATTTCTGTTATGTTTTAAAGGGTCCACCAATACTCCGAAAATTGCTTTTCTTTTGTGCTGTTGTAGGTGGAGTGTAGGACAGTGTTGTTAGCTATTCAAATGTCGGAGGTCAACACATGTTTCCTGGTATGCAACTGCTGAAAAGGGTTTTTTTGCTTGTTTTTAAGTTCTTTTTTTAATGCAACCCATATACACGTTGTCAAAGCTCATATATTGTTCTTTTAATGTTTGTCCAGTACTGCGTAGTTATTTTCAAATTTTCACTTAATTTGTTTGGAGTTTACAGCAAATACTTTTCATATTATTTTTCTTTAGTATGATCTGTTTCATATTTTGGAGACTTAGGAATGTAGGAAACATTGATGCATAAGGAAAGGCTGCATGCAGTAGTGTATTTCTGCTCATCTTGTATCATTACTCCTGAGACAAAATGATGAATATGCTAATATATTTGCAGGCAATTTTGCAGTCCTTGCTGCTCAGACGAGACCATCATGTCTGAGACGTTGGCATCTTCAAGCAGTTTGTCATAGTTGTCTTCTTACTGACATAGACGTATCAGTAGGACTATGTGTCTTGTAGTAGCATTCTATAAACATTTTCATGATATATTGAATTTTAGTTTTACTGTGAGTATATAGCTAAGCTGTGTTATTATTTCTCTGTTGAAATGGTACCTTACATATTGTGTTGTCTAAAGCAGTGGCTTCACACTTTCATGACCTTATAGGTGTCAATACTGAAGTACTAATGTATTTTAGACCTTAGGATTCAATTTCCTTTCAAACTTGACCATAGCAGCAGTGATTTGCCTGGCTGTAGGAAACTTCATACAGTTTCACAGTCTTCTAGAGAGCTTTTGCCAAAATAGTAATATTTTATGCTAGATGAGGGGAAATACAAAAGAACCAAAAGTAGATCAGTGTTTCACTGGAACACTGTATAATTTATTCTTAGTAGGTGAAAAAGCCCAAAAGTTGTCAGGTGATTTTTATGTTGCCTTTATCATGTAAGAATTAGTAGTCATGCTTTTAAAAGAACACGCTGTCCTTTTGGATAGCTGTATTGCACAAGTGAAGTCCAAGAAAGTGTTGGTTTTTTTTGTTTTACTCTTTATTTTCCTGCAGATGGCTTCCTCTTGGGTATAATTTGGAATGAAATTCAGTACTGTTAAGTGTTTTGGCCCGTTATTTTATTCAAAGTATGTAAGACATTACAGATGCCTTGAAATATTTCTGTTTCCTCTGTGTGCTTATGGGACAGTAGAAGGGAACCCCCCACAGTTGACTAGTGTTTCTATTTATATGTATATCAGAGTACCACTAACATCTGATTAATTTTGGGAAAGAAACATGTTAGTTATTTAATGTTTTCAATGAGAATGTAATCTTTGCAATATACTCTTCCGTTTATTATTTCTGCTATTCAATAGCTGCATCTTCCATGTAAAAATTATTTGATAATAATTTAGCAAATATGTAATAATAACAACAATACATTTTCTCCATCTCTTGTGCTGATTACATGAAATAGATGTGTTTTCTGTTTCTACTCCTGTACTTTACAAGATGATCCATAATTGATGATGTGCATTGTTGTTTGGTTTGAAAGAACTGTAAGGGCAGCCCAGGTGCCTTTGGATCTAAGAAGTCGAATTATCCCACCAGTAAAGAACTAATAGAATGCCTTTTCCAGGCATGTTGTTACTGCAGAGGATGCTTGTATGATGTTGAAATGTGCAAGTTTTCTTATAGGGAATATTTTTTCTGCACTTGTTAGTTGTCTTGGGACTGAGTGGGAGAAGTGTGTTTATTCCAAACAGTAAAGTCAAGAGCTTACATTTTTCAGTTCTCTTAACATTGCATTGTTCTAGCTAATTACCAAGAACTGGCCTTTTTAAGCAGTAAAATATTTTACAAGTATTGAGTCTGACCAATTATTTTGTATTAAACTAACAAGCCAAGAGAGAATTATCTAATCCCTACCAACCCACTTGAAGAATATTTATTCCTTCATATCCAGTCCTACTGAGTACTTTCGAAGAACTAAATTTTATGATAAAAATGATATAACATTTTGAGTATGTTGCTCATAAACAATAAATTTTGCTTTCTTTTTAAATCATAAATTTATTTTTTAAAACTTTTTTTCCATCTTTCTGGCTTCACGGAGAAGACCATATGAAATATATCAATTTATTTAGTCTGACTAGAGTCTATTAATTAGCACCACTGATTTGTGGTGCAGTATCTAGCAATTCTAGTTATAGGAGCTAGTTTCAGTTCTGTCCAATTGATAGCATTTTTGAGATTGGCATGTGACCAGAGCATCTCCTTAGCTTAAGGGATTTGATTGCACTGATTATAACAACATGCTATATGCTACAAAGGAAAACAAACAAGCAGAAGAAATCCCTGAATCTGTCTGCACGATTTGGTAAAAAATTCCTTCAGCCCTTGGTTTGATGTATGACATTTAGTCATGTAAGCAGAACAAGCCAGTGGAACTTCTCTGCAGTACCTGCCAGCCTCATGAAGTGCTGAATTGCTGCCACTTTCACCCTTGCAAAAACTTGGATGTTCACTTGGGTATTCAGGTGGAAATGCTGTCTCAGTCTCTATGCTTCAATAGCTGAAGCTCTGAAGTATGAGATAAGATTATAATCATATCACGATATGGAGCTTCAAGTGCTACGAGCATGTCCAGGCCCCAAAAAGGAAGGATCAAGAGGTTTCATATGCGGATATCCAGGCCCCGCACCAGTCTGGGCTGGTTTGTGCCAACACACATGGGCTGAATAATTTCTTCCAAAAGCTGTACAGCTTTATTTGAAAGACTTCAACTCCACCTGAGGGGAGCCTAATGCTTGCCCTGATAATTACCCTGGTAACCTGTTCCAGTTTTCTCTCCCCGTCACTTACTGGAGTGTGACACAGAATCGTGGAATCGGAATGGTTTGGGTTAGAAGGGACCTTAAAGATCATCCAGTTTTAACCTCGCTGCCATAGGCAGGAACACCTTCCACTGGATCAGGTTGCTCAAAGCGTTTTCTAGCCTGGCCTTGCACACTGCTAGGTATGGGGCATCCGCAGCTTCTATGGGCAACCTGTTCCAGTGCCTCACGACCCTCACAGTAAAAAATTACTTCCTAATATCTAGTCTAAATCTCCCCTCTTTCAGCTTAAAACTATTACCCCTCGTCCTATCATTTCACTCTGTGATAAAGAGCACCCCCTCTTTTCTTGTAGTCCCCCTTGAAGTACTGGAAGGCTGCTATAAGATCTCCCTGGAGCCTTCACTTCTCTAGGCTAAACATATTATTTTGAGGTATTTTTATGATGATGACTGGATCTTGTAATAACATTGGATGTGGAGCACTTATCAGAAATCCTCTTACTAGCAAGCACGGTATCTACACATAACTACTCTACAGAAGTGCTTTTCATCTCTCTCTCCAATAAACTAAAAAAGCGGAGCTCAAAAGATATAACACTGGTTTTCCAGGCCCAGGTTTGTTTTTTTTCTTACTTGGAAAATATTTTTTCTGCATTCTGCACATCATGTTCTAAAGTGATTTTCTTAGTAGTTCTCTGAGTGTCCAGTAATGACACAAGGGGAAGGATGAGGCGTTTTAGCTGGGAAGAGGATGGGGAATTGGATAATGCATCTTCAGTAGAGGTGGCTTCACTGATGTGAGTCTATGCCAATGGTTATCTTTTCCAGTCTGTCAGCAAGCTAGTCTTTTAATGCATGGAATATGTGCTGTACTGATGTTATCGGATGTACTTTAAAAATATCATTGTCACAAAGCATCAAGTCAAATATCTTTAAGAAGAAAAAAAGAAAAAAATTCAAGTACACCATGTGGTTGTGGTTGCATTTATTAGGTACATTGTGTTTCTATTTCCCCTCCCCCCCAAATAGTTCTAATGGCTTGTTTTCTACAGAAATATACCAGTCATCATTTTATTTCTGTGTCTCTGATACAGCTTCAAATGACTTTCTATTAATTTACATGAGTTGACTGTTGTGTGAACTAGTCTGTGATTTCATATGGATGCTCTTTTCATCCTTTCAAAGCATAGGCACAATACTCTATAGTTCTCTGGGATTTCTCCCTTTTGGAAAACTTGTGGAGCATTAGCTTGAGTGGTGAAGAGCTCTTCAGTTCTTTTCTCTTGTATGCAAGTTATTTGAGCCAGTTTATCTGAAAATGTTGAATTTTATCAGAGTTTCTATTATTCTCTCTTCTAATTTTTTTTGTTCCAGTAACATCATCTGACAGAGACATGCTCCCCATAAAAATTTTTAATGCTTTATTTTGCTGTTTTAATTATCAGAACAGAGAACATACAAGTTGTAGTCTTCTGCTGAAGAAGAAACTTGAAACTCAAGTTTAAGATGTGTTCCAAACATGAGTACACAGAAGAAATGCCAAAATGGAGAAAAAGTGGTTACCATGGTTAGATAGGAACTTACAAGTACAAACTTTCTGCATGCCAAACCTCTCTGAAGTTTCTTTTGGACAGATTTTGGAGTCTGTTATTATCGTCTTTGTTCATAAGCTGCTAAATTCTGCAAACCTACCTGGAGGAAGTATGGTCTGTTCATCAAAATAGCAGTTTACTGGCATGGCAACCATGCATGGACAAGCACCTACAGTGGCATAAAGTCTTTTTGTTTATGCTTGAGCTTTTGCTAGACAAACTCTAATACAAGTGTTTCTCTTACCACACCCCTTAAGGACATCCTGTAATGTAGTCCAGTAGTAGTGCCCACGGGTTACAATACTGGCCTGAATTTTGTGGGAAGAGAGGACAAGAACGTCTTATGTTTTTGATCCCATTTTTCTGCACAGGAAACTGAAACTCAATGGAAAGCACCAAACTTTTCAACTGTCTTTTCATGCTATTTATTATACTGTGGTTTTGGTGAGCATGCTGACAGGAAATGCATTTCCTGTTTTTCTTAATTAACGCTGTGGAAATGTAAAATTCATTAGTAGCAACCAATGTACAGGACTTAATTAATGGGATACATTTGTACTGAAATCCAGTATAGTTTTAAAATTTATTTCAGGTCCTTGTCTAGGCTTTCACTCACGTAAGATGATGTTTCCTTGTGAGATTTGTAACCACATTTCATTTTCCTTTGTTTATGTAAGTCTTCTTCTGTTTCTATGTGGAAACTCACACCTGCAAAGGGGGAAGTTGATTGTGACTTCAAGTGGGAAAAATCAACATGAGTCAAATAAGAAGTATTGTTAAATTCTCCAAATGAACAGACCAGAAATATACCACCCTCTCTGTCATTTTTTTTGCTTATTTTTAATTTAAGTTCCCTTAGCTGAATAAAGCTTTTGGTGCAGTGTAGTTGTCTCCATGCCTTGCATCTCTGATCAGTTTGCGGGTGATGGTGAGCAGGCAGTGCCTGGTGGGAGTGGCTGCTGTGAGTCCACGTTTGGCAAGGCGTTGGTAATGATATGGTTGAGGATGCACTCTCTTTTCAGGTCTTTACTGTTTGCATGACTAGAGGGAGCCTTGCTGAGTTAGGTGACTGCCAGGACATTAAAACTTCGACGAGCTTTCCAAAATCCCCTTCCCCGTGCCAGCTACCTCTTCCTCCTTTACCTTGATTTCCCTATACTAAGTGAAAGGGTTGACACTGGGGGAGATGCTCTCTCTGGGCTAAACTGGCAGAAAGCTGCTTGGGGTGAGTGCTGTCCCATGTCCCAGATCTTGAAGACACACAGAGGTAACAGTGTTTGCGTTTGGAAAGAAAATTTTGAGTAGGACAGGTTAAGGTAGATTCATGTATTTTAACTTGCTGTCTGGTGTCCAAAACAATTAAAAGAGGTAATGGTAATTGATTGGGATAGGTGGCGCCACCATTTTGCTGTCTTCATTTCTTGAATATACTTACGCCAGGAGAGTTAGATCTGTTCTCAGGAAACCTGTTTTGTTTCAGTCTGTGGAGAGGAGGTATCGGGCAAGGTGAGAGTCAGAAGTTAGCTGAATGCTGTGCAGGCTGAGTATCACCTATCCCAAACCGGGGAGATTTTATATAAAACACGGGAGGTTTGGAACCTCTGTCTGAGAGCCAGATGTGGAAGCATGTATCTCTTCCTGGTAGTACATTCGCTACCTTGCAGCCTGCTGCATGCATTGATCTGGTTTCCTGTCATTCATTCTGCTGATCCTCCTGGGCCCTTCGTGCCATTTGAGAGTTGAGTTATGAAGAAATATATTTCAAAAAGAGATTGATTATAATTTTGTTTGCACCAAGTGCATTTTATTCAGGGGTTTTAAGGTTTATAGTGTCCTTTTTGTGGTTTATTCTATAAGCATGTGTTCTAATTTCTGCTCTCTAGGAGCAAATTCTGACTTCTTAATTCAAGAGTTCCTATTCTGTTGTTGTCACCTCTTTTACATTTTTTCATCTATTTTGCGGCAGCAGTCACAGGCGTTTTAGGTTCTAGGCCTCTTATCTGTTCAGATCAATGTTCTTTTTAGTACACACTGCATTACCACACACTTACACACCCTCTACAGCCATGTGCTTTCTCTCTGAGTGTTGACTCTTGGAACTATTCTCTGGCAGATGGATTCTAAGGAGTTACAAGGTCATGAATGCAAAAAATATAACACAAAGCTGCTTGCTTTTTTTTTTCTGTATAGTTGCTGGAGAGCAACAGAATGTATCTTCAAACATGGCAGCAAGGCTGGATATGGTATTAACAGTGTGGATTAATATCTGATTGTGCAGGTGTAAGCTATAAAAATGAAATAATGAGGGCGTTATGTATTACAGTAGCATTTTATATAATGTTGGCTGGTTCCTCTGGAGGAATATTTGAGCATTAAAATGTCAAATCAAATTTTATGATTGTATAAATAGCTTACTATGTGCCAGTTGCAATTACTGAGTGTTGTACATTAATTGCCCTGCTGTACTTTTCTGTGACATTCAACCAGTGCAATAATTATACTTGTATGTTCTGTATATCTTTTGAAAGATAGCTTATAGCCTTATCTAGAAAATTAGTTGGGAAGTCATTGAAGACTTGAAAAACTTGATGGCTGCTGTTGTAATACAACACTACTGCTGTCGAAAGAGAAAGAGATAAGATGGGGAGGGAGGGAAAGAAAAAGGAGTGCATCAGTCAAGGTTAATATTTCATGCTTGACTGATAAATATGTATAGAATGCTCATTTATATTTCTAACACAAACTGTTTATCTAGACTTTTTCAGATGACTGCTAGCCTCCTCAAGTGTATAGACAGTGGTTAGTAAAAACAGAAAAAAAAACAAGCCAAGTTAACTATTGTCTTAGAAAGTGTCAATGCAGTTTGGAAGCCACTCCTGAGCACTGGTTGTTGAATAAATTAAGAGGGACAAAGGAGCGTCTTTATCCATTTCACGCTGAAAATTAAAATACAAGCATTTGATACAAAGAATTAAGTTCTTTGATAATACTGTTTTTCAGTGTTCTTACAGTGTTGCTTCAGAAATATTCTAAGTATTTTCTACCCATACTGTCTCTTTTGTCTCATAACCAAATAAAATTCATTTGCTACAGTCTGTATGCTTCAGATTGAAGTGTGATTACTGAAGTCATGCCTCTCTTGAATTTATTACTGCATTGAAACTGTCTTTTCAGCTTTCATGTTAAGTATTTAGTATCCAGATTTCTCATTATTCTTTTGACCAATGGTGTTGTTGGAAGCAATTATTGCTGACTAACAAGGATTTCTTGGTTAGAGAACTTTTGGAGGCAGGCTGTGTGTTCCTGAATTTCATTTGCAAGTCCTGAGAGTTTAAATTTATGGCTTTTAAAATTTTTTATGAAGTTGAGTTGGGTTTTCTTGCAGTGGTGGAAAAAAAAGATTGTGGGTCTGAGGGTCTCAGAATTGCCATAAGACTAGCTTGATGGTCACTTGACTGAAACAAGAGGAGGGAGCATGGATTTAAGTAAATTTAATAAGTCCAAACTATTAATTATTTGCACAAGCACACTAATTTCACTTTCTTACTAATGGTAATTAGCATAGAGATGTTGGAAGATCATTTTGAGGAGAAAACTCTGTTCAGAATGACATAGTTAATGCTGTGCTATTTCTGAAAAGAAGATATTAGTGTACAGTAGTTTTTTCATAAGCCACTACATTTGTAGTCTAGGTTGGTTTTGTTTAGAAATAGTCCGAAGATTATTTGACAGGTTTTTGTTTTTTATTTTTATAAGCCACTGGGCTGGAGACATTAAGTGTTCTGAAAGCAGAAAGACAAACTGGTTTTCCAGTGTAGTTTTCTTTCTAAAAGCCAGTTCAAACATTTTTGTAGAAGTCAAACTAGGAACACAGTCCTCGTAGAAATGCATTTTACAAGTCCTGGGTTTTCAGCATCACAGTTTATTCTGGAAAAGTGTTTAAAATTACACGATCTTATGAGGTTTTAAAAAAGCAAAGCAATGAACTTGAAACTGATTTTTTTCATGTGCATGTGTAGTTGTACATACAGGTTTATGTGTTTACAAGTATGAAGGGAGGTTAACCTAGTTCTTGATGAACTTCAGTAAAGGAATTCTCTGTCTGTGACTTTTGAGGATGAATTAGCTAATTTTAGTTGATATGTTCCCAAATATTTTAACTTTTCTTCTTCTTTTGGACTTCTTTGTTGACATGGTCTTTACGTCTCACTGAGAAGCTGGTTACTGAGGTGGAAACATCCGTAGTCTGTCCCAGGCAAGGAGAGGAATCATTGTTCACCTATAAATCTTCTTGGGCAGCAATGTCACCTGTAGTCACAAGCAGCCCTCCTGCTGCTTCTAGTGTGATTCCTGGAAGTGTTTCAACCAATTTCAGGTGTGAGAGGCTAAGGGGAGGTGGTATCCAGTAACACCAGCATGTGCAGCCTGTTGTGTGTTTTTTCAGTTTGCTAAGGATAGAAAGCTTTTTCCTTGATTTCAAATGAACACTGCGTATCCACACTCCTTTCACCTTTTCTCTGCCTCTGGTGTCATAGGTTAGAAAGCCTGGCATCAGTGGACTATATTAATATGGGCTGCTTAACCTCTTTTCTGGCTTCAGCACACCACCAGCCCCTGACTGGACTGGGCGGGAGAGGTGGGCAGCTGGTTTGCAGGCAGCTTTGTGGGAGATCTGGCAGCAGATTCCAGCAGTGCACAGGTGACGTGAGGTGGCTGTGGCAAGGTTCAGCTTGGGGAACTCTGTATTTCAATGTAGAAAGGCCTTTGTAATTCTGTTGTTATTAAAAGCAATCTTTTTTCTGTATGAGTTAGTTTAATTGTTTAGAGTTGATCACTGGGATCTTCTACAACACTTGGAAATAATTTGGAGTATACTTTCAGTGCACTACTTTTATTTTACACTAGGTTAAGGATAAATATGCAATTTGTTAGGTACAAGATGTTGAAAGGCAGGAAGATTTTATAAAATTCAGTGTATAATTAGATTTCTGTTTACATTCAGAGATATCCCCAAAGCTTCCAAGCATTTCCTCAGATTTACGGCTTCATCACATTGCTTTTTTATTATGCCAGTGAGCATTGTAATTGTTTTGTTTTGTTTTAAGTAGAGGTATGCATCTGAAAAAGAAAATACCCTTTGCCAAAATTCCATACATAAGTGAACGGTGACATGGTGAAATACTCAGCAGCTGGTGCTAGGTCACGCAAGTCCAGATGGAACAAACTTCCTTCACATAATGTCCAGAACATGGACCTTTATTTTCAGAGAGGTTTGTAGAAAAGATGATGAAGATACATGTTGAAAACAAAGCACAGATATTTGAGAAACAGAAGAAGGCCTACAGAAGCAGAAATAATAAAACAAAACTCTGTGCTCAGAGTGATCTAAGGAAGAATCAAATGTTTGGTTAAACAATTAGATACGTACCTTCCTTTGTAGTTTGTGTCAGATGTTTTGAATTCTAAAGTCATTTGAGGATCTTTAAATTCAAGTCTTTTCAACAGACTTGAGATGTTTTCTGTTTTATGTGCATGCAACTAGGTTTGCATTTTATATAAGAAGGAACAAGTGCAGAAATATATTTTGAAGAAAATGCTGTGACAATATAGTTTAAATATGATTATTTAATTATTTAAGTGCAGTGTTCTGTAATGGTATATCACAGATCTTGTCTTCTGTTCTGTATAAACTCTCCAAAAAATGCTTTCAACAGATGACTTGCAAAGAACGTATCATGTCATAAACTTTCTGAAGCTTTTTCCCCTTTCTATTTTAGTAGTGCCATCAGAGGTAGTGGATTTCTGATGAAAAGATGACAAGATCATTGATACAGAAAACAATGTAAAGTGCAGAACAGACCCAGCTAGAATATTGATTCAAGTTTTTGTTATGGACTTGGTCGTGCTCGGAGTGCAAACCCAGAGGTAAACAACAAAGTTCTAACATGCAATTCAGCAAATGAGTAATTTCTGACCAACTGATACAGAAGGCAAATAATATAGTTCTACCATGATAAGGATACAAATGACTAAAATTTTTCTGTAATGAAATTGAACACTATCTAAATACTGTTCCTTATAATAATAGTATTTACTTCTCACTTCCACGCTATCCAGTAACCTTTCTTCTTAAATCCTGTTTCCTCCAGTGCTTTAATAGAAACTGTGACTCTTTTTACATTGTCTTCAGTTTTTCAGCAGACTTTAGACAGTTCCCCAGGGAGGTGGTCATGACCCCAAGCCTGTCAGTGTTCAAGAAGCGTTTGGACAACCCACTTAGATACATGGTTTAACTGTCAGATTGCACAGTGTGGAGTCAGGGGATGGACTCGATCCTCAACGGTCCCTTTCAGTTCCGAATATTCTGTGATTCTGTGATTCCAGACACCAAAGCTATATACAGTATACCTAAGGTAGATGCTGATTTATGGAAATGATTTATTTAAATAGACACGGTAAGGAGTAGGAATACTAGCTGTGGCTCTAGGTAGGAAAGAAAGAACGAATTCATGAATCAAGCAAAGAGACAAGCTTGTGGTGACCACATACAAAATTTCTGAAGGTACCAAACCCAACTACACTTTGCGTCATTTTTAAATCTGTTTGGTTTCTTGTTTAGTCTGAAAGCATTTGTGGGAATAATTAAGAGAAAGTCTTTGCTTCATTGAGCACCAGCAATTTCGAACAACGCTTGAGCACCTTGAATGAAAGATCTCTGTAACATACTCTTCAGCACAACTTCTGGATATTTACACCAGATTTTAGAAGGCAATCAGTTGTAATGTAAAGTAGATTTGAAGCATTCACCACCATTAGTGGCTTATTTCTATAAGTAGTGAGTCGGATGATCTGTTTCTTTCTCGTTTTCAGTGTCTTTGATAGAAGCTATGTTCTGGTTTCAAGCACTCTGGCAAATAAGTGAAACAATATGGGAGCGTGTTCGTTTTTAAACTTCTGGGGTTTTTCTTGTTTACTGAAGAAGCACATGACCTTTGAGTTACAGTCACAGTGATGCTTTTGTCTGTTTTGGTATAGCATCTGGTTTGGTAAGGAAATATTTTCCTGTTCTTAGTGGCTGGACTCTGCTGGTAATCGTACTGGATAGAAGCTTGTATTTATACTAATTTGGAAAGTTCTTCTCAATGTTGTTTGCCTTTCAAATATTACACTAATATTTATTACCTTATTTTAAGGAAACCGAGAATCATTCATTGTTTAATTTCTTGGAGGAGCATGTTGTCTTTATCCTCTGTCTTTCTATTTATAAATTCCTTCCAGCTTATTTGAAAGCACAGATTCTCTGTATAGCCAGTGGATGTACTCTACCTCAACTGTTTTCCTTACCAAGCACTACTTGTTGTTTTGTAGTAAAATAGTTGAATCTAGAAGGCATGTGTTATACACAAGATCATTTTGAAATCAGGAAGAATTCTCAATGACAAGAGTAGGGCTTAGACATGCATAAAGATCAAGAGATTGTTATTGAGAGGAGCCTGCGCAGATCTCCTTTTATGACCATGTGACTCGCCTGGTGGATGAGAGGAAGGCTGTGGATGTGGTATACCTGGACTTCAGCGAGGCCTTTGACACTGTCTCCCACAGTAGACTCCTAGAGAAGCTGACAGCCCGTGGCTTAGATGGGAGCACTCTGTGCTGGGTTAGGAATTGGCTGGATGGCCGAGTCCAGAGAGTGGTGGTGAATGGTGTCTCATCCAGTTGGCGGCCGGTCACCAGTGGTATCCCCAGGGATCGGTGTTGGGTCCGGTCCTGTTTAATATCTTTATTGATGATCTGGATGAGGGGATTGAGTCCATCATCAGCAAGTTTGCAGACGATACCAAGCTGGGAGGAAGGGTTGATCTGTTACAGGGTAGGAGGGCCCTACAGAGGGACCTGGACAGACTGGAGACATGGGCCAATTCTAATGGGATGATGTTAAATAAGTCCAAATGTTGGGTACTTCATTTTGGACACAACAGTCCCATGCAGAGCTACAGACTGGGGACAGAGTGGCTGGAGAGTAGTCAGGCAGAAAGGGACCTGGGAGTGCTGGTTGACAGGAAGCTCAACGTGAGCCAGGTGGCCAAGAAGGCCAATGGCATTCTGGCCTGCATCAGGAATAGTGTGGCGAGCAGGACCAGAGAAGTTATCATCCCCCTGTACTCGGCACTGGTCAGGCCTCATCTTGAATACTGTGTACAGTTCTGGGCCCCCCAGTTTGGGAAAGATGTCAGGATGCTGGAGTGTGTCCAGAGGAGGGCAACGAAGATGGTGAAGGGGCTGAAGCACAAGCCCTATGAGGAGCGACTGAGAGAGTTGGGGATGTTTAGTCTGAAGAAGAGGAGACTCAGGGGAGACCTCATTGCTCTCTACAACTACCTAAAAGGAGGTTGTAGTCGGGCAGGGGTTGGTCTCTTCTCTCAGGTGACCAGTGACAGAACTAGAGGGCATGGACTCAAGCTTCATCAGGGAAAGTTTAGACTTGATGATGGGAAGAAGTTCTTCACTGAAAGGATGATTGGCCATTGGAATGCGCTGCTCAGGGAGGTGGTGGAGTCGCCGACCCTGGAGGTGTTTAAGGGGAGACTGGATGAGGCACTGAGTGCCATGGTTTAGATGATGGTGTTAGTGTTGGTGTTAGTGTTGGAATATAGGTTGGACTTGATGATCTCGGAGGTCCTTTCCAACCTTGTGATACTGTGATACTGTGATCAACAAGCACTTTTGATAGTTAAAAATTTCACTATCTGTTTTCCCTTTGAATTTCTCATTTTTGAGGGTAGATGTTGGTATAGATTTTATGCAGTAGACCTGCTAATAATGCCTTATTACGATAAAAGAATTAATTTATAATTTATTTCATATGTTCAGAATAAAACTACCAGTATGACAAAGTTCAAAATTGATAGATTCTTCATATATTATGAAAATGAGCTATGCATAAACCACACATCTGAAACTCACGTATTTGTCATTTGAGTGCAGAAATCATTATGTGTGCAGTATTTGGATATCCCAGCTCTTCTGTGCCTTTTGTGGGGCAGTGTGTGGTGTTTGCAAAATGGTTCTTTGTCCAGGAATTCCAGACACTCAAAACCAGATATGACATGGGGAATTACCCGTAAAGCTGAAGAGCAGTGGCACCAGCAAGGATCTCATGTTGGAGCTGGTAGACTTGGCAGATCTGAAGGAGTATTAAGATTGTAAACTCAGGCATTTGGAGGTTAAGAAGTGTCAGAACTAGGACTGTATAAGCAACCTTAATTTGACCTACCTTGCATGGATTATTCAGTTTTAATAGCATACCACGGAAGGGGTTTGTTTATTAACAGAATCTTATTGTATTCTTTGCTTTTTTGGTCATACTTGTTCAACAAATAGCTATTCAGCGTTTGGGGAGTTTTGTCTTTCTTGAGCTATGGATTCCAGGCTTTATTTAACACACTTCATTTGCCACATGCCACCTAAACTCTGCAATACACACAGAACTCTAATGATTTCATTGTCAAACTTTAATGCTTTTGTTACAATGTATGTATATATCGACCATGTTTCATTATCTTTATAGCAGTCCTGTGAGATTAATAGCGGTGTCTTCTTACTTTTAACTGATATGGGATGAAAAACAAATGGAGATTAGACCAGTGTTATCAAAATCATAGACTAATACTGGATGCTTAGTGTGGAATGACTAGGAAGTCTTTTCTCAGTTTACTTTTTGATGTTTAGAACAGTTATCCTCAAATGCAGGAGGGGGTGCTTACCACTTCTAAGGATACAGGCTCTGAAGTGTTTAGCTGACTATCTAGAATATGACGAATGTATCATGAGAAAACTTTGGTTTTGAAGATTTTCCCAGGATCATAAAATAAACTGCATATCAGAGGCAGAATTTTAACTGCTGTTCACCTAAGACTATCTGGGTTTTATTGTAGAGATTCTAAAGATGAATCTGTAGTAAATTTTTGTTTAAAACTTATTCTTCATGCTCTTTCGGTTTTTAGCAGCTGTCCAGGGGAAAGAAGCAATTGGTGGAAATAAGATTTTGAGCTATCTTTCTGGTTCCTTTGATATCTGCGTTGTTTTAACAATTCTAGAAACATATTGTTTTTGTGGGTTTTTTTTTTATTCACAATACATACAGGGGCTATTGCCTTTACCCCATGTAAATTCTAGGTTTATAATTTTGCCAATGATGATGTACTTGTGAATTTTTCATGTATGTGACTTCAGCCTTAAGTTAAATTTCATAAAGGCACTCACAAGAATCTTCAGTGAACTGGTTTCTGAATTTCAGTGCGCTCTTCTGTTACTGGGAACAAGTTATTATCCGACATTGTACTCCACTCATTTAAAAAAAAGAGAAAAATCATATGCTTTCCCTCTTCTTTTGAGCTGTATTTCTCTTTTGGTTCATACTGCTTGCACCATGTCTGTTCTCAGGTAACAATTACTGTCTTCAGTTCTGGTGGCTTGTAGTGCCACGGCCCTGGTGAGCTTGAAGGAACAAATACTGAAAGAATTTAGGCTTATTTGATGTGTATTTTAAGTATTGCAAATACTGCTTATTTCTGCAAGAGATTAGGAACATAGAATTCTGAGTACATTTGAAGTTTCTGGAGAGCTGCAGTTTCTTTAAGTCCAGGAAGCAAGTGATTGTCCCTGAGACTTACAAAGTCATGAAACTGAACATAGTTTTCACCGGGGTGACAAAACTTACACCCTGCTATGATATGGTTCATGCTATGGTTATGATGAGTTTCAACAAGACCAAGTGCAGAGTCCTGCACCTGGGACACAACAGCCCCATGCAGCGTTACAGGCTTGGGGAAGAGAGGCTGAAGAGCTGCTTAGAGGAGAGGGACCTGGGGGTGTTGTTTGACAGCCGGCTGAATATGAGCCAGCAGAGTGCCCAGGTGGCCAAGAGAGCCAGTGGCATCTTGGCCTGTATCAGGAACAGTGTGGCCAGCAGGACCAGGGCAGTGATTGTGCCCCTGTACTCGGCACTGGTGAGGCTGCACCTCGAGCACTGTGTTCAGTTCTGGGCCCCTCGCTACAAGAAGGACATTGAGGTGTTGGAGCGCATCCAGAGAAGGGCAACGAGGCTGGTGAAGGGGCTGGAGAACAAGTCCTATGAGGAATGGCTGAGGGAACTGGGGTTGTTTAGCTTGGAAGAGAGGAGGCTGAGGCGAGACCTCATCTCTGTCTACAACTGCCTGAAAGGAGATTGTGGCAAGGTGGGTGCTGGTCTCTTCTCTGAAGTGACAGGTGATAGGACAAGAGGAAATGGCCACAAGTTGCACCAGGGGAGGTTTAGACTGGTCATCAGGAAAGGTTTTTTCATTGAAAGGGTGGTCAGACTTTGGAATACCTGCCCAGGGATGTGGTTGATTCACCATCCCTGGAGGTGTTTAAAAGGTGGGTAGATGAGTTTCTTAGGGACATGGTTTAGGAAGGGGACAGGTATGGTTGGACTTGATGATCTCAGAGGTCTTTTCCAATCTTATGATTCTATGATATGACCCCTCAAAAATTTTAAATGTTCACAATAAAGTTTATAGGGGTAATCAATAGTTGGTTGAAAAAATATTGACGTAAGTATTGAATAGTTTTGCAAGTATGTGTAAGGGGAATTCCTGTTTGATTAGATAAATTAATTGAGAAATACGTGGTGAAGTTAAAAATAAAGACATTCCAAGACACAACATTTTTAACTTCAAATTCTAACCCATTATCCAAATGAAACCTGCATAATATATATTTATTCCTGTTGTTGCTTGTTAAACCCTGCAAAGTTGATCTTGATTACTGAATTCAGAGGAACACATCTTCATTTTGTAGAGTTCATTATATTTCCCTTGATGTCCATAGAGCTCAATTTATATTAGTCTGACCAACTCCAAGACCTGTTGGATTTTCCTCCATTTTCTCCAAATTTTGAAGTACTGCGTATGTTCACTTTAAATGGTCATAGCTTCTTGTTTCACGTTTTCTTACATTTTTTAAAAGTATCCTTCATATTTTTTGAAACAGTTGATATTACTGCCTAACAATATACCTCCTTGTTTTGTTGTTTGTTTCATCAGTTTTGCCAGCCTGGAGGATGGCAGCTTTCAAAAGAGAGAAAACAGCCAACGTTCTTTGTGGTGGTTTTGACTGATATAGACTCAGAGAGGCACTACTGTTCCTGTTTAACTTTCTATGAAGCGGATATTAACCTACAGGTAAAAACTTTACAATAAGTAACAAAAATGCAGAAGAAGGTGTCTGTAACAATAATCTATTGTTACAGAGGACAAATTTAGAATAGATTTTGCTGCTTCTGATAAGGATGTATGTTTCTTTCACACAGAAAGAAAAGTATTTTTGAGCAGATAAGCTTGATGTATTATACTTGTTTGTGTTTTGGGGTTTTATCTGCTTTGAAAAAGAAACAAACAAAAACATTTTGTAGAATTTGTTGTTCTCCACTACGGTTTTTTTAATGGGACAGCAAACATGATGTTCTTTTCATTTACTTCCGTGTTTGACATAGTATGAATGATTCTCATCTTTGTTCTAGGAGAAATGTTTATTAACTTCTTCTCCCCCTTCTGGCCAACTCAGGACAAATGTGTACAAGTATGCTCTAGGGTATATGCATATTTCTGTAAGTGGATGTATTGACAAGATTTGTGTGGGTGTAAATGTCAAGATTTTAAAACTGATAGAACAATTCTTCAGTTTTTAGGTAGGTCAGATTTTGGGTGTCAGCTACTTGGCAGTCTTTATTTTTAAATATGTATGTAATTATTTTTGGGCAACTTCAGTCTTTCAAAAATAGACATTTTGTTTCCCATTTGAGGTAAAGTACTTCACAGAATCTCTGCTATGACATAATACTTGGAATCTTTAAAAGCTAGAACCTAGGGAAAACTTAATCCAATCTGTAATTGCGGACTGTTATTGTTATGTTTTAAAATATTTTCTTTCCCAGATGAAAATTAAACAATAAGTAAAACCTTGGCATTAAGTATATTAAAATCTAGTTAAGATTAAATAGATAGCTAAGTAAAGTAATTTTTTTACTCTTACAGTGAAGAACTATGATATTATTGATTTTTTTCAAAGAAAATTCTTTTAATAATCCGAGTGTACTCTGTTTATTTAATACTGGAAATGAAATGTTACCCTATTTGTAGAATAATTAAAAGATGCAGCATAGAAATACTAACATTGTGCTTTTTCTAGGCATGATTGGAAGTCAGAGAATAATAGTTGTTCTTACTTCATTAACACTACAGTTTAGGTGGATTTTTTTGTAGATTATTTAAAGGAGTTAAAAGCAGAAATGCAACAAAAAATTAGATGTATTTTAGTCTTAAATTTTAGTGTAGAACAACTGACATCTTCCTATTAAGTATTTTGTCATTGTTTGAAGTCTGTCATCTTTCTTTTATTTTATAAGTAAAGAATGAAGTATTCTATAGTGATTCTTTCCCGGCTGATAAAAATTTACAACGGCAGTCTCTTCCTCCACTCTATGTATTTCATAACATATACTAAATTTAGCGAACTTGTTATTTATCCTGCGGTTTCTAACAGCTGCTTTTCATTCACTATCCACATCTTTCAAGTAATGCTCATCACAAAACATCCAGTATTAAATAAAAGTTATTTTTCTGATATTGCCTAAGTACTAATACAAAAAAACCCAAAATTAAAAAACCCCTGAGTGTAGCAGGATGTTGGTTCTCATAATGCCATTCCTGGCTGTGTTGTAAAGAATGCATATTTTTCAGATGAACTTGCTGTGGTGAAATTTATTCTATGACTGCATTGTTTATAGCCAAACTTCCTGTTTCTTTCTAAAACCCAAGGAGAATAATTGAACGTGCCCTGTTACATGGTCATTAGACAAGAATTCAGCACATGTACAATCGGTAATGAAACATAAGCTTATGAAGCATTGGGCTATGAAAGTAATACTGATTTAACCATGCAGATGCATGCCCCGTTGAACAGACAGTTCATGAAACGTAGTGGCTGGGACTTAAAATGCATTCTGGACAGTAGTTTTCACAGTTAAATACAGTTCAACTTTTTTTTTTTTTTTTTACTAAATGATATAACTCACTAAGAGAAAAGTAAGATGGAATTTCTGAAAAAGAAAGGTTACTTCTCTGTCAGTAGCCTCCACCCGCTAAACCTTACTGATACCTGGGATTGATCAGAATTCAGCTAGAGCGGATTAGGTGTTTGCTTGGCAGGATTGTCGTCACAAAAAAACTTGAAATAACTACTTGAAAGTTTCTGTGGTTAATTAAACTGCAAAGTGAAAACAAACCCATTTCTTAGCTTATGAATACTAGAGGAGAAGTATCAAACTGTTTTTGAGCCTCCTGCATAATGACAGAAAAAACTTTTCAACACAATTGATCAAGCTGCGTCTAAGAAGGCTGCTTCTGTCATTCTGTTTCCCTTCATTCCTGCTTCAGCTGTTTGTTGCCGAGTAATTTGTAAATACGTGCTACCTGAAAAGTAAGGAGATTGTACTCACACGGTATATCGAGGTGGTGCCCATGATAACTTAGGGTGCAAGATTAGTGTAGCAACTGTAAAAGCTGTATAGTCTGCAGGAAAAGAAATTTTCTCCCTGGTATCTCTGAAAGCCATGGATTCAATTTAATCTCTTGGCAGTTGCATGTCATAACAAGTTTTCCAGAGAAAAGCACAGCCTTTAGTAAGCAGCTGATGGCCTATTTTCAACTGCCAGGGATAGAAAATAGAATACTATTCTATTTGTTGACATCTATAAATCATACTTTGCGTTGTTGCAGTAGTGTCATTCTGAACTGACCCAGAATTTATTATCCGCATGGATGCTGATCAGTTTGGTTAGTGGTCAGCTCTTACAAAGTTGTGATGATATATCAAAAAGATTGTTGTTACTTTTAGTCTGATTGATACTCCATATCTGTACTTAAGAGAGAGATGAACACATTCTACTCCGTTAAATATTAGAGTGGAACTCACTTGATGCTGTGAATGGAGGTGGTACAGCTTTGCTAAGTAATCCTCCGTGAATTGTTCTGTTTAACCATGCTAGCCTCGCTTAATTGTCGCAGTAACATTTAAAGACTTCCTCAGTATGTTTCACAGCAGTTCAATATGCAAGATTTCTCACTCATCTCAAGTTCCTACCAACAGAAAGTGCAAGGAAGTATGAAATACCGCAGTGGTTTCTCCTTCCAGCTTTTTGTCTCCAGCACATGCTTGATCGGATCCATGTTTCTGTCTGGCTTAAGGTGCCAATTAGATGCTGTAGTGAATACAGCTGGATGCCATACTGCCTTGCATGTATCTACAGGAATTAAGAGGAGAAGAACAAGTGAAAACAACCCTAAATCCTCATTGCATTGAAGAGTTTTTGCTGGGGTTTTTTCCTTTCCCCCCCCTCAGTTACTGTATTTTGATTGTTGGTGTGGACTTCAGATCTCATTGATTTAAGGAAAACCTTGTCCTTTCAACCAAGTCTACTTAGCTTATTTTTCTGGTGACTGAAACTGGAAGCTGTTGAAAGGTTATGTTAAAACGTTATGCAGAAGAATCGCATATATATATCTATACATGCACATGTAGAGTTCTGTTTACAGGTTCTTATTTCTAACAGTAATGTCTGGATGTTACCACTTTGCACACAAAGACTTGATTTAATACTTTTGACTCAGCAGATACTTCTGCTGACCTCAGCTGTGCTTCTTACCAATTATGCAGTTAGAATTTACACTAACAGTGCTTGGAAGAGCACAATAGATGGAAGCTTTTTAAAAAATTTTGGCTCGCATCATTTGGGAACTTAATGGTCAAATTGTACATTGCTTTCCACTTTGAAAGAAATTTATCCTCTCTTCCCAGCGCTACCATCAACAAATTAGAGAATGATTTATGCCAGTAACTGAGCCTGTGCAACTGCATTTCTTGCATTACGGCAAATCTTCCCAATGACATCAGCACAAAACCCCAAACATTTGTTTATAACAATCTTACTACAGGATTGTATAATTCTTGTGTGGTTTTTTTAAGCCTATGAACTTCAAAACGTTGCAATCACAAAGTTAGTAAAATTAAATATATCACTCTGGAAAATGCACGCAGGTAGTAATTCACAAGTCTCCCATTTCCTGTCATTCATGTTCTCTTCCTCTTTCTACCCCCTTGCAAAAAGAGGAAAAAGAAATTGTAAAAATCCCAAACCATAAAATGGCAGATTCACAACATTGACAAATATTTCCTGAGTCAAGGGAGAAACTGCCAACAAAATGACTTCATGCTTCATAAAGTTTTAATATTTATGCTTGGACTGGAGGGTTGGTGATCCTGCTGTGTTAAAGCATATGCCGCCTCATGAGTCACCAACACTGGGCTTTTAGCAGAGGATGAGAACACTCAGTTCAGTTGCACCCATTTTGAAGTGTGAAATCTGATCCCCCTTTGGATATTATATTAGGATGCTATTAAGATGAAGTTTAATAGCTTTTTTTAATATCACAAATAATAAATCTGTTCAGAAAGTGACCTCTTGCTGTCAGTGTCCCAAAACAACTCTTGTGGTAACCCCCCCCAATTTTAAAAATAATGTTTAGTATATTACATCCTCATCTTTCTAAATCTGCTGAGAAATGGATGGCATGATAGCATACAGAGGTTCAAGTAATGCCTATTTCTTTTCTCTTCCCGTGTAAAAAAAAAAAGTTGCAGCTAATGTTCTATATGATAAGAATTAGACTTGTATTTTTAATGTCCTTTCAGAGATTTAAGGTCCTCTCTAGACCAGAACTCAAATTAAGGTGGGAAGAGTTGTATAGAGGAAAGCACGTTTCCATCTTCCTAATAACCCTAGCAGTAATTTTTGCTGTCCTCATTATTGCGCATTCACACACGTGCACACACATCCACAGTTCGGACTCGGGCTGTCACAGGTGTAAAAGCTTGTTTTGGGTAAAGGTCTCCTTTTCCTCTTTACTTCTGTGCAGTGGCCCCAACTCAGCTCACAGACAGGATAAGAGGATGCTGTCTTTAAGCAGAGACTTTTCTTTGTCAGTAGAGATCAGATAATTTATCTGACTTTGAAACAGCAGTAAATCTACTTCAGCAATTCATTGAAAGTCTGTTCAATGTGTTTCCTCATATGCAATTTAAAGGAACTAATTGATTGTATTTTAATCCAACAAAATAAAAATCTGTCAAGTGTGTAAAATTTTACCTTGTTTTACTTCCACATGTACTGTTCTGTATTATATAAGCTGGACGGGAAGGGTGGAAAGCATGGGTAATGCTTACTTCTGTTCCAAAGTTGTTTTAATGTGTTCAGATGGTAATGCATGTAAGCACCTTCTGGTGTTTTCAAAGTGAGGTACATGGTGATCGTGGAATAGATGTGGATGGCATAAATTTTGTGTAATACTGCAAAGTGCAATGAAAACTCCTTATCATCATATGCAAGTTCTCTTCAGTGTCGGTACTGTTTAGAGATTGGATGAGCTGACTAGTTACAGAGAACTGAAGTTACTCTATTTGATAAGTTTATGATCTTAACTGTCTATCTTTCGTCCTTTTCTTTTTTAGTTGGTAAAATTCCTACTGCAAATTACTGCAGTTTATTGTCCTGTTTTGAAATTATTAAATAAAGATAACAGCTTTTATGCTGGTATAATTATTTGAGTGTAAGTTTAGCTACGGTGGTATGATTCTGTGCATATAGACAAGCCATGAAGTAGATCTGTTCACTTGTGGTTTGAGTTCAGTACAGCAGATTGGAGGCAGGATGCACATTTGTCTCCTGGAGGCAGTCAGCTAAGTTTATTTTAACTTTTGTACATGTGTTAGAATTTATTGAATACATGCGTTTGTTTAATCTGAAAAGTAAATAAAATGAATTGATGCTGAAGGTTTTTTGGCCTTTGATTGCTAATAAACCAGCTAAGAGTGTGTTTGGCTGCAAATTAAACCAGTAGAGACTAAGTCACATGGAGAGGAAGGGATCCATCCCAAATGAGTAATTGGCACGAGATTACTAAACCAAACTTCAAATAACTTTTCTTAAAATAAGAAATCATGCATGATCTCTAGATCTTCTTTGCTGGGCAGTTAGTAGAAAAACAACAGGCTTGCTGAACTTGGAACAAATTCAGTGCAAAATTTTGCATAGGGCAAACTTGTTTTGAAAGTTGTAATGAAGTACTAGAGTGAAATTTTTTTAATGAGATGTTCTTTCGCTCTCTAGGATTGGATGAATTAATAAAAGTATAATTCTAATGTCACTTTCCATTCACATTTGACTACCTTTGAGTTTCAGATAATGCCTGCCAGCTTCCACCTTCAGAACAGTAAAACTACATCTAAAGCTTTGTGTTTTCTCATTTTCTATCAGTACCTTGGTTTAAATTGATTTTCCTCACTCGGACATGAAGAAATGAAACCATGAATTAAATTAAGTCATTTTATGCTTTAAATTTATATAAATGCAGGGGGGTTGTATGTTGTTTGGTCGAAGAGAAAACAAGGAAAGAAATAAAAAATAAGTTTGTAATCAATCAAAATTTTTCTGTATTTAGTAAACTGTCTAACTTAGGCTTAACCTTGCATTAGTACTTTTTGCATGTGATTTGGATATCAAAATAGAATTAATGTGTTCTTGAAACTGTTATCTACCAGTGAACACTGAATATAATAATATACCAGAAAGGCTTAAGTGTTTATTTTCTAAATAAGATTGTGAAGCTATATTGTTCATTAAGATACATTCGAGTACTTTACATTAAATGCTTGGAAGAACATACAAGTTATCAGTTTGGGTCAGAAAGAAAAGACATCTTGCACAGTGTTCAGGAGGGGTCCCTGCTTTACCTCTGCAGTCCAAGGACCAGCTGAGCCAAATATGCCTGAATCTCATTAACTTGTCCAGTCTTTTCATGACCTGATATGCATTTTTATTATTACTATTCTGTAGCAGAATAATTTCACCAATTAATAACAATTGCATGAAGAGCTGCCAGCATTTGTTTACACTGAACATATTTCAGTTAACACCCCGATCAGGGTTGTGATTGTTTTTGTTGTTCTTACTCAAGATTGCGAATGACCAGTTTACCTTGGGTTGGGGTTTGGGGTTTGGTCTGATTTTCAGGTGTCCAGTGTCTATGTGAGATTATTGGTGTCAGCAATAAAAGGCACAGAAAGTAGAACTAAGCAATAAGAAAAATACCTGAAGCAAAGGACTTTCTAAGAGATTTGCTAAAGTGTGATTGGTTGAGCTTTTGTTACGTTTCATGCAGTGTTGCTGCTTCTGTTTTGGCAAGCCAACACACAAAATAGCTCCAGTGAAATTTCTCTTACACTCCTCTGATTCTAAGCACAGAAATGCCCACACTATTCTTGGTCTTGCAAGATATTGTCTGAAACTCAGGGTTTTCAACTCTGAGTATTTATTTGGGATCTAAAGCAAACAAAAAGCTTTGAGCAGAACACATAGCAGGACTACTTCATACATTTGTACCTGCTTAAGTTTTGACGAATAGTGCGTATTGGATACTGAAGAAGCAGGACACTGTGATAAAGTGTGGAAACAGTGTCAATCCTATGTTGTTAAGCTAAGCCTATTATACACTTTCACAGATTCACAGTGTTCATTACATTTCCTTTAACATCTCCCTAGATACACTGGTATGGGTACTGAACTGGGAGGGTTACATGACTGCTCATCAATTGCTCCATTAGAGTGTAAATCATTTTTCCACAGTACCCTGTGTGTGGCATGTTAAGAAAATGTTTAACACACATTTCGGGTTCAAGAAAGTTTTTGCTCTTGGTCTACAGCTATTTATTTGAGGCACGTATGCCATATTTTATTATTAAAATTATTCTCTGTTTAATACTTGAAATTCTTCTAATGCCAAGTTTTCTCATTACAGTGTACTTGATAAACCACTGCAAACTGTACCCAGTTGTTCTTGCACTTTTGTATAAATGTAGAGGTTTTTTTAATAAAAATGACATGTTTAAAGCAGAACAACACCTTATTTAATAATGTGTATCAAACCCACAAGTACTTGATTGTAACAGCATCTATTAGAAATGTATTAAAACTTTTTCTAGACTGTGCGTCTGGGATATCATGCCTGAGGACCAAGTTGTTCTTATAAAACAAGCAAATAAATAAATAGTAGAATGATGATGGACAGCTAATCACAGTTATTTTTTTTCTAAACTATTGGTTATCAGGGAAGTAATGATTTTTTTAAGAAATTTGGTCATGTGAACTTTTATTATTTTGTGAGATTTTTTTCAAATACATTTATTAATTCAGCTACTTTTGTTGAACAAGTTCATAAACTATAAAATTATGCTGTTAGTTCAGTTGGTTATACACTCCAGTTTAAAGGCAAACAGCTCAAATACAGGCGCTCACGCTCTTTCTAGTTCTGTATTCTCATTAATATAAGAACCTATGAAACATTACCATGTTATTTCTGGAGTTGTATATATATATATATTTAGTGTATATGTGGGTGTACATTTGATAAAATACATTAAAAATTTGAGAACATATTAGTCTGCTTTAAATGTCCAGGACAAATTCTTTTTTGCCAGTCTCTTAAGAAGCCACATAACAGCTATTGCAAACAAGTTGAGCAAAATGAAATTGCGCCACATGTCCTTCAAAAGAAGTTTCACCATTTTCTGGGGTTGTTTATTGTATGTTATTTATGTAGGTAAAAAAAAGGCGGACAAGTTAACAAATCAAACACCCGGCTGTAAAATCAGATAAGATGCTTCTGTTTAAACTTATGATATATCCTCAACCATGTTCTGCTTACACAATAAATAAATGCTTGTTTAAAATATAAGAATTTAGTTCTGTATCTAGTTTTAAAATTGGTTATCTAGATTGTTTTTTCTATACTTTTTTTCTATAATGGGACGCAAGTGGTAACATGCATTACTATGATGTGTCTGTGTTTTTGTGGCAGTTTGGAATATGGCAATTTAAAATTTGTTTAAGAAATATCTAAAGGTAACAGTTTGGCAATGCTGTTTCTCCAAGAGATGCAGGGGGGGCGAGAAGCATTCTTTAAAAAAAAAAAAACAAACAAAAAACCTCCTGTACACCTTCAGTGTTTTGGATGCCCAGACTCACAATCATATGCGTGTGAACAAAGAACCCTCTGAAGGAAGATGTCTGCAAAGACAGTTTTTGTTAGTGGGGTGATTTTATTGATAAGACGTTCTATAATGAACATAATAATAATTGTAGTATTATCTGGTAGAGTTTGTGGACAAACTGCTCTACAGGCTCGAGTGAGCCATTGTTTACAGATCCCTGCACTGTATTCTCCTGAGAACTTTAGAAACCAAGTCAGGATATAGAAGAAAAGAGTATTCTGGGTTTGTCAGGCAGGGAACAAGGACCCTGATGGGAAAATAAAAAAAAATTAATCTCGCTACTTAATTGAAATTAAGATAATTCTTAATCTGTTCTACTCTAGTGTGTAGGGCTGCTAGCCAACAGTCTAGATCAGAGATATCAGGTAAGCCCTGTAGCAGTAAATGAAATATCATTATTATCTTTTTCCAAACAATATAAGCGCGAAGGAAACCACTAATAATTGAATAGATTTAAAAAAATGAAACAAAATTGTAGTATTATCTTACTTCTTACTTAACTCATCTAAAATCACCTTTTAGTTTTGGTATCCTTAGCAAGGTTTTCCTTAACATTCAATTATTCTTAATTTAGTTGTAAACTGAATATTTATCAAATTAAAAGATACTGAGAAAGAACACCAACAATCAACTGTTTTATTTTGCTAGTTTTGATTAGAGAATATATTTTCTTAGATGAGATAGTTGATAAAGAAAGATGAAATGTGCATATGTCTGAGCAAAAACATAATGAGAAACAATCTAGTTTGTGGTTTTACTGCTTTGTATTCTGTGTTGCTGCAGAATGCTTATGCAGTTAATACTTTGCTTGAAAAGTAGGTTAAAAGTCATGTGTTTGAAATGATTATCTACTTAGTCTACTGACTCCTAATAACGTGCTTGCGTGCCTGTCAGAACGTTCAGCCGTGGAAGAAATATGGCTTAGTCACTTTACATTTTTCCATAAATCTTTTATGAAGTGAGAGTGTTTTTATAGTTTAAATGATTTATCAGTTCAATACTGTGCTGCTAGTGTGCCCTTAAATTTTAAATTAAATCTAATTATGAATTAATTCAAGACTTGATCTGAAGTTGAGTGGATTTTATGAAAATGGCTTGTAATAGAAACATCTTCCTTGTCTATGCACCCTGAGTTTTTATTATCTTGGTACCATGTGAATCTAGAGAAGCTTTTGCATATTCCCTTGCCTTTATAAATGAGGAATATGTTTTAGTTTTGTTTTTCATAATGTTCTCGTGATCCACAGTTTCCAGTAGCCAGAATCTTACTTTATGCCTAGAATTCATAATTACTCTTTAGCACAGTTGATGTAATGAATTTTTGTTGATTATATGTTTAGTGGTGTATAACCACTAGACTATAATTTAAAAATTCCTCTTGCGTTTTTGGGGAAGCAGGAGCAGGGAATTGTAATTAATGTAGAAGCTCTCCCTGTCAACATTATATTGGATTCAAATAAATGAATACGTGTGGGACGTGTGACTGTTGAGATATAGTGTTTCTCTTTTAATTTGTGAATCAAAATTTTAACCTAAAAATGAGATGCAAACTAGACTCAGTGTGTACATTTGTGTATGTATTGGTTGCAAAGGATTAGTGTGCAAAGCCAAATATCTGACCATACGTGTACATATATTGCTGTGCCGGTTATTTTTACTTTGGTATGAAAATATTATATATATCTCTTCATTAAAATAGCTTGGTTAATACAAACCTACGCACTCTCTTTCAAACCATTTTTGCTTGAATGCTGAATTGCTTTTTATGTAGGAGGCTGTCTTCAGGTCAGGGAGTTCCTGAGCTGCAGGTTACTGGAGACAAGGAGAGTGCACTGGAGGAACAGCCGCACTAAGCTTGCCTTGTGTTCAGGGGGCCTTTAGTACCAAGATAGGACACTAAGCTATGGATGAACCTTTTGTCTGACTCATTATAATGATGCTTATACTGTGAGCTTGGGTATTTTTGAAATATCTTGCTTACACGGGGAATAGCATAGCATATGGGAAACCACTGAACTTTTATGTCCTGAAGAATCACAGAAGCAGGTTTTTTGTCTATATGGTAATGAAAATAGAACACCAAGGTGCATATGCACACACATGTACCTGTGTATCTTCTTCTTTAGGGGGGAGCATGTAAGAAGTGCTTTAGCATAGATTGACACAGAACTTGAGTGTGGTTGGGCAGCTTCCAAGAGAGACCTGCCTGGGTTCAGGGCAGAAGCCTGAGAGGCCTGCTCTGACTTCATGGATAGAAGAGCAATGGGCGAAGGCTCAAATGTAGACACCTCCTGTGGGTCAGCTTGGGAAGTAGCAGCTTCCAGCTGCTACCCAGCTCCTGGACCTTTTCAATTCGTTCCCAGAACTGAAAACTTTATATAATAAATGCAGGTCTTGGTGTGGTGGCAAAAATGATTAAGTGGTTCACAGATGGTGACGATTGCTGCCTGATAGGTGGTATCTTCAGCTACCACCATTTGGCTATCACCAGGGCATGTGGGGCTGGACAGGATAGGACTGTTGCTACGTATTTTGTTTCACTAGAAAGTTATTTAGGTTATTTAAAACAAGAAGTGCTTCTGAAGGAATTTGTTTAACTTGCTACTAGAGAAACAGTTGAACTGTAGGGAGATGGTCTCCAAACTTTTTTGATCATGCACACCATCAAAAAAATTCCCACATGAAGCTTATTGTAACTAAACAGTTTTCATAATTAGAAGTTTTGTTAAGTCAGCTTTTCAAGTAGCTCTAATATCATTGCTTTAACTGCTATTATTTAGATATATGCATTTGCTTAAAGAAATATGCATTTGCTTAAAGAAATCATAGATGGCAAGTAGAGTTTGTGACGTAAAGCTCACAAACTCACAGCATTGCTAGCATTTAAGAGGATTTCCATTAGATTTCTTACAGTTAATAGAAAAGTGAAGTTGGATTTTTTTAAAGGAAACTGAAATGATGACTAGTTACATGACAGAAATAGAAGGCAGATATTTCATGTTGTCATACGGAGAGGGAAGTAATTTTTCTCGTATTCCCTATTAAAGTAATATAGTGGTTTTTGATTAGAAGAATGTTTGGTCAGAAGAACAAATAAAATAAAAATTTGGTGGGTGGTGTGGGTGTGGAGAGAATTACATGCAAAATTTGGAAAGCACAGACTTTCTGACATTCAAAACTTAATCAGTTAATTTGTCAAAGCATGTGTGGAATTTTAAAAATGAAAGCATTTAGTGACATCTTTAGTTTTGGCCATGAGTAATAATAAAATATGTGTGATTGAATAGTAGGTGCTGGCAAGGAGGTTATAGCAACTTGCACAATGTCATGAACAACTGCAAGTTTATCTGCATTGTACCTTTCTCTTTTTTTTTAACCGGAAACTTAGTGGTTCAGAAGTTTGAGGGATATTTTGAGAAAGCTGAACTAGTTTTCTTGTACAGAAGTTCCCGTAGGTTCCAAATTCACTGGGTGAGGCTGAACCTGACTTGATAGATAATTTTATCTGTAACGTCAGTGGAAATTCTATAAGAAATTGAATTACATGAATTGTATATACACAATAAATTATTTTGTGAACTATATTATTTCTGTATTTGGAGTATGGTTGATTGTAAGTCAGGTAACACTTTGATGCAAAAGGATCCTGTTCTATAATCTACTTCACTATCTAAAATGTGAAACAAGGAGCATTTGATGTGAAATATTGTCCTGTTAAACTGCTGTCTCAGAGGTCTTTTTTTACATATATCAGTGCATGATTTCCCAGGTGAATTTTAACAAGTAGAACTACATATCGCAGCTTTTAGGGATTTCAGGCCACCATTGTAATGTGCTCCTCTTAGTTGGCTTCATTACCAGAATCAAATCACGCATTCATTTTTTTTGGAAGTTCTGAGAAATGGTACCATTTGTAGGAATGCTAAGGTTTTATTTGGAAGTTTCTTTCTCATTATTAATTGAAGTGTTTCTGTTTTCAAGGGAACAAAAGAAATTGAAGGTGAAGAGGAGTCTGGTTTAATTCCGCCTGCAGAAGTATTTGCTCCTAAAAGTCTGGTGTTGGTGTCCAGACTAGATTATCCAGAAATTTTCAGGGTAAAGAACTTGAAATTGCCATTTGTAATATATGTCAGCAGAAAAATCTGATTTTAATGAGTAGCAGTGACAGTACTTTTGATTTAAAACATCTTGGGATTGATTTGGAAAATTAAAAGCAAAAGTAGGCTTAGATTGAACTAGATAAAATTCAATGTCTGTGACGGTAAATAGCCCCTAAAGGTTGAAGCAGTACATTTTTATCCTCCAAGCAGTTTTAAATCTACATAGAAGATGAGACAAAGATTTTTCTGTATAATGAAGGGAATTATTAGGACAAAACCAAACTTAGGGAAAACCAATACATTAGCAGTATTTGCTTAACTATATAATGGTAAATTAATAGTGAAATCCTGATTTTCCTTCATATGTAAAACAAAATATCAGAGCCTTTTCCAGATCAAATTAAGATGCATGACAGAGACTTAGAATCTTGGATTACTTTCAGCTAATGAAGTATGGTTGATCTGAGATAAATGAAAAGCTTAAATTTTTATTAAGCGAATACACATTAAGATAAACAAATATACTTCAGTTTATAGGTCAAGAGAGGAAATCATGCAACAGTTAAGTTGTCATTAGACATTAAGAATGACTATATCGAGTGAGATTAAAAGTCCACGCAGCCCAATATTTTGTCTCTGATAGAGGCGCATTATGAATGAAAGCAAAGTTTGTAAGAACAGGACAGACTGTAGAAGTAATTCCACCCAATTCATCCCTAATTCATTGTGAATTACAGTTAAGTGACATCCTGAACCACAAGTGTCAATTCTGTGGGTTTTTTATATTATTTGTCCAGTTTCTCAATGCAAGGAGTTTCACAGCTTAACTATGTGTTATATGAAAAGTTACTGTTGGAATTATTTCTAAGAAAAGAATTCCTAAAATATTCGCTGAATTATCAAAGTTACAGCAGTTAAAAGGCAGTGAAAGAATGCTGTAGAACACAGTTATTTCTTTCCTTTTTTTCCAAAGTCTTCTTAGAATGTGATGTTAAATCATCTTATATTAAATTATTGGTAAAAATGATAAAGCTGTATTTCTCAATCAAAACTGGATCCATACAAAGATACGGAAACACCAAAGTGCTAATATACTGTTCATTGTAAAATATGTTTGTATTTAAATAGTTAAAGAGTACAAGTTAAATAATGTATCAAGTTGTTAATCCTTGATGCTAGTTTTAGAAATGAGCCTCAAAAACTCATTGATTCATCAGTGTTCTACTCTGGAAACCAGTCAGGTTTGAGTCCATAGAATTCACAAATGAAGCTATGTTCATCTAATAATTTTAAAAGTAACTTGTGTAAAGCACTTTTTATATAATGAGCAAAGCACAAATGTTAAACATTTAATTTCTTTTAAAAAGAGAATATATCTACACCTGCTAGCACATACATCCCTTCTAAATAGACAAGCTAATTTTTAAAAAGGAATGATTGCTTTCTTAGCAAATTACTTTGTTTTCAATTGGAATGAAAGTACTCCTCTACATTAATAACTATCAACACACACTTACTTTTAAAAAATTATATGCACAGATCTTTTAAGTAATTTGATCTCTGCCTTCCCTGTATAGCAGTCTAATATATTTTGTCTGCCTTTCTAGGCTTGCCTTGGCCTGATCTATACTGTGTATGTGGACAGCCTGAACGTGTCATTGGAGACTCTCATTGCAAATCTGTGTTCATGCCTTGTCCCCGCTTCTGGAGGGTCGCAGGTAAATGGCAAAAAAAGAAGATATTTTTCCAGTTAATTTAATTTATGAAGAAAACAAAAAATAAATTCTTGAAATATTTTTGAAGAAAAAAAGATCATAGTTCAGCTGAGTGCTTTCCCTGTGGCCCGTGAGTGCTTTCCCTGTGGCCTGTCTTCTAAAGACAGCAAAAATTCCATTCCAGGATAAGGTCAGAGGGTTAATTTTGTCACTGAGTTGGCTTCTTACAAGGCACAGTAACAAATCAAGCAGTTTGTATAAGTTTAGTTTTTAATAATAATGTGTGTTTAGGAATATTTCTGCTTGCTACAGATTTTTTTAAAAGGCTTTTTGTCTTTGCCATTTGTTTTAACGTATCTTTCACTTTTGCTCAGTTACCTGTGTCTTTGCCTTGGTGTAGTTCAGGATTCCACTGGACTTTACTTTAGTAACTCTTAAATCTCTATTTTCATAAATTTTTTTTAAAAAAAAAAAGCTAAAAAACCAACTTGGACATAGTTTTCTCATTTCTGCATTCAAAAATAAGAAAAGAGTTTTCGAGGAAATACAGTTATTTGTACTTTTTACCTATGCTTTCTGTGAGCAGAAAGTCAGGATTGTTTGTTGGCTTACTTTAAATCATTCCTATGCATTTGTGGATTTCTGGAAAGCCAGTTCAGTCTTATTTGCTTGACTTTCACTTTATTCTGTGAGACTACTGGGAAATTTTAGTCCTTATCATGAAACGTACCTGGAAACTAAGTATGCAAATGACAATATTTAAAAGCTAATTTCATAATTTCATACACATTTTCAAACTTCCCACCCAACCTATTCCACCTTTTTGAAATCCTTCGAATCCCCAGTTCTTTTTTTTTTTTTTCCCCAGAGCCCTGGCTGCTTTGGAATTTCTCTTAGTGCTGAAAGTGGCAAAATATCCTCTCAGCTTTGTCAAGGTCTGCCTTATTGCTCTCCAGGCAAACACATTTCTCTGGGTTTTTTTCTTCTCAAGCCTTTTGATTTTGAAGGGTAGTAATTAGTTTGTATGTGTTTATCAGAAACACTCTTTTCCAACAGTATTTGAACCTCACATTACAAGTTTTGGTGATCCACTTGAACTTGTGGTTCCTGTTCTAACCTTTTTGGTTGGTTGGTTGTTTTTTCTTTTTATTTCCCTCCCAAATCCATAAATCTGGGTTTTCCCAGCAGCCATTTCCTCTGCTAGAAAAAGGAGGAAAAGTCATTCTCCTCTGCCTATTCTCCCTTCTGCTTTCTCTCTTTAAATGAAATATTCTTTCAATTCAGACTTTATTTTACTAGTCTCAAGCTATCATTTTCGTCAAAAATTTTTTTATCATTTCTTCAGTTTCATGCTTCCAGGCCTAAATCTGAATTACGTATCTTAGCATGAAAACATTCTTTTGAGTCCTTCAGGAGCTTCCCAGGTTATTCACGTGTCCGTTGTTGAAATAATCAACTGCAAAATTAATTATTGACCTTCATCCAGGTCTGCTGCTCAAGTGCTAGGGAAGAGCATCTCTGCTGCAGCTCAGGCATTTGCTTGGTTTTACTGTGGTGAATTTTGGTGTCAAACATCTGCTGTGCAGCAACTGGAGCTTGCTACATTCAGCATCTTTGCTGCTGTACAGAGTGGAGTTATACCACACTTAACTGCTTGTACAGGATCTCTCCCCACCCCTTGGTGGTTAGGGGTTAGAGTTAACTGCTTGAAACACCAACTGCTTGAATGACAAGTTGGATTTACTCAAGGAAGAGGGCAAATTGTTTTGCAATTATGATGCTTTTTGGGAGGTAATACGCAAGTGCATTCCTTTCACTCCCATTTCCTGCCTCCCTCAAGGGATGTGTATTGTGTTGGAAAGGTAACTGAGGTTTTAATTGTACTTAAATATGCAGAGCAGGAATATAGGAGTAGCAGAAGTGTCCTCTTCAATATCCATATGTCACAAGTATGTTCATACTTAAAACATCCATGCAGATGGTAGATATCAGGGAACCTCAGTTAAAAAATAATGTATGTATTTCTGATTTGAATGGGGTTTAAGCTTTTTTTCTGGACTTCTTAAAAATGTGTTATTAAAAATGTAGTATTGGATGCCTTCAGAATCATAACTATTTATCTAATTTAGTGGAAATGCAAGGAAGGCACTAGTAGGATATACATTCAAGGAGACATATCATTGTCCTTAAATTATATTTCAAATCTAGATTGGTCTGTTCAATAATTCTTACTGACTTTAAACTGTATATACAATAAATAATTTTTGCCACGTGAATCACTTATCTGTATGACAACAGCTTGTTTATTCTATAGAAATTAAATTTATACTAAAAAAATATTCTTTCTACAGAAATTGTTTTCTTTGGGCGCTGGGGACCGACAACTGATACAGACTCCTCTGCATGATAGCCTTCCTGTAACAGGCACGAGTGTGGCTCTTCTCTTTCAGCAACTGGGTATGTCTAGGTCACCTTTGGAAAAAAACCTTTATTTTGAAAAATTGCAGAATGAAGTATTTTCTGTTCTCATTTAGCTCAAATCACGAGCCAAGAAAGCTGTATGATAAAAATTAATTTCTTTTGAATGAAAGAATGACTAGTAGTGCTTTTTTCCTCTAATCAGACATTCATATAAACTTTCTGTTCATCCTGCCTGTGGTAAGTTATTTCCAGTATTATCTAATTATCTGTAAGTTGACTGTGAGCAAAAGTGAGTCTGTCCTCTGTTTAGTTACAACAACATTCATGTCAAAAGATTGCCCACCCCTTGGATGCTACAAACACCAAAAAACCCAGGGAGGTCAATAATCAAACTAGTGTAACTGAAAATGTCAGTAGAGAAGATACTGTGTGCTAATAGTGATAACTGTGGAATTCATACGGCTCTGTTCTTATCTATTATTCCATGTCTTTCAAGAGGATGATCTAACACAATCCTTATCAAATACTTCACTTGTTCATTAAAATAACAAGGGCATGTTACTGTTACCTGGGTACCTCCATACTAACCTGTGTCTCATTAAATTTTAATGCTCTGTTAGTCTTCTTTCCCTTGGTTTGAGAAGTGACTTGGAAGCATAGACTTGCAGGAGCCATGGATAAGGGCATAATTAATGATGAACCTCTTGGTTAGTCTCAAGTAATCTAATGGCATCAGGATATGTGTTGCTATCGGTTCTTCTCATAAATGGGTAGTAAGATTGGAGGCAAACTGGAAAAAGAGGAATAAGAGCTATTGTCACAGGAAGGGGTATCAGATCTTATGTGTACAATGCTATTTGCTACTGATAAGATTTAATTTTATCTTTCCAAAATTATATTATTTTTCTGTTGATAGCAGTTCAAATTAAAAAACATGACTAACATTGTATAGATATTACTTGTCTTTACCACAGTCTGTGCAATTTTACATAGCTTATTATGTCAAGATTCATTAAGATTACTCTGGGCAGACTGGTTTAAATATGGATAAGCCCAGCAACGGTTCCTGTTTTCTGAAGGTATAAAATGTAGTGTGAGGTACCTTAAGTGCAGTATGTGATACCGTGTGTTATGGTACGTTTGTTCAGTAAGTACAGTATGTGGTACCTAAGTTGAGGCAGTTTATTTTGGGCAATTGTAGTGAAGGTTGCTATAAATTCTCACCTCTGAAAATGTCGAAGTAAGCGATATGTTTAGCTAGTGCTTGGATGGGTGAGCTACCATGTCTTACAACAACTGGGTCTTATATATGACAAGTTGGGATTATAGTTTTTTGTAACTTTCTTATTGCTCACAATTATAATTAGCGACACTTCAGCTCTCCTGAAGAAGAGAGATACAGAAGAAAGTATGTGATTATAAAACTTGGCGAATCTTCACCAAGAGAAGCTATAGGTTTATGTCCTGTTGCCATGAAGAGATCATGCAAGTTTGTAGAAAAAAAGAATCATCTCCATATGCATTCTTTTCTGTTGTGGCATCATTTTCTCTTTTACAAGGCTATCAAAACTATTAGGAAGAGCTTCTGTAATGGTCTTGTGTAGATCCTTTTCCTGTCTCCTCTTCTTTGGTGTGATGATGACAGTAGTCACTACTTGGGAACAGGCCTGAAATTAGCCAAGCAATCAGTAAATAAGTTAACAGGTAGACTTTTTTCTTTCTAAGCAGCTACTTGAACCCTTTGCAAAAAGGACTTAGTTTTCCAATCGCCCACTTCTGACCACTGCTTCTTCTCCCTCCCAACCCCCAGTGTGCCTCACTTCCCAGCTAATGTCCCTGTCAAAGCTTTTGTGTCTAAGATATCTGTGATTATAGCACAATGGTAGAACCGTCTTGTATCCTAAGGACATAAATTAAAAAGTGTTTACATTTTCACAGTGCGCATCACTTTACGGAGTAGCACATTGTTCCTTTCACATGTAGGTGGTGGACATTCTTCTTAAGGCCCAGGTTTGTTAATGATAAATTTCTGTTTGGATTTACTAAAAAAGAGTCTGTTTGTTGAATATAAAAAGAGGACTTGAAAATATGAACAGCCTGTTTGAAGTAAATTCTCATTTATTCTCAAGTTTTTACGTGGTCTTAGGAAGTGTTAAAGGCAGTTGGTCCATAAGGATATGGTGGAACCTATTAGCTCATCCCTTTGAAAAAGCTTATTTTTCTAAGATAAGGCCTAATCCTTCCCTCTGGAGATCACGGTTGAGCTTTTCAGAAGATTTTGTGCTTTTTATACCAATATTCACACTTGCTCTGTTTCAGTCATTCCATTTGAACAGGAGCTTAATGCGTATTTGCCTCTACCAACCTGGGCAAAAGCATTCTACTTCTGTTGTCCAGTGTGGTGTTGGATAGTTACTTTAATAGCAGCTGTTATCCCATCAAATACTTGTGTTTAGGACAGAAATATTGACTAGGCTGTTTGTCAAGTAACGAAATGTTCAGTTATTTCTCTTCTAGTACAGGTCACTTAATTCTATTTAACTTATTAATAGAAAATTTAAGAGTAGCTAGAAAAATATCCGTGAAATGTATAAATCACCTTTTTAAAAATAGCTCTTTCTTTGAGGAAGATGGGCGGCAAGACAAAATTTACCACTATGAATAGATACAAAAGTAATTTCAACATTTATTTTGAGAAATATTGTGCAATAGGAGTCTCATCATGCTTTTTCTACTTGGCAGGATCATATTGTGTCAGTAGATGACCCTCCCTTGTATTACCAATTTCGCAGCATATCTGGAAATAGACCTTATTTTTTCTTAGGCGTTAAATTACAGTTGGGAAAAACATCCCCAAAGGTTTTAAGCTTAATAATAAGGAACAGCAGTGTCTGACATTTTAAATCATACATTCTTTTTTATTTAAAAAAATCGATTTATGGGAATAATGTGACAAAAGCCAGACCTGTAGCTGGATCACTACACCTAAAAATTATTTCTTCAACAAATATTAGCTGGAAAACCAGGAATCATCATGTTAGTTTTAAAAATTGTCAGTGCTAGCTAGAAGACTTTCAATGCTCTTCAATTTCTCATTGTCTATTAGTAAGATGGTAGGTATCTGTAAAAGCTTCAAAACACAATAACCTCCGTCAAGCTCAAAGGCTATTTTGGTTATATTTCTCTTCTTCCTCAGCAGTACATTCCTGTGTTTCTGCCAGTTATGGTTTGAGATCTACACTACCTTAAGCTCTTTTCATTTCTTCAAACTCCAGCCCTACTTACCTTCTGCATTCTACTGGCAATATGGTTATTCAGCACGGCCATATTCAGTCATTTGTATCCAAGACATACACTTACATCTCCCCCAGTAGGCAGTTTTTTCCAGTGAAGCTGAGACACAATGTTATATTAGGGATCTGAGAAGCAAAACAAGAACTGAAGGTTTAACCAGCACTTGTAATTTGTGCACGTTTCAAGGACTGGTAGCATGAATCACACTGCTAACCTGAGTAGAACAACTATAAAACAATATTTTCTTGAAGAACTAATATTTCCCCCTTCTTTCCAAAAACTTAATCAGAGACAAAAGGGTTTTTCCTTCCTTTCCTGCTTGTTTAGTCTCTTATCTGGGCAGTTCTCCTATCCCCATATTTCCTCTGTTCCATTTCATTTTTCTTTGATCTTTTCCTGTGGTTTTTAATTTGTCACTCAGGTATTTTCAGTAGAACTCAAACTAACTTTCAGTGTTACAAAGAAAGTAATTTTTTAAGTGGCAAAAATGAAACTTTGAAATAAATTGGACTTTGAATCTTCAGGTAAGATTTGAATTCAAAGATGTAGAATAGAGATTAAGTAGATGGAAAGAGTTGAGGATGAATGGCAGTAGTAGGTTGAGCATTGGCAAGCTTGTCTTTCATTTGTCCAACTTATCACATGATTTATAAGAAAGGGTTAAACATCCTATTTTGTTCATTATCCTTCTTGCATATCTTAAAATATTTCGCATCTAGAAATTGTGTGGGTACCATTAGGCAGTGTGTGAAGCCTCTAAAACAAGTACTTTAAATACAAATTTTAAATAATATATTTGAAGACTGCAGTGCCATTAAATATCAGTAATTCCAGATGTTAGAAGTGACTGGTTGGTTAAACTTCTAAAACTTGCACAAAATGTAAATACTAGGGCAGATGTGTGTGGTGGTGGCAGGGTGATAAGCAGAAAAGTACTTCAGTACAGGCAGATTAAAATGTGCCATTCCAATATTAATAGTACTGGTAATGTATTTTGTTAACATGGCTGTTCAATTCCAAAATACAACACTATGACTTGAGACTGAGAAATTTGGTACATCATCTGTCCTTTCTCCCCGCTTGCATGTCCTGCCTTTCTTTTGCATCAGAGCAAATGCTTCTCTGATACCACAGAGAGCTGCTTATAAACAAACAAACAAACAAATATTATAAAGCAAGCAAATAGAAGTGAATATTCTTCCAGATGTTTCCATGGTGGGACACTAACAGTGATGATTGGTTTAAACAGATGTGAAGATGAAACCTGTTACAGTGATAAATCCATTCATAACAAAATGATGGGGTCATATATTAACTATCATACCTGTTTATAATTTTTTGGAGTGGATTATCTAAGTGTACAGAAGTGAAAGAAATGCAGTATTTCTTCATTTTTAGTCTTTTGATTTGTTAGAAATTAAGGTATAATGATGAATATACTAAAATTGATTTATGTATCCAAAAATTTGTTTGGGGGGAAGAACTTAGTTAATTACAACAGCAGTATTCCAGTCATTTTTTAATGAAGATTTGCCCCTCCATCTCTGTGTGGCAGTAGATATTTGTACAGGAGGATTTTAAACTGTCATACTTAACTTTACAATTTTGGTTAACTCATTAAAAACCACGTTTTGAAATGGTTCTGTATTTGTGCCAGTAATATTCAACATACGTTTTGCTCTCAGAAATCTCTGCTGAGGCTCTGTCCTTGGTTCTTATAAATATTTCCTTTGAAAGCTGATGTCAAGGCCCTGAGTGCATCAGCAGCCCCCTGAGCCCCTCCTGCAGAGTTGAGCTGCCTGTGCTCAAGGTCAGCATTGATGCAGCACAGCTGTGCAACCTTGACTCAGACTGTTGAGGTAAGATTTCTGTGGAAGATGGGAGAAGGAGGGGCCTGTTGACCTTTTCACTTGGATGCTTCACTTTAAGCTTAGACCATGCCCTTAGTCCTTGCCTGAGCCATTTTGCAGCAGTTCTTGTGCCTGGCAACACACCTCTCTGACTCAAATCCTCACCCACAGACTGCACACCTAGGCTTGATATCAGATCTTCTTCCTGACTGTGGACTTGTCTGGTGATTGCTGGACTGACCTGGCAGCCATTTCTAGACCTGATCCTGACCATGCCATGCTGGCTTGACTTCCTACCTTGACTTCAGACCTTACTCATCACCATGAGCTTGTCTGGCTATCTTGACTTTTGGCTGTACGTAGCTGCTGTCAGCAGACTTACCCAAATGATTTTTCTTTGAATATTGTGGGACTTCACTACTCCTTGGTGAGGGCACTTCTCTCTCCCACCTTGTTCCCATACTTGACACCTGCTTTGCCTTCTGTTATGAAGCAGTGCGCCACTGTTGGTCCTTGGCAGCCAGTGGTTCTTAAGTTTTCACAGTTTACCTTCCAAAAAGCTTGAGAAAATTGATATTTTAGTATTAGTTCTTCACAATAAGTTTTGACTCCTTTGATAATAAAGATGAAACTTTGCAAGTCTTTCAAGAGATGTACTTGTGCATCTTTAACTGCCTGGAATAGATTGAACCTGAGAAAGAGGTCTTTCTAGATCTTAAAATACGTGTACTGGTCAGACTTTCAGCATTCTGCAGTAAAGCTGACTTTGTCTGTTAACAGCCTTGTGAACTTTTTATTTTTTTCCCAACGCCATACCTCAGAAATTTTGATGTGAGCTGCTGGAGCGTGGTTGTTGACGTACCACAAAGATAAACATCCCACAGTTCAGCAACTGTTGACCTATGCAGAGACATGATCTGGTGGTGATAATTTGTAATTTTTTGTTTCAGTTTGAACTACAGAGAATCACTGTGCTGAGTCAAACCTCATCACTATTAGACAGCAGAAAAGTTCAAGTGTGAGGTAGTTTACTTTCCTGAATAAAAGCCTACTGTAGTCTTCTGACTGCACTATTTAGGGTGCAGATTAGCAGACACATGCATACCAAAAGAGTGGAATATTAGCAGTGCTGTCAAAGGTGAGTGATTTATAAGGCTGTTGTGGTCGAACTGCATCCTATATAGGGGAGTGGCTGGAAAGTTTTTTTGAGTGTCATTTGTAGCTTCAGAGCATGAGAACCTGAATGCTTGGCAAAAGATTGCACTTTCATTCAGGATCATAAGACGCTGTCCCAAGTGCCCTGCATCGTAAGTCCTTAACTTCTTTTCATCTTGTATGATAAGGGAGGGCTTAAGTACCAGGTGAAGTTCTCTAGAATAACTGGATCCAAACACCATTTTGCCTTTCTGATAGTAACAAGCAGGATGGAAATATTTTGCCTTTCCCACAAGCACAACACAATTGTACAGTCTCATCCTTGTGGATTTTTGTTTCAGTCTCCCTTCTCAGTGACCCTGGAATTTTACTTTCTTCTTGCTGAGGTTGCGTAAACTACCTTGTTGCTTCTTCAGTCTTTTAACTTTTGCATTTCCTGGTTCTTATTACCTTACTAGAATGTGTAAGTCAAGTAGAGGAACTACTTTCTGGACTACACAGCATTTTTTGAGAAAGAGCCCAGTAGTATTAAATACATTTCACTTCTAGTACTGTGAACAGAATAACTTAAATAGTTCTGCATTTTCAGAAGAGAGCGGAGTTCAACATACAGTAACTCACTGCTGTTTTGACTGTAATTCATGTTGTCTGGTGGAATGATACAGGAATGACACTTGCTTCTAGTTTATTTTTCCAATAAAATAGGTGTACTTGGTCTGTAATTAAACACATAAAAAAGCATTAGGCAAGTGACAGATCATAATGTGTATTTACCTGCTAATTACTTCTGTTTATATTATTGTTAAGAACTTAAAATAAATTTTACCTTTTTTTCTTTTTAAGAATGTTTAAACCCAGAAATTTCCTCTGTTACCCCAGTACACAGCTAGGTTGGACATTCATGGTATGTGAACTTAAAGTAGTAACACTTGGCAGTCATGGTCCATACGAGGTTATCTGTAGTAGTTTTGCATCTAGGGAAAGTAAATCTTGTTGTCTTGAATGATCTGACAATTGGTCCTTCACAGAGGGGTTAGGTTTCTGAATTCCTTGGCTTTTACTATGATGTAGGAGCTTGGATAGAACTGTAAATAATTTAGGTTGGAATGGACCTTTGAAAGGCAAACGGTCCAATCCGATACTGTAAGTAAGCACACTTCAGTGTTAAATTAAAGTTGGTCATGTAGGTATGGATTGTGGAACAAGTGATGCAAATTAGCTTTTGCGAGTTTGAGTGTTTCATGAGGCTGTAAGCATATATATGTGTGAGAAACTTTTAGTTTAATGTCTGTAAACATAATATTTTGGCACATGGCTTAATTTTTAACCATCCGCTTTGATATAAAGCACAACCCATTCTTGTTCAGCTCTATCAAAAGTCCCGAGTCTAAAGCAGTTTTTCAGCCTAGTGCTTTGCTGAGCATGGCTACGGATGGTTACCTGTTAAACTCTCTTTAACTTGACTTATGCAGTGACACTCATTATTTTATAGATTTGCACTCTCATCTGATACACCTCAAACTGTTGCTAAGGCAGATGGGTCTTATGGGGAAACCATGTCAGGAAAACAATAGGAAATAGAGCTAGAACTTGCTACCTTTATCATTAAGATTTTTTAGGTAATACATGACATTTTATACAAACAATGACTCTTTGTAATGTCATTTTCATTTTCTTGTAACTTTCATATAGATTCTATAAGACTATATAACAACATTAGAATATAATTGTTACCATGATTATTAGAAAATATCCATCCAATCAAAAAGGAAAAATTGAATTATGATGCTCCTCAAGTTAGTTAATTTTGTGATAGCTGATTTTCAAACTGACAATACTTATAGAACATGCTGTGCTTTACATTTTTATTCTGAATTAAAGTAAAACTAGTTCTACTGCTTAAAAAGTGTAGCCTTCTTTAGAAAACATAAATCTCCAAATAACCCAAAATCTAAAAGGAATGTATAAATTTATTACTGTTCTTACTGGCTTTTAAAGACTACTTTTTGTTAGGTTATTCTGCTGAATTTTATCCTTTTATTTCACTCTGTATCATAGAGAATATGTGTTACTATTTGCTGCTTTTTACATCAGTGTTGTTCAGACAGAGGACTTTTTCTGTACACCTGCATAAGCTACAGAAAATTATGAGCTTCAAGAACAAACTAATATAAAAGGTCATGAATCAATTAAGGCTGGAAGTTAAAATATCATTTCTAACAACAGGAGGAGAAAAATTCTGAAACATCTTCAGTTGTGAGTAGTAACAAGGAGTATCACTACATATAAAGGGAAGTTTTACCAGTTTGAGATTATCTGATATAGTCGTGACAGTAGAAGTCTGGATTCTTTCACTGTTTATAGACCCTTCAGTCTCATATTTCTGAATCCAGGATATATTAAAGCAGCCAGAAGTCCAGAAGTTTTGCTTTTTACTGTATTTGTTGACACTTTGAGGAATGCTTTCTGTAATGTAATAGTTTCTCATTATTGTAATTGTGGTTTAGGAGCGATATAATGTTCAGCCTGTCATGTAGTAGTGTTTATGCCAACTATCGAATTACTGTATAAATGGGAGAAGACATTCCTGATAAATACATACGTGTATTTCTGTGGCTGGGACACATTATGAAAGGATCACTGCACAGTCAGCACGTGAGCTGGCTTCAACTTGTTGACTAAGAAAATCCTAGTGTCTTCAACATAGAGAAGGAATTGTTTATATTTTAATACTTCATTATGTTCAGAAATAAGCTATGTTCAGCTAAGCAATGAGAGATTTAATCTGCTCAGTGTATGACATGACCAAATGTAGCATTTTCAGTACAGTAATACCTGTAGCTGGAGATGCACTAAGATCAGAGTGTTGATGTGGAGCTTTTTCAATGTCTCATGTTTGTTATGAGACTTCAGTGATAAGCACCAGAACTTTTTTTATCTCTGTCAGGTTGTTGACAACCTTCTTACCCAACTCATTTTTTTTTTCCTTTCCATGAGAGGTCGTATATCCTGTGATGAGAGCATATATTCCCTTTGTTGGAATTTAACAGTGTGTGATTAAATTAAATTAAGGCAGGTTTATTGAAGTATATAGTCAAGAAACTTTTAAATGTTCTTTTCTCTTAATAAATTGCGTACCCTTCAGCCTGTGAAACCTGGCACCACATGTTTCTTGAGTGAATGCTGCTGGCTTATGGTGTCGTTTTGGTTTAAATCCCAATGTCCAGTCGGCTGCGATTAGCTCCATAACCCAGCAAAAGAGAATTTACTTTTCAAGCACTCCAAGTAGATTTGTGTAGTCTGTCAAAGAACGAATAGATTACCAAGGGATTTGATGTGACATTTATGGGTAATGGGCTCTTACTACTGCAAAAGCAGAACAAAAAAGAAAGAGTTCTTTTAGGTGCTGTTGGAAATAAAGGGATATTGTGACAGCAAAATCTGTACAGAGACTCTTCTGCACTCCTGGGTGAATTGTGATTTGCGGATAGTCACTGAGACTTCATTTCCCCAGTATCTCAGGAGGTCAGGAAAAACTCAGACCGTTTCACAAAGAAAGAATTTCTAAAGATTGCGGAACATTTTGCAGAGAATCCAGAGATGTCTTTTTAGAAAATAATGCAACTTTTCTCATGTTTATGATGTTTGCAGTTTCCTTAATTGAGTGTTTGTGGATTTATGCTTAATGAATATCAACCAACAGTGGCTGGAGATACCTCTAGCAGAATATCCTGCTCAGCTACCTCTGTTCTTGTTGTCTTTACATTTGTTTGATTCCATTAATATAATGCTTCAGTAGTTGTGTTCCTTGAGAAAGGCTTTGTAGTCCTTAGACAGGAAACAGATATGTTAGCAGTTTCTTGTGCATCCTTGACCATTTTTCCTGTGTACAGTTCAGGAATGACAATACTCTTCTCATTCTTAGATATTTTCTTTCTAAGGATTATAATGGTATTACTCTCACTCTGCATTCTTTTGTTAGAGGACATTTTTCTGCTTTAAATGAATCCAGTCAAGTGATGAGTATCCATTTGCTCCATCACGATTTAATTTGTGGTATTTCTACTAAGAATGTTTTACAATCCATTACACATGGTAGTCTTTCCCATATGTTATACTGTTATTTTTCATATTGCAGCTACTCATAATTTTGTGGATTTAATTCTTTATTTTACCTATCTGTTGGCTTTACTCTTATCTGTGAGTGAAACATTTTTAAAATTTTAGGTAAATAAATAAGCCATGTATTATCTGGAATTAGTCATTGTAGTTTGACTCAAATCTCTTGAGACTTGCTGTTTTATACATAGCTGCAAAGATGACAAAAAGTATCCATCACCAAGGTAAAAAACCATTAAGTGTGTTCATATGATTATTGTGTTGGTGAAAGTGAAATGTACTGATTTCATACCTTTAGCATGTAACTTTGTATTTACAGATATTCTAGTTTGCATGTTGTGCTTATGAGTAAATGAAGATTATTTTCAACATCAGGATCTATGATATGCTGGTATCTGTAAGTGGACATCACCATACCAGGTTTCTGATGCTAATTAGCCAATATGGCCAAGTGCCATAAAAAGGCTGTCATTAATGAGTAAAAGTTGTTTGGGCTTTATTCTGATAGTTCTTGAGTTGTCAAGATTGACAGTAAGGGTTAAATACAGTAATTTCATTCTGTTGTGCCACTTCTCTGTTAGATAACATACTTTTCTAATTAGCTTATATGCAGGATAATTTCCAATAGTCTCTAGAAAGTCATGGTTTTGACTTTGCTTTCTATTCATTCTGCCATGAATTTGAATCTGTAGTCAGAAAAGAATATTTCTGTGTTTTAACAATTTTCTTGATTTCTAACATGGAATTTTAAAAACAAAGCGAGTTGTTTGAAAAAAATAATGCTCTTTCTGAAGTTTAAAATGTCTGTTGGTTGCTGAAAATAAATTCTCTTTTACTTTTGGACAGTTTACCATATGAACCAGTTTACCAAGAGCTAGTAAATTGCAGTATCTATTTTTCATTACTTAAAGAAATTGGCAGTTGCAAATAATCTCTCCTTCACATCAAATTACAAGTTTAGGTTTTCTATCAGAATAAAGAAGGATAATTTTGGCTAATTTAGTGGCTTACTTTTTTATAGCATGTTTTTCTGATGTATCTTTCAATGTATGTGGGAGAAAAGGTTTTACAGAATATTTGTTACAAACAATACATTCATGTTTCTTAAAAGGGCAGTTCTAAAGAAGGAAAATAACCTATAAAAATTTTTAAAAATCACAGGAACATTTCAGTGGCACACTCCCACCTCTACTTAGGGAAATTGGGCAGCATTTTTATTCATTAGTATGTATCTGTTATCGGATGTCAGTCCACTCAAAATTCTTTCAATAAGTTTTTCAATAAGTGTGGGCCTGTGAGGGTTATATAAAAATTCTGTATCCTGATATTAGCATTGTACATGGTTACTGTTTATCTTATAATTAAGACTTTCTCAGGACTGGAATACTAGATATTTATAGCAACAAGATGTAAACTGAATAGCTACGTATTTTAGGTATCTTACTAGATAATTAAATAAGTAGAAGATGAGATGAGAAATAAGTCATATTTCTGCAGAATACACTTACTTAAATTTTAATGCCTGTGTGCACATAGGGACAGACAGTAAGAGGAAAAAAAGCTTTTAATCTGGTAGTTAGCAGTTCAATATTGAAAAATATTGCTTGCCATTCTCCCTTCTAGGTGAAAAAAATTAATCTCATCTTTGATTTGCATGAAGATTATCTTTCCCTTAGCAGCTTTGAATTTAATTTTATATGCAAACCTATTTTGACTGGCATTCTACTGGCGTTTATTTTTTCCTGGAATTTGTTTTTCATGGGTGTTCAGTGAAAAAATAAAGAAAAAGTACAAAAGCAACATTTAAAATAAAGTAACTAAATCTGTTCTTAATAGCAGCTGTGAAGCCTGACTGTGTGAGTCAGTGGTTATGCTGGTTATGTTTGTATAATTCAAAGTTATTGCTTTAGTGTAAATTTGGTATATACCTCCCTGCCACAAGAGTACTTTCTATATATGCAACCATTATTTTGGTTTTACCTTCCATTGTCTTTTCTACTTTATTGAGAAAATCTTGAGCTTATCAGTCTCACTTTGTATATGTATGGCTTTAAAACTGGACTTATGAAATGGTTTTACACTCCTCTCTTTTCAGGGATGAAGGCCTTATTATCTAAGTATTTTATTATTAATTGTATTTAGCTGTATCATTGTCTTTGAATAAAAAAAAAGCACTGATCATGTTCACTCAGGGTATTGGTAGAGTTGTGTTTCAAGACTTAAGAAATCCGGGGTTTTTCTTCTGCTCTTTTAAGTAGGTCTGCAGAGGGATTTAATTAAATTGGAAATAATGAAGTGATATCAACATGCAAATGACAGACATCACTGTGTGTCTTTCTAAGTAGATCATGTACTGTGCTTAAACCCAGTTTCCTGTGTACTTTTGGGTTTGGATGGCAACCCTCTGCTTGACTCAGTGTTGATAGAACACAATTGATATTGTTAGCCTTCGGGAGAACAACAGTGATAGGAATACTTATCCATTAGCTGAAGAGGTCTTTGTTTTTTAAGATACGCTCATTTGCACAGTCTCTTTGCTACACTGTTCAATGCTTTTATGGCATTTATGCCAGAATCATTCTGTATTGCCCTCCTGTTCCTTACCTCTTCCTACCCTGCCCAAAGGCTGGGCTGTATAGAAGCTTTTTCTCTGTCCTGTGTTCTTACAAAGAACTTGTGACATTCATGGTTCAGATAATGGATTGCCTTTGCTGCAGTTCCAAAATCAAAAGTTTAGCTCTAAAAATGTGTTTTGATTTCAGTGCTGTCTGTCACAGCAATGTGTGTGCTCAGAAATTAGTATGAACACTTTATTCACCGAATGCTTGGTTCTTTGAGGGAGCCTTAGCTGAAGGCTCTGGCTTTATAGACTGATTCTCTTCCTCCTTAGTCTGACAAAGACCAAATAAATTGATTTCTTGGGGTACTTGTCTGACTCATGTTCTCTGTGTTACCCAGCCAGAAAGCAGGATAACTTAACCCTCATAAAACTCTCTGCAGGCACAGCTGGATTGCTCCTCATTTGTGAGTAGGTTTGGCTGTGATTTAGTCACGTAGTATGCAGTGCACTCCTACTCTAGTGACAGAAGTGCATACTCTTGTGAATGTTCATTGATCCTGCGCTGAGTGACGAAGCAATTTTGGGGGGTTTGTTTTAGTGCTGTGTAGTTGATTGGAGATACCATGTAGTTTTTGGATTGACGAATGCAATTTGGCAAGAATTACTTATATGAGTAATGAGTATAATTGTTACCTCTTATTTGTTAGCTAAGCTTGTATTTTGTTCATTAGCAGCGCTATGCAGCTACATCTAAAAATAAAAACGGAAAGAGTTTTGTTTTTCTCTACTTTTTTCCCAGTTATCTTTAGAGCTTGACACTGCCTGGCACAGAACTTGTACTGTGCACTCTCCAGTGGCCTTTCAGAAAGGCTTTTCAGTCTTTGTTGACCCATTTCCTGGATTAGTCTGGCTAAGTTATGGATTATTTTGTCTATTAAGCTTTTTCTTGTGTCTCGTAATTCAAGAATGACACATTGGCATAATAATGTATTCAACTAGTTGTGTTTCCAAATCCATGTTTATAACTCTTCACAAAAGTCTGAAGAAGTTAGTGGTAATATTTCCATTTCATGTGATATAGAGAGCAGTTAATAATTTGTCAAGTACACTTTGTGTTTTTTTTTTTTAATCATGTTTAAATAAATACTTAAATTCTAGAACAACAGGAAGCAGGCAGAATGATACATTTGTTGATGTAGGATGTCAGATAATTTAGTACAAATTACGGATTCTTTAAATACTTGACAACAGTGAAGGTCAGGAAGCCTCCATTCAAAATTTTCCAGCATATGTATAATATTTTACAGGATGTCTGTCTGTAGACTGCAAAAGAGTAAGCTGTAAAAATCAACTTGTTTGTTGTTTTTCATGTTGTCTGTTTATGCCCTGACAAATTAGCATCGGATGTAGTGTGGAGTCTGAAGACCAGTGTGCAGTTCAAGGTTACAGACAGACACAATTGTGTCCTGTAGCATGAGGAAACTGGGCTCAGGCTGTTATTCGGAAATGTTTGTTTTCAGTAAACAACATGCAGGACTTGAAACAACACCTTGGTGGCTTGGTCAAGTAATTTAGTCAATGGTTGAAATAGTTTAAAAAAGGAAAGTAGTTAAAAGTATTACTATTTCTAAGTTGTTTGAGTCCGTCAGGTGAAAATTTCCTTCACATTCATTATATTGCTCCATTCCTAAATACGTACATTCCAAAGTCAGTGTGGAGCAATAATTTTGTATTTGGTTAGTGACTATCATCTTAAAATGAAGAAAATTTCAGATTTGATGTATTATACACTTGATCTTGTATATTTTATATTCTTCTGTATTGTACACGTAGTATTTAGAAAAAGAAGAAAAAAGAGAGAAAAGGGAAACAACTGATACTGAAGAAGCTGTCTGGACTGTACAAATATTTCAGTCAGTGGCAGTGGTTTGCCTGGGTTTCACTGTCCAAGCAGATTTCCAAACTGAGTTTTCAAGAAGTTGGTCGGTATTGGTGATTAGCTTCTTAATGGAAGAGCAAAAAAACCCCAAAACAAATCCCCCAAAAACTTCAGAACCTTTCCTTAGGCATAAATATAGTATTTCTTAGGTTGTTAAGCTTTCATTCAGGAAAGAAAAGGGTAAGAGCACAGTGAAGTTTTCACTTTTAAACTGGCATTTGTGAAAGACACCTAAAGAAGTGTCCTTGGTATCATATTGTTATTTCTTGTAAGTTATTTATGCGTTTTACATGAATTCTGATTACACAGCACAAATGTACATATTGTGGCATATTCATTTATATTGTAGGTACCTTGCAGAAATGAAAATCATTTTGTTTTCAAATGCACACACACAGGATTCCTAATCTCTTTTTTTTCTGTTCCTGCTGAAATGTGGCCATTTTTGGTAAGGTGCTTTTCTGCTTTTTGTGCATTCAGTACGCAGAAAATGGTCAAAAAAATGTAGAAATAACTTTTAGATTGGGATGCAATCCATTGAACATTCCAGGTTCAGCTTGAAGTTAAGAACATCTATAAAGTTATGTCTGTTACAGTAGGTAAGTATCGCACCTTTCCCACATCGGTTTCTTGTACAAGCTTGGACTTAGCCCAGATATGCAAGACACAGTTTGCGGGAGATGTGTGTCCTGCTCTTGATTTTCTGCCCTGCTGAGGGGTTTGCTTGTGCAGGGATTTTAGCCAGTGATAAGATTGCACAGTAGTGGATCACAGCTGCTTTTGATTGCATTTTCCAAGGACTTACTAACTTGGACATGTGACAGAGATTGCAAGACTGGAGAGACAATGCATCCTATCCCTCTTCATCTTTGAACAGTTGGCCAATGAGCTTCCCTTGCCCCTGCCAGCCTGTCTTCTTGCTTTAGTCATGGCTTTCATGTGGCCCTGTTCAAAATCCCAGAGACGGCTGGATATTTCCTAGTGTCCTTACTGGTTTTTTTTCTACTATTCCTTAGAAGATCTGCTGATTTGTGAGACACTTGTTTAGATGCTTTCAATTTTGGTACCTTTTATAAGTTCTGTGAATCATAGAATCATAGAAAGGGTTGGGTTGGAAGGGACGTTGAAGATCATCCAGTTCCAACCCTTCTGCCATGGGCAGGGACATCTCCCATCAGACCAGGCTGCCCAAGACCCCATCCAACCTGGTTGTGAACACTTCCAGGGGTGGGGCATCCAGAACCTCACTGGGCAACCTGTGCCAGCATCTCACTGCCCTCATTCTGAAGAACTTTTTCCTAATGTCTAATCTAAATCTTCCTCCTCCCAATTTAAAGCCTTTCCCCCTTGTCGTATCACTACAAGCCCTCGTAAAAAGTCCCTCCCCAGCTTTCTTGTAGCCCCCTTCAGGTACTGAAGGGCCACTATAAGGTCTCCCTAGAGCTTCCTCTTCTCCAGGCTGAACAACCTCAGCTCTCTCAGCCTGTCCACATAGCAGAGGTGCTCCAGCCTTCTGATCATCTTCATGGCCCCTCATTTTCCAAGGCCAGTTAAACTGTAGTGGATAACAGAGAGATGAACTAGTGGAGTATAATAGAAAATGTTAGCAATAAATATTCTTCTGTTGATGCCGCCATCAAGTTTATACATGAGAGATAGTTGCTAAAAAAAGCCATCTTAAATATCAAATTATATTGGTGCTGATGAAGTGACAATGAGAAATGCCTTTGTGGAGTGCAAACTGGAGCCTTATCTGCAGCCACTGATATGCAGCAAAACCAGACTAATTTCCTCAAAAAAAGTGAAAGCCTCACAAACTGTATCATCACTACTTAATGGTTTATATTTTAAAAAGCAAATTGTTTTATTCCTGGTTTTCTCCTTCTTTTTTAGTCCAGTAAGTGTTGGCTTTTGAGTGTAGTCCATTTGTCCTCCAGTAAAGCTTTGAGAGGTAGAATTTGAAGGTAGAACTTGTGAACTCGAGGCTTACTATAGTTGAGTTAAGGTGACAAACTTGTTGTTGTACATTTCCTCCCTCTGTGAGTTTTACAGAAACGAAGACCTTATTTTTCTGCTTGCCAAGTATATACTCTATTAGGTACTAAAGTTGAACTTCAGTGACGTTTCAGCCACAGTTTTGACCCATTTGCTAACATAGTGTACATGAACTTGGGTTCTTAAAAGAAACTATCTAGAAAAATCAGCAAGAAAAAAAATATACTTACTGGACATCCAAAATTTTTTTTAAATTGAAGACATTTTCCAAAATCCATTTCTTAAAGTGATAAAGCCAAAAAAATCTAACAGTCATACAGGTTAACGCTATATCTGAGCATGAAGATTACCTGTATTGGCTGTACAATAGTATTAAATTTTAGTAGTCCCTAGGAGACTGTGTGATCTTGTGCTTTACAACCAATGTGTTCTTGATGTAACTATAATATTTTGGTTTAGCTTCATAGATGTTTATCAATACTAGAAAGAGTGTTTAGTAGGCCAGTGTTCAAATACTATGAAGTACTTGCATGTGTCCTCCTTATACAAAACCTTTATTTCCACTTTATTCCATGCATTTTGTTAGTAAAATCTTTGCATTTTTAAGTTCCCAATTATTATGTACTATTGAGAATTGTGTATTGTTTTGATATTTCATGAGGAAACATATATTCAGAAGAGATTTCAAGTGAAAAATGCTGATACCAGATTTTAGGACTTCTAAAGGTCCTAGAATTAAGGCCTTTCAATCATCATAATCCACAGCAAGAAAATATTACATAGCTAGAGAAAGGGGCTTTTTTTACACAGCTTGATATAAATTAAATACTTTCAGTAAAGGAATTTTTTCATTCTTTGAAAAACACAGTTTAAAGTCAATAATGTCCAGAAAATACTTTAGAGCTGTTAACTCTCCACCTTGGTTGCAGTTGTAAATTGTACGCAATGGAAGACCATCTCTTTCAAGAATGTTTAGGTATAGATATTTTGATCACAAGAGGGTTTTTTTTTTAAACAATTAAGTTGTATCAAATGTTGTGAATATTTGTGAGATTTTAGGCATTTTTTGCGTTGGTAATACCTGTGAGAACATTATTGCTTTATAGAGGATTATTTGGGAAATTTTGTGTCTGATTGTAGGAAAAAAGTGTCAGATGTCCAAAAAAACAAAAGTATTCCTAAGTGTCTTAATAAGACACTTAATAATAAGAATTTGGCTTGGAATGGAATGATGTAAAAAGCTCACTTAGCCTGAAAACACAAACTTAGCTTAAAACAAAATGCATACTTCAAAACGATCTTCTGGGAAAGGAACAAAGGCAGTTTTGCATAAAAGGGGCAGCTGAAATTTTTAATTTCTTACAGAGATTTTTTTTAAACAGGCAGCAGTTTCCAACTTTGTGTTCAAACGTATACATAGGCTCGTACATATATACACAAGAAGGGACACTGCTGCGAGTTAACTCCTAACCATTCACTGATAATTTCTATTTCATTCACATGAGGAAACCAGTTTGATTTTTTTCAAACACTATCCTTCCACTGTATATTACAAAACAATTTGTTTTATACTAGCACAGTATTAATTATGCCACTGAAAACAATCTATGAAAGCATCTATGTGCAACAGTAACTCAACGTTATAACAAAGCCTTGAGTCCTCTTAAAGTCTCTGCTGTTGATTCTATGAGTCTGTCTTTGGCATTCTTGGAGAATGGACTTTGAAAGCACAAGCTATTGCGTTACTGTTGGACTTGTTCATCCTAAGAATTAAGTCTTTTTTTCAACAACTCTCTCTGAATTCTTGTCCCTTTATATTTATCGACCAGGTTCCTCTCCAGTGAAGCAAAAAAAAGAAAAAAAAGACTTGTTAAAACATGTAATAAAAATTACTTAAGAAGAACAAAGTGTTAATTGTCATAGGAATATAGTAGTTCTTAGTAGTTACACTTTTTGTTGGGAAGATTATTGTAAGATAGGCAGCAGCTTTGTAAAGGTAATTCAGGCTGTCTTACTGATAACACAAGCTATGTCCTCAGGGAAACATGATACATTCCAGCATATTTCAGGAAATTTCATAAATTTCAGCATATCTCACATCTCAGACATGTCTGCTTCTCAGGATGGGACTTTTTTTTAAAGGAAATGTATTTTTGGTTTTCCCTGAAAGCACATGGCTTTGTCTCCTAGGTAAATTATATTGTCTTAAAAAAAACCCCATCATCTGATTCATGAGTCTTACCCTAAATCTAGTGGGGCTTGTTTAAGCTGTCATCTTCTTTAACATATCCCTGTAACGACACGTACGCTCTTACAGCCCTTTTTTAACCTTGTGACTCCTAGAATGCTCTTAGTGGATAAAGTATGAATTTATTTACTAGGAAGTCTTTGTCATTTTCTTTTGAGCTTGACAGTGTGGTTTGTGGTTGTTTTTGGGTTTGTTTTTGTTTTTTTTTCCCATGGAGTTCTCTAAAGGTTTAGAAGTTAAGTCTGGATCAGTGTCTGGAATCGAATTCTAGATACTCAGAAGGCTATGCAGATGATACACATAATACTGTTTGAAATGATTATTAAGCATCGCTGGGATTTGTGCTGAGAAGAGGAAATCCTTGAAAGTGGTATTGAAATGGCAATATGATACAACATATTTGAAGTGTAGAAATACATTCAGATACTATTAGCAACCTGAAATATAGAAAGGAAGCTGCAATAGTTAAATACGAAGTAGTGAAACTTGGGGTTTGGCAATTTATGTATTTATTGTATGCTTTTTGGAAATTCCTCCAGAAATTGACACATTGTTACAGGTTTTCTGCCTTTTTTTTTTTTTTTTAAGGCATCCAAAATGTACTCAGCTTATTCTGTGCCGTGCTTACAGAAAATAAGGTTCTTTTTCACTCCGCAAGTTTTCAGAGGCTCAGTGATGCCTGTAGGGCACTGGAGTCTTTGATGTTTCCCCTCAAATACAGGTGAGTTAATTTTTGATTCTTTGAACTTTTTGACTAATTTTATAACTTATTTAAAACTTATATTACATTGTCCTTAAGAAAAGGAGTTGTGCTATGTTTTTTCAAATAAGCAAAGGTTTTCATGATCATATAGATAACTCCTAGTCTGTACACATCATTAATAAAAATTTGATTGCATCATGACAGTGGAAACAATTCAGAGAGAAGCATCCTACCTGCAAATACAATAGAAACCCTACTCACAACATCAGATGGATGGTAAAACGTGACAGATGATCCATGAGTAAATTAATGGTAAAGATATGGGGGAGATCTAATAACAGCCTAATAAGAGGAGGTGCGTGACAGAAGAGCAAGAGATTGGAGTCATAAGCCAAAACAGGGGACAGGGGGACAGGGAGGTTTCTGTCTGTATGCAGGGAAAACATGTTTTATTGTGAGGATAACTAAGCAGGGGAACAGAGAGCCTATGAAACTTCCATCCCTGTAGGCTTTCAGGACCCAGCTGAACAGACCCCAGGACAACTTGATCTGGATTACATCTTGACCCTGCTTTGAGCAGAATGTTGAACTAAATGATCTCCTGAGGCCCTTTACAACCCAAAAGATTCCATGGGTCTAAGTTAACATCTGCATTAGCTTGTACCACAGTTTTAAGTTACTGACAAATGTCCAACAGAGAATGAATTTAAATCTAAAAAATTATCCTCTCTGAAAAACCACATCTGAATCCAGCGTTTTGAAATGGAAAGCTTAATCTCAAGCTATTTAGTTTTTGTAGGAAGAAGACATCAAATTCTGACACATCTTTTTTAAAATATGCTTGCATTTTAATAGCATGTTTTTCTTTCATATATTTCAGAAATGGCTTCATTTTAACATAGAATAAGAATGAAAAAAATTTCTAGTGAGTTTTGTGCTATGTTTCTTAATGCTGGAATAGTAATGAATGTAAATTTTTGATAAATATAAAATAGATGTGGAAATGCATTGCTGAATTTAGATTCAGATTTTCACTTTGCTCTGATGAAAATACTAATTTTTTAAAAACCTATCAAGTCAAGTAGACAATCTAAGATGCAGAGTTCTATACATAAGGTTTAGTTATCATTTCAATATCAAAGCAAAATATTTCATTTAAAGATTTGTATTAAAGATATATTCATGAAAGGCTGAATAGCAGATGTTTGCATTAGAACTAGCCATGCTTTTGAAATGAAAGTATCATCTTTAAATTTAGTGTCCCTACTTACCTAAAACTTGTGGACAAATTTAATGTCCATATAAGATAAATGTTGCAAATACAAATAGGCTTCTCTTAGTTTGCATAATACACTTCTTTACAATAAATTGTAGAGCCTATAATGTAACAGTTTCTGGAGTTTACATGACAGATGTTCACTTAACAGCATGATACTTTATAAAGAATTGTTTAACTAATGCTTTGTGTTTTAAAATACAGATATTTATAGTATATTTAATACATAACAGGTAGGGTTTTTTCTTTTAAAGGAAAAAAAAGCTGTTCTATATGAAAGGTAGTCAGAAGGTTTTATTTATTCTTTTCACAGTTATCCCTATATTCCAATTCTTCCTGCACAGCTATTGGAAGTTCTCAGCTCACCAACACCTTTCATAATTGGTGTACATTCTGTCTTTCGCAATGACATTCATGAGCTTGTAAGTATGTCTGCTCAGCATGTTCATAGTCATGATGTCATTTATGCTATTTAGTTGCAGAGATTTTCCATGCTTCAGAGATCTTTATATGAACAATTCATATAAGTTTAAAATATTATTGTAGAAAGTGAGGCAAGACAATGAGGTAAAGAAAAAAGAAAAAGCATCCATTCTTCTGTAAATACATGGAGACTGTAAAGTTGAAATTATTTGATTCCATTGCATGATGGGAAGACATTGATCCACTTCCAGCTTTGTCATGTATTTGTCATGAATTTGAACAATTCACTTAGGATTTTCAGTTGTATCCTTGATTATTTCATTTTAATCCTTACTTTTTAAGGATGTGTTTGGAGGAACTGAACCAGGGTTACAAGATGCCTAGAAACATGTAATTTTACTCACAGTTGTCCTTAGCATGTCTTTTGCAAACAATCTACAACCTATTAGATATCTCAAATCACTGAACACAGGCCTGGAAACAGAAGTCACTTTTGAATATTTGGCCCAATTTCACTTTCTTTGGTTTGCGTTCATATTTCATGGCTAGGTTCGGTAATATGAAATGTTTGGAGTATTTCCTTTATCAAAAGTATTCTATACATTGAAGTTAGTACTGTTTTAATTTGTTTGTTTTAACTAATGTGCAGATCATGGGATTTGAACTGTTTTTAAACTGTGTTCACAGCATGCACTACTGATAACGTGTGTTTGTCCTTTACAGTTAGATGTAATCATAGCAGACCTGGATGGAGGCACAATTAAAATCCCTGAATGTATTCATCTTTCTCAGCTGCCAGAGCCACTGCTGCATCAGACTCAAATGGCGCTTTCTCTAGTATGTTTTGGTGCAAACCCTATTTTTCACCCTCTCATCTATTTCCAAGAATGAAAATTTAATTTCAGTTTTAAATTGCTTTGAAACGCATGGGAAATGTGAGATTTAAAACTATGACTCGTGCCAACATTCCTGTTTTTAGAATAATTTGTTATCTGAAGTTAGAGTGAATATCATCAGTAATTTACTACTGATGTAGGTAGTGATTTTTCCTTGCCTAGTAATGATTTTTTAATGAGTTCAACTGCAGTATTTGAGCAGGTTTGTTACAATTCAGTTTAGATTCTTTTCTATTTTTATAAAGTCATTTCAAACTTGAAGTTTAACGAATAATCAAATAGTCTTAAAGTTTATTTGTTTGATGCCTCTATATAAATATTCAAGAATGATTTATTCTACATTAGGGAATCACCAAAAATGTAATTCAGTTTGTCTTTTCTCTATCATTGTATAGGTTAGAAAACTTCTTATTTGGAGGCTACTGAACAAATCTTCTTATCTTAAAGAGAAGAATTTTCTCTCTGTTAATCTGTTTCACATGCATCAACTCTAAAATCCCGAACTGTATTGACTAGCTTTATTGACTGTAATAGGAGTTTTTGGTAACTGGCTCACTTATAGAAACCTGAAGCTTAGATATTAATCCCAACTCTATTTCCATAGTCTTCATGATTTAACTCAGTCTGTTATTTGAGGTACTTACTATCAGTGAATATTAATATGAGAAAAAAGAAAAAAGTAGTTTATTCTTTCCTCAGCAAAATGAGGGGAAAAAAATTTGTTTAAAAAATTCTCTAGGTTTTGCATCCTGATTTGGAAACAGCAGATTATGCATTCCCTCCCCCACGAACAGCTTTATCACACTCAAAAATGCTGGTAAGATTTCTGTGTTATGTCTGACTTTCTTAAGTAGAAAACTGTTGAAGTTTTAGACTAACTTTCTTTTAAGAAGTTCTGCTTTGTGTTTTCCATTCTTATATTCTTTACAGTGTTATTATTGGTGGAGAAAAGAAATGCCATTGGACTTTGCATTGTGCCCTCTAATAGCATTCTAATGCGTCAGAAGTTTTTATAAACATATTTTATTTTAATATTGGTGTTTGTTGAGATAATTTGTGACTCCTCTGTTTTGTAGACCAGTAAACCTGCAGAATTTTACATGAGTCAACTGGTCTTTTGGTGTGTTTGTGTAAATGTTACAAAGTTAGTTTATGGACTGCCACCCACCTGCTTCCCCCCCCCAAAAAAAATGATGAGAAGCATTAAAAACATCATTCAAGATCTATATTTTTAGACTAAACATGAGTAAAGACAGGACTGTCAGCAAAACATGTCACTGCTTTTACAATAATAATATACACTGTATGCTTGGACATATTGGGAATGGAGTTGTATGGGTTTTAACCATATGTGGTTAAATAGCTTTAAGGAACCTTAACCTGAATGGCGTATGGAACTGTCTATACTAAAAGAAGTCCATAGAAAGTTTTCTCCTAAAATCTAGGTAATTGAAATCAAAAGTATTTGTGAAGCCATGATAAATTAACAACTTGTTAAAGCTGCAGGTTTTAGCTTTTAGGACTGTCTAGAATTGAATTTGAGTTGCAGGTTCAAACTATAATCCAAAAGCCAATTCAATTTAAGAGTGCACACTGTATTTTTTCTGTAGGTGTATTTGAAAACAGAAAACTCTTAAAGTGGTACAATGTATTTGTCATTCTTATTTCTTGCTCTAAGGTTTTTTTTTTTCATTGCTGGAGACAGGAAATGTCATCCAGATTTAATTTAAACTAATGATAGAATTCAGCTAAGATCTAATTTTGAATAGTGAAGTTATAAATTAACATAATTTTGTATCAAAGTAAGAATTCTGTTAAATCTGAAAAAAAAGTGACTGTGTTTTCAATTGTCCAATAAGTCAGGGTACAAATCCTAGAAAGCGGCCTAAACACAAAGAAAGTGAAAATACCTCTCAGGAAAGTGAGCCCTTACCAAATTAATTTTAAAATCAAATGACCTCAATCATGTTCCTGTGAAGAATAAACAACATCTAGAAAAATATTCCAATGCAACAACTTTATAGAATCTTGTATATACCTAAACTTATTATAAGCTATAACTTATTTAGGTTGTGTTTACTTGTTGATCAGCTGTTTCCCTGATTGATTAATCTAATGTTCTTTGTTGCATGTAACTTTTTAAAGTTATAGTTGGTTTAAAAAGTCCTTTGAGACATTATAATGCTTGAGGTCCTAAACCCATTTTTAGGGCCTCAGGTTTTAGACATGGCTGCTGTCTGAGTAGCTACATGAGCTAAGATGAAATAACGTGGGTGACACAGGATTTGACTGCAATCTTTAGTTGTATCTGGGCCAGCTGAAGATGTCACTGCCCCAAGTCTGACCCCAACTGTTCACATAATTTCCATTAACCCATGTTTATTTAAGCACTCCCTTACTCATTTAAATCACAATAAACCAAGACTTTAAAGACTATTTAAAACTTCTTAGACTAACCCTGACTTAATTTAGCCACAGTATACTGGCTCGTGAAGACATGAGTTGGAGTCTTGGACAAGCAGCTGAGCAGACTTGGAGCAGTCTCCTCAGCTGGTAGAGCCACATATGGTGATGCTAGTGATGCTCTGAACTTGGTTCCCCCTGCAGCCGCAATGCCACCTGAGGCTCCTGTGGTTCCCTGCTGCCCCTGCCCATTTTAATGGCACTGCTTGTGTATTGCTGCAGAGCTACGCTTATTTTAGGGAATAAATCCAACCTAAAATACTCCCTTTTCTTTATTTAGCGTTGGTTTTTTCTCATGGCTGTTCCTTTGTGTGGTTCAGCACATGCCCATGCCAACAGCTACAGCTGCATTGCCCAGAGGCTGTCGTGCAGGCATAGAAAAGAAGTAGGAGAAAACAGAAGAATATGTATGTACTAAACTGTCATTGCCATCTACAGACAAGTGCAACCGTAGCCTCATACAAAGATAGCTTTGGACGTATCTCCACTGCTGCGCTGCGCTGCTGCATTTTATGATCAATTTGTAGGTGTTTCTCAGGTGGCCTTGTGCAAGTTTGGAAAAGTTTAGAATACAAGAATGTTTTGACAGCATGTTCAATTACTGCTTGCAGGATAAAGAAGTGCGAGCAATCTTTCTTCGGCTATTTGCACAACTTTTCCAAGGATATCGGTCATGTCTTCAGCTGATCAGAATTCATGCTGAGCCAGTGATTCACTTCCATAAGGTAAAAGTGAAGCAGTTACCAATGTTTAGTTAGTATTCGTTTCTGTTGTGTTATTTCCACGAGCTTCATTTTGAACAAGTGTTAAAGTTTAAAACAATGAAATAGTGTAATTTAGATGTGATAAGCTTATTGTTTTGACGTAGCACTGTATCAGTGCATTTTAGTGGGGCTGATTGCAGGAACAGTGATGAGATGTGAAACAAAGTTAACGTTAAAGAGATTTATAAAATACGTGCATCAGACCTCCAGTTACATCACTCCTGAATTGAGATATAAAAAGGCACCAGGTAATATAAAAGATTTAATTAGAATGTAACACATCTTAGTATAAGCTGGTGAAAGTGTTTAACTAGTACGTAAATAGTTGATTGTAGTTTTGGTACTAACAAAATACCTGGGTGTTTTTCTGTCTTTATTGCAGGCAGCCTTCTTGGGGCAGCGAGGCTTAATTGAGAATGACTTTCTAACCAAAGTTCTCAATGGAATGGCATTTGCTGGTTTTGTGTCAGAGCGGGGTCCTCCTTTCAGAACCTGTGATCTTTTTGATGAGGTGAAGATTCTTTCTGTATTCCCAAGTAAATTAAAATGTGAAAACCTACTGAAATGCTTCGCTGTTCATTATATAAAGTTTATACAAAATGTATCAATGCTCCCTTTCTACTAAGCATACATTTCTAGCTTACTTCCATGAAATTATGCCCTGGTCATGTGTATGAAGTTAAAACATTTGTAGAAGTCATGGTAATGCTGTTTCTTTTGTCAGGTTTGGAACTTCATAATACATTGCATATGCTAGTACAGAATTATTTTGAGTAATCTAATTATATTCTTGGAAACATTGAAAAAAAATTGAGAAATATTAAATTAAATACATACCCAATAATATAAACTGGGACAAACATTTTTTCTTTTAAAAAATATTGCCATATATTTTACTGCACTAGCTTGTGGTTGAATGTAGAGTACAAATAGAGTTGGTATTAGTTCTGCATGGTAGTAGTATATATGAGAAAAAAATACGAATTGTGGTAAAGAAATGGTAAAGAAGTGAGTTTGGTATGTAGGAATTTCTGTGTTAGGTAGAACAGAAGTATATGTGAGAAAGTAAAAATGTCCCATGTTCCAGAACCAGATGACATTGCACATTTTTCAATGTTGAGTTTTCTTTGCTGAATTTCAATTTAAGATTAGCATTCCATAGCTTACATAGGAAAGAGATTATTTTTAGTTGAATTATAAATGTTTGTATACTTCTGTTTTTTTTAAGTTGGTTGCCTTTGAAGTTGAAAGAATTAAAGCTGAGGAAGGTAATCCACCAAAGATGATAAAGCATGTTAGAGAACTTGCGGAACAGCTCTTCAAAAATGTAAGTTTGCTATACCTGCTGCACTTCTAGAGTTGAGGTAGTCCATTGAAAATTCTTATTTCTGAAATTAATCCCGTATCTAAAAATGGAAATGGCTGCTTCTGGTAGTCATTTGCATAGTGACAAAAGACTTTGGAACTTACAATGTCACCAATTTTGTACATGTGAAAGAAGTTCAATATAGTAATATTGACTTACTAGTACTAATATTCATTTCCCTATTAACTATTGCTACTTAACATTCTTTTTTCCTAATGTGTATTCATATAATATATATATAAGCTGTTATTTACTCTGCTGCGACCTGTCTATGCCAAATACATCTCTTTTCTTGCCTCATATGAAAACTATACATCCAATTTGGCATAATGAATACTTTCAGCAGATCTTTCCTGCCCTGCAAACCAGTCCCGTCATGGTTTGTGTGCTCAGCAAACACTCTGTCATTTCTTACAGTCTGGTGCTTGGACTCCTCAGGTTTCCTAGAGTACCATTTCCAGTTGCATTCTTGCCTTTCTAATAGACCTTTATGTTACATGATGCTTTTGTAAAATCTGTTACTATTCTATTAGTTGGGGATTTTCATCCATTGGATTTCATCTGTACTGATTCCATGGTATACCTTTGCATACCTCCTAAGCCCATAGCAGTCTCTTAATGGTAAAGTACTAATGGAATCATCCTCTATTACCAGCTAAAATTAAGTTATCGGAAATAAAAACTTCTGAATAAATATGAAATTCTCTGCTACTGATGTAATTGTTGTGCTGTATATAGCAACGTGTATTTTCCAAATTCAGGTCTTTCTTTCAGTTTAACGGTGTCAGAAGGTATATTAGATGATGCATCCATGACGTTCAGGACTGTTAGTTTCATTAGAAAGTCAATTGCCAATGCTAGAGTAAATTAGTCTGGTTCTTTTTCATCAAATGGCAGAGATGAGTTAATTCAAATTTGGGGAAGATAGAGAATTAAAAATGGGGGGTATTGCACTAAAGTTTATTTTAAATCAATCTGTCTTTTAAAAGTTTTGATTTCCACAAGATCTAGGGCTGTAAGGGTATAAACATGATTATTGTGGTACTGTTCCATAATATGTAAAATTGCTGTGAAAATTGTAATTGTTATTATGATACTGAATTACTCCAAAGGAAATGCCAAACATTGGCATTTGTTTTCTAGTGAATATAGCTCCTTTATAGAATGGAAGAGCCTATAAGGCATAAGTGAATGTGCATATGTGCAATTTTTCACTTACATTATTTGTCAACATCAGTGTGAAAACTACTACATTTTAGACTTCTCTTACAATGGGATTTATTTATGCCACTGTTATTGATCTGTTACTTTGCTACTACTAAATGACGTAGCCTATTTAAAAGTCAGATTTTTAGTAGTTATGCATACAGCTATCTGTGACAAGTAGCATTGCTTCTGTAAGTTGTGCCTAGAGCTGCCATATTTTAAACTTGCTGCATGACATATTTTGACATCTTGTTCCACAGTTTAAGTGCTGATCATATTGTAGCTGTGACAGTCTAGATACATATGAGAAACAAGGTTTGTTAGGGAGAGTGAGTGTTTGTATTAGTCTAGCTGGTACAAGTGAAAAATCTAGACAAGATTTTGGCATGTGCTGCTTCAGTAGTTGAAGACATTAGACCTATGTTCTTAATAGCATATACAGCTGGGGTTAGTTTTGTGATGGCCAAGATTAAAGTAACACTTCTATGTCTTTCCTCTGGATCTCTTTTCTTTGTGAAATGGAACATGGAATAGTTATTCTCCCTTTCTGGCTTTTTCTGCTGTATGTCATCTGTTAACACCTGCTGAGATTGTGTTCCCGTTCCCTGCCTCGCTTCTGCTGCTCTCACCCCCCTTAGCTAGATTGGTGGCTTCTTTCAGTAAACTTTCCTCTGCAGAGAGTTTGTATGGCTAAGCAGCTGGTTTGTTTTGACTGCTATTTCTCAAGTTGATGCATTTGATCTCCTTGTTGCCGTTTCAAGCTACCTGCTGTTTACAAGTTTTATTGCAAGCTAGTTGTGCTTGTACAACAGAAACCTAATGGATTGAGTAGCACTTTCTGGCAGTGGTACATCGCCAATAATAAGAAACAGCGTAGAATCAAATTGGAAAATAGTAAATTCTAACATGATTAATGTTAGCCCCTGGTATATGAATGAAGAGAAGAAAATATGTTGTCTTGTTTGATTGATCGTTACACTCCTGTTAGTCCTGTGAATAGCAGTACAGTCTCGTGGAACACATAGATCTCCACTCTATTTTGGAAAAGGTACAACCTGAGGACAGAAGAAACCTCAAACAAGCAGGAAATATTATTAACCATTTGAGAAAAAAATCAAAAGAAATAGTGAATTTTCATATCTTGCTCTCTTCAGGACGTGTTTCTGGAAAATGTGTTTTATGCAAGCTGAAAACAGTGTGGAGATAGTTGAGTGAACCTTAGTGGTTTGTGATGTACGTGGTCTTTCTGGTTGCTGAACATCAGAGGAAGAAGATGCCTGTCCCCATGTAGGAACACATACTGCACTGATACCGCATCTGTTATTGAGAAACACCAACAGAACTTACCTGCACAGAACAAGTCTTCAAATATCCCACACGCAGTCACATTTCTATTGTGTGGTACAGGGCATATTTTGCTGATGTCTTCGGTGTTGCATAATAATGTCAAGATCAAGACAAATATAAATTACATAGTAGAAGATGCAGCAATTATTCTGGCAAAACAAATAACTTGGTGTTCTTCAGTGTAGTTTAGGCCCATCATTTATTCTCTTTGATCACCACTATTTTTTTTTTGTTTGGTTTTTTTGTTTTTTTTAGTGCAAACAATGAGCTGTGTAGCATATTTTTATGTGACTCACAGGATAGTAAATTGGTCCATAAGGAGGGACAGCCATAGTTTGATACAAAAGTGAATTTTCACTTTGTAGTCTTGAACAAGATGAAGGTTTCACAGTAGTCGATGAAGAGATTTTATGGTTTAATATTCTTCAGCTCGCTCTAATGAAGAGGTTGATTGTCAAACTAATTTCTGTTCAAGTCCTAGATACTCATTAAGCTGCATAAAATCATCCTAAGTTAAGCAGTGACTTTGTTACTGTCTTTGAATTTTGCATGTTGACAAAAATAATTTTGTAAAAGACTTTAACAAAGTTGGAATTATTGCAGATATTGAATCAAGGGTGATACGGATATAAAACATGATGTTAACTGCATTAGATACTTGGCTTCTTAATCTGTCTAGAATGGCAAATGCACAAAACAACAATAACATCAGATGAGACAGGTGGTGACCCTACATTTATAACATTTTGCTTTTGACCTGCAGGAAAATCCCAATCCCCACATAGCATTCCAGAAAGTACCACGGCCCACGGAGGGCTCTCACCTGCGGGTTCACATCCTCCCTTTCCCCCGGATCAATGAGTGCCGGGTGCAGGAGCTCCTTCAGGAAGGCCTCGCAAGGAGTCAGGGTGCTCCCCCTGCCACCCGGGGGGACAAGAAGTGCGTCGTTCCAGCAGGTCCTCCTGTTGGTATGTTTACTTGTTTCCATGGCTTGCTTATTTGTCTCATGAGCTGAAAGGCTTGCACGGCTGCAATGTGTTTCTCCCGATTTCATGTTAATACAGTATTTTTAGTGATCACAGTGACCTTTAGTACAAAGACTTTGCCTCTTTGCCTTTGCAATTTTAAAAGGCCTTTTGCATCAGCCTTTACGAAGTCAAACATCCAGAGAGTGAGTGGCGTGATTGCTAACAACAAGACAGGATTTAATCTGAGTTAGACTGAGCTATTAAATTAGATGCTGTCTACTCATCTAGGACTAATGAATATTTCCGTAGTTTATTTGCAGGACTGGCTGAACCAACCTTTAAACTGTTTCTCCTTTGACACTTTTGGAAGACAGGTAAATTACTAGGAAAAGACAGGGAACAAACACCACATCTGTATTAAAATAAATATACCTGTAGTTAAATATAAAGAACAAATGTAGACGTTATAGGCCTGTTAATTTAGTTTTAGTACCAGAAAACTTCTATTAGTCATAGTCATGTTTGTCAATGTGAATGGTGGCATGAACAATTATGTTTAGTGAACTTTAGGACACATGAAACTGGCAGCACTTGCAGAACTTTTGAAGGATGGCATTAGAATTCAAATCCATCTTGAAAAATTAGCGATCTCGTCTCTGTTGAATTTTGTCCTTTTCTACTTTTTTTCTTCAAATAAGGTATTACACTTGCATAGGCACAACAGTTGACTAGGCAACAGTTCTTCAGAAATTAATCTGGGGTTTGTAATGATCTTGGGGTTTGCAAACGTGACCCAATTATATCAACCTATTGCAAAAAAGATAAACATCTTAGTAGGATGTATAAACAGGAGCACAGTCAGTGAACCCGATGTAGAAATCTTTTATTGTATTCAGTGAGACCTCAGCTAGATGGTTTGTATCCATTTTTGGACACTGGAAGATTGTCTCCAGTTTTGATTCTGTTGGAGGGAATCCAGAAAAAAGCAACAAGAATGACCAGCGGTCTGGAGAATGTGACCTACAAGGAAAGGTGGAGAGTTGTTTAGACTGAAAAACAGAAGACTGGGGGAACACATAATAGCAGTCTTCAGTTACATAAGAGGCGGTTAAAAAAGGAAAGGGAATAATCTGTAGTGATAAAAAATAATGGGTTTAATTGCAGCACAAAAGTAGAGTTATTTGTCAGGGAGAACTTGGTAAAATGAAGATTGTGGGGCAGTTGAATGGCTTTCATGTGAAGCCATGGAGTCTCTCTTATCACAGAACTTTGGGAACATATTAGAGAAACATGAGAAATAACATAAATACAGTTGATACTCTCTAGGGACAGCAGGATGAAGTACATGGCCCCTTGAGGCCCTTTCCAGGCCTGTTTCTCTTCAGGTTTCTTTAAGAAGAGGATTAAATCTGTTCACCTGCCTTTGCTGTTGACTGTATCATTTTATCTGTTACTTATAGAAAATTTGAAGGGTATGTGCTTGTGTTCTGTTGACTGTGTTTAAAAGGCTAGGTGCAACAGAAGATTTTCTTCCTTAAGAAGTTAATTTTTATGTCAAAGTTTGTTGTTTTTTTTTTCAAGGAGCGATTTTCATACTCATTCTTACTACTATGCTGTGTGTCAAAATCCTTGGCTATTAGAAGCTCGTTATTATCTACAAGAAGGGCATATACTGCATTTATATTCTATTTACTTGAAGAGAAAAGAATAATGGTAGTTCTTTCATTCTCAATTTTCTTGAAAATTCAGAGCTAAACACCACATTAAGAAAATAATCTTTAGATCTCAGCAGATTGGAACCTAGATAACAGAACTGGTTTATCAGGTGTAATTCTTTCTCACAGAATTCTTGACATGGCCAGTGAATTCTTTAGAAACAAAAAATAGTTCTCTGCTGCTAGAAAATATGCAAAGCTACATTGTTCACTGCCAAACACGCCACACACACCTATATATATTTATTAATTTGTATTTATTTATATATTTAATTAGTGCGTTAGAGGTTGGAATCTCTTTGTGCCTGTATTTCCTGAGCAAATGGAACAAATAGTAAAAAGAATCAAATGCTGTAATTAAACTCAGAACACTCTTTTCTTCAGATAACATAGGAAAACCAGAGATTTAAGATCTTACCTGTATACGTCTGGTATTTGCTTAACAGAAAGTATTTGCTTAACAGAAAAACATGGAGGACACATTCGTTTTTTTTTTTAAGAACTTTCTTGTATTCTTTGTGGCTTTTGCAGAAAATATTTCACAGGTGTATATTCTTCTCTTTCTTTGTTAGTTTCCATAATGGAAAAAGGAAGCACCGTTTTCAACAGTGCTCAGAGGCTAGAAGTTGTTAGAAACTGCATCGCATTCATATTTGAAAACAAATTCTTGGAGACCGAAAAGGTAATAAAATGTAATTTTACCTTTCCAAATAAGCCATCATCCTGGCCAATGAATTCTTTAGGAAAAAAATCATTATCTTCTGCTAGAAAATATGCCAAGGCTACATAGTTCACTGCAGAACATGCATACGTATTTATTCATTTGTATTTATTTATTTATATATATTCAAGACTGAAAAGGTAATAAAATGAAATTTTAACTTTTCTGAATAAGCCTTCATTCTGTTAATGGGCAAATATAGATTGACCTTATCACAAAGTACATGTTGAATTCTTTTTTCAGATACTAATGATTATTTTAACCATTTAAATGAATGAAGTAAGCAATAAAACGAATCATCTAAGTACAATACTGTGTGTAATAGGAAGCTAATGGATTTGAAAACGTGTTTGTTATACTGTATGGATATTTTGATATCCTTTTTGCTAATTTATATGCCTATTATAAATTGTATTGTCCACATGCTATTTTTTTAAAAAAACGAGTATTTATTAGTCTAGCAGTGTTGATTAGGAGACATACATAAACAGAAGACGTACATAAACATTTCAGTGTCAACCAATGCTTATTTGAAATTTTCGGTACAGTAAATTTTGCTGGCTTTCAAAATCAATGATTTGATAGAACTCAGAGATGAATGTAAGTATTTGGAATGTCTGTCTTCACTAAATATACTAGTGTGTTGTCATCCTTGATATTCTTGTTTTTCCTGACTGTAAAATTATTTTTAAAATCTTTTTGATTTCTTAGAAAAGCATCACCTGTGTATCTCTGAGGCTGTACAGCTGAAGATAGAAAATTAGTATTTCTTCATGTACAAATTATGTTATGGAAATCAATACAGGAAAAGCCCTGATAAAATGTGTAACACTTTTTAAAGAGTTTGGATATGTATAACACAGTAGGTTTTGATCTCTTTGAACTTACACAGTTGGGAAATTTCCGTAGTTATTTTGTCCCACTGCATAGTAAATTTATCCTTAGACAATAGACTGCCTTCTCTTATTTGTTACCATCCGTTAAGTGTAGTCTGAAGGACCACAGTTGATGATGATTCACGTAGCATTTGCTGCATCTTTAAAACATTGGCATAAATATTCTGTTGGCACTGTTTGAGGCTGAACTGCGTAACAGTCTTGTGGCCTCGTTGCTATGAGAGGTATGCCACTTCTAAAGCCATTTGTTCTTCACTGCTTATCAAACATGCTGGCTGGCCTTGACGTGCTAACTTGAGGCCTGGCCTGGCTGGTACAGAATAGAGCACTTGCTTTCATGCGCAATAATTAATTTCTGATTTAACATCCATTCAATGCCTATCCTTATTGAATCGTTTCTGTTTGCATATGTAGGTGTGAAATGCTGTTTAATTAATTTAAAAAAGACATGGGAAAAAGTAGTGCTTAATGACTCAAGCCACGTCAACCATTATGTGGAAGTTTGAGATTCAAGCTAATAAGTAATTTCCAAAGTTATTCTTTACTAAACCATCACTTGCAGTTTCTTACTGAGTATCATTCACTCTTTATTATGGATAGTGCCGTTTAATTTCACTTTCATAACTTTAAATATTCTTGTCTCCAGACCCTACCTGCAGCTTTGAGAGCCCTAAAAGGAAAGGCAGCTCGGCACTGCCTGACACAGGAGTTAGGCCTGCATGTTAAACAAAATCGAGCAATACTGGACCATCAGCAGTTTGACTACATTGTGAGAATGATGAACTGTGCTTTGCAGGTATGATAAGTGAAGGTTTTGTTCTTTGATTGTTTTTGTTGTGTTATTATGATAAAAAATTGTTCAAAGTGATGTGGAGAAGCAAGATAAGTAAATTATAGGACCATGTACTACAGTGATGTAGCAGACACTGCTTGACAGTGGATTTAAGATATTTTGTGGTTGAAAGGATAAAGGACAAAATGCTCAGAATTATATGATCTGCCTGGTATGAAAAATGGAAAGAAAACTTTTCCCATTATTAATAATTTAGTTATAATTTGGTTTTAGTAAGTATTCAAGTGATTTATCTTAGTGGCTTTAAGTACTTTTTAAATGAATTTGTGTTAGGTTTTCCAGGACATTTGCAACTCTGAGCTCCTAAAATGTGTATTAACCACTGCTTATTCATTCTCTTTGTCATCACAAGTGCAAACATACTGCAGGAAGAAAGCACCCTTTCTGCTTCCTTGGTTCATGATGGTAGTTCTACATCTTACAGTGGCATCTTGTTTGTCACAAGCCCTGAAGGTGTTTGCAGTTCATCTGCTAAGTTTTTCTCCTGACAAATGAAATTATTTTGTGCTGAATAAACATCAACATATGTTGGAAGCTAGATGTGAGAGTAAAATATGTGGATGACTTCTTTTGACTTTTAATTGAATAATTGTCCTGGTTTAGTTTTACTTGCTGGCAGTTCATTGTCAGAAATGTTTTATAGACATCAGTGTTTTCAGTCTAATATCTGAGAATTTAGTAGTATTTTTTAAAATCTGTAATATGATCGTGTTTGGTTATAATTTGCTTCTTGTTGCCCCTGTCTGAGTTATTATATAGAACTAGAAATTTGGTTGAGACATTGGTATTTTAACCCCATTCTCCTCTAATCTAAAAACTTCTGAAATTATTTTGTAGTAGTTTGTTGACCCATGTTTGTAAAAAGGTGAGTACTAAATACAGCCCTTGCTTGAGTACAGAAGTAAATTAACATTGACAGAGCAAATGCTACCTCAGGTCACTATCAAATGTAAGTTGTATTGTCTGTCGTATTTATTTTTTATTCACTGTAGGTATTTATGCTATTTGGAACAAAATTCAACTTTGCCCAAGCAGTGGTCTTTAGTGTAAAATTACCTGCACTTAGCAGATGAAAACTGAAGTTGACTGCACAACATGTACTAGAATGTGCTTTTTTGGCACAGTCATCGGCCTTTTCCAAGCTCTAAGTTTAGCCTCAGAGTCAGGAGAAAAATTGAAGTTCTCTGTGAAACTGTAGTTCTGTGCCCAAAATCATGAACACTGGAAAACAGGTGTCAAAAGAAAATGAGGAGTTGAGGAAATTTCCTTTGCTGAGGAAAGAAACACTGATGTCACCTTTTAATAATGCAATGAAATCCAGTTTTTTTTCTAGAAGAAAAATCTTATTTTTCTTCTCAGTGATTTGAAGACCCAAGAGGGACCTTAATGTTCATAGAAATGAATGTGTCTGAAGTCTTACTGAAATTAATACAGATTGTTATTTTTCTCAATAAAGCTACCAAATGTAACTCAAGTTGTGCAGAGGAAACAGGTCAAGTAAGGAGGCACAGCTTTTATGGGTTTTTTTCCAATAGTATTTTCATATCTTTGGAAATATAAAATGAAAATTTCCATTTCTCAGAAGTAAGCCTAGCCAATACATCTGAATGCCTGACACTGGGCAGCTAGTTAGAGGCAGGTGTTTTAGTACATCTGTTTTCATGGCATATTAAATTATTTATTAAGATAAAATCATGATTTATAATTTGCCTGTGTACTTTGTTCAACTGTATTATTTGAAACAGTGTAAATTGTGACATTTTGGAGCTTCCCTGGTTCAAGAAAAATATACATTATCATTCACCCTTGCTGCAGTTGGGGCTCGGCGAGTCCGCGTTTTGCTGTGGAGTCATGAATTCTGTTAGCTGCAGGTTGTAAGACCAAGCAACTTAAACAGCGTCTGTAAAAAAGATGCAAAAATCTAATTTCAGAAATGTGATCTAAACTGGACATATATTCAAGCTCTAGGGAAATACCACATTAATTGTGATGGAATTTTTGGTGGAGGCTTAGATTGCAGTATTGTTTTAAGACCTCACTGCACTGTTTGGAATTGTAGAAACTGTCTGTCGTACTACCAAATGTCACAGATTTTTCTGTACCCATTGGCTTCTGTAAGATACAAACTAAAATATTTCTGTGGCCAGGAGGCATACAGCATCTGACCGAAAAGCTGAGAAGCAGGGAAGGCCCTGGGCATAGTTGATAGTTGGGGTAGAGCCCTGATGCTCTGCTCCATGTGCTGGGTTGTGCTGCAAGCCCCAGCCTGATGATTTTCTCTGGAAAATACCAGTCTCTGCTGTCTCACTTGCTCTTGCAGATAGGAAATCTGATGCTCCCCAGCCACCAAACCTCTGTTGCTGATAATGTGAATTGCTGCAAACCATGTGTATTTCAAGAGATACAGGTTGGCTGTTTCTGGAAGTGTTTTTTGAGCAAGAAACTGTAGTATTGGCATGTGCTGAATTCTTTGTCTTACTGGGAACGGTGCCACCTTACGAAACCAGAAAGATTGCATTCTGCAAGTTTACTGTGGATCCCTCTATTACTATTCAAGACTTTCCTGGTTGTTTAGTATCAGATTTTTTTTTTTAATAGCATGTATTCTTTTCTTTTACTGAAGTCCATAAAAATAAAGGTCAGATGCTTTTCCAGAGCTTCTGTATACTTGTTTTATAGATGAAGAGCAATATGTTAACAAAATGCTATTAATAATCTTACCAAGTATGTTGGTGCTCTTCTCATTATATCTGGTGCAACATGTTTGCTACCATGGTGCTTGAGAACAGATTAAGGAAGAGGAATAAAGTATTTATACCATTGCTTCAGGTTAGTAGCTGTTTTATTTTAGTGAAAAACTACGCAGGCTGTATTTCCTCAAATAGCCAATTTCTGGCCCTTTTGCAATTGGGAGGAAGAGAAGGTGGTATTTTACTGGTTTCTCTAGAAACTGCAAAACTGGAGTTTGCCAGATCACTGGTGTCTCTCAGTCCAAAAGTGGCGTTCTTTTGAACTACTCTTCTTTAGACTTTTTACAGTCTGAAGGTGATGCATAGGACCTCGCTGCAGTTTTTTAATAGACCCGTAATCTATGGGGTAGTACAATAGTATTTCATGTTAATCTGCCTTATTTAGCAGGTAGGCAGCTGCAGGCCAAGACTTGTGGTAGACTTAAGGTGGCTTTATAAATTCATGGTAGGGCATGATGCAGTAAGTCAATAGTGAAGTGTTAAAACCATGCTTTACTGTATCTATTTGTGTCTGGGAAGTACTGACAATCTACTTCTGTTAAAATGAGAATGGAAGAAGTCTTTCTGATTGTTCTTAGGAGTAGGAAGATCAGAACAACGTTGAGACTGTATTGCTCATTGATAAAATCGTGTCTTCTGATGAGGCCAGTTATTTGCTTTTACCTCTTCTGGGATTTGTCATTGGCCACTTATTATGAGCTTTATTGTCATGCCCTAAGTAAGAATTTTTTCCCCTGACAAATCATATACTCTGACAAGCATTTAAATCAGCCAGTATTACAGTAGTGATCAGTATCTGTCATAGCGAAGCAGAAGCATTATGTTCCATTCCTTATGTTGAATAACTAAATTACTGTTAAAAAACGTATATAGTGTTGTGAAAACTTGATATATTGATTGACAATTTATTCATACAGATAGCACTGTAATGAGAAAAATGTGAAATTATTTATCCAGCAACTATTTCCATCATGTTCGCTGTCTGCTGCTGTGGTTACCTCAGAATAATTTACAATTACACATACATTCCTATTGTAAAAGGCTTTTTTTCTCTTTAATTTTCTGTAATAAATGCTCTTCTCTGACATTTCAGGAAAGACTGCTTAACTTCTTTGTAACCAAAAAACAACTTTTTACCAAGGAAACACTTATAAGTAATTATGTTTCAAACAACACATTGTATTTTTAGTGCTCGTTAAGAAATAATGGCAAAACCAATCCCAAGGTTCAATTTGCGTACTTCTCCATTAATCTATTACAAACAACATGTCTTGTCCAGATTTTCAATTGTCTCTCTGACTTTCCTCTGGCAGCAGAAAATGAGCTCTGTATTTTGAAACATAGTAGCACTTAACTTGATGAAGGGGCAGTAAAGGGAAAAAGAGGTATTCTAAGAAGGCATTCTAACAATTTCTATAAAATATTCACAGTAACAATGAGGCTTCCTAAAAAAAATTGTGGGAGTGGGGGAAGTTTCTCTTTGGATAGTGCAGGACTGTGAACTAGCTTCCGTTGGTAATTGGAACAGATGAAGCTTTTTGTGTAAAAAGAAAAACTCCAAACTGACAGTGTTGCAATGTACCATTTCCTATGTGAGATGTTGATCAGTAATATTGCCTAACTGCATGTTAATGCTTTTCTTTGGCAAATGTGGATCAAATTGGAAAACATATGTGCCCCAGACATCTGGACTACTCAATCTAAATGTGGTTGGAGTGGAAATAAGGTGCTTAAAACTGTTAAATATATAAATACTTTCAAAATTCTGGTCTTTAGGTGTAGAAAAGAGGTGGGGTCTTCTAATGATGTGGTTTAATCTGACAATTTACAAAGTCATCAATGCTATTTTAGGACCTGGTTTACTCCAATGTCAAGCCTATGTGAATACACGTGTGTTACACGCATGTAACTGAAAGAGTATCTTTAATAGTAGACAAATTATTCATCATTTTAGTGCTTTAGATAATGTCTAATAGACCACTAGGGCTTTCCATAGTGGCAATAAGTCTACGTTTATCTTTCAAATAGAGTATACTGAGTATTCTAAAAGTATACTTAAGTATACAGTATGAAAATCAACTGTAGGAAGTCTTAATAGCAACCAGGGCAAAATTAAAAATTTAACCTGTATTAGATTACAACAAAGCAACATCTAGGGCAGCATCTGTTCTCCAGCAGTGGCTGAAAGCAGATGAAAGATAGCATTGATTAATTTTGCCTCCAGAATTTTGCTTGAGACTCTTCTGGTTTGGTTTGGTGTAATAGGGGCCGCTTTCTGTCACTTCCTATACAGTCTGTTGTAAAAGAAACTTTAATATGTAAAATTAAAAACAATAGCATTCTGTAAATAATATTAAATTTATTTTTCTGATGCAAATAGTTTTTGTATTATATTCTGCCACTAGATGAAGTTTAAAAATTATCAGTCAGTTCTCAGAATTCAGAGGTTTGCAATTCTGTCGAATAACAAGAAAGATTTTATTACTCCTGAGAGAAAATCAGCCGTGTGTGTGTGTGTCATATGATTCAAATTCTTGGCAATACAACGGTTAAATGAACTAGCATTTCTTGTATTTTATGTTGAAAAGTATGTTGCCAAGTGTCATGATTTTGGAAGCTTATGGTAGTTTTCTCTCCTTTAAGACTTTCATTTCATGGCCTGTCTTTTGTTACTCAGTTTGACTTGTGTTCCTGGAAGTAGAGACTCTCAGAAGTAATGTTTGAACAACAGCAGTGTTGGAAAATATTTTAGGTTATTTTAAAACATAGAAATATATCATGAAGAGAAACCATGGGAGTTTAATAAGGCAGCACTGGATTCTGTTAATTCATCAGTTATTAACAATTTGATCTTTTTCATCCTGCTAGACGTAGTCATGGTATTATTTAAGTAATAGAGAGGAGATTCCAGTGTTTGAGGCTTGAACTTGAAGCTTCCAGGTTTAATTACATATGGTACTGAAGATTTTTTTTCTGGGGGGGTTGTGTGGTCACAATGGGCACATCTTATAGTTTCTCTGGTCCGTGGTTTATTACCTAACAATTAGAAATGACAGTTTTTCCATCCTGCTGGCTTTTCAGGAGTCCACCAATAATGTTCTGGACTCAATAAAAGAAGCTGCTGTTTCTGAATCTTTCTGATGATGCCTCTTTCCCCAGAAATTGTAATATACTAGAATATCATTGCACATGGCTGAACTGATGGTGCTCTCTCAGTTTCTCTAGGAAAAGAGAGTGGAAGTACACTGTAAAAGATTGTATTGCTGATCTGTTTTTATTTTTACTTTCTTTGCTCTGAGGAACATACTGCTCTACTCATCCCATATCACTGGATGGCCACACAGATCAGAAAAAAATCCATTCACAGGCATCTTTTTAGGAAATCCAGAAAATACATTTCTTTCTTTGTGGGATTGCCCATGTACCTATGTCATTCAACACTGCAGAATTTTTAGCTTTATTACTGCAAGAAGACAGCCCACAGTTGCCTACTCTGCAGATATCAAGGGAGATGATTACCCTGACATAACTGTAGCCGCTCTTCTCTGTGCCAGGACTCTCCCTGTGGAGGTGGCAGTGTCCAAGTAATAACTTTTTGCGTCGCTTAGGGAGATTTGTTTGTGCAGTGGTCGCCACAGAAAACTGACTGGCTGTTTGTGCATATCTGTCCAGGCACCACGATGTTTGTCTCAAGCTGTGTTAAACTGCCTCTGTGGTTTTAGTGAGAAGCTGCTTTTCACAGTGGCGCTGCACCAGCGGAGATGTTCAGGAAGGAGTTTGTGTATGGCCAGGTACTTCCTAAATTGCTGTTTCCCTACAGACTTCCTGGTAATCCGAAAGTTTGTGACTTCTGCTTGGACCTGTCCTCCATAACTCTTGCCCAAGACTGTTACTTAAAGAAAGGAAAAGAGAAGGATTAGCGTTAATGAGACACGCTGTCCATGCCTATGTCTGCCTTCAGCCTCCCTTCCCCTTGGCTTCTCACAATGTGTTGTGTTCACACACTGCCTCCTCCCCTCTGTATGTACACATACACATGTGCATACACGAGGCAGATGCAGGGTGATACAGATATCTGTCTGCTATATAGAGGAATTTATACACACATGTACACGTAATATACACAGAATATAAACTCAGTAGTAAGTTAAAATAATCCTCAAATCCTGCCATGATCGGAGCAGCACGTTCAGAGTGTGAATGAATGAATCCCCTTGTTTGCCCCTGGTTTCTTGCTGCTAACGTGAAAAAGGATCAAAAATGTCTGAATAAAAATGTTATAGTGTCCTCCATTCTCTTGATATAACTTGCCATTAGATATAAGTTGTTTTCTAGACAGCAATGTGTGGAGATGTTGACTATGCCTTTGTTATGTTTCTATGTAATCATCAGAGCAGGATTCAGCCTTGTTTTAAGGGTCTCTGCTAAATATTTTGTTGCAAATATCAAATGGTAGAAGGGTGTTAGTTTTAATACAAATATAAGCAGAAATACACTTGAGCAGCAGCACCACCAGCTCCTCTGACTGGTTGCAGCTTTGGGGCTCGCCATAGGGCTTCCAGATGTGGCTGTGAAGGGCCCATGGTGCCCCACAGCACCCTGCCACAGTCACGCCCTCACAGGGGCACAGCACAACTGAAATGAAGGCCCTGAAGGAAAACAACAACAACAAAAATAGGTATGTTAAAAGCTGTGATGATCTTGAAGATTTTTTAGCATATTTGAGCAGATTTAACATGGCATTTACATAGCGATGTAGGCATTTTAGAAGAAAATAAAGAGTGTAGTATCTGATCTGCATACAGCTGCTCAGTGCCTGGGTTACACTGATTTGGGTCAGGTTGTTATCTGGCTTACAGATAGGTAAATAAGAATGTGACTTCGTTTTGGACACAAAGATGAGCAGTAGAGCATCAGACACAGAATGTGGGTGTCGTACCAAATAGCCTCAAGCAGGGCTAAGGGGAGTGGTACAAACCTATCCGTCCCGGCAGCATCCCTGGGACACTTGCCTGCTCGAGCAGTCTTTACTATTAATGGCCATCTCCTGCCACTGGCCTTTGTTCAGTCCTCCTATATTTGCTGTTAATGCAAGGAATGCTCGTGTGTGTTTGCTCACACAGAGGTATCTTATTGAAACCATGCAGCTTGTTGGAGCGGTGACATGGTAAGCTCTGACTGCTCTCAAGTGTTCATTACTGTTAATTGTGGCCTTGTGGTTGCCAAGTGTTCCTAATAACTCTGTGTTCTAAATATTTTTGGTCGTCTTGATGAAAAGCAGACATGTGCTTGTACGCTACTCACTGCTGTAAATAAACCAAGTCTGGTTTAGGAATTGTTACACTGCTGTGCAGCTGCTCTCTAACCTGCCTGTGAAAGAGGTGGACTGACAAAAGGTAGTAAAAAAAAAAGTCTTTGATGTCGAAAGAATACGCATCTTGATAATAGAATAAGATTAAGTGAAATCAGTGACTTCTGTTTTTACATGTTTCTGTTTAATGAAAATATGGAAGGAACACAGGGAATTTTGTTTTTATTTTAAATTTTATGTATGTATATAATGTGCACTTCAGTACAGGTACATAATTCCATATGGATTTGTGTATAATGCTGTTAAGTATGTGTACATGTGCTTAATCTGTATTGAGTGTCATTTTAGGTATACAATAAGTAACAAATTATTTTACAGTATTGATGTATTCTACCCATTCAGTGAATGTGTGGCCACCCCGTATGCACATGTGTGTTTAGCTTTATTTATTGCTAAAATGAGTTTGTCCATCTAACATAGTCTTACTCTGGGCTTCCTCCTGGGATTCTCACTTCAAATAACTCCTAAACCAAGGTGCAGCAGAGGAGCTGAGGTAGAATCCTGCTCTGCTCTGTGAGCGTGGTATCTGCTCCCTTGATCGCTGATGGTATCTAAGTTGTCAGAAGAAAGATGGCATATAGAATGCTTGCTTATTGTTTCTATAAGGAATTTCATGAAGTCGTCCATTATTAGCTGTTTTATTTTGCAGAAGTTTGCATAAAAGTTGCCAATGGGTGGCTATGAGATCATCTTATTTTTCACAGTCTTTTCTAAAACAGAAAGAACATTGAAATATATTCAGTCTTCTAATAATTTAGTTGCTAGAATGTTTGCATAACCTTTGGTTTAAACAATTGAAATCTTGGCAGCTTGTATTCAAAAATGAAAGTGTGATGTTGAGATAAATACCATAAAACATAGGCCAGTTCTGGGGTTTGTCAGTATTTTATGTAAACTTTCACAAATGCATTCGTATGACAGACATAGCCTAGTGAACACGTGGCATTTTAGAATTATTTTTAAGGAAAAAAAGCATAACAATAGATCTATTTACAGTAACAGAACTACCTCTGCTGTTACTTAACCAAAAAGTATGTGAAGCTGTAGAAAGAAGATAGAAAATAAAGGTGTAACAGAAGAACGTCTGACAATCTACATATATTGTAAAAAATTCTTGCAGCTGTTGACATTCATTTTCAGTATAGTAGCCTAGATTTATAACTTGCATGATTTGTTTTTTAGGATGCATGAGCACATGCTATGTAAGTATGATACAGTAAATATTACTTTTGGTAGATCTCCCCCTGTACATAGTCAGGGCACAGGCTTTGATAATACTGATCCAACAAAGTGTTTAAAAATAACTTCGCCTAATATCTATAGATAAAAAAAGCAACCAACAGCAACAACGGAAAACCCACCAACCCCCTTCCCCACTTCTCTCCCCAGTTCTTAAACTCTAACCTCCAAAACTCCACTTGCAAGCTAGGAATTAAAATTTGGATTGCTAACATTCCAAAAATCTAACAGTGTTTGTGAGTGTACAAATAGAATTAATTTTCTGTTGACATTATCTGGCTTATCGGGAGGAAAAAACCAATTTATTTAATGAAATAAGTCAGTCAGCTGAATACCTTGTAAAAGCTTTCTTTTCGATGTTAGTTGATTAAACATCACTTTAGGGAACACATATCCTTTATTATACCTAAATAAGTTGCATTCAACTGACATATAATATTCTGTGTCCGTTCCAGGTGTGTGGAATGAAATATCTTACTTGATCATCTCTGATTTTGACTGTAGCAACAATAAGACACTTTAAATCAACCTGGTCTATGAGACAGCTATGATTTTCAGCACTTCTTTAGAAACGTCCTCTTTTTCCTTATCTGCATTATAACATTCTTTCTATCTATCTCTGGACCATAGGCATCTGAGTTTCATGTATTGTACATACCATCAACAATACTAATTGTTTTAATTCTCAACAAGTTTTCATTTTTCATCACTTTTAATACCTTAATGTAATTGGTGATATTTTATGTATTTTCCTATAATTCCAAGTCTCGCAAAATTTTATTTCTATAAATATTATGCATGCTCTTGTGTTTTCTGCTTGTGCAAGAACATTACAATTAATACAACCCAGATTCACAGATGGACAAAATATGATGCTACCCACATGTTTCTTGATCAGTGTCTTGCCTATGTGCCAGCAGAAGCTGGGGTTCACACCCTTAAACCAAGCAAAGTCTTTACTGAATAATTATTTTTTATTCTTATTAGAACAGAGGCAAAATAGGTTGTTGTTTTGCACATTTTTTTCTTCATAAGAAGAGATAAAATGTTAATGCAGGTAAAGCCAGTGGACTAAAATGGCCTTCCATTTATTGTTTTCAGGCCAAATTCAAGACTATTCTAGAGTATTGATTTCCTTGGAATTTACCATGTTGTATTTATCAAGTTAAAAGGTATAATTGCATTCGTGACAAACAATTTAAAGGAAAATATTTATTTTAATGGACTATTTTGGAACCTTGCCTTTGCCATTTGGGAGTAGTTGAAATACTAACCATATGTGGCTCTGTTTAAAAGCCACAGGCCACTGCTACAGTTACGTTAACACAATTTGTTACTCAGATCCTGAACCACATGTGTAAGAAAGTCATAGACTTTGATCTTGACTTGATTATGATAGGTGGCTGTTATCTTATCAGTTTGGGCCATTTAGACTCCACCGCTACATAGTCTGCTACTGTGTAAAACATTTTCTACTGATGGTAGGCTTGGAGTTTTTCTGCTACTTTTTACAACTTCTTGGGCATAGTCAGCAGACCAGCAGTTTTGCATCCATCAAAACATGAAAACCGTAACTACAGAGAAAATTCAGAGCAGGATGCTGAGAGATGTTGTGAATCACTACTTTGATTATCCATATTTCAGCTAAACTTTAAGAAAAGGACCCAGACTGTCAGGTATATTTTAGACTTGCTTATTGCAAAGAACGGTTTCAGGATAATTTGGTATAAAAATACCATATAGCAAAGATTTGAATTCTATCAGTCCTGTCCATTTTTAATCTCAAACCGAAGATACAAATGTGCATATGAAAATAGTAGGCATCAAAACTGATTAGCTTAAAATCAATCCAGCAAACCATAATTAACTATTCCAAACCATAACTATCTAGTCATGAAAAATCAGCTTATGGAAAGGTGAAAGATCCTACCTGAAGTCCACTCAGGGTGTCATCAATAGTGGTCATTCCTGGCTTAAACTCTAGGAGTGTTCAGTACTTATAAGTAAGAACAGGTATAGTATACTGATATGTATAAGCATTCCGATTGTGTCTTTCATACACTCACTTGCCTTAATAGCCTAATTTAAAATCATTTCATCTGAGATCACCCAGGAGTCATCAAATCTGGGGAAAATTGGTGATTCTTGGATACGTTATAAAGATTGTTTCTGCAGCCAGAAATTTTCTGAATATTCCACAAACATTTTTGAGGTTACATGTTGGTTATTCAGTTTTTTTTCAGACTCCATAAATGCTGTTTTTGGAGAAGGAGATTAGGATCTGGGGAGCGGAGGTGGGGGCAAAATGACTTTTTTCCAAGTCAACTTGAACCAAATAATGTTTAATAAATTTAAGTCAAAATATTTTCTTGGTGCACATTGTTTCCGTGACATTTTGAATTTTTTTTTATTTCAGTCACTGATATTATATGATCTTGGAAGCATGAAGAGAAACAAAGAAAGATGCTTGCTAAGAGGGAGAGGGAGTGTTGCAGGGAACATTATTTGTTCCATGTTTACCTCTTAGTAAAAGGACTATGTTTCGTGTTTTCCATCTTAACAAAAAATTAAAATCCCCTACATTTATTCCTGTCTACTTTTAAAAAATTGAAACATAATTATGTACTTAAAAAATAAAATGAACAAGTGTGTAGCTCAGTTTTCTGTTCAGTAAAAAGAACATTGCCTTAGAGATCCTTTGGGGTCATTGAAATTCTGGTGGAAATTCTGTAATCATGTTAGTGATGAAACAACTTTGGCTGCTCAGGCAACAGTCTAATAAGAAAGAAATCATGACTGAATTTGTTTTCATTGAAGTAATTTTATGTTATAACTTAAATACTTTCAAAATTCTCCAATAAAAAATTGCCTGAAGAAAGACTTTAAAAAAAAAAAATACTGAAAAGACTAAACCACCATTTGTTCATGAACTTGATGTCTAGTGCAGAAACCTTTAGCTTGTACCATAGAACTGTTCTTTCCCAATTTTGAGTCAATATGTAACTATTTTAGAAAAAAAAGCTGAAGTGCTTATTCAAAAATGAATTTTAGTTAGCAATTTATATACGAACTACAGAGGTTAGCAACATTTAATACCCAACAAAAAAAATGTTTCTTTTCCTAGTCAGCATGCAGCTTTCAGTTCAGAACAAATGCCTCTGGAAGCAGCTGAGGTGAAGTCCTCTGTGCTTTCTTGGTCTCCTTTATATTCTTATCTGCATTCTTTTCACTATGTTTTGTAGTAATCCATTGACAATAATTTTTTAGCTAATATTAAATCCTTTGCATTTATTTTGTCATCACTCCATAGTGATTTCTCCAAGTGGTTATTTTTTTTTCCTCACAACAGAAACCCAACTTTGCTAATCATTATTACAAAATAGCTATCGGGAAATCATATGTCAGCAAAAGATGTATCTGGAAACCTGATGTTTTAACACTTTTTGTAATTCACCTGAGAGGTGTTTCCTTGATTTAACGTTTCTTTGTGAATTGATTTGAGACACTATTGTTTCAGTACGGTAGAGTGCTGTGATCTTCTGAGATTATCAGTATTATCATACAGATTTCCTTAATCACTTCAGAGATTATTGTTATGCTGGTACAAGTTGGCAGTTAATAAGTTTTTCTGAGTACTGTATCTTTAAATTTATTTTTTTGCTGTGTGTGCGCCCAGATGAAGTAATCGTATAATTTTAGGTATACGAAAGTCATTCATGTGTTGATCTTGCTAAGTTCATTACTCTTATGAGATAGGTTAATCCTTATTTTGTTGCGTACTGGCCATAGTGATGCCATTATTAAAAACTAACAGAATAAAAATGCAACACGTAGTGTATCTCTGTACTTAACTCATTCAGTATGAAGATAAAGGATTTAGGTCCAACATTTAATGACAAGATATTTTCTAGAAATTTTCATCAAAATCAGATGTGCAGCACCTCTGTGTTATTGTTATAGCAATGTTGAATCTTGGCTGACACTTACCTATCATATTTAACATTAGAAAAAAATCATGTACTGCAAAGGCAGTGGTGAATTCTTTTGAAAACCTAGGAAAATGTTTTTGTAGTTGCATACCAGATACTAAGTAAATTGTCACAAAAAAGTAAGGCCTATTTATCTTTTCATTCTTGTAATTTGAAAAAATTTATCAAGTTTATTGTATTTCTTGAGGCAGCAACTATCTTACGGTTAGATATTTAATACAGTAAATCTCTGGAGACATTTTACCTTATAATGTAAAATGCTGGTGTTTTTCAGTCACCTTTTTGTTTATTTATTTCAAAAACAAGCATGAATGTTTAGAATCGTATATTAGAAAAGAAAAATACTTAATTTTCCATTTATTGTTATAAAAAAAATACAATGTTAGCGATATACAATAACCATACAGTTATTCCCAGCTATAGAGTTAAATAAAAATACTATCATCTGATTTAAACTTTAATGATAGCAAAGGCCGTGGGGAGAAAAGAGAGGTTGTTTGGAGAAGAGTGAGGCTAATGTATGTGTTTATTAATTTAATTCATTAATTCATTAGTATAAGTAAAATCTAAAAGATTAGATCAATTGGAGATTGAACTGTGAATGCAAAATGGTGAGGTAGTTTTTTTGGCAATACGTAATTCATGTAATGTTTATCTATAGTGACAGAGGAACTTTGTCTCCTCAGAGGGAGGAAGCTATTATTAGTCCTCAACTGTGGAGAATCAAAGTGATTTCACACAAGCAAATCCTTGGAATGCATTGCCTCTCAAGATAGCTTATCTTTTGGACCTTCTGTGCCTTCATTCAGGAGGATCCAGTGGTACTGCTGCAAGTGCCATGCTATGTGTTTGGTGTCCTTGCGGGCTGACTTAAGCTGTGTACATATGTCAGGAGCAGCTTGGACTGCGTGTCACTTACACTGCTGCATCATCGCATTCATGTTTCTCACTCCACAAATGGGCATCAGTATTCTAAGCAGTAGCATTGTACTGTGCTTGTGCATCTCTCTCACTATGAATTAATATAAAGAGCCCAGATCTTTATCATTGATTATTTTCTGTGAAGAGGAGGAAGTTAAAAGGAGAAGGATGGTAAGTAAGAGTATTTGAAATTTTTATTAAATTGTTGACTAAGATCCAGCTAGCAGTATATCTCACAGTACTGAATCAAAAGCTACACTCTTAAATCTCCTTACAAAATAGCAAAGAACAAGATCCAAAATTTCAGCAACATAAGGAGCCTCGACAAAATGTGGCCATTGGACACCAGCATGTTACTGAAAGAGAAGGCATTGGGGACTGTGGGATTCATGTCCACTATGATAGTGAAGGTCTTCCTGAAAGCCTAAGGATTTCTTTGCTACTTAGAACTGCAGGTAAGATAACGGAAGTCAGAAGATGGCGAAATGTGTCAGGATATCTGCTCATATTTCTTGTTAGGAAGAGACACAGATTAGAAATACTTATCTTTTGAGTAATCACATTTATGTTTGTTGCACATAGTTAACATTTCGTGCTGATACAATGTGTTTCATTCAGCACGCGCAGTACATAATGCCATGGTGTCCTGAAATTAGCTGTTGATCTTCAGAAATCTGTACCGCACCCATTTAGTAATTTGCTACTGCATTCTCAGAAATTGGAGTCGATGTTTTTAGGATGCCAAAGCCATTGCAAGTGCTTAAACTTCTAACTTTTTATTTTCACTAGTTTTTTCAGCCATTGCACTCTAGCTCATCCTTCTGAAAATGCTGAATATGAGTTCTGTGGAAGGAATTTCAAACAACATGAGTGTAGTTGGGACTTAGTACTTCACTAATATTTCACTGTACCCCAAGTTACCTTTTATTAATATTTTCATTGCCATTTACTGCACTTCCATAACAGAATTCCCCTTTTCTGCATTTTTCCCTATAATTTCAAGAAGTTAAAAACAAAGCAGAAAGGTGTTTGGAGTAAAACTCTCAGGAAGGAAGATCAAATAGCCCAGGAGAACATCTGTCAGGTTTTTAAAATGGATTAACTGGCAAACCAAAAGGTGGCAAAGAGGCTTTCTCTGTGGATAGTTAGCTGGATGTTGTTACTAGCAATGATTTAGAAGGTTATGGAACCGAAAAGGATCATACCAAGTTTTCTTACAATTTGTATGACAGAAACAGTTTTGCTGGAGGGCAGTGCTACAGCAGAATTCCTTGCTTACATGTCTTTGGTCCACACAGCAAGCTCAAGGATTTCTTCTTTCCTCTAGTAGTGTTTGTGCTGCAGAACTGTTTTTACAGAGAATGGGAATTTGTTTCAAGGACATCAAACGTGGCTCTTCAACTAGAAGACAAAACAGTATGTTTTGGGAGCTTACTTTTTCCCTTTTGTAACCAAAGTCAGAGGATTTATTTCATGGAATTCTAACCTTTACATTTCTTGGAACCATTTGAAAATTCCGGAGTAAAGTATCAATACAACAAGCTCTAAGGCTGAAAGATTCAGGGGATAGTTTTACAACTGCCAGTTCAAAATAATTATACTGTTGTCTGTATCTCTTCTGAAGAGTGCTTCACACTTGTATTCTTAGAAAAACAAACACTTTATTAACCTTAAAGGAATGAATTTTTAATAAACGTTTCATAAGAAACAGTTCCCCCATCTCACATGCACTTGTCATGCTTGTGTTATTGAACTGCGTGTAAGATTTCAAATAAAACCTGTATCCATTAGAAAGAAGCTTCAGCCCATGCACTGGAAAGTACAATCTGAACACTTAAAATACTTCACATTGAGTTAAATAAAAATACCTTTTTTTAAAGTTTTCTTTTCTTGCTTAAATATTTGTATTAGAATGTATATATTTCATTGATGAATGTTATCTTGAAGCACTTTACTAAATCAAACAGCTCTTGAAATCTCTCAGTCTCTTAGGCTTTCCAGGCTTTGCAACAACATTCTTCTTAGATCGCACAGATTTGGTGCTTTAGTCAAGATGGACATTGCTCTACAACATTCTGCCTAATTATGCACAACATTCTTTGGTTTCCTAAATTTGCTTTAGGTATTCTTTTCTATGAACTATTTGTTCTTTAAAAGATTATCAGCTAGTTATAAACCCTTAAATTTGCTGGGAAATTTTTCTCCATAAAAATGGGGTATTTCTAATAGTGGCTTTGGTAGCGTGTTTTCATCATGTGGAATGTGCCTGTAGTGGATTGACTTTTGGATTTTTTGGATCTTCCTTAAAAATGGCCTTTACAGGTGTTCCTTAACAACGGAGATCAGGACCCACAGAAGTATTCCTATTCCTGTGTTGTTACAAGGTTGTTTTTTTAATTAAGCAACTTGCACGACAACTTTAAAGTTGTTAAATCTGCAACTACTCTTTGAAACATAACAGAAAATTTACATTCCAGTCTATAAAGGAACTGAGAGGTCTGGCAGCAGCGTTGGCGACAAGGGATTTTAGGTTCAGTCACATTGACCAGCGTGACTAATACAGTGTGTCATTTGCACTTAAGAATGGAAAAGCCCTTGCTGGCTGAATTCAAGATTCACAACCTTGTTATAAACAGAATTACCTCAAAAATCCACAGAACTCCCCTTTGTCATCCTTGAAATTTTGCAACCATCACAGGTCATCCCAGAACTATCCTCTTGCAGCAGCTGACACTTGTTTCATGAATCCAGAAATGGAGCTGCACCATCAAAGCTGATCCAAGAAAACTTCTTCCAAAAGCAGCTGGTCCTTGTCGTTCTTCTTGTCCTTTGGTGCAGCTGTACACAGGCTAACTGGTGCCTCTGCCAAAACTGTAGCAAAGCTTCTCAGTAAACTGTAGCAAAGCTTCTCAGTACTGTCAAGGTTGGTGTAGACAAACTGAAGCTGTCTGGCAAAAATATGTCAAATATGTGTTGAAAAGAGTCTTCACTTATTGCAGTTTGTGCAAAATGCAGTGTTACATCTACATAAACATGGATTTCAGTTCACAGGGGCACCTGCAAAAACCCTATGGATACATTTGATGTATATATATATAAATATATAGACATATTTTTTTAAAATTATCAGCTTTCTCTCCAGTAATTTTTATCTGTGCTGATTGAATGTAGTGTTTTCCCTTTATATACTTGCTTAGTTCTTCTGGGCTTCTTTCAGTTCTGCATTCTCTTGACAGTTTATGACTCTTAGATGAACTCCTTAAACTCTCTAATTGTTTTGTTCTTTTGCCCCTGCTATGAGCATATATCTTGGTCAAACTAATATTTTTAACATTTCTGACTTGGTACAATAAATTCTTCCCCCTCCCATCAGGCTTATGCATTGTTTCCAATTATTTACTCTTTACCCTTTACCTGATGTATTTATTTCAGAAACTTAGTATCGCTACTGTAAATCTGTTCATTGCTTCTGCCTCTTGCTGGTTTTATAATATTTTTTGTTCTCACATCAAGGTACTTTATAGTATTTCCATTCTTTCTCATCTTGCTTGCCTGTTCAATTCAACTGCAATACTATTAGTTTTACTGATTCCTTGGAGCTCTCTATGCTGTGGAGTTTGCTGATATCTGTAAACAGCAACAAAACAAGGTAATTAATTTTACACATTTTTCTGAATTTTAGGGCACAATCTTGTCTTGACATGTATAATACAGCGCATGGTTCCAGGTGCTGCTCATATGTAGCTTACGTTTTTACATGGAGTTACCCTGTCCCTTGAGCATTTATCTTTGTCAATCTGTTTCTGACAGGTTGTGATGCTACTTAGTCCTGCACTCCAGTGTATTTACCACTCCTTCAAATTTGGTGTCATCCAGAAATTTGCTGATGATGCATTTCATACCAGACATGAGGAGGCATTTGCCACAGTATTAGCCCCTGAAAATGTGATTCATAAACCTGCCTGTTAAACCTGGAACCATTCACCACTGTCTTTTGAGTCTGACAGTGTAATCAGTTTTCCACTCTTTCATTTAGACCGTATCTCCCAGCTGCCTGCAAGGATACCAAAGGAGACTGTGTCAAAATCCCTGTTAAGGCCAAGGTAAATGAGACATGCTGCCCTTTCCTCAGCTACAGAGCTTGTTACTTCATTGTAGAGGTCAATCCATTTTCCCTTGGTCAGACTGTGCTTTCTGTTCTCAACTTTCTTGTTCTTCATGAGTCTGGAAATGTGTTCTGTGAGGACTGGCTTGCTACAGTCCAGCCTGCAGATCCCCTGTATCTGTTCCTTGCCTTCTTTGAGATGTTGCCCAAGGTTTTATTTCTGTTTCCCTAGAAAGTCAGTCATAATGGCAAGGTGCAGATAAGATACTAATTCTCCCAAGGGGAAGACTTTGGGGTTTAGAAGTTCTCTTTTCTAATATGATGTCAGTGAGAGCTTTTTTTTATTTTGTCATCACATGCTATTCAATGGAAAGTTTTCAGTGAGTCGTCCTTCCAATCTACATTTCATTAGCTGTTGTTTGTTCAGTTTCTCCACAGTGAACTATAGACCTAGAATCTTTTGGTAATTGATTCGAACTGAGCGTCAACTCTTTGCATTTCAGAAGGTAGATGTAAAATTCCACTTCTATCTAATCAATATTTTTCTAAAGTGAAAAAGTTGTTTTTCATTGAATCACTTTACATACCTATAGAAATTTGATATTTTTTAGAAGGTGTTAATTCCTTTTAAGTTGTAAAAATTATATAGAATGTGCACTGGTGATGTGATGCATTTAACAAAGTATATGAAATTAGTAAATCACATGAAACTTACAGAAGGACGGTAAAGTTAAATTAAGCAAGATGAGTGTATTCTTACATGTTTGAAAGTTTGTTACTTTGCTTACAATATTTTGTTTATAAGGAGAAAAGATACAGGGAATGACTACTAGAATGCACAAGAAAGTGTGTTGTGTGCTTGTGAACTGGATCGCTTATAGACTGAACAGGACTGGACTGGAATATTGCATCTGTTGTAATAGTTCTTCTAGTATTTTAAGCATTTTTCCCTTGTTCCTTAACTCAAAGGAGCAACTCAATTAACCAGGCTGTCTGTAAAGTAGTTTACAAAGTATCCTGTATTTATGCTTTGCAATCAATATGTAAGTGCTTTGGTCTACCAGGGCTTTAGGAGTACACTGCAGTCTGTAGATATATTATGAGTTAATCGCCCCTTTCCAACTGAGTAGTTAATGGATATTGATCACTGTTTTGTCATGAATTGCAATGTATTCTATCATTTGAATGTTGTTTGTCAAATACTTTTTACAAATTACTGTGCAGGACCTTGTATCACAGCTGGTGTAGTTTAAGGTTTGGACAGAGTCACTGTGAATGAAGCCCTGCTGTGAAATAAAAGTCAAAAGGCATCTTGGCATCCCAACCATTTCCTTGGGAGAAGATTACAGCCTGAGTATGTTGAACTTTATTGCCATGGGCCTCATGACAGTATTCAGAAACATGCATGGCATTTCTGTTAAAGAAACTCAGATGTGCTTAGACGAAAGAGATGGCATTCTTGTGTTTATCAGTATCTTGCAAAAAAAAATGTTTTTACACTTTTGGGGCAGAATAAAAATAGAGGGAAGAACGTGTAAGTTTGGCAAATAAAAATTGAGGTTCCTGATTGCCTAAACATGATTTATTATGAAAAGGAGGGAAATGACTAATGTCAACCCTAGATGGAAATGTATTTATTGAGAAAGAAGGGAAGGGGGTAACTGAACAGCTCTTCTTTGAGTAAAATGTTCTTGATTCTTTTGGCTTACTGAGAGATCAGAAGTATAATAGAGCTGCATAGAGAAAATATGCTGCATTGTTAACTTGTGCACGTGTGGAGAAAAGCAATAGGACACTTAAAAATAAATTAACATTATGTGCTTGTGTAATTCCATCTAAATTGCATCAGCTAAATTCTGTACCTTATTCCGCTATGTTTCAAGGACAGGGTAACCTATGAGAATTCAGGGCCAGGTAAAGACAAATACGAAGCTCTTCAAGAAGTAAAATCCTTCTAAAATGGAACTGGATCTGCTGTTGCCTGCAATGGCAGGCCTACAGATTCTTGCATCCTATTGCTGACATGATAGATGCCTTAATAAAATGGTCATTATGAAGGCTCCTAGTCAGGCAGAAAGACCACAAAGTCAAAACAATTTGGTTGGATTCTTCTGGGTTGGGTGCAGTTCCTTTGTCTTCTGCGCTGGCACTTGTATGAGCATACAGCAATCTCACTGTCGTGTAATGGCCATAGAGGATGAATAAAGTCTTATATTTGGTGTAATTCAGAGCCTCAGGTAAAGTCTGTCTAATGTGGGCTTTGTGTTGAATTACAGCTGTCAGATAGTAACTGGATAGCAATCTGAGAAATTGCTCCTCAAAAACCTAAAATGTGATTCTGGTTGATATTAAACTTGGAAAAAATAGACAGCAAAAGTGTATATTTTTGGTTTTATTTACTGAGAATCACTGCAGAGAGTGTTTAAGTACAACAAAAATTAAATCTTGTGTTAATGCGTAACATGTAAAATGTGCTAGGGTGATTTATGAAGGAAGAGATGGTTTTGTGAGTTAATTTTGAAAGACTGTATATATCCATATCAAAATGAGTAGTTTTAAAAGTAATGAGAATTACATAAGGCTGTATATTCCAAGTTTTGAGTGTGTCCTTGCAGTTCTGCAAGTCCACAGGCAGTCAGATATATGGGCCTCCTGTGTGTGTCTTTCTTTCATCCTGTTTCTCAAGTTCCAGAAGACTTGCATTTAACAAAATTGTACCTGTCTCACAAAGGTTTGTTTTCACCTTTAGTTAACTCTGCGGAGATTGACTAGAAAAGACTTCAGTCATAACATTGATTATCATGGACTAGGTTTTCTTGCATACAAACTACCATCATTATTAGTTCAGTTGCATTAACATTGTATTTTTGTATGGATGCATAAGCTTTTTTTCAGGTAATATAATGAAAATTAAGGATTTTTCTAAAATGAGCTCATCAAAATTTAATTCTGGTTTTGAAGTACATTGCAGTTCTACATGGTGAATCCCTATCCATTTTAACAAACAGCATGTTTTCTGAACTGTACTGCTGAGTTCTCTTACTTGTTTAGTCAAAAAGGAATAGTTTTGTGCACTAGGTTTGACAGCTTTTATTTCCAAAATATAAAGAACATCAACAATAAAAATTCTGTGATACGGTAAAATTCTGCCCCCATAATACATCCGTAACAATAAGGATTAAATCCTGCTGCCACTGAAATGATCCGTTGAATTTGGAACCAATATTTCATGTGTAATTTGTAGGCAACGTACTGCACATAGTTTATGGTTACGTTATACATGCTGGTTTAACGATTCTTGTCTTAGTGTTAATGCTTTAAAACCACATATGACTCTAAAGTTTCTTGTATTTTTTTCTTGATTCATTATGAGCTTAGTCCTGCGTGATGGTGAATGCCCTTGGTCTTCCTGAAAATTGACAGCACTTGGTATTTTTCAAGAGGGACGGTGCAGCATTGAGGGTTACTTTAGCAGTCTTTTTAATAGAGCATACGTGCATCATACTGCACTGCCAAAGGAGCGTGGATCAAGAGCTGCCAGTTTGAATGCATTCACTGCATGTTAGGTTAATTTCATGCGATAGCCAGGCCTGTGGGTAATTCCATTTATTTATTTATAGTGCTGCTGAATGTAAAGCAGAATTTGGGTCCCAGGTTTTCAGCATTCTTAGATTTCTGTAGATTATTAAAACCGTGGTGTCTGCTTGGAAAGCTTACTGCCTGAAGCAGAATGTGGTTTAACACATGAAACATACTGTGTCAGCTAGCAATTAATGAGAGAGACTATCAAGATGGATTTAAAAATAAAATTACACTCCAAGTATTATCAGATATTTTACATCTCTTTCTCAGATTTTTAACACGTGACTAAGAGAAAATAGAAATCCCTAAGTATCCGTTGTTATTTACTGCAGCCTGGTGAGGAAGGTACGTAAGCTTGTGTTTAACTGTCACTGTACATCAGTGACTTCAGCTTGCTTTTAGAGTCTGTGGAATATCAGAGAGCTTAAGGGCTTTATTGAATCAGGGTCTGCACCTTCAGTAGCAGACCAAGGAGGAGCCTTTACCTGGGGTGATTGTTCTTAGCTAGGATCAGATTGTGAAGGGCATCTCAAATTAATAATGACATACAACACCATGTTTTTTCCAAACAGAAGTTCAGGTCAGTACTTGTTCTGAAGTCAGGAATGAGAAGAGTTGCCTCTCCTCTCCAGTACTGAAAGCCTAAGCCACCTATGAGATTCCAAAGCCATTGATGCCTCATCGTATACGAGCAGTCCCACACATCTGTCCAAGCAGTCAAGATCTGTAACTTCTGGCTTGTAATGACAATATCTAACCACAAAAGTTTTGCAGCATATGTAGACTAAGCAGAACATACTCATTTTGTTATTTACTTGTCAATTCAGTTTAATAAAACTATTTTAAATGTAGATGAATTACTGTAACACTTCCAGTCTGCTATAGAGTTCAGCTACTATCTGAATATGTGATCAGTATGGCCAGAATAATGTGCCGGGTCTTCACTCAGTTAGGCAGGGATTCAAAGCAATACCTGAACGTGGCATGGTGGAAGTCGTATTTCTCTGTCATAAGATACTTGGTTTTAGGAAATTTAGGAAATAAAGTTCCAGCTTCATTTTATGCAAATTAGGGGAACAGTTTTAATTAATTTATGGTATTTGATTTCTGTACTTCTGTAGCGGTAGTAAGAAATATTTTTCATAGTTCATAAAGACATTATGATGTATAAGGCAGCTGGATTACTTTGTTTCAGGAGTCTAAATTGTTTGCTTACAATACATACATGACATTTCCAGTATTTTGGTTTGCCTGTAAAATTGAGAAGCTAAGATTTTAGTGCTATGTCTCTAACTATGGCACTACTCTTAAAACAGCAGTCTTACGGTTTATTCCTAGCTGAGATCATTTTACATTTCTTGTCATGTGCTGGAGAAGAAAAAACGTGTATGGATAATACCTCCATATTACAAGTCCAGGGGATACTGCTGACATAGAATATGTGGAGAATTTCATACTTGCAAGAAGGAATGGAAAAATAATATACTGTGTTGTTTATGTGGTGATGATATATATCCTTAAGACATATGTTAGCTCTTGGAGTATTGAATGCTCTCTAGGTAAAGATACATTGTTCAGTTTTTATAAAGATATTTTTAGTGTATTTTGGGTAAAAGCCAAAACTCTTACAAATAATTTGAGGTAAGGGATTAGGTAGATAACTTGAAACAATGAAGATGGATCATTTTATACCTAGTTATAAATAAGCACATACAGATATAAGATATATATTTCTTTGAAAACTGTTGAGCATTCCTAATGGTTGTAAAGTCATATTTTTATATTAAAGTACAAATACATACGCTAAATTCCAAATGGGGGTTAAGGATATTTAGGATTTAGGATTTATTGTTATATTCCTATATAACAATAGGAAATAATGCAGAAATTGAAAATCAAAAGCAGCTGAGGCTGTGTCCTGTAGTCTTACTATTCTTGCATTTTACAAACTAATTTGGGGATTTTATATACACATCGCAATACTGAACAACATCATTAAGTCATCTATTGAATTTCTGAGTGTTCACTTTTCTTACTGTTTTCTTCTACCAGATTGGAATGTGTTATAAAGTGTGGGCACTTGCACACCTTTTGTTCTCCACGCACAGTTAGCATACGTGCAGATTTAGATATCTTAAAGCCTTCACTAAGTCTGCAGAAATAAAGCTTCAGATCTATGAACTTACTGTACACCTTTTCAGAATACATTGTCTAAATAGTTTTATAAATGCTAGTGTGTTTAACTGTGTGTGGACGCTGGTATTCTGTTTATTACTATTAAAGTAATTTACTATTAAAGTAATAGAAGATGAAGTATTTGGTGTTGGAAAATCATAAAGGATGAAACAGACTTTTAAAGTAGGAAGAAGTAAAATGGTCTTGTGATGAGGTTTTGTCTGTTGTTTTAAACCCACTGTCTATAATCACTCAGCAGCCATTTAAGAAACAAGAATGACATGACTGCAAAAATCGTCCTAATGATCCTTAGCATGATGGTTCCTGTAATTCAGATTTTCTGTTTCTTCTATTACAAATGGCTTGTGCCAAGTTTTTACTAGTTGCTGTGTTTTAGAGAACTCTGATGTGATGAGATGAAGACATAAATGAGAAGTCTGGCAGAGGAGCACTTGAGATATTTAAATTTTGGATTTTGGTCAGATGTTATAGACGGTTAATAGGAGTGTGCTTTGAGTTGAAGGGTACCCATTGTAAGATGAATGTTAAAAATTGAAATGAATTGTTCAAATGGAAATATTATTTTGCCATTCATCATCCAGGGGCATGATGATAATGCATTAGTCTAGTTAGAACTGTGTGTTATTGTGTTTTTCAGTTTTGGCAAAAAGAACTATGAAAAAACTGTAGACATTTTAAAAAAAAAGTATCTTTTTTAACTCTTATTGAGTGTTTTTTGTTCTATTTTTTAAAAAAAAGTCTCAAAAATTCAAGTAGCTTGTTTTTTTAAATATAAAATTACATTCCAATTCTGGTTTCTTTTAGAAGACTTCCATAATAAAATCACTATTTTCATCAGTGTAATTACTAGTTGATTTACTTTGGCATAGCGTTTTCAGCCTAGAGAGGTATGAATGACACACTTGATTGTTGAATGAGGCATCCTGAGACTGAAGAGAATGGGTTTTCATCTTCTTTGAAAGTTAACCTTGTGCCAAACTTTTATATAGGCTGTGGAGCTGATTATTTCATATTAAATAAATGTCAGTTTCTTTGCGTGAATTTTTTGAAAGCGCATTCTTTGGTCATCACATCACTTCCATTTTAGTCAGATTTTCTGTTGACCCAAATGGAAGCAAGCTGCCTTTTTATTGTTTCCTAAATGAGGAATACTTTCCTTTTTATACATTAACTATGGTGGTGAAATAATACTTCAGACATAGGAGCGAGAACGCTCCTAATAAATTCCTTAAATGGGAAGAATGATAGCAATACCTACGTAGCATAAATCAAGGGAAGATATGTAAATACACATGCACACACGTGAGTGTATGTTATTATTACATGATATCAAGTGATTAAAAGTTACATTGTGCTTAGGAATGATACTGAAGGGACTCCATAATGCAGAAATGAAACTATAATGCATAACATTGAAAATGATTTCACTTATTTTCTGTCTGGTTTTTTTTGAAGGATTGCTCATCTTCAGAAGAATACAGCATCGCTGCAGCATTGCTACCCTTGACAACTGCTTTTTATAGGGTAAGATTTTATTGAAAGCCACTCTTTATTTTGTGTTTTTTTGACATTACGTACATTAAATGAAGAAAGTGATGGCAGGAGATAGATGGTGGGTAGGAAGGTTCATTCTAAAATTCATTGATGTCAATGAAAGTCTTCAATAGGCTGTTCTGGACACTGCTCCAGGATTACACTTATTTTTATTGGGTGATGATGATTATGATGAATTTATTCAGAACTAAATGCAGGCTTATATGATCGGTTAGAGAATTACTGCTGAATTATAGCTAGACCTAAAAATACTGAAAATAATAATTTCTGATGTTATTGTGTAAAAACCATTTAATGGCGTACTTTTTTGTTTAATTCAGTATTTTAAAACAAATGACCAAAAGGTAAATGTTAAGTTTTCAATATGTGTAGTTGTTAATTTTGGATAATATTATGAATGGTTTGTTTTAACTGTGTATTTGTTTTCTATTCTTTGTGTTGTTTTTTCTTTTCTTTTTATTTTGCATAGTGTTTGATAGTGATAAAGTATGACAGTAAATTTGAAAATGTAAATAATACAAAATCTGCAAGCAATTATTTCAAAAGCAGAACATCCTTAGTATGGCTGTAGTTATTTCAGTGTCCCAAGTAGCATTTTCATCAGTGCTGGTGAGCTCAGGTGTCACTTTTTAAGATGCACTTATCTGAGGACATAAAAAGACTTGCTTGCAATATTAAATAAGCTCTGTTTAATGTGCAAATCATTATCCACTTTAAGAAGTAAGTGTTTAATCATGGTTAATTGGTGTGTCATGATGCTGCAAAACAGTAGTTACTGCAACAGTCTAGCTAGGCATTAATAATGTGATATGAAGACAGGCTGAGTGAGTTGGGGGTTGTTCCGCTTGGGGAAGAGAAGGCTTCGGAGGAACCTCATAGCAGCCTTCCAGTACCTGAAGGGGGCTACAGGAAAGCTGGGGAGGGGCTTTTTACAAGGGCTTGTAGTGATAGGACGAGGGGGAATGGCTTTAAAGTGGAAGGGGAATATTTAAATTAGACATTAGGAAGAAATTCTTGACAATGAGGGTGGTGAGACACTGGCACAGGTTGCCCAGAGAAGCTGTGGGTGCTCCCTCCCTCGAGGTGTTCAGCGCCGGGTTGGATGGAGTCTTGAACAGCCTGGTCTAGTGGGAAGTGTTCCTGCCTATGGTGGTGGGGTTCCAGCCCCAACTATTCTATGATTCTATGATAGAAATTAACAAAAATATAATCTTCATCCTTCAGGTGGTGTATGAGGCATTCATGAGTAGCCATAAAGAAAATGCAAAGAGGTTCCTGGTTTAGCCAAATAGAGCCTACGGGTTTTGCAGCAATGAGCTACTACATGAATCTTGTATTATGAAGAAAGATTGACCTTAGGGTTTTTTTTATTTTCTGATTTTCAGTTCCACTAGAAATAGCCAAGAAAAGCCACATAGCCCTTACCTTAGGAGGAATAGACAATATTTTGGGGAGTTACAGAAGTTTGGTTAGATTCCTCATTTGGTAAAGTTTGATCAAGTGATGGAGGTGGAAAGCATTAAAAAAAGTGCTTTTTGTTTTGCATGGAATATCATGAATGTTGAACTAAGCTTAAGGAAGTTTTAATTTCACAATCTAGGAGAGCAAAAAGCTGGATTGGCTATAGAATATCTTTAAGTAATTTATTCTATACACTTGTATTTTTGTTTGGAGCGCTTAGATCTCAAACTGTTTCTCTCATAAAATATTCCCTGGAATCTTTTGTATAACAAGCTAGTCCCATACTTACTGTTTAACTCTAAAGATGTACCCACAGGAAACTGTGAGTCCCCGGCTGTAAGAAGCATGATGGTTTTTTTCAATGTTCTAGACCTGAATTATAAATTGAAGTAACCTGACCATTAACTTGCAAAGGCCAGCTGTTAATGCATAATAGAAAAAGAATTTTGTTTTTCCCAGATCTAATTCTCAGGTTCATTGATGGTCCCCTTTGGTATGTCCCATTAGATACAGTTCTTTGGCAAAAGTACTTATTTTCATAGAGTCATAGAATCATAAGGTTGGAAGAGACCTCTGAGATCATCGAGTCCAACCGTGATTTTGATACAAAACTGTTCATGCTGAACACAAACTGATGTGTTATTCAGAACATAAGATCAGTAGACAAACTTTGCAGCGATCAGTTAAAATTAAGGTTAACAGCTTAAGGTTCTGTTTGGAATTTGAGCAAAAATGAAACTTTTTTGAGCATTTTTCAGCTTCTCTAGAGGTTTTCAAAACTGTATCCTCGACCAGAATGAGTATGTTCTACCTGGCATGAACCTGTGTAGGAACAATGTTCTGTATCAGTTTTCTTAAATTATTAAAAATAGGTGTCTTTTTTTCCACCCTGTTAACATCTCTATAACCCTTCAGAGGGATTACTGCTCTGGAGTAAACTAATGTTCTTCTTCCCCTGTTTTGGGGAGAAATAATTTCAAATCCTGCTGCTTTATTTTTCTCCCTTGGGCTTCCTGCTTTCTAATATATTAACAGTTTATAAGTTCTCCTTTCACAAGGCTTCCCTTTACTGAAATCTTAGATAATTAAAGTTTTGTTGCTTAACACAGCATATTGCTATTCTGTCTCTGATAAGTCCAGAGGAATGTACAAACTAAAATTAAGGTCATTTGGGGGATTATTTGTTTTTTACTAAAATACCTCAAGGAAAACTGGTATGTGTGCACTATCAAACTGTGTCACGGCCTTTTCTGCTGAGTTCCTCGTCAGTTTTATTTAATTACCATATACAGTGTGGTTTGCACACACACACACAACACACACACATGCACTTCAAGCTGCATTTCATTTGTCTGTAGGCAAGGCCCAGGTTTCCAACACTGATGCTTCAAAGTGCAGAACTGTATTATTTCTGCTTTGTGACTTTATGCTTTTCAAAAAGCGGTAAAGTAGTGCTTGGCAATATGTACTTGTTTTTATTTATGTTTCCATTATCAGAATAGCATGTTTAATGACAGCAGCATCTTAAATAGTATTTCACTTAGCCCTTTTGAAATTCCATGGTGTCCTTGGTAGCCAGGAATAGGCAGGAATTGTGAATCTAATAGGGACACAGGTTTTTATTTGTGTGTGCATTGGTATTACTGTACAAGTGTTATTCCAAATCGAGTTATCAGTGAGAAAGCCTCTAGTAAATCTAAAAATGTAGTTATATCAGTCAAATATAAATTTTCTATCTGTGTTTGCTGTAGCATTTCGATGGGAAATTGTTAAGGGATTTCACATCACAGTATTTTATTTTTAATGTAATTCCTGTTGCTTCGAATGAAATAATAAAAAGTTACACAACATTACAGTTCCTTCCTGAAAGGACCATTGTATATATGAAATGTTAATTTTAATTTTATTTACCTCACACAGTGTAGAGCACCAATGATACCTGTTCTTCCTAAATAGATTTACTGTATTTGGCCACATGTAGTGCAGATACTAAGTGTTTGAGGTGTATAAATTATGAGAAAGGTGTATTTTCATGTGAGTCCAGCAGATGAAACTAAGAAACTGAGTGGTAAGAGAAACATGCTCCTAAATTTGATGTTGGTAAGATTCTGGAATGATCTTCTCATGATATTTTCCATGCTCTGGCCTTGAGCTATTTTAAAATAATCTTGAAAAGAGAGTGAAAAAGAGGTGTAGAAAGGAACAAGCTTGCATGATCTAACAGGTCTTGTCTATCTCCTGATGTCTTGGGTTACGTAAAGATTAGTCTAGGGTATTTCTACATATATCTAATTAAAATAACAAGAAACATTACCCTGTGTGCAGCGTGCTATCAGCTCTTGGGATGTCTGGTGAAATGTTAGAATTCCAAGTGCTGAAGCCTGGTGAGTGATCTGTTGTGAAACTTGATCAGGCAGGATTTGATTGCACTCTAACTCGTAGCTGGTGGGATTAAATTCATAGACAGGAATTCACTACTGGTTGTATATTTGTGGCCTGGAGAAATATTTGAATTCTTCCAGAAAAAAGTAATCACAATGCTTTTTAAAAATTTTAAGTATTGAAACTTCAGCTATTAGCAAAATGTGACTCATCGGTGACAATGGTCTTTGGTGTGTACTGTTCATGTCACAAAAGCAAACACAACCGTTGCTTCTGGGTCAGAAAAAGGTTTGAGTTTACCATTAGTAATACTGATGGAATTTTGTTTAAAATTGAAACAATACAAATAATATATATTTATGCATGAAGATAAAAGAATTTTTCCATGGTTTTTGGTAAGCATATCCGATAAATATTTGGTATTCAGTGACTTTTTCTGTATGTAAAATAGAAATGTAGTAGGTCCTGGTGCTGCAAAAGACATCTTTTTTTTTGCACATGGAAAGAAAGGACAAGATGAAAAGAACATATTTTAATCACATATTCGTTTTATTAACTCATCAAGGAAGACAGGTTGATGATCTTATAATTAGCATTGTCAGGTTCACAGGATTTGGATACTGTTTCAGTTATGGTTCTTTGCCAGGGTGGCAGGATGTGGTGTAGATGGCGTTTCATTTCTGAAGGTTTAGTATGCAGCTAGAGTATCGCTCAGTGACAGGCACCAATGTCAGCCTATCTGCTGAACAACAGGCAGAGGGAGCAAAAGCTCTCTTCCTCACCACTATTCCATGCTGAGTCACAGTCAGGGTCCACTTCTCCATCTTTGTTTCCTTTTCAACTAGGGTGATATTTGACAATCTGGTCAAACATTCTTTCTTTTATCTGTCAACCGTTGCAGAACCTGAATGTGCAGATTAAAATACAATTTTGTCATTTGCAAGGCATTTTTTTCACAATTTTATAATTAATGTTTTATACTTAAACTACTTATAATCATCTGTGTTGCCATACTTTTCCCAGGGTTACCCACATTACACTGTAGATAGTAGTGCACAAATTCTTGTTATTTTGCACTCAGAAGTGACAGTCCTGATCACCTATGTTTGAATAGAGGAAGTGGCATAATAAAATATACTGTCCTGAACATAAAGTTTATTGTGTGTAGAAATTATGGATAGACTTCAATATTTTATAGACGAGCATTTCTTTAAATTGCAGTAGCCAGGACAGTACTAATTTTCAGAATCACAAGCATTTCATTTAGATTTCTGAGTCAGTTGTTGTTTTTAATGGCTTGATGGACTCTTGGGTAGTGCTGATCTAGTTTCAGCAAAAATAACCCAAATGCAAGAAAATGATTCACAGATTGGATGTATTACATTAAAATTGACATTTGTCATTTAGCGTAATGCAATGTAATGCATTGGAGACTGCTTCATATTTTTTATGTGACAAAATCATGTAATTCTTGTGAGGAATAGAGGGAAGAATTGGTTTTCTTTTTTTAATGCTTGGAAGCTGTCAAATTTTGAGTACAATTTCAGTTGGATACTGATGCTAATTTTATTCTAGAACTTGGAAGGAAACATCAGAGAAGTATTTTGCTGACTAGTACTCATTGAAATCCTTAGGGTATGTTGTTCTTTGGCTGTTCGTCTGCATGTCTGCCCATTTATCATTTGTACTCCATACATCTATACCTTTTTCTGTTGAGAAGGAAGCAGAATTACATAAAATAGGAGAAATGCTTTATTCAATGTTTTTAAAAGATTACCAAAATTTGGTAAGTCATTTTACTTAAAACTTTGGAATATGATACAGAACATCTTTTCAGTTTATTTTAGGAATTATCCTAGTAGCATTTTTGAGATGAAAAAGAAGTTAATCCATGTTTATTGGAAGGGAATTTTGTTCGTGTAGGATTTTTTTAATAATCTTCAAGCTGAGTACAAAATTGTGATTTAAGAAAAAGATTTGAAGTTAATAATAAAATGTGAAACTGGAAGTATTCGGTGTTAAGACACCAATAAATAAATCTGATATTTTCCACAGTGAAGTATATATACTCTTTTTCATAGTATAATAATAAAATGTAATTAATTGGAGTGTGTACTTTCGTAGTTGCAATGAATTACCATGTTTCAGTAACGCTTATGGCAGATGTTCAATGGAAGAAAGTCTTTATGTCTTGAAATGACCACTTTACTCCAAAGCCTGTTTGGTGTGGGAGGCCCCAGTTATAAGGATAAGGGCTTTCTCTGAAAATCTATGAGGCAGTACTAGAAAAATTCTGAATATTTTTTATCATACTTTAACTATTGTCATCAAGTGCTTTCCCAAGAGAGACCCAATGCAAAGTTGATTATGTAACAGAAGCATCATAATTTCAAATGTGCTCTCTGTTGTAGAGCATCAGCTACAAAGTCACACAGAGAAACTACCGAATGAAAGTCTGATGTGTAAATGTGATGATGGCTGAAGAGTTGATTTCATTTTGATGTTTTTATCAGCAAATTTTACAGTTAGTATCTGCTGAAATAAGTGGAATATTGGTCTAATTGTACTGTAACAAATGGAAAATTTTGTACTAGTGTTATCTCAATACTTTATAAAAAATAATAATATATTAATCTTTATTTTAGAGTTTATATAGATACCAGAGAATTGCATGAAGTTAGCGGATGGTACAGTTACTTTTGAAAAGCAAAATTACTGGGGTTTAATGTAAGTTTTCATTCTCAACTTGCATTTCTGCATAACTGCAGTTGGCCCAAGTAATTCTCATAAATATCAGCATGCTATTAGTCTTCTATAAAGCTAGAAAGACTTTCTGTTATGCGTTAGCTTTCTATACTGAAATATTTTCATTCTTGCATCTCATTACTATAGTTCCTTCTAAACTTTTCTGTCTTAGTCTGGTGTGCTTGGGATGACAGCACTCGTGCTTTAGAACTACCACTCTTGAATTAATTACTGGCATTAATTTAAGAAACACCCATCCTGAAAGACTTCTTTTTATTGTCTTAGCACAAAGTTTTGTCTGCTTTCATTTATTTTCTTCTTGTGTATCTATTCTGCCAGTTGTGATATTATCTTAGTCTATGGGAATGTTTTTGAGACTGAAATTGTATTAAATAACATTATTTTTAATACTATACTTATTTATCCATTCTCAGAATGGTAATTTCTTAAATGTAGACATACGTTAGGTTGCCTCTTTAAAAAATGGAACATTCTGTATCGTACAGTGGATACTATGAAAGAAGCTGAACCACAAAAATAAGTATACGTAGGCAGACTTTAAGTGCTTCCTATTTTTTATATAACTCTTCCAAAATGAACAGCAGTATATTTAAGGGCATCATGCAGGAGGGAAGAAAACTCCTGAAGACTTTACAACATGAGCTTGAAATAAGTAATGATAACTTGAAACCAGGCAGTTTGAGACGCTGCAAGAAAGCTGTGGAGTGGTATTGGTTGTCATTATGGTTAGTGATTCTGTCCACCACTGGGTTAACTATGACTGAGGTTTTTATAGACATGACATAGAAGCGGTATTATATTGAATTTGGAGAGGGAGTAAGCATACTTGGCAGGTGCTTATCAATATGAGTGGGATCATGGAAGAGGATAGTAAGGTGATGATCAAAGTTCTCTCAATATTTCCGAACACTCTCCCAGTCAAGGGGCTTTATTACATGCGTTTTAAATCTTTGTCATATAAAGATTATAGTTTAGTAAATTATTTTTGTAAAAGCAACATATTTTTAAAGGTAAACCAGGAATCTGGGGATTCTTGTTGGCTATGATTGAGTTTGCAGTGTCACTTGAAAATGCGATGCCAAAATGTCGTCTTCGATCCTGGAGATTTTAATTAGGGTACCTTGGTTTTGAATGTATTCGAACTACATGTCTGTAGAACAGATTTTTTGTCTTTGCAGAGGTAGAGTATATCTCACTTCCAAAACTACTTTTAGGTGAAAAAAAATCTGGAAGAAATAAAATAGGAAAGTAGAATATGGTGGTTTAGCACATTAGTCACTAACCAGAGGATTTTTTTAACATGTGTCTTTACAAGGAATTTTGGAAATGCATTACTGTAGTAACTTTGCTCCGTTGAAGAAGCTTGCTTTCCCAGAGTGATAACATCATGAGAAACATTGAAAAGAGCTGTGCAATCTGCATTTCCTTTCCTTAGTGGTTTGTGGGAGGAAGTACTTGGTCAGGAAAAAAAAAACAACCCCCACGCGCCCAATTAAAATAAGTAAAGATAAAAATGTTGTACTAAATGTTTAGTTCTGTAACTGAGGAACTGATCCACAATCTCCTAGAATAAACAGAAACCTTTCCATTGTATTCCCAGAAGAATTGGATTACATAATTTGTAACTATTCCTGATTCAACTTGTACTCAATTTCTAGCAATGATAGGGAACGCTGGTTTGACTGTAACAATCTTAATTTGGTTATAGCCCATCTCTACATTATTGTTATTTCTAGGAGCGGTTACAGTGTTACAGAAATAGGTCTTCATTTAGAATTTTCACCATGAAAGAATTTCTGGTGGTTTAATTAAAATTTATGATAAAGCTTCTGACCTTAAAGTGACGGAATGTAAATGTGAAGTAACACGAGACCCATGCATTTTCCATATCTTTAAGTTCAGCTTCACCTCCTGATTGCTACCTCCTTATTCCAGTAGAATGGAGCTTAGTTTTCTGCATGAAAATACAATTCCTTTTATTGTATTTGGTTTCGCTGAGGCATTGTTATCTGTCATGATTGGAGCAGCATTATTGTATTTCCTGAGAAGAGGACAAGTGCTTATAGATGGTAGGAGAGATAAGTTGTCGATATATTTGTGTATAGTGCCTGCTTTTATGTGAATTTCTATGTTGCCATTCCAGATATCAATAATTTAAATGTGATGTGGCCAAAGAATTGGGTTGTCACAAATGCTTTCATGGCTTACAATTTTCCCTTCACTCATACATACTTTTATTCTGCCAGTGATTCAAGCCCACAAGTGAAGTTTGTATATGGTACTCTTGTTTTCATCCACACGTCTGCATTTTATCCACTTGCTACTAATTTATCCTTCGTAGTAGTTCCTACAGTTGAAATTCTTGTTAGGAGCCTCGTCTTTGCTTTCTGAATTTGTGAATGCCACATCAGCTCTTTGTCAATAGTTCAAAACAGGTTTAGTAGCTCTCCTCTTCCTCATGCGCTGCTCGCACCATATCTGGATCTTGCAGTGTCCTGCTCTGTGATGCGCTTGCATCCAGCACCCGCACAATCATTTTCTTTGCCTCTTGGTCAGACCTGACCTTTCTTTACTCTCTGAAATGACTTACTTCAGAGTGCAGTAAGTTCAAATTTCTTGTCCTTGCTTTCAGAATTCTTCGTGGTATTGCTCTTGCCGGTTTTGCTCATCCACTTTTTCCTCCTGAACTACGTAGTTATATGTAATCTCTATTGCCAAGATGAGATCTGTTACTGTTACAATTTTTCTTTCATTTGCAATTTATATTCTATATTGTACCCTTACATCTTTCTGACTCTTTTGCTCATCCTGTTCTTGAGGACTACTTGAAGACTGTTGTTTTAACAGTTTCTTCAGATAAAATGCTGTATACTGAGAGAACTTCACAGAGAATTTTGCCAATGAAGATAAAGCTGCCATAGGAGAAGGAAAGTAGTAAATAAAGAAATACTAGACTGATGTGACAGAAGAACTTAAAAAGAATTACTTTAATATCCTTTTTGGGATTACCTTAGATGCTCTGTTAACTAGGCTTTGAGTTTCATATGAGGTCATCAATAATTCTAAGAACCACTATCTGAATATAAATAAAAAAATAAACTTGTGAGATTTACAGGGTTTGTTTGTTTCTGAGCATAGACCTGGGTAAAAACTTTGTTGCTTGAAGGTCATTTTTTTGTGGGAAGAGCAAATACCACCGTTCCAGTGCAGTCACACAGGTGCACACTCGCTGCTGAGCCACCTAATGTCACAGGAATATGGTGACATTTTGGAAGATTTTAAAAATAGCTGTGTCACAATTTAAAAACTCTTCAGATGGATTCAACACTGCAACTGAGAATCTGTGAAATCTGTAATTTAACTAGTGTGGTTAAACCTTGGTGAATACAGTCATGGTAAACTCTATAATAAAATAAAATTTTTAACAAAAATACTTTGATGTACTGTAGACGAGGAAAAAATCAGCATATTTCTTATCCCCTTCTTGTAACTTAACCTTTGGTAGGGTTGTGAATTCTGGTATGAAAATATCTTCTCTCTTTCTTTCTTGCGGATTCTGAAAGCTCTTCAGTCTAGAGTATTTTAGTTTCCTTAGTCTGTTCCATGTATAACAGAACTTAGTACATTTTTTATTATGTTTTTGGAGATAGAAGTATGTTACTGTCCATTATTTAATGTTACATGCATTTTTGTATTAGCTTGTATCTTGTCTGTCTTGATACATCTGTATTGAAATCTCTGAGATATTCTGTACCAATTTAGGTAATGTATAGTGAATAATGTATGATTTTCAGGAATCTGGGATTAAGATCATGAGCACTTAGAAGTCTAAATCACTTTTGCCAGAAAATGTATATAATAAATAAAGCTCCGTCCAGAATTACATCCCAATTTTGTAAAATTCTAGAATTCTGTTGCCCTCTGCTGGTTTAGTGTACCTGTCTATCATTTGGTAGTGCTGAATTATATGTGAATTGGCCTTTCTTTTACTTTTCATGGTGAAATAATAGTAGGTAAAGAGTATAATGGACTACTTTGCTACTCACACTTTAAGGTATTTTAAAATACACATCAGTTTTTAGTCCCATCTTGTTTGCTGGCTTTATCAAGGTAGCAGAGGTGACAGATTGTTTTATTTTTTGTTGCTGAGGTTTTCAGGTTGGAGAAGCAGCTTTATTTAGTATTTTGTTGTCTTTTTTATAATGCACTGAAAATCAAAACTAAAAAAAAAAATATGAAGCTTCATTGTTCTTACTTTATGCTTTTTTGCCTTTCCCCACATTTGTGTGTATGATACATGTGGGTATAATTTTATATTTTAGACCAATGGGAAAACCATTTATTGAATGGAACTTTTGGACTGATGTTATCCACGCAGCGTATAGTCCTGAGGGTCGGTCTAGGTAAATTGATCATATGGGACTTCTTTGAAGAAGTCTTTTTGAGTTTACCAGGTATCTGTGTGGGCACAACATACATCTGAGTGCAGGACTGGCTCATAGAATATGTTCATATGCACAACTTGGTTTATGTCACCTTGGGGAGAGGCAGCATGTTGCCTACAGTAAGTGGTGCCTATTCTTGATATGCAATAGGTGGTCGTTGACTGAATGTCTATATAAACAGCTCCTAGATAGGGAGTAACCCTTTAAAGTGGCAGTGTCTCTATGTCCTAGATGATCTGTAAGCTTACTCTTGCAGACTTCTAGGGAGAACTTTACCCAGTATGAGAAAGGAAGTGCTGTGGTCACCTTCAGTATGCAAAGAGAACTGATGAGCAATTTCACAGGTATTGCAATACCTTTCTCACAGAAGTCAAGCAGATAACCCATAACGCAATGGAGGAAGCAGCCTCCTCACCTCTCTTCCTTCCTCTTCTCCAAACCAATAATCTAGGATATACATTGGAGACAGAAATCCAGTTTACTTCTGAAGTGAACTAAATTTCTATAAAAAAATAGAATGCTGCTGAGTTTGCCCCTTCATTTCCATAGCCAAAAGACATACAGAAAAAATCCTGTGAGAAAAGAGCAGTCTTGCGTATATTCTGTTTTTCACTCTTTTTGGTTTGTAAATCTTTTTCCAACAATCGATGAATAGGTCTTTTGCTTTTCTAGCATAAACTGGCTTTCTTTTTTAAGCTTTTGTGGTGTAAAGGCTAATGACTGATGAGCAATCAGCCCTTTTCTTTTCCATAAACAAGCAATCTAAATAATACACTGTCACACAGAAGCTCTTTGGGAACCCGCACCTCACAGTAAGTTTGGAGTATAAGTGTTCTTGCACAGTTTTTTTTACTGAGCCACAAGTATCTTTTTCAGAATCGGGAGTATCCAGTGTCAGGAAACGGAGAAAAAAATTCTAGACAGGTATTATCGAGTGCCACTCAGTAATGTGAAAATAAATAAAAGATAATTCCTGAGTTCAGAAAATTGCATATAATCACACATAGCAAGTCCCAATTCTACATAGTGTTTTCAAAAACTGTAGAATATAATTATTATTTTGATACGGATAATGTCTGTTTCATATGTAATCTGGGAGGGGAGTGTTTGGGGTTTTTTTAAGTGCCATTAATCTATTGAAAGAACTTGGTGTCCTTTGGTGCAGTTAGCTCATTTTCTGTTGGTTATTATAATTTGCACCTCAATACTCATCTGAACTGTCATACAGACAGCTTTGAATAAGGACCTTATCACTTCAGAACTGTTTTTATTGTTTTCTTATGGGGTCTTTTTTTGAACTGTCAGCTGTTAAATCCTTCTTTATAAGTAGGAAATTCTTTTGTTGCCTCCTACATTCATTCTGTCTGACGGGAATGAATTATCGGGACAGGAGGAAAGTATAAGTGTCAGTATAGTTTAGGTATCCTGTGGAAAGATAGGTAAAGATCTGTTTTATATATGTACTATCGCTTGATGAAAAATACTGAACTACCTAAACTGGAGAAATCTAGAGTAAATTCTTTGAAATACAACAGTAAACATAGAGGCCCTTTTGATAGATTAGCTTAGTTTCCATTCTAATCAAATGGGTTGACTAAGCACTCCCAGACCAGAGAATATAGGCACTGCAGGCTTCATGGAATGCTTACGTTTATTCCAAGAGTAGTTTTAGTCCATGGATTTTGACTGCATAGGAGCAGCAGTGTGCTGCTTCAGGCTGGTATTCATATTGGATTTTTTTACCAACAAACTATTGTAAACAAGCTGAGAATCAAAATGCTTGTGCCCAAAATAACTGGCAGAGCTGAGCCTGAAACTACAATTGATTCTGTGCTCTGGGCACTATCAGGTTTTGCATTTGTTTCAACACATGCAGGTGATGAGGATAAAATTGGTCCTGATGTGAAAATAATTTTCTTTAATTTTTATTTATATGACACTATTACTGTGAACCCAGGGTTATGAGTTTAATTTTTCTTTTGGGTTTCTGCTAAAGATCATCCCCTCTTTACCTTGTTTATACAAATTTCCTGATTGGGGCTGAAGTATCAAAGGCAGCTGGACAGGTTGGTAGTCAAATTGCTTTTGTGTGTAATATTCACTACACAGATGGCCAAATTGCCATTACCAACTATCTAGGCTTGAACAGACATTTACCTTTTTTTTTTTTTTAAATACGATACAGCCTTTTTGTGCTGTTTTGTGACTGGGAATTCCTGACAGTCGAAAAAATCACAAACAAATCAAAGTAAAAGTTATTATATGGCTTTAGCAGTAGCTGTCACTTTCAGGTTGCATTGTCCATATTTATATTCCATGATTTACCTGTCATACCCGTTCCTCTGTCACATAAGTGCTGTGCATGTGAATTTTGAGTTAGGTGAGTTATTGGGCCAGATCCATTCTGTGGCCCCTGTATTAATTAGCACAGCTGAACAAATTAATCCATTTTAAGCTAACTATGTACATGCCTGCCAAAGGTGAAAGAAGTGAAATGACAAGGTCTTCAACAGCTAAGATTGCTGTAGTTTTACAGGAGGATAGAAGTAGTCCTCCTATATATTTTTTGCTTTAACATTTTCTCATTTTCAATTAAAAAACTCTGTTTCATGTACCAGTAGTTGTCCTGCTAATTAACAGGCTTGACATAGTCATGAATTAGTGTATGTTTTGTATACCTAAGTTATTTTCAAGGGATGGCCAGCCAATCAATACCAAGCTCAGTAGGACACTATTTGAGCTGTCCTATTCTGTGATTTAACAGCTAGATCAAACATGAAGTTATTGCTGCACGATCAGTTATTTTTTCCTGTGAGCTATCATCAACTGCATCACAACCACAACTTGGGAATCCGTTAAACAAAACAGCTGTCTTCTGGTTCAATCTATATTGAATAAACAGTCACATTTAATGTAATTTGAAACTTCCACACATTTAGACTTTTTAACAAGCTACCAAGAAATTTTGATTAAATTCTGCATGATTAAATAAAAATATTTTTCACTTTTTGATGGTTAATTGCGAGAAAGTATTTCAGTGTGGTACATTTTCATAGCATGTCACTTATCATTTCCTCAAACATATCATTTCCTCAAACGTATCATTTCAAATAACCTTGTCTTTGATACAGAATGAATACATGGCACATTATCAGGAATTCTGGTTCATGATGTACTTGGAAGACCACAGTGTGGAAAACACAGTTTGAAGAATTGCAAAACCAGAAGTCTGTAAACTAGACTTCAGAATTTTCAGTTGTAATTTCCTAGTCTTCCACTTAAATGACTGAGTGCCTTCTAAGGATGTATTGTATGTCCTGGCTGTTGTGTACATTTGTACAGTTATAAATATTAAATCGAGTACTCTGTGTGCTCTACAGGAAAGTGTTTTGCAAAATAATCATTAAAGTAAAATTTAACTTCTAGTTATAGTTTATATTTCAGGTATGAGTAGTATTCTGAGTGAAAGTCTTAAATGAGGCACCAAGTAATGTACTTTATTCTTCAGTTCTACTGTAGAAACAATTTAAATTATCTGCTTCTTTACTAGATGCAGTATACAACACAAATTTTTTGTGGCCTTCTTATGTTCAAAAAGTAAGAAAGTATGATATAAGAGTTCATTCTTCATTATTTGAGTCATTGAAGTATATTTCCTCTCTTTATATGTGGTTATCAAAAATATTAAATGACTCACTGGGAGACTAGTGCTACCTAAACAAAGAGATTTACTTGAAAAAAATGGTGCATTCATAATGAGTAATGCTGTAATGATTCTGGTTTTGTTTGAGACCTTATAGAGATCCAGACCCTTGTGACTTTAAAGAATATACCCAATTCAGTACTCTTTCAGGAGCTGACTTTGGGTCATACAGTGCAGTACATAAAAACGAAGGGAACAATATGTCTGATCTTCTGCTGTTGCAACAAATGCAGCTTGTTGGAAGGACTCAGTTACCACTTACAATCATTTAAAGTTTGTTACTGTAGTTCTGACTTTTAAATAAAATGAGAAACAATTTTCATGTTTGAATACTGATTTCTGTGTTGTAGGATTAGGTTATTAAAAATACTGTATTTTGTTGGCATGGAAAATGTTTTATATTAGAAATGTGTTTTGTACTATCATCACAGAATTCTTTGTCTCTTTCTCTCATTTTTCTACAGTGAATGAGGAAAGCCATGCCCTGCACTGACACTAGACTTGTGTGCAGGCTTCCTGTATGTTAATTTCTTTAATGGCCAAAAACTAAAAATAATTTCTCTTTCCTATATTGCAGTACAAAAGATGGTATATAGTGCTTATTTCAATCTGTACAACTGATTTTACATATACTCAAGCCATAATCTTTAAAGGAAATGAAATAATAGGACTCATTTGTTGATTTTGCACATTTTTTACCTTCAGAAATTAGCACCTGGAGTTAGTCAGTTCGCTTACACCTGTGTACAAGACCATCCTATCTGGACTAACCAACAGTTTTGGGAAACAACCTTCTATAGCAATGTGCAAAATCAAGTTCGCTCTCTCTACCTTACAGCCAAAGATGACAACCATGCAGTACAATTGAGACAAAAGGTAGGAGAATACATTAAAGTAAATATCAAGGTAGTATTTTTGTTTGCATTTTAATTGTCTCCTAATTTATAGAGAGCTAAGTTATGGTGACTCCAATTTTATATATTTTTCTTTCATTATTCCCATATTAAACAGCATACATGAAAAATAACAAAAAATTACATTTATCTGCAAAGCATTGTAATTTGATGTTGCTCTTACGATTTTTCAAGGCACTTTTTGTATAATTTTCCACACTTTAAGGTATGCGTTTTTCCTGAAAGTAGTAACTTATAGCAATGTTATAAACTAGCAGAGGTTCTGTTATATGAACAGCCCAAGCTGGCAGCAGTTCTAGTGTCCAGTGCTAGATTATTACCAAACCCTCGGGTGGTTTCTGTTGAAACTCGGTCTGCTTTATTAAAATTAGACAGATCTTCAAGAACACAAATTGTCTCTCTGAGTAGGAGGAAAGTACATCTCTAATGCAAAAATGAAAGTATAATGGGAAGTCTTGCAGGATGCTAAGATAAAATTTATCTTTTTTTTAAGAAGGAGCACATACACATAGTAGAGCTGTTTGTAATCTCTTCTTGTGTGAAGGTTCTTTTTGTATGGTATCATTGTCAACTGTGCGACTGGAAAGTATATGGTACCCAAAGTCATACAGCAATGTAAAGAGAAGAAGTAAAATGGACAGAGATATTCCCAGGCATGTAGTTGGAATGAAGATCTGAGAAGGCAGGTCAGACATATTATGGATAAAGAGAAAAGAACTGTGGGACTGCATACAGGGAGCCCCTTCCAATCAGACACTATGTAAAGAAAAATGTGAAGAATAGTCAAAATTACAAGGAAGCATCTCCTTTAACCCTTACATGTGTTTAGCTCAACTTTAACGAAGCATGGAAAAAACATTTACAAGATACCTAGTATATTAATAATTTAACATAAGCCATTAGGTCACTAATATCAGCTGCCAGAAGACTTTATTCTAATTTCCTCAGGCTATAGTATAATTTGACTATGCCATCTACCAAGTTTGCTTCAAGCAAATGCTAGAACTGGACTCAAACATGTAAAAACATGAACGTTTCAGCTGGTCTGGAAACTGTTCATTTAAAAGCTTGCCTCACCTGAATATCCCAGGAGAGTATCACCTACGTCAAGCAATGAGCTTGCATGTTATTTCTCGATCTGTGAGATTGAGAAATGTGAGCTAAATGGATAAGCTAAAGCAAGCAGCTATATTAAAATCAGTAAACTACTCTGAAGAAACATCGAAGCTGATATACCATAAAAAAGATATAGAAAGAAATTATCTTATTTAGATCTGTACACATTGTGCTACTTGCATATTTCAGTATACTGCCTTGAAAGCTCAGTAACTGTGATCATAATTCTCCTTAAACCCTATTGAGTGTAGTTATTTTTAAAATATATATATATAATCTAAACAATTGAAGTAGTTTAATGAACAATTTAATAAATAAAGTTTTAACTAAATTTTTTTTTTGAATTACGGCTTTATTCTTTCTTCTGTGTTTTTGTATTTCTTCCTATATGTCTTCTAGGAGAAGAATTCTCTAGATCCAGTCCAGGATAAGACAGCAATGGACCTGGCTGCTGAGCAGTTGCGATTATGGCCAACTCTTAATAAACAAACGCAACAGGAGCTGGTCCAGAATGAGGAAAGTACAGTTTTCAGTCAGGCAATTCATTTTGCTAACCTCATGGTCTACCTGCTGGTACCACTGGATACAAGTAAGAACAAGTTGTTGAGAACATCAGCTGCTGGTGACTGGGAGAGTGGAAGCAACAGTATTGTCACAAACAGGTGGGTACAATGGTAATCAGCCAGGATGGGCCTCAGTTTTCAAATGCTTCTTACTTTTCAGGACTTATTCTAAATACCAAATTATTTCATTATCTTCTCTTCAAGTTCATTAATTAAGGAGATCAGAAGTCTAGCATGATTCCTCTTAAGTAACAGAACTTAATTTGGAATAATTTACCATCATTTAAAGAAACATAAAGTTTTATTTTCACAGTAAGAGTTTTTAATCTAATAATGCAAACATTGAAGACAAACATAGGGTGTGATAAGTGGAAAAACAGCAATCCTGAAATGATTCTGTTAATTTTTATATAACTTGAAAAAAAATGTGTATGAACCTGAAATCAAGAAGGCATTTGTATAGCATCCATAAAATCAAAATTTCTGTGCAATTGCTGCAAGGGAGAAAGGCGCTGAGGTCACAGAAAGCAAGAGGGCTAAACCACTGTGGCAAAGATTAAATTATGAAGGAGGCAGGAGCAGTATAACGCCAGGTACATTCCCTAGCATGTAAATCTAGGACATTTCATAATAAACCTTCCTCCCTCTCTATTTATTGTCCTTATTATCTCCTATGATTCGTCAGAATTCCCACCTGATAAAAACTGCAGCAACACTATTTGAGAACACTGACATCAAGTAAAAGATAGGCAAGTTATCAGTGTCAGACTCCCCATGTCTAATCATTTCTGCTGACTAAAGACCTCTAAACTCAGGCGTTAGGACATGTTTAGTGGACAGGCTGCAGTATATGTTGCAATGGACAAATCTGACCCTTAATATTATTATGGGAGGCATTTTTAGGTATTCAAAATACATCTCCCACTGCCTTGCTTGCATTTTTTGTCTGATGCACAAAAAACTTTTCTTGTGGTATTTTTAGCTTTTGGAATGCTTTGCTCTGCAACCCAAATATACATTTAATGTATCCGTCCATATATAACTGGATATTTGTTTACAGTGAGTTGCAAATAATATACTTGATTCTGTGAAGAGGATCACTTCCAAGCAACTTTTTTTTTTTTTCTTCTGGGCCTGTCTGTGCTGTACTACATAGGCAAAGTTCTCTGTGCATTTCTGACAGTGTTAATGACAGTGAAAATAGGATGTAATTGTAGTACTACCATATACTTTTAGCAAGGTTTGTGTATTGTAACTAGAAAAAAAACCCTACAGGTTACCTGTCTTTAGCCAGGTATCATATGTGCATCACCATCTGGATTTTTAACATTTGAATTTTTTTTTATTTATGTCCATAGTATTGCAGGCAGTGTGGCAGAGAGTTATGACACTGAAAGTGGATTTGAGGACTCTGAGAACAATGATGTTGCAAACGCAGTTGTGCGGTTCATCACCAGATTTATTGACAAAGTGTGCACAGAGAGCGGAGTTACACAGGATCACATCAAGGGTCTTCATTGCATGATACCAGGTAAGAATTGTAACAAAAAAAAGCAGTTTATAGTCTTTCTTTTTTTCTTTTTTCTTTTCTAGAGAGAAATGTACTTTTTAGTTTCAGTTACTTTGAGTGAAGTTCGGTTATATTTCTTTCCTAGACTATAATTGCTGTTGAATTTCATAAAATTATTCACTCAATGTTTAAATTTGAGAATTTCAGAAGATCAGATTTTTAATTAGATTGCAACTATCTCTTTCATATTATGCGATACTTCAGTTATGATATTACTGCTTTCCAGGCATAGTAGCAATGCACATAGAGACCCTGGAGGCTGTCCATCGTGAGAGTAGGCGGCTTCCACCAATACAGAAGGCAAGTGTTATGAAACATATTTGTATTCTTTACAAGTATTAGAAACATGCACTTTAGTAATCTTTTTTTACCCTCTTGTAATGTTAGGAGGAAATATCAAAACACTGAATGCAAATTTCCACCAGTGATAAATAAAATGCTTGGCTTTGGTCTCATGAAATATGAACTCACGAAACTAGTAGAGCCAAACTTCTGATCATAAACAAGTTGTTGCATGCCCACTATTTTTTGAGACCTATTTCTCTTAGTTCAGTCCAAACTCTATCTCCCTTCTTTGGGCTCAGTCTCATAACAATTTTGTTTTGAAGCTTTTTAAGCCAAATCTTATAAGACGACTAAGGTATAACACTGCTACACCATTACACTTACACTTTTATTTATTTGCATCAGCCCAAAATTCTGCGACCAGCTTTATTACCAGGAGAAGAATTTGTTTGTGAAGGTCTACGTGTGCTGTTGGATCCTGATGGCAGAGAGGAAGCTACAGGAGGATTGCTTGGAGGTCCTCACATCCTCCCTGCTGAAGGAGCTTTGTTCCTTACCACTTACAGGATTATATTTAAAGGCACTCCTCATGATCAGCTGGGTAAGAGAAATAAACAGTGGTGACTGTGGTCCTTCAGATAGGCAGGACTTCGAGCTGGGCTGTCCATCTATTCTAGCACCAACATCAAAATGTACATACCTCGGAGTATGATTTTTCATGTTGATCAGATAAGAATAATCTCTTAATATAGTTTTTTATCACTAGATATGACAATGATTGATTTTGATTTTGCATTAATTTCTTCAGATGAGACATTAGGTGCCAAATGTTTTATTCCTGCATATTGGTAGATATTTAGAGTGCTGTCTTCAGTAATTTATGTGATCTAAAATCAGACTATGTACTTGTTTTAGAGGAAGCCTTCAGTAGACTGTCACATTGTATTATGGGCTTTTACAGATTACCTGAAGCTAGAAATGGAAAATAATGGCATTCCTGGCCATACTTCAATAATTTCCATAGACTTTCTCTTTTGAATGGAGAAAATGCTTAGTATCTTTATATCTCAGTTCCATCTGTAAAGTTGGTAATGCTGCTTTACACAGCAACCCTTGTGAGCTTCACCACTAAGACAGAACACATACACTATGTGACCTGCAGCTTCCACTGCCCCTAGCTTTTCTTTAAGCAGGTTTTTTTTTAGCCACTGGAAGTGTGTTAAATGAAAAATGTTCCTCTCTTAGTATTCTCCCTAAAATGTTTATTAATAAATTCAGTATTCTTTTTAATATGTAATAGAAATAGCTCTTCTGAATGATAAATTTTTATGTTTTGACATCTGTCATTTCTAAGCAGATTGTTATTCAGAAGTACAAATATTTGTAGAAGTGCATGGTTATATGTAGAGATATCAATGTATATCATTCGTTGTTTTTAAGTTGTATGATGTAATATGAAATTTGAATAAGCTTGAAATTGTTTGTTCACCCCCTACCGACCAAGATTTTGGGGGTGCATTTCCATCATGTAGAAAAACTCAGAAGGAATATTCTTCTGATCATCCTAACTGAAACTAAGCAGAAATTCAGATTACGGATAGTACATCAGGAATTTACCAGTTTTTCAGGTATTTTGCCTGAAATTAATTCTGTACCATTATTTTCATGTTGCTTTGTACTTAGTCGTTCCTGTCTATTCAAAGTACAGTATGATGAAACTGGATCTGATTCTGTGATCTAACAAGTACCTGTAAATACAATTTTATGGTCCTCAGTTGGAGAACAGACAGTGATTCGGAGCTTTCCTATTGCTTCTGTTACGAAGGAGAAGAAGATCACTATACAGAACCAGCTGCAGCAGAGTATGCAGGAAGGACTGCAGATCACTTCAGCTACCTTTCAGGTAAAAGGAAGCTTTGTAAAAATTCATGTGACAACACAGTCAACTCAAGATACTTATAAGCAGCACTTTGTTCTGTTGTTTGTGAAGAGTTTTCTGCCCTGTAAAATAAATAGAGAATGCAGTCTACTCGTAAAAACCCTGGTGTTTCATGGCCCAGTTGATATTCACAGAGAGTTACAATTCTCTTATTTGATTTCTTTCACACCTTTCCTCACCTTTCTTTTTGGATCCAGTAAGGAGCTATTTTGAGTCCAAAAACTCTGAATGTGATTAAATGGAGGCTAGTGGAAACACACTTTCTCTCTCCTACATCTACATGGAATGAATATGGAAAGCCATATTATATACATGTACCAGGTCTGACAGGAAAAAATACCAAGATTGAAGCTGTACCTCTTTTTGTTTAACAAATTAGGAAAATTGACTATGATCACCATCAAAATAGTTCCCTTCTGAGTTGACTCACAGTTGCATACCGTGCTGCCAATGTCTAAAGCAAATCCGTAGTTCATTCTGTATGACTGGTAGTTTCCAGTCTGTACAGTCCCCCTCAGCATATTCAGCAGAAGCAGGACAATTGATGGAGATGGACTTCTAAGAATTACAAGTCATGAAGTCCCTGAAGTCTTCCCTAAACGTTTCTTCTTGATGGTGATGTTAACTGTGGTCAAACCGTAGATAGAAAGTTAAAGGCGAAGATTTTTATATCATGTACTGAAAATAGACTGCAGTAGTTCAGGTATTAAATATTTTGTTGGGTTGGATGGCTACAGAAATATATTTATTGAGAACAATAAATCTAGCATAATAAAATAGGTTATGAGCAGTTTGCTAGTTCCTTACACTAATGGACATTATTTAGCCGATCATGCTTTATCTTATTCAAAAGTATAATACCAGGACTACAAGTGAGTAAAACAACCGACAGAAAGTTGTTCTCATGGACTTTTGAGAGTACCTCATGAGGAGTTCTATTTTCCAGAGATCTTTTTACCAGAATAGTTAGCATATTTCAACGATGTGCTAAATACAGACACAGCTCAGTGTTTTTACTGCTGGATTCTGGTCAAACATCATCTTTGCTTTTGTTTAGCATAGTTTTGTATTAGGTTATTTGAACAAAAACAATCAGCGAACAGTTTACTTCATGTTCTCTTGTAACATCTAGGGTTCAATACAGTATGAAATAGGCCTTCCTCTTTGTTTATTAATTATGATTTTCAAAAGGTTTTGGCTGCAGTTATGCCATTTAATGTGTCTAAAACCTCAAATCAGTGTAACCCCAAAAGATTCAAGAGCTCCTTTCAAGGAGGTCCTAGAACAACAGAGTTATTAGTCATTTGGAAAGTATTTACAAAACAAGTGAAGTTTAAAAAACAATGATGAAATCCACCTTCTAGATGGCAAACAAAAGACATTCAAAAGGTGTATCGGTATGCACTCAGAAATAAAGCTCTAAGATATTTCTTTGTTTATATTTTCCACAAGTCTTAAAGTTCTTTTGGGCCCTTTACTCATCCGTTGTTTTCTCTGTTTTCTTTTCTTCCTTTCCCCTCCTACTCCCCATATTGCTGACTGTTATCCTTTTGGCTGAGGATAATGGGATGGAAATTTATGGGGTTTTCCCCTAGAACCTTTCAAAAAGCATGTTTAGTGGGGTGGATGGATCAGTGTTGAATAGCGCAAGTTTAGTTCCTTCCTAAGGATCTGATTGCACTATTGCATTTTAACCACTAGCAGTTTTCTCTGCTTTGCAAGGTAAGACAAAACCAGGAATTACTAAAATAATGGAATTATGATGGTTGTGATGTATGAATGCTGAAATTGTTGGTTTGGTGAGAGTATTTGAAGTGCTTTACTGGTCTTTGTTCCCGGTATATGGGCAGAGCTGGCAGAATATTCCAAGCTAAGCTGTCCCACGTGAATAGCATTTGAACCGTTATAGGCATCTTAGTGCCAGCACTGCTACTTGGATTTACCAAAATATTTGTGTTTGATATTATGAGAATTCCAGATGCTTCTTATTTTAAATGCCTTAATATTAGGACATAAATGTAAAAATTAAATAAAACACTAATAAGCTGTATAATATCCGTCAAAATCAGTAAGATATATGTATGTATATTTGTATTTTCTGATGGGCATAGTACTGCATAAGTATGGGAATTTTGCTAAAATATTTTAGGATCTTTTAATTTCTTTAATTCTATAATTTTTTTCCAGTCTGTAACATGTCATGTCTTTAATATGCAGTTGATTAAAGTAGCATTTGATGAAGAAGTAAGCCCTGAAGTGGTGGAAATATTTAAGAAACAGTTAATGAAGTTCCGTTATCCGCAGTCTATCTTCAGCACTTTTGCATTTGCAGCTGGGCAAACAGCACCACAGATAATTTTACCAAAACAAAAAGAGAAGAACACTTCATTCCGGTATATACAGTCTTCTTTCTTTATTACTGATGTTCTTGTTTATTATTAGTCAAATACATTGAACAGTCTGACAGCTTTGCAGAAATACAGATCATTCAAGCAGGGAAGTCAAAATAACTGATTGCTATTCTGCATCTTTTTATATTTACTGATTCAAAGGAAGATTATTTTGATGCACGTGGCGGTTTGGTATAGGAATATATTATCTATCCAAATATCTGGCTAAAGCAAATTTGAACAAGCATCTCATTGTATTCTGAAATGTACACAGCTATGCAACCTAAAAAACAGATTTCTTGTATATTACTTTATAGGTTAGTAACCTAATATGGGTTAGAATTAATTTTCCCCTCAGTACAAACTACACCAATGTCCTGAAGTTTGAGCTTTGAGTCCTATTTTAAGTTTATGCTATACATTAATTTTTTAGTGGACTAGATGGTCTGTTCCAGAATAGTAGTTCCTGTGATTCTCTGTTGATTATTGCATTCTTGACACAGGAAAGCTGAATTCCAAGCTAGTCATGAAATCCTAAAACTATAAGGTATTTTGTCTTTCCTGCCTTTACTTTGTCAGCTTTGTAGATTTCACAGTATCACAGTATCACAAGGTTGGAAAGTACCTCTGGGATCATCAAGTCCAACCTATAACCCAACACTAACACCAACCCATCATCTAAACCATGGCACTCAGTGCCTATCCAGTCTCCCCTTAAACACCTCCAGGGTCGGCGACTCCACCACCTCCCTGAGCAGCGCATTCCAATGGCCAATCACCCTTTCAGTGAAGAACTTTTTCCTAAGATCAAGCCTAAACCTCCCCTGATGAAGCTTGAGTCCATGCCCTCTGGTTCTGTCACTGGTCACCTGAGAGAAGAGACCAACCCCTGCCCGACTACAACCTCCTTTTAGGTAGTTGTAGAGAGCAATGAGGTCTCCCCTGAGCCTCCTCTTCTTCAGACTAAACATCCCCAGCTCCCTCAGTTGCTCCTCACAGGGCTTGTGCTCCAGCCCCTTCACCATCTTCGTTGCCCTCCTCTGGACACACTCCAGGATCCTGACATCTTTCCCAAACTGGGGGGCCCAGAACTGCACACAGTATTCAAGATGAGGCCTTACCAGTGCTGAGTACAGGGGGACAATAACTTTTCTGGTCCTGCTCGCCACACTATTCCTGATGCAGGCCAGAATGCCATTGGCCTTCTTGGCCACCTGGGCACATTGTTGGTTCATGTTGAGCTTCCTGTCAACCAGCACTCCCAGGTCCCTTTCTGCCTGACTACTCTCCAGCCACTCTGTCCCCAGTCTATAGCTCTGCGTGGGATTGTTGTGTCCAAAATGAAGTACCCAACATTTGGACTTATTTAACATCATCCCATTAGAATCGGCCCATGTCTCCAGTCTGTCCAGGTCCCTCTGTAGGGCCATCCTACCCTGTAACTGATCAACCCTTCCTCCCAGCTTGGTATCATCTGCAAACTTGCTGATGATGGACTCAATCCCCTCATCCAGATCATCAATAAAGGTATTAAACAGGACCGAACCCAACACCGATTCCTGGGGGACACCACTGGTGACCGGCCGCCAACTGAATGAAACACCATTCACCACCACTTTCTGGGCTCGGCCAGAGACTTATCACATTGCTAGCAAAATACAAGTACCTAGAGATGATGGCTGCTTATTCATTACCATTAGACATAATAGACACAAATAATAAAATTGGTGTTTAAAAATTAATACAGGAAGCCATTTTTCTGGAGGTTATGATTTTTGTCATATTAATTGAAAAATTATGAAATGCGTTTTATTTGGACAAGTGAATTTGTCTTAAAATTCTGTATGTGCTATCAAGGAGAATCATACGCATCTTTCTAAATATTTATGTTGCTATGAATTTATAGTACCTTCTCAAAAAGCATTGTGAAAGGAGCAAAACGTGCTGGGAAGATGACAATTGGACGCCAATATTTATTGAAGAAGAAGACAGGAACAATAGTGGAAGAAAGAGGGAATCGCCCAGGCTGGAATGAAGATGATGATATCTCTGGTAATAGCAAAAGGGTTTTTTTCATATTGGTTGATAAGTCTATCCTATGTTTCCATTCCAATACGTTGAATAAGTAGTATCTTCAAGAAGAAGTTGTGGAGTTTTCCTAGGTAGGAAAGAGAAAGAGTTCAAATATGTACATTTAGTAAGTGTTCTCTTTTGTGATGAAGAGGCAAAAGAGGAAGTTGACTTCATTCAGTGGTAAAGCAGAATACTAGGTTATTATTTTTTAGTTATCAAGCTATTTTCCTATAGTATCTTTTTTATCATTTTTAGATAATGTAGAAGGAACAGCACAGAAGTATGCTGTAGCTTTCATCTATATTTAGACTTCATGACATCTGCAGTTAGTCTATAATGAGAATTTGCAATTGATGAGATTCAAGAAAAAGCAAATACTACGGGAGACTTTTGCGGATGCGGAAGTGACAATGATTTCTGAATACAGCAGAGGTCATTACTACTGAAAATACCATTTTTTCAGATTTTGGCTGAAAGGATTTTGGGACAGAAGGTAGAAAGTGATTTGGGCGCTTTGTGTAGTTCATGTGATGGTGTGGAGTTTGACTTTCTTCCAAATACTTCTTTTTCTGCCATGTGCTGCTGTCAGTATATCCTTATCTGAACCAGTGCTAATTTATAATAAACCACTAGAGGGAACCAGATTCTCCTGTACATAAACAGGTATTTGTTTTGTCATACTGTTCTTTCCTTTTTTTAAATGAAAAAAAAAAAAAGTATTTCAGATAAAGAAGTATTTATCAAACACTGGTAATTTCTTCACAACATCAAACAAGCCAGATTTTCTTTTTGAATATTTGGTCAGTGAGCAGGGCAACTTTTGTGACTCACAAGGAATTGTCTAAAGAGGGACTGTGTTACTGCATTGTCTCTGTTCTCTATGAAATGGAAGAAAGCCATTCCAGTAAAGCTAAAAAATATGGATTCTCTTCTTTCATTCCAGATGAAAGTGATGGAAAAAAGGCAAAAACAAAGGCTTCAAACTAGAGAATGTCTTTAAAGTGCTGAAAAATTATGTTGTTTTTAGAATTTCCAGCATCTTCCTTAAATGCTGAGTTAGTATGCATTCTGATGTTGCATATTCTTTGGGTCAGAAGCACTTCTGGACACTAGACCTGTGTGATTTTTGAGTGGTTGTGCATCCTTCACCCAGAGACACTAAGCACAATCATACTTCTCTTGATGATGAAGAAATTTCAAGATTTTTCGCATTGCTGATGTACAAAACTACTACAGTCTTCCATGAACACGGATGTTACATAAACGTTAGTTATATTCACTTTTTTCACCTCTTAAAAAAATATAAAAATATAAATAGAGAGGTTTCCTACCTGCTGCTTTCCAGATGTTGTGACTGAGAATGTGTAGGGTGATCAAAGTCTGACAGTTTGCTTTTCTCTCCGTGCTGCATTGATACCTCAGGTGTAGTCGGTTGACAACAGTAATGACTCTGCTTCAGGCTGAGTACAAATAGCCATGGGAATACCTGTGAATGACTTTTTGTTTGAAAAAAAAGTCTCAAAAACTGAAGTATGGGAAACTATGCAGCTAAACCAACAATGAAGCAAAGGGGAACTGTCTGTAGCAGGTGAAAGTTACAAGTGTTAAAGATACGGTTGGACAGAACTTCAAGAGATCATCTTCTCCATCTCTCTGCCCCAAGGCAAGATCAACATACCTAATCTGTTTCTCATAGATGTTTACCTAATTGTTCTTAGAAGCTTTCAAAGATGAAGGTTCCACAACTCTAGGCGATTTGCATAATACTAATGCTTTAACTCTGCTTAATGCTAGAGAAAAATAAAAAACTTTCTGATATCCAGGTCTAAACATTTCCTTGCCACAACTTCAAGCCTTCACTTCTTATTCTGTCACCATATACATATAGAAGAGATTATTCCCTTCATTTTGATTGCAGTGCTTAATATTTCCTCTAATATCTCCCATAATATTTCTTTTCTCTGTTCTTTTCTGGACATAAAATATATGCAGTTCTTTCAGTTCTTTATTAGTCTTGACAGCATTCTAATCATCTTCATGGCTCTTTCTCAGTCCTCTTTAGCTGGTCCATGTGTAACTTGCAGTGTGGTTTCCAAACCTGGCCACAGTACTCTCTTAGTTGCTGCTAATGAACACCTATTTTTCTCCAATTCCTCCCAATATTTTTACTTTCAGAGTTTAGAATCTCATCACTACTAAACTTTCTTGTCTATAGGTGATCATACTGGTGTGTTCGGTAAAACAGGAGACTGTAAAACCCACTTTTACAAACAGTCATAACCCAGGAACAGTAAAATAGAGAGTTTATTCGTGTTATTGTTAAAATTTTCTTTTTTTAAAAAAAAATCTATTTTAAACTTGACACAGCAAAACGTCTTCATCTCCCTCTTCTGGTTAAAGACACAAATATGAGCTCTTGTAATCTCTAGGTTTTATGTACAGGAAAATGTTTTGCAAATTCTGATCACCAATATAGCTGCTCTCATGAGAGAAAAATGCATTATCTGAATCACTTACAGCTTTCCATTGAAAACTGTTATAAGTACCAAGTTTCTTTATGCCCAAAAAATAAAATTATTTCTCAAAGCCATTTGTTTCTCCTTAGTGCACTTGTAACTGTTTTATAACTTCTTTCTTGCTATGGCAAATATGAAAACACATTAAAGAAGAGGAGATATCCACAGCATTAAACTCGTTGTTATTTAGGTCAAATAGAGAATTGTTGGTTTTGTTCAGTGAGATGCAAGGCAATAAAATTATACATTTAGCTTTTACGCTAAGATGCACAAAAGAATGTATATGAGTTCTACTCCTGTAAATTCTGAATGTGTTCTACTGCCAGTGAAATTATAATTGTATCATAGTTTTAATTTTTTTTAATAACTTTAATTTCCAGTTTTATAAAGTCCTGGTTTTAATTTAAAGCCTTATATACTTTCCAGTGCCTTGTTCATGAAGAAATACTTCCCTTCATACTCACGTTTCAAGCCTTGAGGTGTAGCAAGTAACTGATACATGCTGTGGAAGTAAACCTGGTTTTAGAAGTATTTGGAAATAGTTGGAAGTGTCAATAAAAGACAGGTGGCAGGTTGTGTACAAAGACCTTGCTTGACTTGCATTTCAGCATAGTTTGAACTTGTGACATGTTTTTTATCTCTCATGGTTAAAGGTTTTTCTGCTTTGGAAAGTGCAGCTGACATGCACGGCTGAAGAAGGCTGCTGTTTGACATTGAAACTGAGGCATTAAGAAACCAGCAGTTATCTGTTGTGAAATTGTGATAAAGAAATGTTTTTTTGTTTGAACCAAGCCTTAAAAAGATCGTTACGTCTTTTGATGTAAAGAATTGCGAGGTCCATTTTGTCTTAGATGTTTAATGAATGTATGTGCATTGTTTTCATTAGTATTATGTCTTCTGTACATATTTGTATAGCAGTTGTGAGTTTAACAGGTTTTCATAAACTGTTGAAAGAAAGATTATCTGCCTTCAGTTCAGTTCAAATGAATATATGAGACATTTTTTCCCAGGATTGTAGTGAGAGACTTGTCAGCCATGCCATGCATAAGTGCAGTAGGTAACTGTGCAATATATTCAAGTTTCCTGACTAAAATATTATTTTATTGCTTGTAATTGCTATAAATTGAGTTGTACGTATTAGTTCTTGTCATTTGTCGCTGACAGCAAGACAAACTAATATTCAGAAGAAAATATCATCAGTTTCTGTGTAACTGCTGGCTTCCCCGGTAGCAGACTCTTAAAGATTTTTAACTTTAGTTTCAGATGACAGTGAACTGCACACAAGTGGTACCCTAAAAGCATCAGAAAAATCAACAATGGAGCAATTAGTAGAAAAAGCCTGTTTCAGAGACTATCAGCGTTTGGGACTAGGGACCATCAGTAGTAACTCTTCTCGCTCAAAAACAGAATACTTAAGAATAACTGCACTGAACAGGATGTATTCACTTTGCAGGAGGTGAGTTTAATGACTCAGTCGAGTCGTTGAAGTTAAAGATGACATAACACAGATACCACATGATGTATCCATTTAAGCATCATATTCTGAGAAAATTGTTGTCTACAGTAGGAGTTTTCAGCCAGTGACTTTGAAGCTGTTTTTATTCCACTCATAGATTCTTCTGATGGCAGCATATGTATTCATCAGATTAAGAAAGACTGCCAGCAAAGTGAGCTTTCAGGACTGCCCCAGAAGCTCTGTCAACACAAGTTCTTTTTCCTACATTCTTTCTGTCGCCCATGGAAAGGGAATACCTTTGAGATTTTTGGAGGAAACTAAAGGAGTTTAGATTTTTGGAGGAGTTTCTCTCCCTAGACTTTCTAAACTGGTGCCTCAATCATTAGGTTATTTTTGAGCTTTCTGACTTATTCAATAAAGTTAGCTGGTAGAACTCACTCTCTTGGTATGGTTTCTGTAACTTGCACTGTAGGTTCTGCAAGTTATTTATGTAATATATTTGCATATAAAAATCTATTTTGTTCCTAATTAAAAAAAAAACAAACCTCAGAAACAATGATACATACCAAATAAGAAATATGTATTAAATTTGAATTCATGAAGGCATCTACACTGCCATAAAGGTTTGTCATGTGCTGAAAGTCATGTGCTGTGTTTTAACACATGAATGTTACTCTTTTTGTTGTGAAATCTGATGTAGTTTACTACCACTACCCACGAAAATTCTTTTTAATACAAAGGCATATCTGAATGAGTCATATCAGAAGAGCATTTGCTTTCTCTAAAGCCAGTTTTAACTGGTTGTTGCTTTCTCTTTGGATAATTGCTGGTCCTTCACGGAAGAAGGACATAGAAAAAATATTAGATCCTTTCCTGTTTTCTGTCTTATCTAGAGTGGCAGACTTAAAGTAACAGGTTTTTTTCAGTCTCCATTGAGTGTACATTTTCTTTATGCTTTGAACAGTACACAGACAACTCTTATCTCCCCTAAAGTCTCCGGAGTTTAATATACTGTAGGATTTTTCTTGAAAAAGATAATTAGTACCTGAGTGAATTGCAAATCTCAGGATACAAATACTTATCTAGTGCCATATTTGTTTGTTTACTGTGTTTTAAGAAGTAGACCATAAATATTATGTACATTGGTTTTGTATGTGGGCAGTTCCATAAAAGTCAAAGAACTGAATTTACAGGAACAGTGTATATTGTAGAGGAACATTCTTTTTTAGTAAGCACTAACTTTTCCCTACTCGTTGTCTTAGTTTCATCTAAATGTATGAAATTGGCACTTAAATTGAATATTTTTTGGAGGAGATAGAAAGTAATCTTTCATGTATCTTGAATCCTTCTTTCACCAACACGAATCCAACTGCCATGTTGCTGGGTTTTTATTTTTAAGGCTATTGTATCAGTTAATTTCCAAGTCTCTCAATATATTGTAGGGTTTTTAAAAGTACACAAAAATGCAGTTTCAAATATCTTGTTCCAAGGAACTGATTGTAAAATTTAAACCAAAAACTATTGTTTTATTCATGAAACTTTAGGCAATCTAACATTCTTTCCTTTCAGTTCTCATGTTTCATATACAAGTGTCAAAACTGAACTACAGTTTCATTTGCATGCCTCAATTTTTTTTCTGTCATGCTTAAAAATATAGTGACAGATAAGAGATATACTGAGAATAAAAATATTACTAAATAAAATATAACCTTAAATGGAAAGAGGTTAGTAGTGATAGTCTTGCAATATTTTCAAAATAAAAGTTGTTTTTTAAAATGCAGTTTTCTATACAAATTACTCCATTTTCTAGGACTAGACTGAAAAAATTCTAAGAGCTGAGGATATATTTTCATTAAATATACACTCAGCTTGTAATTTTAGGAAGTTTTTTTATTGTTTAAAATTTTGAAAGCATCTTTAATTGCTGTTCAATTTTTTTTCACCTCTTTTGTCAAAACAGTTATCCTGGGCTTCTGGTAGTACCTCAGTCTGTTCAAGACAGCAGTCTGCAGAGAGTTGCTCGCTGTTACCGTCACAATCGCCTGCCAGTTGTCTGTTGGAAGAACACTAAAAACAATACTCTTCTACTTAGATCTGGAGGCTTTCATGGAAAAGGTGTTGTCGGCCTCTTCAAGTCCCAAAACACACATGCTACAGGTGAGTTGATGCAGCTGGGGTTTGTGTGTAAGTAATTTTATGTAGAAATAGTTATTTTTCTAGAGGAAATCAGTGATAAGTTTGAATCAAAAGTCTCAGGATGTGAATAGTTATTATAGATATTATATTAGTTCAGTTTAATTACCATATGTCAAGAAAGATATCCTGAATGATATGAAAGTGGTTCAGAATGTTTCAACAAATAGTTTGAAGGGAGATTCTGTACGTATCAAAAGCCTTTGGTAAAAGCTGGTGTCTGCCACATGCAATACAAATTTCCTGTTGCCTTAAATTATCTTTTTCCTTTGCATTGGCTTATGTAATGAGTGTATATTGTCCCTTTTAATAGAGGGTTATGTATTAGAAAGCTCATTATTCATTGGATTTTCTAATATTTTTCATTGTAATACTAGTTTAACTTTTATCTCTCTTTTATAAAGTACAGACCTGAAATATTCCAGCTGGGGTCTTTACATTAAGTAAACCTCTTCCTTTGTCTGATCAAGACTGGACCAGCACAAGACTTGTCAGAAGAACATAACTTATTAGGAGAACATTAATTTTTGAAAGAACATTAGTGACTTTCATCATTCACAGGCAGTGTTAAGGATACCTACTGTGACTGCCTGGATTTCCATCTGTTATATGGATAGTTTCTTCAGAGTTATCTCAAGAAGAGTGAGGCTCTAGAACAAGTTCCCCTGTTGTCATGAATGCCCCATCCCTGTAGGTGTTCAAGATCAGTTTGGATGGGGCTTTGAGCAACCTGATCTAGTGGAAATTGTCCCTGCCCATAGCAGGGGAGTTGGAACTGGATCATCTTTATAGAATCATAGAATTATCTGGGTTGGAAGAGACCTCCAAGATCATCAAGTCCAACCCTTAATCCAACACTATCATGATTACTAGATCATGGCACTAAGTGCCACATCCAGTCTTATTTTAAAAACCTCCAGGGATGGTGAATCCACCACCTCTCTGGGCAGGCCATTCCAATGCCTGATTACTCGTTCTGTGAAGAACTTTTTTCTGATATCCAGCCTAAACCTTCCCTGGCAGAGTCTAAGCTCGTGTCCTCTTGTTCTGTTGCTGGTTGCCTGGGAGAAGAGACCGACCCCCACCTGACTACAACCTCCTTTCAGAGTTTTAGACAGCGATGAGGTCACCCCTGAGCCTCCTCTTCTCCAGGCTAAGGTGCCTTCTAACCCAAACCATTCTATGATTTGTAAAATTGCTACTGGGATCTCTGTCCTCATCTTTTGTTTAAATCCTTGCAGTTGTGATGGCCTTTGTGTGTGATATCGGTCATTGTATAGAAATCCCTGTTGACCTGTGCAGATAAGGGGTTCATGCTTTCATCCTTTTGTACTGCTGTTAAGCACTGCGTGATGGGGAGGTTGGTGGTAAGGATGAAGGACAAATTTTCCATCTATAATCTTTCACAAGGACATTATTGCCCTTAATCTTTAATTCAGATATCTGTCTGATTCAAAGTAAGGCTGTTCTTCTGAATCTCTTTCTAAAATACACACAACATCTTCACAAAATAAGAATTTATAACTGCAAGTGGTAAGGACATTATTCTTTTGTTTAGATATTTGATTTCTTTTCATTTAACTAAATTGTTAATACCAAAATTTACTTTTTATGCCATTGCTTCAAGGACTACAAGACTCAGAGATCATTCAAGCAGATTTCAGGATGTGTAAACCCTGCTTAAGAGTTGGAGAGAAAATAATGTTTTTCTTTAGGCTTATTCCACTTTGTCAGACAGAGGAAGCAGCATGATTTTTTCTGCATGTACATTTTCTAATCACTTCCTAATTGCACTTCCAGTTCACAGACTAGTTTTTACAGGGCTATTTAGATACTAATTTTAATAAGGGTGTCATGAAATTTCTTTTGCCACCTCCAGCTAATTAGGCTACTGTTTATTAGTTTCCAGCATAGAATCTGATTGGATCCTTACAGGAGAAAACTATTTATAAATTACCATAGTGATTTGTCAAAATCAGGTTCTTTTATTCGAAATCTTGTGGTCAAAATATCAAGTCCTGATTTAAGCAGCTATGACGTTTTTGTCCTATAGTGAGCCAAGAGGTGGCTGCAATAAACTAAAAGTCAAAAAATTTTGTTTGGTGATTGAAAAAAATCTGACTCATTGAGACTAAACACTTTTTTGTCATCTTGTATGACCCAGGACCTGACCTTCATCTCTTTCCTTTCCTTTAAGTGCTTGCACCTGGACATGAGTAGGTGGAGTTTTTCTCCTCACGATTTTTTGTTTCTTCTTGTGGGGATTTTTTTTTACTTGATTCCACCTTTTGTAATTGTTTTTTTAATTTTTTTTAAGTTTTAAGATTGTATTAAGTGGACTGTCTGGTTAACTTAGTGTTTTCTCAGAGCATCATACCTTCTCATCTTGCTTTTTCTTCCTTCACACTCTGTTTTAAAATTGTGTCTGTTTCCTCTCTGGCTTTGTTTTCATCCAGTCTTTTTCAGCCACTTCTGTCTCTGAAACGGTCCTTCTCCTTTTCTTCAGCAACTTAAGCAACTTAACTGTTTCTGAGATCTGTAGAGCAGTCATCTGAAACTACATGCACATAAAAGATTATTCAGAGGTTTTCAGAGAAGGAATCATGGTTCTTGCAACAATGCAGCCTCACTCCTAGAAGTTACCTAAGCATGTGAGAAGTTACTTCCTGAAGTTACCTACTGGTGAAGGAACAGGTGAACTGTCACTAGGGAACGGGAATGTTAACTTTTCATAAGTGGAGATCCCTTAACAATTATCCAGCTGTGCATGCATTGTCCATCTTTTCCTCTATTCCATTAAAAAAGTCAGATTTTGGGGGTGTGGTACTTGAAGGATAGTAGATTTTGTCCATTGATGTCTCTAAATACATCAGAGTGTCTGAACGCTGGTATCGTTTGATATATGTATTCTTTCAGTAAATGGACTGTATGTCTCAAGGAACCTCCAGTTATAGGTAAGTAACCTTCCTTTACTGGAATGAGAAGGAGTTGATTGAGTATGATTTTTAACTTACTTTTGTTAAAGAATCAGTTCTATCTCTTCTCTACACACTTTTTTGAAAGGCTGTAGTTTGCTTACAAGTAGTACAAACTTAGAAATGTTACTTTTCGTTCTGAGAGTGAAGGGAAAACTACATCATCTCCATTCTGTTTGTATTGATCACTGGCTAATGATGAATGTTTTAAGCAGGAACCATGGGGTAACAGACTCTTTCAAAAGTTTTGCCTTGTGGAGTGGAAAGCAAGAGAACATTGCTGGGTGCTGCTCTGCAGCCAGGTGATGAGCGTCTGAGCATTCTTTGTCGTCAAAGGAATGGCTTCTTGAACCTTTGACAGACAAACCATGACTTTTTCCAAGTTCTGCTTTACATAGTAAGCTTTTTATTTTGCTGTTCTATGTGTTTATAAATGTACTTGTATTTTAAAGTATTCTGTTCTTCTTGTGACTCTAGCTCCTGCTTCTTTAGAATCTTCAAGCAGTATAGAACAGGAAAAATACCTACAAGCCTTACTGAATGTGATATCCGTCCACTGCAAAAAGAATGGGAATAATACTGTCACGGTTAGACCAACAATTGCTCTGTCTCCAGGTAAAATTGGTTTATATAGAGCTTTTCTATGGCTAAGTTGAAAAGTGAGTTTTCTCTAATTTGGTATTAGTTCAATTTGTGAAATTCAATATGTGTTATGTTACTTCTTTATTTTTTGATTTTCCAGATAGCTTATTCACTCTTAGTTTCAGTGAACATGTTTCTCTGCAAGGAGAGCTTTACTTGTACTGAAAACTCTTTCAAAATGCACTGTTATGCATATGTGGAACCATGAAGATACTTATCCATCTTTTGTTTCAGTTATTCTGCAGTGAAACCTGGTACACTTTATTTGATGGTTACTCCAATGTCTTAGAAAGAGGAGTATGTGACTTGAAATTGAGTCTGTCATGTCATATTCAGTTGGTGGTAGTTGACCTAATAGAGCCAAACAGTGGCTTTTCTTGTAAAATAACACCATCCCAAGGTGTGCATGCTTTGCTTCATTTATTGTAAATTATGTTCATTGCTTAGCTGTATCTAACCTCTCCGTACTGTTGCCAATGCATATATGTGTCTTAAAAAATAAATCTGAAGTAGAAAATTGGCAAGAATTAGCCGTATTGTGTGAAAAAGGACATTTTTATCAGTTATGTTAAGTGCTAGTCTGAGTAACACTGTAGTTTTTTAATCATCTGTTCTTTTTTTTGGCTGACTTTAGGCACTGAAAGAAGGGCTTCAAGAATGTCTACTGTGTTTAAGCAGGTAGTGCCAGGACATTTGGATGTAAATCTATCCAATAGCTTTGCTCGAGGAGGTTAGTAAGACTAGTTCAAAGTCTATTATTTGAAATAATAAATGATAACAAAACGTTAGCGAAATATTACACTGCTTATTGATTCATTACTCTATGAAACAACAAAATAGATATTACGGAGTATCCTCAGTCCATAACATTACTTAAGTATCTAATTTCTGTTTAAGTCCTTTACTCATCTAAAACTAGTTCGACCTGCTTTGACCTACTGAGGTTCATTCCAACCTAAATTGTTGTGTGGTAGAAAAACTATGGCTTCATATGGGAAAGAATATAACAATTTTGTAGAAAAAGCTTTAAAAGGAGATCAACAGGAAATAAAGGAATGAAGAAAACAGGAGGGAGGGAGAAAAGAAGGAATGGAAAATACTCAGAGCCATGTAGAAAAGTTCAGTGAGAATTGCAGCAGAAGGGAAGAGAGAAAGGGCAGTTAAAAGGAGGTCACTGAAGAATGGAAAATTCTATGCATTTTCATTAATCATGGTATATACATATGTCATATCTAAAAGTTCTGTTTATGCTCTTTCTTCACTGTCTTTTTATTGTAGTACATGGAGATGGAATAGCATAGTGATTTTAATTTGATAGGTAAAATGGGTAGCAGCCTAAATAAATCGGTGGCTGTGCCCAGTTCAACTCTGTACTGAAGTATTGGAAGTGCTAGGTGGCTGGCAACAGATGTTTGGTTGTGTTCCATCTTCTTGTGTTGGGACAAACGTGTCAACGGCAAAGTGGTGCTGAGGGGCAGCGAAGGTGTTCCAGATAAGGTAAAGCTTTCTGGATGACTTTATCAAAAGTTGTCTTTTGAAGATAAAGGGATTACTGAAAAAACTGTTGTTGGTTTCTGGGATTAGAGTTTGTAGTAAGTGTGATAGGATGACTTTGTTGCTTCTCAGTGAGGAAAAAAGGAGCCTCAAGGCAGCATTAGTTCACAGACGTGTTGTTTTGTTGGACGTTGAAGTCTCTTGGCTAAATTTCAGCAGTAATCAGGAAGAGGGTAGAGAAGTTATCTTGTGTCTTGCTGGACTGGTGCCACACCTGCTCTATATAACTTAAAGGTGTAATTACAGCCCAATATCTGCAGTCTGTTCACAGTCCAGCAGGATACATGAGGACTTTGCTGAAACATAAGAATGTTTGACAAGTACAGTGGGAGCACTAGTGAAGGTGAGAAATTGATAGGGTAAGAGAGAACAGGGAAAGGGAATAGATCCCCGTAGAGAAGTAAACACTGGGTATTTTAGATTAACTAACAAAATTATGTTAGAAGAAACTCTAAAATACATGAAGTACATAGAATCTCTGAAACTTGTTCCCCGATAAACTGATTCATGTGATTTATTATTGCAAAGTTTTTTACTGCTTTTTCACAGCTGTGAAAATGTGAAATAGTGTCACAAAACTGTATGCAGGACCAAAAACACAGGGGTTTGGTCAGCTGAAAAAACAGACTTATTTTTTGCAGGCAGTCAAAAAAATGTGATTTTTTTGTCTCCTTTGTATTCATGGCAAGCAGCTATGGATATGCCCTCCACTGTACAAAATACAGTAGCACTATTTTTGTGGTTTTGATTCTGGATCCCTCTTTCTTTCCTTGTTTTTATTCTCATACATACCAGGGCTCAAAATCCAGGTTCAGTTATGATAAACCAATTGAAAATGACATTTTCCACTTCTTTGTGCCAGACAATTTATTTTTAATAGACATACTTTTAAAATTTAAGTTAAAAGATATGTAGCAGTGCTTGAATAGTATTTCTCAGTTTCAAAAATTATCATTGTTCTGAATACTCATCAATTGTCCGGGATATTTTGTGTTCATGTCAGGTATGGTATTTACTTTATCTGGAACATTGTAACAAAATAGTTGCCTAAAGCCCAGTTATGTTGTTTCTGAATTGGAAATTCAAAAATTAATTCAGGAATTAACATTTTGCTTTCTAATTTGATTTTGAGGTTCATCAAATTATGTATCTAAAATAGACTAAAACAGTGGGGTTGTTTAAATGTACTAATGTTTGGGATTTTTAATTAAGCTGACTTGCATCTGGGTAGAAGCTTTCAATAAAGTATTCAGCAGTGATTTAGTTGTTACATTTCCTTTGGCGTTGTAATTATGGCAAAATACATGATGGCTGTGCTCCATGTTTGAAACAATTGCTATGACAATGAAAATTACTCCCTTTTGATAAATGGGTACTTCCTTCCCATTTTATATTGGTGTTCTGGCTTGATTGATGTTTTGTCTTGTGATGACTAAGATTTGTTCTGTCTGATAAATCATGTACTATAAAGAAATTCAATATATACTAGATCTTTGGAAATTAATAAGTAACCCTTTTCTTTTCTCCTGCAATGTGTCTCGCTGCAATGTGCATTCCATTCCTCCTCCTTCTGTCTTAACTGTTATCTACCAGTGCTTGGGTACAGAGATAAATGTTTCACTCATTCAAATTCCAAATCAGCCACTAAGGGAAGAGTCCATCAAGGTACTGTATTCTGTGTCCTGAAAGCACATTCTTTTCTACCATCTCCACAACTACTACAATGCCTTAATCCATGCTAGAGTGATACTGATGGAAAGCCTTGATTCTGCATTTTGGGTTTTTTAGTTCAATGTTGTGAGTTTGTTTTGTTTCATTTTATGTGTTTTTGGCCACTGAATGTGTGATGCAGTGAGAGTGATTAGCCACACACTTCACCGTGTTGTTCTATAATAAATGTTATGATCTATTTGCGGAGTAATCTATACAAATTTTCTGTGTGAAAATTTTGAACAGCAGAAAATTAAGTCTGCAAAAGAACATTTAATACTCCTTACTGCTATAGTAAAATAGCTAAGAAATACCATTACCTAGGTAATGAACTTTCTTTCTAAAACTACTGTTAATGTTAGTGAACAGGGAAAAAATCATTTCTGCCGAATTAGAAAATCATTATAATATGATATACGGCAAATAATGAAAGCTAGATACTGCTAACAAAAAAATAAGGCAAAAAATATTAGGCAAAATTAGAATAGAAGTACAATAGAAGTATAATTGTGTCTTTTGAATCACTGTTATTCATCACTGGTAAACAAGTTCATCTGCATGTATTTGTAACCACTTTTGTTGCTTTTGGTGTTCTGCAGGTGGTAATGATGACTTGCATTCGTAAACCATTAGAAAGCATGACTCTGTATTTTTGTGTATATCATCTTTGGGGACAGCTGGCTGTGTTGGAGCCATACCAAATGAACAAGAAATTATTTCTCTTATTAAATGCTTCCTGTGATTTCTGCTTGCTAAAGCCTTCATTGTTTCATTTGCAGTAGATGAGATGTGGAACAAAAGTTTGCAGTAAATATGCCACTTCACTATGTGAAATATTTTATAAAATTGGCTATCTTCGAAGTGGAAACTGAGAGCTGTTAGAGCTGTTACCAATTCGTAAGTTCCTAGCCGAGCATTCTCAGTTACTCCTATTTGCTTGCTCATATCTAAGACTAGCAACCAGAGAGGCAGACAAGCTAAACTGTACGGACAACTCCCTGTTGAGGATTACTGGACAGCATTATTCTTTGATAGAAACATAATCCTGCTTCTAAAAAATAGAATAAAATTATTTTGCTGGTTGAGCTATCAAGATGGAATTTTACTGTTATCTGCAGCTTTTTTCTTCTATGCAAGCAATGTTAACTATGCATATTATTGGATTTTACTGAAGTGGTTGGATACTGTATATCTAACTTTCTACTGCTATGAGGTATTTCTGGTGTCTCTTTAGGATATGTTGTTTCCCAGATTTATGGACAACAGTCTCTTCTGATAATCTGATTTACTGCTTGTTGGGTTAAAGAATTTCACACTGCCATTTGAACGCCAAATTTAGTATACTTTAAGGGATTTTATTTTCAAATCATGTAATTTATATTCTGAAAATCAATATATTTCATATATGTCACATTGGACATACAAGAGCAGACTCACAAAATCATTGTTATTAACTAATGCACGAGAAATAGAAAAATATTTACTACTTGTCTTTTCTTCTGCCAGTCCTAAACGAGCCTTGGCAATCTGGTTTGTTACTGTTTTATCTTGTGTTGAAATCTCAAAACTTTCTTAAGCATGATCAGATCAGAGCATGTCTGTGTGCTGGAGGAATTTCCTCATCTGGAAATGACAATATAGCTGCCTCAACAAGGCACAGTATGCAAACTGAAAATGCTGTTGAGGGGCAGAGATTATTATTGGTACAGTGCCATTCAAATATTGCTGTGCTGCTTTCAGATGCAAGTCTGTGGTTCCACGCCTCACTGCGCTGTTTCAGGCTCATGTTGTTGCGAGCTTTTGGGATTTCTGTACCATGCTCTGCTGCCAGAGCGATGGTGAACTTACTGCCAGATTAAAACTGCAGGACTGTAGTCTTCTAGGCATCCTTCTCTTTGCTCACTCAACTGTACTGTAGGCACATCTACTAGTCATGAAACACATGGTTAAATAAAGAACTTCCTTAAATTCATACTAATTTCTAATTGGCCACTAGATATGGACAGTTAAAAACTAAAATTCATGGCATTCTGCATTTCAGTCATGGTATTTCAAGGGTAAATATGGAATACTTTATCCTGAACTGTAATATTTGAATTTGTGATCCTTATATACATTTTCATTGTAATACAATGATAGTATTACATTGTGTAGGGCAGAATGAACACAAGAATTCTAAGTAACAGAGAATTTTAAACTATATTATTTCTGCTTTTGAGGAAGGTAATTATTTAGTATTTTTACTTCTCAGACTTCCAAAATAACATGCCTTTGACAAGGAAGCACATCAAATTCTTATGCCTACTTCTGAAATGAACACTAGCAATTTAATTTCCATATACATGGACATTAATTACTTGCAAGTGGGGGTTAATTTTATTATTACTTATAGCAACCATTTTTTGCCTCACGCAAAAAGATATTTAAATATTTTTCATCTTTATGAAGGTGTATGGGCAAGTCTTCGTTCCAGCAACCGATTTATCAACACTCAGACTCCATTCATTGATGTTGGTGCAAGACTTGCAGGGAAAGATAACGCCACTTCCTACGGTAGCAGCACTTTTCTGCAAAGTCAGCTTATGAGACGGCAAGCAGCCCTCTATATATTTGGAGAAAAGTCTCAGTTGCGGGTAATGGCAATTTTTTTTTAATGTTAATGTATTTTTTATTTGGCTTGAGTTTAATAACCCTAGTAGTTTTACAAAACAGTGATAATGATCTAGGTAAGGTAGAAGGATAACTCCTGAAGGTGTAAACTCTTATGAGGCTTATTCCTGTACACAGTGTAACAATTAATGCAGTATTACTCGGTGTATGGGTATGTGTGAAAATCAAGCTCTGTGGTTATATAATGCAACAAAGTCAACTTAACTAAAAACATACTAAATTATCTTAAAGACTAGTTAAAGATCAGGCAGAAACTCAAAGAAATTCTGTGAGTACAGCCCTATTTGTCACTTTTGGTCATGCTAATGTCTAGTAGGGCTAAGATATACGAAGATGGGTAACAGGTGACTAGGGGAATGGAATAGCTTTTGTACATGGTAGAAGCATTCAGATTGGGAAGGCATGGCTAGGAAGGAGCTGCATTGCTAGGCAACAGAGCATCCAGCAAAGCCTTCGTAGAAAGCCTTCATGGAAATCACCATGTCTTTGTTGTGTCAGCTGTCTCTCTGCATTAGCTATGCAGGAAGCAAGGACGGCAGAGTTTATCTCAATGTAGCTGCTGGGATAAAGATTTGGGGACTGCAGGCAAATATAGTGGCTCTGATGTAGCAGCAGTGGAGCTTGCTGCCCCTTTTGTAGACTGTTCAGAGCTATTCCAAGGGAAGTGCTGGAGTTCTGTATCTGTAAGTTCATAACTACAGAACTACACTTAATTATACCTATTTAGGTGTGATGCATATTACTGTACTCTGATTCTGCTGACTACTCATCTGTTGTTCAGCTGAGTCATCCTCTCACTGATTTCTAGTTTGGGAAATGTGAAACAGACTTCTTCAGTAATTTAAAGTGCAATTTTATTTTTCCTGATGTATTGAAATATTTTGTGAAACAAATGCAATGTTGTTAATAGGGAAAGTGATAACCAGAGAAGAAAACATTCATTACTGTGGGCAGCGCTTAAGCTCACATGAAGCCAAATTGATATGAATAGACCTAACCCAGAAGCCTGTCCATCCTGATGTGATTACATGAAGAGGACCGTAATGTTTACAGTTTCATACAACTTTTTGGATAGATTTTTATATTTTAGATGCAGTTGTTTAAGGAACAGGTTTAAGAAACAGATTGAAGAGTTCAATCGTGTATCTAAAGATACATAGTAGAAATTTCTTTAGTCTGCTGCTTTGAAGTGACCCTTTAGACCAGTTGGGAAAAAAAAAATGGAAGCGTTGTAAGGATTTTTATTATCCAGGGCAAGTGTTTAATTAGACAGATTTCTAATTAGGAATTGAAATATTTAGCAATTAAGCAGGCCAAACTTTGAGATTTGACGAGACTGTCAGTGAAAAATATGCTTCACTTTTAAATTATATCTCCTTTTGTCCTTTTCACACAGGGATTCAAACTTGATTTTGCTTTGAATTGTGAATTTGTTCCTGTTGAATTCAGTGACATCCGACAGACAAAGGCAAGCTTTAAAAAGCTGATGAGAGCTTGTGTTCCCAGCACTATTCCTACAGATTCTGAGGCAACATTCCTTAAAGCACTGGGGGAGTCAGAGTGGTTCCCACAGGTAATTTATATGACAGGTACTTCTAATAATCTACATGCAGTACTGCTTACACAAAATAAATTTCAGGCTCTTCTGACAGAGAACTATTGTGTTCTAACCAGCTGTTCTTTGTTTGTTGCAATTATTTTGCATGCTATCAATTCTGTTCTTGTATAAGCATTATTATTTTAGTACAATACTAACATTTACAAATGTGGGAGGCATATTTTATGACAATTTGTGGTTCATAACATGGAACACATACAAGTAGAGATGACTTTTTTTTCTGCTGATATAAAATTATGATCTTAGGTTTAGCTGCTTTTTCTTATTTTATATATTTTTAAAATCAGGAAAAAAGTATAGAATAAATGAGCCTTTTGATTCTTAAAAATGGTACTCTACTCTTCCCACCTTGAATTTCCACATGCACCAGTATTTAACAAATAGGCTACCTTCTGTTATCTGTTGTGGGATATGGGGAAGTGTTTGCAGTGGAGAGGGGTAGTTTGTGTGTTAATCTGTTCTGTCTGAATCTGTTCCTTTACATCCCTATCCCATATTCACTTATATAAAGATTAACCAAACAAAGGCATGACTGGAAGTAACTTTGCAAGATTCAAATTAAACAGGATGTGGGAAAGTAATCTCTTTGTAAATCTGAAACAATTTTAATTATAGTGAATTTGTCTTAACAGTTGTCCATTATGTTTGGAATCTTCTGCTGAATAAATTAATCATAGTAAACAGAAATAGACGATTATGCTGGTTTCTTAAGGAGGAAATACCTGTGAGTAACACAGTTATTTTGGTAATTGTGCATCAGAAGAATGTACTCCTGATTGAAATGTGCTACACTGCAGGAAGTGGCTTAACTTCTTCCCTTGAGGTGTGATCACTCCTTAGAGAGCAGAGGACCTGGTCATTGCTGTGTCTGACTGCCACGTTGTTCAGGAAGGGCAATACTGGGAAGGACATCAAGACTTGACATCATGTGAACATTTTCAATCGCAGAATAGTTGAGCAAGTTGATAAGTGTAGAGGAATGAAGTGAATGTCACTACAGTGATGCTATAGGAGCCCGGAGATCAAGGGGAGACTGTAACATTGGAGTTACTCTCTTTTGGCGTATTTGAGAGGAAGAGTAATAATGTATCACTCATTGCTCAGGACCAGATCGTAATGGCACACGCTGGCTGTGTGACATTTAAACCGCATCTCAGTGGTTTAAATCATGTCATATGTGACTTGTATGATAAAGTTAATTTGTGACTATTTGACACATTTTGTACTAATCCTGTGAAAGGACATAGATCTGTCATCATGGAAATGTGTTTTTATTGTATGAAGATTTCCTCTCCTGGGTAATAGAAGTTATACAGTATTGATTTTAACACTATATAAGCTAAATATTTCTTTATATAAGGATCTGAATGCATAAGAAGAAATTTGAAGTGCTGCTTTATCTTCTGAAGACAAATGATAAAAATAAGTATTTTGCCTTTTTATGTTGAATCTGTATATCCGTTTTTTCATTAAGAACAGCAAAAAACAGACTTTATACTCCCTGAAAAAGGGACTATAAACAAACTGCTTGATTCTAAAGGTAGTATTTGCCTAATAAAAATTGCAAGAAAATTAGTTTCTTGTATTTTCTGAGTAATAACTATATGACTTTTCAGAGGTGTGGTAAACTCGGCAGTGTTAGGTTTGCTGTTAGACTCAATGATCTTACAGGTCTTTTACAACATAAACGATTCTGAAATTCTCAGAGTTAAGTGTTTTCCATCACAATTTCCATGGTAATATTCATAGGACTGGGGGGAGGGGAGGTTAAGAGGAAAAAATCAGGCTGCCCTAAACAAGGATGAATTTTCTAAGGTTTAACTGTTGTTTGGTTGATCTTTTTCCTCTTATTTTCTCCCACTTAATTTTGTTCTCCCTGAGTCACTTTCCCATGCCTTCTGTACTTTCTGAACTTACTTTTTTCAGTCTATACATGATCTTAAATATCTCTTGCCATCTTTTGTTTACTTGTTTTCCTATATCACTTTCTCCCTTCTTTCAGGCTTTCATCTTTCCTACTCCTGATCTCGGTTGGTTTATTTTCAGTGCTCTGCAAACAACAGTTTCATTCTACTGTAAAAAGCTGGATTTCTTACATGTTGTCTGTTATGTTGTTCTAAGAATGCTGTAGTAGTATGACAAAAATGGTAGAAATATCTTATAGATTTTCCTTTTAGTAATAACAGTGTGAAGGCTCATAGTAAAATAAAATGGCTCAAATTCACACAGATTTTTTAACCTGCTTATATCTGTCATGTTTGAATCAATCTCATTCAAGTCAATAAACCTTCCCAGAGAAATTAACTGACATGCCTGCTCAAGGATTTTTAGTATCATTCCATAACGAATATTAGAATGCAAATAATCAACGCATCCTCTTTCTGTATGTTTTAGCCAGTCTGCCTGCAAAGCATAAGAATCACTCTTTAATCTGTCTGAATTCTTTCCAGATTATAGAAAGAGTATATTTCTGTGTTTATTTTTAGGTTCAGGTTATTGTTATAATTTTCCAAATTCCATTAGATTGAGATTTAGAAATATTGTCTTGTAAACATCTTACATGGGTTCTCCCATCAAAGTGCTTAGTGACTTTATGGAAACCTAACATTTCACAGGAAATTATTTTAGGTTTTAGCCCAGGATGGAATTTTTCTACAATAAATCTGTCAACTGTGTTGTTACCATTCTCCTTTTTATGGCAGCTGTTTTATTACAGTACTCATTGTTTTTTATAATTTAAGTTCCTACCTCAAGTCTTCGTTTAGTTTTTTGTAGTTCAGATGAGAATCCTGAGATTGTTACGTTTTATAGCTTTTTAATCTGTTGTTTCAATGCATTTCCTGTGCTATATATAGATTTCATAATACGTAGTTTAATATAAAATATTCTAAAATTCTGTATTGATAATATCTAGAAATTTATACTTGAGTATGTTACTTATTTATAATACTTTATAGCTTCACAGGATAATGCAATTGGGTGTAATCATCTCTGAGCTCCTGGAAAATGGTTCTTCTGTTATGGTTTGTTTGGAAGATGGCTGGGATATTACTGCACAAGTAAGCTGCTATTAAAACCTTGAAATAGCTAAATATTAAGAAACACCAGGCAATACTCTTTTACACAAGTGACCGATAATTTAGTATAATATTTATAGAATTTTCTTGTGGCCACAGAGAAGAAACGAATGGATGAATTCTCACATTCATTTGCAATTTGCACTATGAAAAAGTTCCTTAAAATGAATTTTTTCAAAGGTCCTGGTGGACTTACATTTCTAAGGCTTGGATATAAAGTCTGTGTTCCTGCACCTGACCATATGTAAGAATGAAAACTGAAAGTTGCCACAACAGATCATTTATCTTTGTAAACATAGTAAACTCTAAACACGGGAGAGAAGGATAGAAATTCTTTCTCTTGCCATTCACTTTCCATAAATGAAGTTAGGAGACCACACAGGAAGGAAACTAATTTTTCTGCCAAAATGACCAACACCCGCTGCAAGGATAGATCACTGGAACAGATAACTTTGTGAAACAAAATATAAATTAGGTGAATGAAGACCTGTTGCCTCGTTTAATGGATGCATTGTGTCTTCATAATTCAGAAGATAAACATAGCTGTCAACAATTCTAGTAAATAAAATCTTCACGTGCAGTCAGCATCCTACAAAAAGAATATTAATGTAATTATTGGAGTCATTGTGAAAAAATGAAGTCTAGAGAAGGGGACATACATAGCTGGAAGTGAAAGAAGTCTATGCTGCATTTTAACATGTTCTGAAACTCTGTCTGTAAAAACAGGCTGAAGTTGGTTGGTGAGCACCGTAACATGACAACACTACAGAAACTCTAAAGTTGCCCTCAAGACCAATTCTTTAACACTTTTTTTGCTGAGATAGACAATATTATTTTATAAATGTATATAATCTGTATTTTAGTAATAAAAGGGGTTTTATTTCAAGTGTAGTTTAAATGTGGTAAGCATTAGAATGACTTCCGAAGTCTATAGTTGCTCAGGTTTGGCTTTTACCAGTATCGTAAAGTCTCAAGTTAATTGACAATTTTTCATGTGAGATATTATTTGGTTTGTTTTATGAAAATATTTAATGTATGTGGTAAAATACTTGTAATTCAGTTTATATGAAGACTTTTGTTTCCTTGAACTATAAACAGATAATGGAATATTTCTTTTCATTGACAAAAGTGTCCTCTTAACTTTTGTCACTCTTAACGCAGTATGTCCTGTTTTGTGATCTAGGTAGTGTCTCTGGTGCAGTTACTCAGTGATCCCTTCTATAGGACACTTGAAGGCTTCCGAATGCTGGTGGAAAAAGAATGGCTCTCTTTTGGTCATAAATTCAGTCAACGTAGTAATCTTACTCTGAATTGTCAGAGTAGTGGATTTGCTCCTATTTTCTTACAGTTCTTAGACTGTGTGCATCAGGTAAGTCAATCTCTAGCTAATTTTAGTTTACGAGAAGAGTTCATAAATAAGAGCGTAGAGGCCGCTATTTCAGATGTTACAGATTATGGTCTGACAGAAGACTAGTAACCTCCTCCTCTAGGTTTTATTAAAGTGAATGAATTTCACCTCAAGAAGAGAGCTTCAGTGGTTACTACAGAGACTGACCTATTCACACAAAACAGACTTAAGGGTTGGAATTACAGTTCTTTTAAGGTCATTTATGCAGTGATTTCAAATAGAAGTTTTTTAAGCTTAAGACTGGCTTTTGGCAGTCTGGAGTACCTTTATTCAGAAGAAGAAATTGACTGTTAATACAGTGACTACACAGTTTTAATTCCTTGTGCTTGATGATAAGGTTTGAAGAGACCTTGTGGTGCGTGAGTTCTGGAAACAGCAAGCTATAAACCAGTGGGACCTGAGGTGTTCTTATTTTTATATATACTGCATGTTCAGAAGAGGATGAACACCAACACTTATGCTGTGTAAGGAGAAGTTAGGTTAAGAATATTACACTCATTTCAGGGTAATTGTAAAGTCTGTCCCTTTCTTCTACTTAAAACAGTAAATATAAATGCTTTGCAGAGTCTCTTGTGTATGTAAACACAAGATAGGAACTTGCGTAGTTCCTCTTGTTCATATGTCTTCTCATTCTTACTGGGAAGACTCTTGAACATCATAACCTATATTAAAATTTATGGATGACTGTTAAAGCACCAGCCTTCTTACTGGGAGTAGAATTTCATAGTCAATATTTGCATGAAGTGGGCAGTGAAAGAGAAGTCAACAAGTAGACTTGCTCTACTACCTGAAGCAAAGTCCACAGATTAAATAACTTGCTAAACCAAAGGAAAACAATCTTTAGATGTCTATGAATACTGATAATGAGTGAGCTATAAGAAGATGAGTAAAGATTTACTGAAGAACATGTTGCATAAAATAAAGATTTTGTTTGTATCCCAGCGTTCAGCACCCATAGCCATCATTATTGCTGTCTTCCAAGTTAATCAATCGTATACTTGAAATTTGGTTTGATTCCTGCAGCATTCCCTGTTAGAAAACTTTAGAAGTATTTGTCACACCCATTTCATCAATCTGTTTTTCCATGGGTGTGGTCCTCAGGTTAATTTTTATTTGAAATGGGGAGATTGCTTTAAAGATAATCAGTACTGCATTTTTCATTCAGACAAATTAATCTGCCCAGTTGCCACACATACTATTCCTCACAATAGCTTAAAGTTATTGCTCCTTTTCTGAAGTAGAAAAAACAAAATCTTGGTTGCAGTGGCTACAACAGGACAGAATAGCCATCTCTTCCAATACCAAAATCCCTCTGCTTGGTGGTGCATTGAATTCTATGTTTAAGCTACTCATCTAGTGCTGTATTCTCTCTGCTGTCAGATGTCTTTTCTGATTTAATAAGCTGGCTGGATACACTATTTGTTAGTAGGATGGAGTAAACCTACATTTGAGTTCAAGCAGTAGAATAATTTTTAAGTGAATCCCTGCAGCATCTTCCCTTACCATTTGTTGATGCTGTTTTGGTGCACGTGTACTAGATTTTTCTTGGAAGAATTTATCTCAGAAGTTCTGCTTCAGATATATACCAAACACTTCCTAGCTCTTAAAAGGATCTGAACCGGTGATTCATCACTGTGGGGTTCATCAGTGTACAATGGTGTCATCAACTCAACTAGACAAAATCTAGTCCAAAGTAAAACAATGAATGTGTACTATAGCTGCAGGGAGCCCAGCACCTGCTCCTTCAGTCTGTTTGTCTTCGCGTTTTGCTCTGAATTACTTGCTAATGTAGACATACCTTACAGCCCGTTTCTGACCCTGGAAACACTTTGCTCCAGTTCTACTGCAATAAATCTTAGAAAGGTGGCATGAAGAAACCCAAGGAAATTATCCACACATACTTGAACAGTATTTTTTTCTCAAGTCCAGCGATCACACAAACATTGGAAACAAATGGGTTATCCAGAACAAAGATAAAAACTGAATTCAAGAATTTTGGTTTATTTTTATGACCATAGTCATAAAATAGAATGGATTGTGTTTTCTAAATTGCAAAATTCTTCAAGTTGCTTAACACAATCTGCATTTTTAAGAACATAGAATAATGGATTATTATCATCCTGCCTTTAAAAGTTAGGATGAAATGTAAAATGGGATAAATCCCTGCTGTTAACAACTGTCAGGTGTAATTTTGCCTCGAGCTACAAGATGCCTAAAATAGTTCTACTACACATGTGAATGTGTCAAGGAAATAGAAGAGCATTGCTCTTGTAATTCGTCTCAGATAGCAGCTTTGATGTATGTCACTAGGTATCTGACACTTTTCTAGCTTTAAGAAGCAATGTAAAGTGTACAAGTTATTAATAAATATATTTTAAAGAAAGGTCTGTATTTTCTGGGTTTTGGTGTTAAGCTGTGTCCACATGCTCTGGCTGCTATAGCAGCAGAAAGATCCTGCAGGCCATCTGGAACTGTTCTTCACTTCTCCTCTGGAGGAGATACCACCCTTCCAGTCTCTTAACTAAGGAGTTCATTTGAACATGCCTGTCTTTTCTGATCAAAAGGGTAGAAAAGACCATCTTATTTTGATGAGTGTGGATTTAGCAGCAATTCTGAAGGAGGCAGTAACTTCTCATGAGGAAAGACGGGGTGACTAGTGATTATAATCTTTTCAGCCTGTGTTGTCTTCAACCAAGAAAGCAGATGGAAATACAGCTTTACTGCTTAATCAGTGTAATAAAGAAAGTACGGTTTGTCTGTTATTAGAAAAAATCTTTAAGCTAAATGACTTACAATCCTATTCAGAATGCAACTCTGAGTAAGTTTTCCAGAAATACTTAGGAAGACAAGTCTTCTAACCCATGATGGCATAGTATTATCTTAAATTCTAACAGTATGGTTGTAAACTCTAGGGAAATTTCTTTTGAAGTCAAATTAATGGTTGAAGTTTCATAGGAATTAACTTTGAAAACTAAATTTATATAACATTTGTAGTTGAACATTTGTGTTCTTTCATTGCTTTCTATGGAATTTGTTCGACAATTACAGAATCCGGTTAGACTACAACGTGACTCTGAAGTGTAGTATATTGTGATCAGTTTTTAAAAAAATGCCCATTCACTGGAAATAAACATTTGGAACTTTCAGAATACTTTTAACCATTATAATCTTAACATACTAGGTACAGTAAGAAAGTCACCTTGGAGCCAATATGTGCATTAAATGTCATGGGTTAAACCAAAGAAACAGCGAAAACAAATGAAACAGTGATTCCTAAATTAGAACTGCATCATCTTGTAAAAAGTCATTGTTTATGCCAATGTCTCCAGGTGTCAGCTGAATTATTAATGCAAAATCATTCTTCCAGCATCTGGCAGATACTCTGCTTCTAAGAAGACTGAGTTATGAAAGTAATATCAGTGCCAGAAGCTTTTCTTATTTTTCTTCTGTATCTATTTGGTAATTCACCAAATATAATTAAAACAGAATGATTTTCTAGAACTAACTTCTTTTAAGCTAAATAAGAAGCTCTTACAGCATCCTGTGTAAGAAGAGGTGAGTATGCTACTCCTGTGGTAGAGGTATTCAGTTATTCCCCTTTTTGCAGGAGTAGCATCTTCGTGACTATTAGCAGAGGAGATTTTGGAGTACTGTATGTCTTACTTAAACTAAGTAAATATTGCTATATAATGGGACTACAAAACCAAAATGTATTGGAAAACTAATAAAGGCAGGTAGAAGTTTAAGATTATTAAATACATTTAGGAGATATTTAAGTTAATTGGGAACATGTTGACTTGAAAAAGTACTGAGTTTCTCTATTCATAATATTGGAAACACCAATCGGTTTACTTGGGTTTTAAATGTTCATCTATTACGGAGATTAAGCATTTTAAAAGATGATGCAGTTGTAATTTTCAAAGATACCCTGTCCCTGTGAATTTATCTTTCTAGGTGATATGTGTTGGAAATATAAAGTATAAAACATTACTTCTAGTTTACCTGTAAATTTTGCTTGTAGCCCTTAAAGAATTAACTGAGTTGGCACCAAGGAGTTATCAGAGAGAAACCAGCTATATTTAATCTCAACCTAAGTGGTTAAATTGTCTACAGTAATAAAAACTCTTTTATGTTTTTTATGTTATGTTTTTCTATTTTTAATTACTTAAAGGAATGCAAGTGTTTTCTCCTATGATGTTTCTAAATTATCACTTCTGATTTTGGAGCTGTATTTTATCAGGATATTTTTTCCCTGATAGCTGAGCCATGTTTTAAATTTTGCATACTATACTGCAGGTAAACAAATCATCAATACCAGTATTCACTTCACCTAGCTGTGGCATCCTGCCCATCCCCAAGTGTGCTGAAATACACCACAGCCATGTAAACAGTCAATAACTCAATATTCACCTTTGTCAAAGAAATGTTTTAGATGATGGTTGTTTTCTGAATTATATTATTATATAATATATAATATATATAATATAACTGAATTATATTATTATAACTTCTAGTTCTATTTCCAGAAATCTCAGAAATGAGATTACTCACAGCACCTAGGTCCATGACAGGATTTTAGTAGCACCTTGTTCTTGTAACTCCTCAAATGTATTAAAATAAAGACTGGACCATAAGTAGAAATTAGGACCATGTATAACCAGTGTCAAATAGCAGAATGTAGCCTTTTCTTCTTGCAATATATTATAGAAAACATTTCCTAACACGAGGTGGAAAATGTATACTAAACTATTTGCATGTGTGTGTATATGTGTCTAAATGCACATACACGGAGAGCTTTTTGGATTTCAGCTCAAAAGTACATGATGTTATTTTTTAACAGAATTGGTGTGCCCTGATTATATTTTAAACTAATATATGCCAGAAAAAAAATAATTTCTTTTGCGTAAGGAGAACTAAAAAGTTACTTTCTCTATGAAGAAAAGATTTTGCTTAGCTTTATTCTTAAAAAACAGAGCAGGAATGTAGTTATTTCTGTCAGGGGAGAAGTGGGGATAAAATATGAGTGTATTGAACTGAGATATATTAAAAGTATCTTAGCATTTTAAAGGCATAGCCACAAGCTAATATTGAGATATGATAACAACAAGTTCTGTGACTGAAATGCTGTGTTTATAGTCCTCTCAAGGGATTTTCCTGTCACTGTTGCATGTTTGGTAGATAACCTTTCCTGCTAAACACATATTTGTTTTCTTTATTTAGCTGGTTGGGCTTTTTTTCTAACTGGCACATGTGAAAATATAAACATCAAGGAGCTTCAAGTAGTCTAGTAGACTAGATTCCATAAGTACTAAAAAAACCATTCCTCTCTTGAGGAACTGATAAGTAGAGATTAAAGAGAAAAGAGGGAATGGGCAAATGGAAGTGGTGGGAATGGAAAAGACAAGACATGGGAAGTCTGCAGAACTAAAGGCATTTTACAAGTTTGGTGTGAAGATAGACAAAGCACAGTGGGACATATTTCAAATGTGAAATTCAATAACTAATTTCTTTTTTGATTGTATATTGTAGGTATTTCCATTGTGATTGGGAATTTTCATTTAATCACTATGCTTAGTTCCAAAAACAAATATCACAATTCATAAAATTATTTGAAGGGTAAATTTTAAATTAACACATGACATTTCTGTGAGCAACATCTCATTCAAGCTTAACTAGAATCTTGAATTTTCTATAGATATCAAGTATAAACTTTTGCAAATATTAAACTTCATGCTTAGAATCTTACACCAGGGTCTTTCTGGTAATGTTCAAGAGGAAGCTGTTGTGAAGAGCCAACTATCCCACACTGTTGTACTCTGACAATCTTGTATTGTCTTCTTAAATATCTGTTCCTGACTCTTGTTGGAGACATTCACTGAATTAGATAGATCCTAAGTCTAACTGAGAATAACAGTTTAAGATGTTACATTGTTTTTACTTTTTAAACAGAATAATGGCAAGACACCTCCTCAGTCTGTTTGTCTGTTTTTTTGTACTGTAATATTTTGGTGCATAATTTGAAAAGCAAGAAATATGCATTGACTACCAAGTACTTCAGAAATTACTCATTCAGTAATGGTAGATGGAATATCATTTACAGTATTCTGCTATTTTGGGTTTGGACCAATAGTAAGAAGTCTACTGCAAAACCTTCCAGTTAATGTTTGACTTCCAGCTGCATCCAGGAGTAACATCTTTGCCTATGAAGTTACATGGTGTCTCATGAGTTATCATAAAAGATTTATATCCAGCTTGAATACTTTGAAGAGTACTGGGGTTTATACTCAGTGTAATACTGCTTATTATACAGTACATCATATCTGCTCTGAAACATTTTGAAAATTAGCTTTAAAATATTTTTAGACTAAATGTTGAAGGATTTGTTTGTACAGAGAAGACAATTGCCTACGGATGTATTTGTTGTCAGCATTCACAGAGGAATTATTTCACTGTCATGTTTCACATTTTTATTTATTACATATCTATTATACCTCAATATCCTCTTTTCCCTTCTTTTTTTTTCTTTTAGATTCATAACCAATACCCAACAGAGTTTGAGTTCAATCAATATTATCTGAAATTTCTAGCTTTTCATCACATATCAAATAGATTTAAAACATTCCTTCTGGATTCAGATTATGAAAGACTTGAACATGGTATGTGTACTTTTTTATTACATATTGGTTTTGTAGTTGTTGGTATTTATCTCATCAGTATTTGGTCTACCAAAATTTATCCAGTTTGAGAAGGCCTGGTAACTGCACAGTGATGATGTCATTAATTCCATTTGGGGAATATGAAGGAAAATAGAGGTGAAGAACATGTAGAGTTTTCTGAATGAATAATTACTGAGCCATCCCACTGATGAGTCTAAGAGAGAGCGGAAAGAACTAGTGCCATGCCTCAGGGTTTTTTGGTAATTTATCCGCATGGTTCAGTTCCTTATTTTAATATTCCTTGTTTCAATACCTTATTTTAACAGAAACAAAGTCTTTTCAGAGTGGGCGTGAGGTTTCAGGAAACACAAGCTTTTCTGTCGATTGTGGCTCATTTTCTCTTGCATCCTCTTCAGTGTTTCTCTTCTATTTCCTTTTTACTCCATCTATCACGTTACTGGATCTGAGGTCCTGTCTACTCCCAAAGCCCTCTTAACAGGACTTCACAGCCATGGCTGAGGCTGTTCCTGGAACGTGTTCACTAAGCAAAATACTTGCGAATTCTGAATTTCACTGCTTCATGGGGTGTTTCTCATGGCATGCGATTAGGTTTAATGCTTTTCTTCAAAACTGTGGTAACTGGAACAGACTGAACTTGAGCAGCCATTTTATTTTTTAAAAAAAAGTTTCCATTATTTACCTTCATTTTGAACAAAAGCAAGGAGTTGGAGTCAAGGACCTCCTGTGGTTCCTTCCAACCTGGATTGTTACATGGTTCTGCAGCTGGTGTGGGAGGGTGTAGTTTTGTTTGGTTTGGGTAGTTTGCTCTCAAATACTATTTAATGAAATATAAAATCCTGTTTCCAGTAGTCTTTGGATAAACCTTATGTCCTTGCGGAGTCATTTCGGATGACAAATCTTTGACTACCTTATTTACTCCAGCCTGATTTGTTTTTCCTGACATGAGGTAGCAAGTAATTTCAGGTGCAGCTGGTCCAGCAGGTTGGAAGGTCCGGTAACCTCTTGTAGTGGGCAGCAGAATCAGTTAGCAGGGCTTGGTGATCTGCTGAGTCAGCATAGCTGCAGGCAGAAAGGGACATTCTTAAATACTCTTAAGTATTTCAGCAAATTTCACTACAGATTTATAAATACAATGCTACTTAATATTTTTTCATGCAAAATGGATATTCTACCAGTTTGTGGCAGAGTGGCAGTTGCAAAGTGCAGCAGTTGTTTCGTAAAATGCAATCTCTTATTGCAGTGGCATTTGATAGTAGATTTTACTGTACATTTAGTCTGTGAAATGCCTTTTGGCTATGGCTTAGTGTTTGTTATGTATTATCATAAAACTGTCTTTTTACTGCTGTTATTTTCCCTAGGGACATTGTTTGAAGATAAAGGAGATAAACATGCTAAAAAAGGAATTTGTATTTGGGAATGTATTGAAAAGATGCACAAAAGGAGCCCTGTTTTCTTCAATTACCTCTATGCCCCTGCTGAAATAGAGGTATGACTTAAAAAAAACCAAAAAACAACCACAGGTGTTTTGTTATTCGAAGTGAATCCTTGAATACATTTTGATAACTTAATTCTTCTCAACTAAATTAAGCATTTGGCAGAAAAAGTTGGCCGCCTTTATCGATTTGGAGTAGTGTGTCACAGGCTTATATTCTCAGTTGTCTTAGTTACGGAAATGTCATTTAAAGGGACAAATTCTGGAGCTGAGGTTAAATGAGGATCTTTTGTTTGATTTCATTTAATTATATGAATGATTATAAAAATGATCCGAAAGTGCACAGATTTTTTTTAAAAAAATTACATATTGCAAATCTTAGCATACATAGCCCCTTTTATTCAAGTCTGAATCAACCTAATTTTTAAAAAAAGAAAAAATATTATTTTCTTAAAGATATTTTGAGTATATCCCAGATCACTATTGCAGTCAACAGTGCAGACATGCAACCACACACACATACTCACCTAGTAACGTGATGGTGCAAGAGAGAGGAGGAAGAGAACAAGAGGGTCACAATCAGTGGATAGAAAATGCTTCAGAAACATTTATATAAAACATTACTGTGATGAATTCAGAGCTTTATAGACTGCTTGTTCACTGTATGTTTTATCCACTTTGCTGTAGCCTGATCAGTATGCAATCGGGAGTAGCTTTTGATATATTGATATTGTTCTCTTTTTTTTTTTTGGAAGAAACTATTTTTCCTCGTATGAAATGATGTCGTAGTAGCAGAATTAGTCATGGTAGCAGAATTAATCATGATAGCAGACTTAGTGATTGTGACTGAGCATTACTCTTCAGACTTTAAAATTGCCTGTTCACCTGAGGCAGTAATTGTCTTCAAGCAAGGTGTATGCAAACTGAAAGTCTTACCTTATTTTTTAAAAGAATGAAGAAAAATTAATTTAAAATGATCTGTTTAAACTACTCTGAAAGATCTGTAGTCCCTGGCTACCTACCTCACATTACCTTTTTTTTCTAAGTGGCATGTCCACCTACGTTATACAGCCTGTCTCCTTTCTCTGGCGGTGAAGAGTCTTGGATTTTCTGCTGAGAAAAATTGAAGGGTGGTTCCTGTCAAGTGCCTTTAGTATCTTTAATAGGAGGCACAAAGACTGTGAGTGTACCAGCTGCATATGGTGAATTAGGCACCTGGTTTAGTAGAAGAATAAAAATGGGCAGTATGTTCCCAAAGCTAGTATTAGTTTTAGATTTTGATCTGGCTGAGCCAAGATCTTGATGTGTAAATTATCAAGCTGCAGCACTACTCACTCAGTGCAATATACCATTCAATGTAGAATAATCTAGAAAATGTAAGTATTGTATTGTAAGTCTGAAACTCAATGATTTCTGTCATTACAATAAAATTTTGTTTCACATAGGCACTGAAACCAAATGTGAATATGTCCAGCCTCAAAAAGTGGGATTATTATGTAGAAGAGATTTTGTCTACAGGTCCTTCCTATGATTGGACCATGGTAACTGCAAAATGCAGTGTTTCCGAGGAAACTGAGCAAACAGATGGTTCTCACTCTCAGACTAAGAGGAAAATAGTATGGCCATGTTATGATGATGTTAAAAAAATACAACCTGATGCCATCAGCAGCCTTTTAAATGTAAGTACATGTGTTACACAGAACAGTAAGTTCTCTTATGCTCATGAATTTTTACTTCATATTTATATTTGTATTTACTTTTTATTTAAATTACTGCCTTTTAGATATACTTTTATTAAAAGGATCATGATAGATGTTGATACAGGTATTTAGTAAAACAGACTGTTTGATCTCAAGGAGTGTTGGTTGGTGTGGGAATCAATCAAGCTTCCTGCAAAGCTTGTGTTGTTCTGAGTGAACATTTCTCTGGAAGTACTCCTTAATAATAGTTAATGACTGTGAGAAAACCAGTCATAGTTTCACTTTTTTCACTGTCTTTTTTTAAATAATAAGGTATGTAGCATATTACATTTTTAGGTTGCCTTTTGTAAGAAATGCAAGAACAATTCTTTTTACTTAGTTTAAAGAAGGTGTGCGGTTAAATGACAAAGACCCTGATTTCCAGGCAGATCAGAAAACAGAATCTGACACTTGTTGATTAGCAATTGGGAGGCAGATACATAAGCATAAACTGAACATCTTGGTCCAAAAGTCTCAAAAAAGATTTTCATGCTTGCTCTTAGTTTATTCATGTTTACTAGGTCCAAACTTGTAAATTTATATTGTTCAGAATATTTTGGTACTTAAAATAGGTGCTTGATTTTGGCTTTTTCTTGTTTGGGCTCATGTAGGCTGCTTAGGTTTTATCCTTTATTCATTAGAAGGTGAAAAAGAATCCCATTGTTGTGATGATTTTTGTAGTTATTTAGAATAATTTAACATCCATATTTTCTTGTATATTTATTGTTTTATTATAATTAATTGATTAATATTCCTAATATTTAGATTATAATCTTAACTGATAGTGCAGGAAAATGGCAAGGGCCTGTTTCACTTCCTGGAGCTATTGTTTCAAGCCACATGCATATTCAGATATGCATACTTTGTACAGGTTTTTATCTTGAAAACTATTTGCATACTTCACCTTATATTACAGCTGGCATTATTGAACCTAATATTACAATGCTTGTAAAATTGGGATATGCTGTGGGTCCCTGAACTCCCTCGAATCAAAGGTGATTTTTAGCAAAATCTCAAGGCGGGAAGTTTCTGAATGGATTTGAGTCCTTGAGGATAGACTTGCTTTTGCTAGGGAGTTAGCCTTATTCTGGCACATTCCTCAGATTTCTTTTGGTCCATTCTTTTCAATCATGATCAACCAAACACAGGAACAACGTTCAATTTAAAAAATAATGAGATAATCATTTGTGAAACTCCCCTTCACTGAAAATAAAATAACCAGAACTACTGAGAGCCTATCATTTCACAAGTGCAAAGAAAGAGCTGCCTCTCTCGGCAGCAGCCTTATTAGGGATTCTTTAGCAGAAAACCCCAGAGCTTTCATATCAGGTAACCAGAGCCCAGAACTACATCAGGAATATAGCAGCAATGTTCTGTGTTTCTTCCTGGGGTAGATGCCAAACTATCTGTATCCAAAGTGTGAGAAACTGCCATATAGCAGGGAAGTTAGCCATATTATATCCCAAAGATATGTGGGTCAGGTTTTATAGAGTTTAAATGTTATTTGTGAATTAGATTATAGTAATAAAAGATAGCAATGGAGAGAAACACTTGGAAAACTTTGAAGAGGTTGTATAAAGGTTACAAAAATATTCTTCTAAGTTTAAAAAGCAAAGTGAACTTTATTTTAAAACAAGTTGTTAATTTAGGGCTATTGCTGATGTAGGAGAAAGACCTCTCTTTAATCATAAATCCATTGAGAATGTGTTGGTATCCGAAAAATGTTTGAACTGAGACCATATTTAGTAGTGGTAAATTATTAGGAAAGATTGATTCTCCCCTAGTTTATAATGATAAGCCCTAATTTGTTTGTTCAAAAGATACTTTTCAGTTGAAAACTGGATAGTACTCTTCAGGATGCAAAGCTGAAACAGAAACGTTATGAGTGTCTTAAATCACAGTTTTCCATGATAGAATGTGGTGCTCTTCAGTTAAGAGCAAAACTGTGTTCTGGGTACATAGCAATCCACTACTGTGTGTGATGGCTGTATAGTTTCCATAAATCCTTATGTTTATGACTTTTAAAAAGTTAAACAATCTACATGTTTCATTCATTTAGTTCTAAATAAAACCTTTTAAAGATTGCAGAAAATAAAATGCATTTTAGAATACCCATTTGTGTACAAAGCTTCTCAGTTCACTTCTACCCCATCAGAACCAGCCAACAAATATAAGCTTGGTTGTTCAAATCTTAAGTTCTCAGAAGTGTACTTTGGAGACATAAATGTTTGAAAGTAGATCCAAACAGAGGTGCTTCTCTTTAAGACCTCTTTCAAATGGCCTTTCTGTATGATAGAAATCAGGAACAGTGTACCAATGGTGAGAGTAGCTACCCATCCATTTCTTTAAGAAAATGAAAGGCAGTTGTGAAACAGCACAGTATGCCTCCATTTTCTCTTTCAGAGATTAGTTGCAAATAGTTTTAAAATAATTTCTCCATTTTAAAAAGATAGATTTCTGCATAAACCTCAAAAGCAACTCATTTGACAGGAACGTGGTGGTTCCTGCTGCTTTTCTTTTTTTTTTTTGCAAGCACTTGCTTTTGTTGCTTGTAATTCAATAAGATTATACCACAGTGTAGTGCATTCAAGAGCCAGGTCTTCAATACAGGTTAAAGTTGTGGGTTACAGGTTTCCTATAAAGACTAATGCTTCAAATTATCCTTTGACATAAGTATGTTGTGATACATTATAAATGAGCTAACTTATCAGTGTGACGTTCAGCAAAGGGAAGTGCAAAGTCCTGCACCTGGGGAGGAACAACTCCATGCACCAACGTATGCTGAAGGAGCCCAGCTGGAAAAGAGCTTTGCCAAAAGGGCTCTGGGGGTCCTGGGGAACAGCAAGCTGACTGTGATCCAACAACACGCCCTTGCAGCAATGACGGGTGGTGGTATCCTGGGTTAGATTAAGCCTGTTGTCTGCAGATTGAGGGAGTTGATCCTTTCCCTCTATTCAGTCCTGCTATGGCCAAACCTGAAGTACTATGGCCAGTTCTGGGCTCCCTTGTAGAAGAGAAAGATAGGACTACTGGCTAGATAGAGTCCAGCAAGTGGCCACAAAGATGATTAAGGGACTGGAGCATCTCCAGAAAGGCTGAGAGAGTTTGAACTGTTTAGCCTACAGAAGGGAAGGCTTAGGGGGGAAATCTAATCAACAGATATTTGGAGAGAAGGTGTAAAGAAGATGGAGCCAAACTCTTTTCAGTGGTGCCCAGTGACAGGACTAGAGGCAATGGGCACAAACTGAAACACAGGAGGTTCCATCTGAACATCAGGAAGCACTTTTTCACTGTGAGGGTGACTAAGCGCTGGCACAGATTGCCCAGGGAGGTTGTGAAGTCTCCATCCTTGTAGATACTCAGAAGCTGTCTGGATGCAGTCCTTGGCAACTGGCTTTAAGCAGCCCTGCTTCAGCGGGGAGGTTGGAGCTGCTGACCGCCAGGGGTCAATTCCAGCTTCAACCATTCTGTGATATATGCCTGGTTGCTGGTTGTGTTAGAAGTAGCAAGCTACCAATATTTCAGTGAAAATGCAAGTCAAATCTGCATCTCCACTGTTTCCCACTAACTTCCCTAGAAAAGGAGTCAATCCCCATAATTCACTTGGGAGTGGCTCAACTTCCATGAATTGTGAGAGCTGAATCTACATGTCTTATTCTTACAGATAAGCAGTTACATCATTTAACATGAGATGGTAGCTCAAAGAGAGGTTGGCAAACTCAAAAATGCCACTTCAGGGTGCCAGTCACCCAAATTAACTCTGCCATAAATATATGCCATAAAGGACTAAAGCTGTAGAAGGGGTCAATAAAAAAACAGCGAAATGATAAAAATAGCACTTCTGATTATGAGCTGTTTAAGAACTTTCGTTTATGTGCCAAAAAGACTGATCCGTCAAAATGAACCCTGAGCCAAAACATTTATTCCAAATATTGAACAACTAGACACGTACAACTGTTACACACACGAGTCTGAACACTTGGCAGAGGCAGCAGTTCAATCACTAGATACAAATTCAGCATCTTTGCATTTATAGGCGAAGTCTCAAGCCTGTAGCCCAGGAGTTGAAGAGAAAATACTGACAAGGAAGGACTTCCAAAACATGCTCTGTCATAGTCAAGGCAGTTCACTAGTGTAGGGCTTTGTCCAGATTGCTTTGTGTGTGCACAAACATATTGTGGTTACAAAGGAGGTGATCATTCAAATATTATAAAGCAGATTACTTAGCAGATACATCTTTTGAAAGGCACAGTAGTGCTAATTGCTTGGAATTACTTAATTTCAGGAAATGGGTATCTGTACTTGTTATAAGCTTTCTTTTTATACATTTTGACTTCTGCTCCCGTAAGTGTAGGCAACAGGAGATGAACAGAAAGATAAATGTCAGGAATTTTTCTTTTGAGGAAGTACAGCTATTCATAGTCCATTCCACACATGGAAGGAAAAAAATCTGATGTTTTTAGTAAAATTTAAAGCTGAAGAGGCAAGACTAAATCTCAGTGATTTATTGCTGTGTAAATTTTTTAATGGTGTTTTTTAAGGGAGAATATACTTCTAACTTTCCAAGTTATATATAGATTGTTGAAAGTTTTTCATTTTAAGTTCTGGAAGCACTACTCATTGTGGAGCCAAAAAAGAAGGAATGTGACCCAGTTGCTAAGTAATAAGTTTCAGTTACTTCCAGATTCTGCAGAGAAAGACTCATACTCAGAAGTCAGAACTAGGGTAGAAAGAGAATGATCAGATTAAAACCTGACTAACTTTTAGCACTGAAGAGCTTTTATCATTTTGTAGCAGTTTGGAAAGCTTTTTACATAAAAAGTCCATGGTAAATTGATTCAGTTGTACGTATCCCATCAGGAAGTTTTACACTCAGCTCTTTGAAAGAGAAACAAGTAATCTAGTGGAGCCTTTAGTATGGCTTGTGTTCACCATTCCTGACTTCTGTATCTACCTGTGAAGATACACCAATCAAAACTATTCTGGTTTTATTTCTTGGCATGTAGAGTGTTGTATAATATTTTATGGGTATGTGTCTTTCAACTGCCTCCGGTATTTAAGACTTGTGGTTCGGTTAAGCCAGATTTCTTAAATTCAGTTTTACTTTTGAGTTTTCTAATTTACCTTCAGCAAGGAAGATTTTGTGGAAGTATTTTACTCCTATTACACTGTCCAATACTGGCTTTTTTATTTTCACTTCAGAGTTCAGAATTTAGTTCAGGAGTTAATTTCCCAGTCAAAATGCTTTCTTACTTTAAACATATGGTCAGGTAGGACTTTCAGTTTCCTGAAGAAATTGTCATGCTAGAAGACCAATAGGAGCTGGAGAGTATTTTGAAATCTTCTTCAGTCATTTTGTATAGTAGAAGTAAATAAAGGCAGACTTACTGTTTCTACTTTGAAAATAAATGTCTTAAGTTTTAGTTGGCTTTTATATAGCAGGGGAATTCTCTGTCCTATGGCAGTTTTTGTTCCATCAATTCTTAATTGGATTTGCAAAATTGAATTTTTAATTTGATTTCCATAACAATACAGCTGTTGGAAGTAAAAATATAGAAAGGAAGCATGGCAAGGAATATGGTTCACACATAAAAGTAATGACAAATATATTGATAAGTGTTCACTAGTAAACATCAACTAATGAAATTGCCTCTTTTTACTTAACTTTGTATGCACTGTCTTATTAACAGGAAGCAACCCTAACTGGAGGTTATTAACATAGGTCATATTCCCAAGTCCCACATGTTGTTACAGTTTGGCAGCCAAATTGAATAAATCTTTCTGTTTCATTTCCTTCTTTTATTACAGCTTTGTATCCCATTCTGTCAAACAGTGTAAATGTTAATACTGGCAATGTACAATGTTGGTATCATAGCACAGAATTTGTTCTTTGTAAATATTTTTCTAAAATATAGCCTATCCTTATCATTGTCATGTTTCTATTATGGCAATTGGTGTTGAAATTTGTGTATTCAGGAGAACTAGCAGAGAACTGAAAGGACAGTGGTTCCTCCAACCTGTGACATGCAGGAAGAATGATGTGGCTGATGCTTTATTTGGTTGCCTTTTGCTGCTCAATCTGGCTAATTTCAGTTTGTAGCTGGCTTGACAGAGGTTTTTGGTACTTTAGTGGTAAACATGGCCTAGGAGTTCCTGTGTAAAAATGTTGACTAGAAAATGGTTGTATAAAATGATTGCCAGGAAGTCATCGGTTAGAAATGTTTATGTTTGAGAAAACCGTTGTCATTTGTTTCAGGAAATCGAAAGGTTGGAAAGTAAATTAAATCAGAGCCCAGAAAGGTGGCAACTTTTGTGGGAAAAGGTCAAAATGAATCTCAAGGATGACACCAGACAAGACAATGTAAGTAGCAGAAGAGCTCATCCAGCAGTATAATTTCAGTCCTGCTATATAGGCTACCTGGGGCACTGACAAAATCAATATTTCTTGGGATAAAATACTGCTCTTCAAAAATTGAATATGTTGTCCTAAAACATGATACTGGAGCTGTATTTCTGCATGTAGAAAAATATATTTATACATGTACTGTTTATCTAATTGCTTTTCTAGAGTAGATTAAGGCATACAGATTACAAGCATGAGCGTTCTACTAGTACACACTAATACACTACATGCCTTCATATATTTAAAAGATTTTTGAAGTACAAAAAAACTCAGTTCCTGAAAGTAGCCAAGATGAAAATGCAGAATTTCAGAGATGAGTAAAGAGAATTCCATGTCTAAAAGGAGTTTTGGAGTTGTAGATTCTAGTAAAGGTAGGAAGCGTTTATGCTTGTATTCCCAATTCTTGGCTCCATTAAAAGAAGAACTGACAATAGAGGCATTTTCTAAGTCAAAGGCTGCCTCTTTGCTATCTGCATGCACTAGGAAGAATGTTAGATACCGCTTTTTGTGAGCTTTCCCTGTAAACTTGATACAGTGAGTTTCCAGCTGAAGAGTCTACCCTAACTCTTCAGCTTCATGTGCTGCTTCAAATTTGCCAGTCTCCATGCAATGGTTAGTCCACAGCACTACTTTGTTATTTGTCCTTTGCTCTCAGGAAAGCAATATGCTTTATGCCTGTCAGAGTTATTTAAGTTCACTTCATACCCTAGACGAATTCAAGATGAAAAAGTTTTGTCCTAGCAAAGCAGAGGATTTTTTAGTTGAATTGGAAGCAGGAAAGAAAATGCAAGTATAAATATACCTCATATCAGTCTCCTGTCCTAGCTGTTATTCAAGGATTCTTGGATAAGTGCCATAGTGAAGGGTCAACCCCGAAGATAATGATGCTGTCGTCTAGATTAAGACCAAATTCAGGATCCCTCTTGTTCCCTGTTATTGAGATTCTGCTAAAATTAGGTGGATCTGTAAAGTAGCTCTTGGAAACTGTACTCTTTCTTTCTCTCTCTTCCCTCCCTTCCTTCTCTTCCCTCCTTTCCTTCTCTTCCCTTCTTTCCCTATGAAATTAGGGAAATTTATTGTATCCAAATGTCTGACTAGTTCTAGATGCTTCCGAGAAAGCAAGGCAGACATTGTTCAAGATTATATCGCTGGAATGTACAAGGCTTTGCTGAAATACTGATTTCTCACACCATGTGAACCTTTCTGCTTAAGAAATTCATTGAATTGCCATCCTTCTGACTTCTTGTCTGAGACAACGCTGATTTGTATTATGAAGATTTTTTTGCCTCATAATAATTCACAACTTATGTGTTGTACCATTTGTTATCAGTATAATGTTGAGACAGTGTCACAACCTAAAACGTATTGCATTACCTTTTTTCTTTTATTTTCACATTTTTTTAGCTCGGGAGACATCCTTCTGGCTCCTCAGGGATGGTGTCAGCTAATCTACATTCCTATCAAAAGAGGTCTTTGTTGGAAATACCTGACAGTGGGCTGGGTGAAGAACAGAGCACAAGCATCTCTCCCTCTAACGGAGTAGACAGAAGAACAACCACGTTATACAATCATTTCACTTCGAAGAATGATGAAAACAGGTAAACTGAATAATCACAGAGTATTTATGAACCTCGTAGTAGAACGGCACGAGTCTCTGCCTTAGGAAAAAACCAGAAATTTTCATATGCACAGAATGCTTTGTGACTATTTTATTCCATCTTCATGGTTTTGATTACACTTAGTTGTCTTGGTGAGTGGGCCTCTATCTCCTCGCAATATCTTTCAATCTTTCCCTTTATATGCACAAGCAAATTGTAACTGCACATTTAATGCATCCAAAGAACCAAAACATTTACATTTATCAGTGTATCACAGTTACCAATAACTAAAACTATTGGTTTAAACTGATTGGGTTTACTGCTGTAAAAGAAGTGCTAGAATATGTATGTAGTCATTTGGGGGCTTTTGTATATCACCAGTATTCATTCATATTATGGAATCACGTGCCATTTGTATTTTGTGTACCTTTCAGATCTTTTGAAGGTACACTATACAAAAGAGGAGCTTTACTAAAGGGTTGGAAACCTCGCTGGTTTGTGCTGGATGTGACAAAACACCAGGTAAAAGCTTTTCAGATAATGGATTTTTTTGTGACTAGTTTTCTGCTTTTTTATTTACTGGGTTTGTATAGATTGATTTTACAAAAAATATTAAAAATGCTAATTTTCAAATGTAGCATATGTGTTACATCATTATAGAGCTGTAGCTGTTTTTATCTTGTGTGTCTTGTAGCTGATGCAGCATTCTACATGGACAGAAGTGGTTTAGGGTTTTGGGTTTTTTTTTTAAATGATGGTAACTGTTTAGCATAAAATCATAAAAGACTTAATGAACTGGAAGTTATGCATTATTGTTTAGGCCCAGACTTTTTTGCCTGCTTTGTACCTCTGGAAAAACCCCCGTTTAGTGCCTGAGGACATTTCCTGGGCATTGTGGTATACAAGCAATTTAAAGCACTGCTAACTCTGGAATGTCATTAAGCAATTAAGTGGTGCACCTAATTTGCCCTTTAATATGACCTCTTAGTTTCCACAAGAAATAAAAACTCTTTCTAAACTAGACAGCAAAATCTTAGAAGATATTTCCTAGAGTGCAACTGGGATGCTAAGACTTAATATCGTAACTGATAACAAGTTTAATTCAGGCATTCATATTGAAACTGTAGTAGTTACTGTACATTCAGTGTGTTATTTTACAGTCTCTTTGTACCTCAAGGACTTTGCAATGAGCATTTGTCTTTGCAACTAAAAGGACATGATATACCCTGGAAAATCACGATCTGAATTGGTTCAGCAGAAAAATCCATTTACCTCACTTGACTTTTCATTTTTTTTCTCTTACTGGTATTTGAGAAATCCAACTTGAAATGTCTGAATGAAAGACTTTTCAAATACAGAGAAACAAAGTCATGGATCGCTCTGAAATGAGTTGGAATTTTTTAAAAGTCTTGAGTTAAAATTTTGTCTCAAATCTCTATTTCTAAAAGTCCTGCAATGCCAAATTCCTGATTGAACAACAATTTCAGGTGCCATATATAGGAGTATTTTAGATTAATTATAGTGACCTAAATTTAGTAGCAAAAGTATTCATAAATATTCTGACAAATCATTGCATGGCAAGGAACTCTAAAAACAGAAGAGATCTGCTGGTTTAAACATTTTACCCAATTTACAATGTTTGCCAGAATTCTGCAGTGGAAATTTGTGGTCTCATGGACTTTAAATAACATTGGGTTATCAAGCAGTAATATTCATTGAGCCAATTACTCCACACAGTGTGGATTGTAACCTCTGAGACTCATGTATGCTTTTATGTAAAAATATTAATTTATTGTAATCAATACACTTAAAAATTATGTAATAAAGGTAAAGATAGTTATCTTTTAAAATCCTGATTGAAGGTTTCTAGATTAGTGTGGTAAAATACCAACAAATGTGCTGATTATAATTATTCTTTCTGATATACAGGAGAAAGGGTTCATTTTGCCAAAACCAAAAATATTTTAACAGTTTTTGCATATCGAGATATCCTCCTGAGTATCACAGATGTTATCACAGAGTAGTAAAGGTCAATCTTAGTTGGATTTCTGTTGTTTAACCTTTACTATGAAAGTTTGCTTTACTGTTTTGCATTGGTTTATGGGAATTTTTTCTTAATTTTTTTTTTTTCTTGCAAAAGCAAGTGTCAGATTTCCTCTTCTGGAACTTGTTTGCATATTGAAACTCATTTTACAGAGTGGTTAACATTCCTATCAAAGTATCTTTGCGAGGAAGAAAAAAAAAGCCAGCTTCATTCAGCCACAAAGTGCAGTATAGGAAAATATGAGTTTTCTGTGTAGTTTAAAATTATCTAAAAATATATATTAAATGATGATTATTTTAAATTCTTGAAATATAGAGAATAAGTATTGTATTAATTCCTTGATGAAGTAAAGCTTTTGTGTTAATTTCAATATAATGAACAGTGAAAAGAGTTTCTGTTAGAAAACCTGATGAGGAGTGCTGAATCCTAAAGACCGGGTTCTGTTTTCATCCTTCACATATTCTCTGCCCAGAAGCAATACGTGACTATTTGAAGCTTCTCTGCTCTGAAACTCTGGTAACAGAATGCTCCTCCCCAGCTGTGTGTCCGCACAGGAGCAGGTAGTGGAGACTTTGCTGTTACCCAGACACGTCAAATGGAGGACTGGCTATCACCAGCCCCGCTGTTTCATGTACACCAAACCTCTGGCTTCTGCCATTTTTGTCTTAGAAGTCTCCCATGTCTTGATGTCCTGTGGTCCTAATAATATTTATGCCTCCAACCCTTACCCCTCTATGCCCCCGGGCTGAATTCAGGAAAAAGGAAGAAGTAGTGAAAGGTCCATTTAAATAGCATGTTTTGAATTTATTTTCTCTTGTGGCCTAGCTGCGATACTATGATTCTGGTGAGGATACGAGCTGTAAGGGACACATAGACCTTGCAGAAGTAGAAACTGTGATTCCTGCTTCTCCAACAATCGGAGCCCCAAAACATGCAAGTGAAAAAGCATTTTTTGATGTAAGTATGTCTGATCTTTGCTTAATCTTTCTGTGAAACTTTCTTTTCTTGGTTTGTTTAACCTGGTGCTTTGAGTCCTTCTGGAAGGCATGAGCTAGGAAGGAGCTGTCACGCCAAAACAAGACAGAAAGTTTTTACACAGCTAACACTCAACTGGAGTGTTCCAGTCTCAACTGGAGAAGTTCACAAAATGTTACCCAAAATTTAGACCCAATTATTACATTGAGTTTGCAGCTTAAAATAAAGTTGCAAGTTTCTTTTTCTCTTTTGCGTGTTGTTATGTCTCTCTTCATGTTCTTATTTTTCCTTTGCAGTTGAAGACGAATAAGCGTGTATATAATTTTTGTGCCCAGGATGCACAGAGCGCTCAACAATGGATGGATAGGATCCAGAGTTGCATCTCAGATGCTTAGAAAGGAAAAACATTCCATAATAAAGACACATTTAAAGCACCTCTTCCTGTAAGAAGCTAAGTTCTGAAATGTTACTGACAGCCAACCAGCCTTCCTTACATTTCAGCCATAAAATCTCGTAATATGCTAAAATTCCATATCTGTTTGATAATTATAACCATGGTAACTGTTTTTTTTTCTGCAGGGACTTTGTAAAATAATAATCCATTTATTCTGAATTTCCACATTTTTCAGTACAATTCCTAGCTAAAAAAATGGGCTGTATTTGCACTATCATCTAATCCTGGTTTTCTCATTTCAGAGCTATTCTAGTAGGAAGCCTGTCCAAAGGAGATTGTAGAATTTTTCCCTCCAGCATGAAGTGTATTTTCAATTTGTTTGTATTTTTAAATAGAATGTTCTTATTTCAAAGCCAGTCATAAATAAGAGGGAACACATCTACAATTCCTAAAAATAGAAAAATAATTGAAGCTTGTGAGTCCACTGACATATATATCATGTTGCCAATGTTTATAGACAGTTGATATTTTGAAGACCAAAAAGTGAAATTGCCCAATATCAGACTTTCAAGTCTCTTCTCAGCGTGCAGGTCATTCGCTAATCTTGTGCTCTACTGAGTGCTTCTGCAATGTAGTTACGGAATTTAAAATACTAGGGATTACATGAAGGTCCTAGCAATTACAATGGGATAAATCTAAGAAAAATGGCCAACACTATCCAGGAGAAACAGAAGACAGCAAGCTAGAAATTCAGTAAAAGAAAGATCTCTTATGTGTGAGTTGTATATGTTAATTTATATGCCGTTCTGCTCACTGTAAAATAACAAACGTGATAATGCACTAAACAATGAAGCAAGCACTTGCACTGAAGTCTTTAAAATGCAGACATTTTGCAGGACAGAGGTAAGTTATTTATAGCAGAACAAAATTAGCTAGTTAACAACATTTACAGATATTAAATATGTACATAAAGAGGTTTGATGTGTTGTGATTTGATACTTTTTAAAAATTTTTGCACATGAATTCAAAACTGTTTATAGATTTTTACATTTGATAAAATTGTGTTTGTTCAGCTTAAAATCCTGGTGAAACATTTTTAGTAGCCCCGAACTAGTAGAAATTTTACAGTCTACAAATAGTGATGACATTGAGTAAAATATGTAGGTAATTAAACCATTTTTTCTATTTTGAGATGTTAATATGTTAAATAGCACACTAATATTACAAAAGGTTTGTATATAGATTCACTATTTTCTCATTTTCCCAGATGTTCTGCTTATAATTTAATGTCAGCCTAACGAAACTGACTATACTTATGAGATTTTTCAGTTGTTAAATTGTTTGTGGTTTTTTTATAACTAATGTATTTTGTCAGAAAAGAACATGAATTTCTTGCCACACACAATAGGAAATGCAGCTGTTTTTAACACATTTGCAGTTTCAAAACAAATATATGAAGGATTTTTCTAGCATTTTTCAATTGACAAATTTCCACCTGTGACAATGGTGTTTGCACATTTGTATTTTTCTTTGTATATGAAGTACTTTTATATGTACTTTGTAAAATACTGATCCTGTTCTTAGATTACATGAAAATATACATACCACTGCTTATTTTGTAACTGGTTAATTTTAACTCTTGTATGTTATGTGATATATGTATGCTAACCATCTTGTAATAAATACACTTCTTAAGGAAAAGTAAAACCTTTCCTTTTACTGTAAAAGAGAAAAAAAGAGACTCACGTTGAAATACTTCCACGGGCACAAGACAAATCCTTATTTACTCTGTATTAAGAAGAATGGGTGTATTAAAAGCAATGTGGTCTTTTGTATACTTGTAAATATTCTTACATGAAAGTTACACTTGAGCATCCTTAACTCAAAACAGTTATGAACAGTAACACTACAGACTAAAGAAATTAGAATTTAAAGCAAAATTATCATCTAACAAGTCTCAATGTCTAGCCTTTATTAAAAGGCTGAATACATGTAATTTCATACTAAGTCATTGATTAATGTTGTTAAACATATTTTTAAAAAACATTCTTGTATATCACAACATAAATGATCTGCATACTTCCACCCTGAGATTTCCTCCTCACTCATTTATATCCCCTTATTCAAAAATGGTCTATTCATAAGAAATAAAATATAAAAAATGACAAGGTCTTACTGGAGAATGTTGCATCTAAATTGAATTACTGACTGTAGTGGGGAATAGCAGAGTTAAAATGGAAAGGGAATGTGTGATGGAGGCAGGGGACCAGTGACAATTCTTGGATGCTGTGGTGCTTAGGTGATAAGGTTTGCCTCTTGAGCTTGGCATGGTTGCTAATGTTGCCTTAAATGTTGATCTCAATTTGTAGTGTCTGTATTGATGGAAAATGGACTTGAGCAACTTAACTTAAAAATATCCAAATAAAAGCTGAAATGAGATATATGATATTTGTGGTGTTTATATAAGGAATATACAAAGGAATGGTAGGCAAAGGCTCGTGGTGTGAAGGTACGAAGTTTGCAGTGTCCCTGAGGGTCTCTTTTGTTCAAAACAAATATTCAAATGGAGATTAGAGAAAATGTGAAGTTAGCATAGCGTAAGCTGCAGAGTTCGTCAGTGCGTTTGAGCTGTGGCAGCAGAAGTAGAGAATTAGGGACAAGGAATTTGAGTGGGAACAATTCTGTGTACAAAGGGATATGTCTTCATATTCTATGAAAATTTTCCAGAAAAAGGAACCCATCCAGAAGTGGGAATGAGGTAAACACGTGCTTCCTCTGGTGGGTCATATCACTCTTCCTTACTGTGTATCATATCATTCCTACTGTAGAAAAGGGAGAGTATTGTTGGGGGCTTCACATAAGAAAAGAAGATTGCTTGCCCTTCTCTTTGTCAAGTAACAAAATGCCCACATAATGTGACAGGATGAAATGAGTTGTATGTTTTGAAGAGTTGTTAATGGTATATTTTATTAGTAATTTCTCTTTCCTATCTAACATGGAAATATCTTCTATAAAAGTCCTTACTTTTGATGGAACTTTAGAATTAGTATACTCAAAATACTTAGCATGCCGCACACGTGGGTCACTGGTTATGTAATAACACACAAACAGCTAACAGACTCGGGAACAAATGTTCAAAACTTTGTATCACATCCCACACACATTATTTGTGTCTGATATTTTGTGAATTGCAGACATAACAAAAATGGGGTGATCTTGTCCAAATACTGTGATTTTGCCTTTTTATCCTGTAATATACTTGGAGTATACCTAAGTGGCTGCACCACATCTCTCATTTTTCATATTTGTGATCATCCAAATATTTTGTCTGTTCATGATTATCCTGTGGTTGCCTTGGGGAGTCAGAAAACTGAAATGAATCTACCAGTTCCCCAGTTATGCTGAAGTTCATGGTGAGTACCACTCTTGCACCTACTTTCTGGGGGTTTGTCTGTGTTTGATCAGTTTCTTCCCAAATGTTGGCTACTGTGCAAGCCAAGGGCAGTATTAGCATCCACATTCTCATTTAGGAGATTTGATCTTTTTCACATACAACTTTTTCTTAATTAACTGTCAAATAAGGAAACTGCAAGTTTACCCATGTTTCATCTCTTTACTTATTAGTCCAGCTAGATCTCAAAGAATAGATCACTAATACAAATACTGCTAAGAATTGGGTTTGTGTTTCTTTTTGCATCATGCAAAACCTCCAAAGATTAGTTTTATCTTTTTTAATTTTTCTGATGTAGACTTTTCCCATCTCAGCTGATATGACTTTTCACCCAAAGGAACTCTGTTAATTCTTTATCTTTAATTCACTACTCTTTAAGTAAGAGCAAATCAATTAAGTGTAATCAACTATGGGTGCCATCTGTATCCACAGTCACAGTAATTAAAACTCAAATGCTAACTCCCCTTCTTATCATTCATCACAGGGCTGCCTGCCGAGAGCTGAAGGGACTGAATACTGATGTCCGTTCCAGTTTAGCAGGCAACTATGAAATAAACACAGCTTTTAATGAGTTTAGATTGTCATGAGTCATTTCTGAGAAGACAAACGGTCTTTCTTAAACTGAGAGATTATTTCATATGTGACCTCTATATGTTATTCCTAGAAAGTTGTCAAAACCCAATTTTGGAACAAAAGGTAAAAGCTGTGTTCTAAAGGCAGGGTCTCCAGCATAATGTATTTATATCTTGATCTCTATGCAGACCCTACAAACCAGGAGATGTGCTAGTAGCAGATGTGTCTTCTAGGATATTCAAATGGAGCCTAAACTCTAGAAGATACACAGAGAGGCAATAATAGAGGATGGAAATAGTTAGGCTAAGAGGACCACAGTATATCCTGAAAAGAGGTACAGAGGTAGCAGTGGTTTCAGGTACTCCTTCCTGCCCCTCGTACTCACCTAGAAGAACCTGAGGCATAGTCATGGTTTACTTTAATATATATTTATTGATGACTTATTTATCATTTAATATTGACAAAATATCAATGTTTACATTGTTGTTTACTGAATTTCTCTCACTGTTCAACTCAGTAAGGATTCTTGTATTTCAAACCCACTCAGCCTGTCACCAAATAGGACCTCCAAAACTTGCAGCGTCCCTTTCTGTTAAAAGTCTCCATTGATTGTGCAAAATTAGTACTAGGTACAACATCCATGTTCAGTGATGAACAGACAAGAGTTTGCATTTAACAGTTCAGAAGAATGTTCTGTGCAAATCCATTCTCAATAAGAAGAACTTGTCAAGTAGCTCAAGAAATGAGCGTCACACTGACAGCACCTGAGGACTTCTCCAGGTTGCACTGTCTGTGGGCCATCTTTATTGGAATCACCAGTGAGCTAAAATTCTATTCATATCAAGGCCTCCAGTAAGTTCAAAACTATAACTTCATAAATATGTGTGTAATTATGAATGAAGCTCAATATAGTAAGCTATAGTACAGGTAAAATCACTCTTATGTTTAAATAATTACATGTGCACTCACAGCCCAGAAGACCAGCCATAACCAGGGCTGCATCAAAAGAAGCGTGGCCAGCAGGTCAAGGGAGATAATTCTGCCCCTCTACTCTGCTCTGGCAAGACCACACCTGGAATTCTGTGTCCAGCTCTGGAACCTTCAGCACAGCAAAGACAAGGAGTTGCTGGAGCAAGTCCAGAGGAGTGCCACAAAAATTATCAGAGACATCAAGCACCTCTACTATGAGGAAAGGCTTAGAAAGTTTGGGTTTTCAGCCTGGAGAAGAGAAAGCTATGGAGAGACCTTATCGTGGCCTTTCAGTGCCTAAAGGGGGCCTATAATAATGATATTGACAGATTTTTAGCAGGGCCTGTTGCAAAAGGACAAGAAGTAAAGGTTTTTAAAAGACGACAGATTCAGACTAGGTAGAAGGAAGAAAATTGTAGTGATGAGGGTAGTGACACTCTGGAGCAGGTCACCCAGAGAGGTGGTAGATGCCACGTGCCTGGAAACATGCAAGGTCAGGTTGGACGGGGCTCTGAGGAACCTGATCTGGTTGAAGATGTCCCTGCTGGCTGCAGGGGGGCTGGACTGAGTGACCATTCTATAGTCACCCAAACCATTCTATGAGTCTATGTTCAGGTTTTGCACACGTTGCATTGTTCTTGTGCCATCACAATAGTTAAAACTTTGATTTTATTTCCCTGGGCTCAGATTAACACTGGCAAATATTTAATGCAATAGTAGAAGCAAATGCTTATACTAACATTTTCTTAACTCAAAAGTACTTCTATTGTGTTTATTATACAGCATTCAAATCTTCGTAGTGTTTCACACAGGCAAATTATTTAGGATTGGAATTCCAAAAAACAAATTGAAGTGTTGGTGATGCAGTTACCATTGAATTCTGATGGAGTTGGGATGCCTGTAAGATATTTTTCTTTGAGATATTCTTTTTAAATTTTATTTAAAATACCCAGCTTGCTCCTAGCACCTCCTGAACTCGAGCATCAGTAATTAATGAATTTGCTTTCAAGTGAAATGAAATTAACTTCAGAAATATCTTATGCTTTTCTTACTTTATTCAAAAAACTAGTTTTATTCATCTTTAGTACTGTTTTGTGACAAAAAAAACCGTAAAAATTTAAGTGAGAATTAACTTGGTGTCTTCTGCTTCAGGATCCTGATTGAAAAGAAAGCTTGCAGTAAGCCTAGCCTTATTTTCTGGTATGAGTGTGTAGCAGTGCATGCAAACCTGGAAAATATTCCATCAAGTGATAATGAACCAGAGCCAGGAATAAATTGAGGAGTTAGTTATGGTATGTAGAATTGTGTCTTTGACCATTGTGTGTGTTGTGTATGTTAGCAGTGTCAGGACAGGCTGTAGGTCTTACTACCATCTCTGAAAGTATCCTACTGTTGCTACAGCAGACATCTGCTTTGAACCCCAGAACATCTAAGCTTTGTATCCTCTTCTTCCTGCAGAAATAATCTTCTGAGACTTTGTCTCTTTAGTAACACAAATTTGTGTAGAGAAAATTTTTAAGATAAACTCATTTTTACAAACTGTTATTTCAGTTGTTAAAACTACACAGCTGACCACACAATGGCATATGTTACATTTCTCAACCTACAAATAAAAAAACAAATGTAGCTATTTCCTGTGATACCAAATGTGTTTTAGTTCAAAGAATACTACAAAGAGATTTTTGTTATGCAAGGTTTTTCCAGTTTTTCTATCAAAGCTAAATATTGCTGTCAATAATGTTATGCATACCCTAGCAACTTGCTATGTGCTGCCACAAAACATTTCAGCTGTTGTCAGAAAGTTTAAAAATATTTCTCCCCGTCCTAGGTCACTGCATGCATTTTGCCTTTTGATATTCAGATATTTCCTGAACACACAGTTCTGTGCAACTTTTCCACTTTTTATTTTCTCAAGCTTACCCACCATTTCGCAGTGAAACATTATGTGTATTTATTTTTTTTAAATTAACTTCATATAATAATTGAGATAAGAGCAGCTTTTCTTATTTGATGATGGTATCCGAAGACAACTTGATAACTTTATTTGAAAATTGAATATGTGCAACCAAAACAGAGAAAGATCCTGTAGTTTATCCTAGCATTCCAGCCTATTGATTTCTATTGATTTTCATTGTCAGTCTGAGTTATGTGCAAGGGTGGTGATGTCCAGTGACACTTGAAATTACAGCTAAGTGCATTACTGTGCTCATTGGTATATGTTAGATCTTAGGCGTTTAGATTAGTCTTTGTATATATTTTCTTCTCAGCAAGTGTGGGTGAACAGAGATTATGAAGGCCATGGACATCAGAAACTAGACACCAGGGAAAAGCAATCCTTGGCGGGTAGGTAGTGCCTAATGCAGCAACGTGTTGATTCCAGCGTAAAGCAGTGATAAAAATAGCACGTGTAAGCAGCTTAGTGCATATTCATCTATTGGACAGATGAACAACGAATTAGAAAGGGAAAAGGCAGGTATTTGTGACAGAGTGAAGTGTAGGAAAGGTCATACTGCAACTGGAAAGAATTGCAGGTAAGCAGGTCGTGGAATTGGATTCCATACACTCACATCTTCAGTAGCAAAAGAAGACTTCTGATCTCCTTTCTTTCCTGTGAGCAGTTGCATTATCTGTTCACCAAAATCTCCCTCTGTACTTGTCTCACTCCCTGTTTTGTGTTCTTGACCTTTACATGCCTGATCGTGTCTAAATTTAGATGAGAAATTTTTGAGAAGCAGAAATGATTGGTGGTGCTGTTAACTTGTTCCCTAGAGCTACCTAGAAGACTTACAGGTGCTGCAATATAAAGCCAAAAAGGGAAAGAGTTTTTGTTTTTCAAAGTGCTCTGAAACTAGTTGTATATCCATGTTTTAGAGTTCTGGGGGGGTAGGAGCACAGGATTGGTGACTGAGTTTGGTCTGCCATAAGGGATAAGGGACCAGTTTGTAAAACTGAATCTGAGCCTGGACTTCAGACACTCTTAGCATTTGACATGTGATTATCGCTCTCTGGAATTAGATTTAACTGCACTGAGGAAGGAGGTTAACTTGAAGCCAACATCAAGTATGCTGAACTCTGGTCATTGGAAATACCATTGCTAATATTACTGTAAGTGTACTTCCAGTTGAACATCACAGCTTTGTTTATCAAACGCAGACTTAGCTGAGTTATTATCAGTTGCTGGAGATGAGTACAAAGGATGCACTGTCAAGTCTCTAATTTCCAAATTTGGGCCATTCTTTCCATGATGTAACATACTTATCTGTTAAATGGATAGTCTAAAATGTGGAATAATTAATAGTACTGAATTTTATACATATGGTAGAGAAGGGATACCCTTGCTTGATGTTTGTTGCTTTAACCAAAACAATTTGGCCATCAGTTTTCTTGTGGATTCTTCAGTGTAGCTGGGCATAAGCTACTGTCAGAGACAGCACAGAAGGAAAAATGGACTAGTGGGATGACCAAAAATTGCTAATACAATGCTGTGTTCTATTAGCAGGTTAATTATTGCTAATATTCTTTTGAGCTGTTATGTAGTTAATACTGTTATTTTCTGTAAGAATGAGTGAAATCCTAGCAGTTTGAAACACAAACAGCACATCTAAAATTAAGTCTCCTTTGATGTGTACACTCAATGTTTTTCAGCCAGAAACGGTGCATGCGACACGCCTGTTCCATTTGATGTGCATAGGGAAGAAGCAAAACCTAGAAGTGATATGCCAGTAAAAGTGGGCCCAAATATCACTAACCAGTGCTAACAAATACTTGAGGAAAGTAAAACTACATGGAACTATTACCTTTGCTCCTCCTAAAGCAACGTAGTAGGTAACAACACAAAGACTTAGTTTTTGGTAGACTGCTAATATGTGATTAAAACAAACCTGAGCTTTTGCTGTTAAAGTAAAGCTGTTCCTTTTAAAGACACAAGCACAGTAACACTGCACATGAGGCACTGTGAGAAGAAATAGTCATACAGCATTTGAAAAAGATGACAATTAAAAGCGTGCAGGATTTCTTGCAACATCAGAAGTGGTCGTTATCAAGCTCTGGTTTCCAAGGCTTGAAGACAATGGAAGAGGAGAGAAGGAAACCTGTAGTCCTGTTTTGAGAACAAACATGGATAGCAGTTATAAGGGCAAATGTGTACTTAAGAAACAGACCCTTGTATTGGCCAACATCTAGATTATTCACTGCTGGATTTTAAAAAATGGTAATAGAGTACAAAGTATTTTATTCTTAAATTAGGAGCATTTTCTTGAATTTCTATATAAAAGAGAGAATTCAGGCCATTATGAGAGGGCATGTAAAAATACAACACATACATAATAAGAAAAGCATAAAGTAGATCCTAAAACTATCAGCACTTGCCTTGTTACACAAGGTAGCACTGAAAGAGGAGAGGAGGGACAGAGGAGTGAGCTGATCCAGAGTTAGCAGGATAGCATCCAGGCCAATGGATAAAAAACAAGGAATGATTTCTGGCCTACAAAACTTGAAAAAGGCTGCCATGGTTCTTGATATTGCACAAGCTAGCAGAGAGAAGAATGAAAGTCTAAAGATTTCAAGCCCAGGATGGACAGAAATTGCAGACTACGTTTTTATCCAGGATTGATCTGTTTGAATTTTGGTGCAGGAGCACGGTAAATTTTCTTCTGAAGGAAAGACTGAGGACAAACTTGGAGGTGGAAAAATGTGTAATTTGAATTAATTTTACTGTTTTAGTAGATGTTATTTAAACTAATGCATTGTTACTCTGAAAGGGAAAAGAGGATTGTCGTGAGGACAACAGGTTATTAAAGCCCTTGCCAGAAGCACGTTCTGGATGGATGAGACGACAGCTTGTGCATCAGAAGAGTTGCCGTGGGATGGTGGCCTAGAACAACTGGAAGTGTGCAAAACAGTACAAATGCTTGGAAATGGTTAATGGGCATGAAATGTCTGCAGCTGCAAATGGTCGGCTGAGAGCAGGGGCTGTGCCTGGCCGCAGTGGGGAGGAGGGGGCTGCTGGTCTCCACAAATGTGGGTCTTAAATCTTTAAAAAAGGATAGGCCTTAAACAGAACAAACACAATAGGAGAGAAGCACACCGAATGCATCCTGAGACACACTCCTCATGACAAGTGGGATTTACTTCTTGTCCTGGGTGCCCTCTAGAGAAGGCAAGGGGCCTTGGCCCGGGTGTGCCTGGGGTCCAGCACCCCTGGGGCAGCAGACCCTGACAAGCAGCACCTGTGCCTGTTCCCGGGCAGGGCAGGAGCCGCAGCCATGGCTGTGCCCACAGTTCTGCCTTTGTTCCTGCCTGGGTGGATGAAAAGGGAGGGATTCTTGCAAAAGCAGTCTTCACTACCTGCAGAAAAGGTGAGGATGTGGGGTAGAGCTCGGTTGCCAGCAGAACTCCTTTTTGTTAGGGGAAAAAATAAGCCCCCAGACTCTCCTCAGCTGGGTGTGAGTCTGAAAGTCGGTTTGGGGACTGCAACCCTTGAGGATGGCACGTGGCACTGGATGCTGGGAAGCAGCAAGGGTCTGTATCAGGGTTCAGGGCTGAGGCTGGGCAGGGGAAGGCTTCCTGCACCACTGTGAGGGTTCTGGCTGGCAGGAGTGCCCCAGGGGCAGCAGCACTGCGTATCGACTGAGAAGGGAGCAGAAGCTGCCATGTTGCCGGGAGGGAGGGTGGGGTGGTGTATCCAGTGCTCTAAATGTGATTTTGCCAAGGAGATTCCAAAAGGTACGTGAGGGGCATAAGGAGTTCAGAGGATAATGTTGGAAGTTTTGATATGATAGTGTAATTCCAAGAATTATTGTCCTCTAGAAACTGCTAAAATATGAAGGGCTTTTGGACAGTAAGAGTTTGGTATGCAGCAGTCTTCTAGCATCATTTGGTAATGTGGTGTTGGTGTGCTTGAGGGTCTGTTCTGTTCTGGATATTTTGTCTGCAGCCTGTGCTGGTCGCATAGTCAGAGATGTCTTTTGTGTTAAAGGACCCTGCTACCTGAAATGAAGGATTTCTCTGGTGATTCTTTTGTGTGCCTTTGAACATGTCACCTTCAGTTTGCTTCATAGGGATCTCTGAAGTATGCGGTAAGACTCAAATGCTATGATCCAGGTGATAAACTCAGCCCTGAGAAGCGAAGTTTCTACTTGCTGTTCAAATGGTTGTTCTAATACCAGCTGCGTGACTGGGGCGTTGGTGTTTGAGATGTGTTGCACTGCTGTCTCACAGTACAATTTATGCAGTGATTAAAAAACCATGTGGCTGTTGTGTCCTGCTTGAGTTGATCTCTATCAACTCTGAGGTAAACTCAAAGGTGTTTTCCCTTCCTTTAAGTGGTAACACCTAGAGCTTTGCAACGTCCTAACAAAAACTGCTAGTATACTATAGAAATAGAAGCAAGCCAGAAGATGGCTGCAGCTGTTGTTTACTATGTTATTACACATTTTGGTTCCATATGTGTCGGTCTGGAAAAGTACTTCAGAATACACAAAAAATACACAAACTGGAGAAAATAAATACAGCTAACCCACCGTCAGCATCTAATTTCCACATTACAACAGAGCTTTTCTGTATCCAATCCCAACTCCCCAAAGGATTTAATGTAGATCAGAAATACCTCTGAGCCTAATCATGTCAGTGGAGTTCTTCCACAGAAAAAATATCAAATCTGCACATATGCTGAACGTGTTGAAGTTGTGTAGAATAAAAGAAAGTTTGGACATTGTTAATGTGGTGGAGAATATTTTGACGTTGTAATTTGCTTTAAAAGCATGTGTAAATAATTGCTGCATGAGGCACTGAAGTCGGACTTGACTGTTCACAGATGCAAATGTTTCCATCTCCTAACCAAAGATTCCTAATTAATTTTGCATTATAATATGTTATAAAGCACTGATAGGTACTCAACTTTTCATGGTTTTAACCATGTCTTATCTGAAAAAAATTTGTGCATATGTCAGCTTAGAAAAGGTTTGTTTGTTGGGTTTTTTTTAATTCTGTTACTATTATGAACTAAGAAATCTGTGCTCAGAAGAACAGATAAGATGTTCCTCCGTGTTCTGATCATGAGAGTACTTTTCTTGCATGCTTTACATTTCATGTATTACATATGCCATGGACATTTGTATAATGTGTCAGTTGAGGCAGAATCTCTTTACATGCTGTTGCCCATCCAACGGGTTCATACTAGAAACCATGATATGAACATGATATGTGACTAACTGAAGAAATTCCCTATAGGTTGCAGGTGAATGCTATAGGTGGCTGGTTTGGGATATATGGAGTAGGATGAAAACTGCAGTTAACCCTCTTTCTTTATGCCATAGGATGAGTACGTCATCTTAACCCACTTCTTAAAGATCCCTGAACTACTGTATTTTAGTGGTTGTAGCAATAACTTCAGATAAGCCTACCATCTTAAACAAGATGGATCTTCCTTTGCTTTACCGCAGTGCTTCTGGATGGAGCTAATTCTCATAAGGGATCGATTGTTGTACTCTTAAGTGATATTGTAGCCAACCAGAGCATTTCTCTGTGATTACATGAATATAAGCAGCATGTGTTGGATATTACAGTACTTAGTTTGATTTATAACTAACTTCCTAAATAGTATTGTCAACAATAAATATATCTGGAGTTCTTCATTTTCTTGGCATGTTGTTAGGCAGATGTGTTTCTTTGCTGTCATAGGTAGCAAAGTCCAGGAAAACCTGCAGCTGAACAGCTGTCATATATGTGGGACCAGGAAAAAGGCTAATTTTAATTCTTTGGGCTTTTTGCTCTCGTTCCTGAATTCTTTTTTGGTCTTGAAATTATGGCCTGTTTAACTCTTTGGCAAAGCTCACTCTGAGTCCAGCAAAGCAGAGATTTCATTCATTATGAACATTAGCATATTTCTTAAATTGAGTTTGGGCTTTGATCACATGGAAACCAACACTTGCAGTTATTATTAAAGTTGCTTTCCTTTTAGCAGGATAGTTTGGAACCATGTTTCTGTCCTCCCTGAATTTCCCATTATGATTTTCAAAATACTATGTTTTGGAAAAAGATTAAAAGTAATTCATGTTAATAAACATGGGATGAAGGTAAATTTCAGCTGGGTTTGAAAGTGACACCATAAATTGCTTTTCATTCTGTAGGTTTATAATTTCACTAAAGAAATTATGAGATAGTGTTTGTTGCAAGTAGTAATTAAGATGAATATATGATGCAGGAATTATTTTCTTGCAGAGTCAGCTAATTTGATTTTAGCTTTTCTCTAATGCAGCAACTATAGAAACTAGTTTGTATTTCATACAAAGCACGTTCTGGTTATCTGTAAAATACACACAAAGCTTTTATGTCAGAGCATTCTTCAGTGCACATCCAAAGGAGTGATCCTGAGATGTTGCTCAGTTGCATTATGTTTGCTGTGTTAAATGGGACTCAGTCTTTAAACCCTTACTTACAGAGACATAGTTCAAAATAAACTAGTGTAGACTCATAATTTATAATATCGGCTACAGAATTTTTTCCCAGTTATCTCTGGAACTGTTTATAAGTAAAATCCATTACTTTGCATGATGAGCAATAGACAGTGTCCTTGCCTGGCAGAAGCAGGTGCTGGTGGAGAGTCTGTGTTACCTAGTAAAGGGTCAGTGGGTACTGGCATGGGTAAAGTCTCCTATGAGTACCAGGGCCTATGAATGTGAGGCTTCTTCCAGTTGTCTGAAGAAGGCCTCGTTACTTATGCCTGCTCATGTGGTTTGTAGTGGACACCCACCACAATATTGCCCATGTTGGCCTGTCTGCTAATTCTGACCCATAGGTACTCATTGTAGGTCTCAAGGCAGAGCTCCATGCATTCCTGTTTCTCTGTCACACAAGGGGCAGCTCCCCCTTTTCCTGGCCTGTCATCCCCAAAAAGCCTGTATCTGTCCATCCTGGAACTCCTGTTCTTTAAGCTATCCTTCTAGGTGTCCCTGAGACCTATGAGATTTGAGCCCTGTAACTGCCTGCAGACCTCTGATTCTTCCTCTTTGTTTCTGAAGCTGTATGTGAGTGTGCAGGCAATTCAAGGCGGCACCCAGGCATGTTGACTTCCCAGAAAAAGTACCATAGTATGTTAGTATTGCTCTCAGTGTCACTGAACATTTCAAGATGGACAGTTGCAGTGTTAAAAAATGAAGGCTGACCCAGCATGCAGGATAGGAACTTCTTCCTGAAGTCTTGTTCAGTACAAGGCAGCTCTTTGGTTCTAGTACATCCTCTTAGAATGAGCATAATTTGTAAATAATTAAAAGAGAAACTTCAGCAGGGCTATGCTTGCTCTCCTAAAGTCTCGTGCTGTGAGACTGGGCATTAGGAAGAATTTCTTCACTGAGAGAGTGGTCAGGGATTGGAACAGGTTGCCCAGGGAGGTGGTGAAGTCTCCATCCCTGGAGGTATTTAAAAAACGGGTAGATGAGTTTCTTGGGGAGATGGTTTAGTAGGGAGAGAGGCATGGTTGGACTCGATGATCTCAGAGGTCTCTTCTAACCTTATGATTCTATGATTCTATATCCACCTAGATAAGCAGCAAAACTCAGAAACATTCTCTTGTGTCGTGATTCAGTGCAAGGCTGGACTTGATAGATCCCTCCAGTCAAGTTACAGACCAGCTGAGCAGTTTGAATCCAAGAAATTTTTTAAAAGTATAGAGAAATTCAGATCTGTTGTTCTGGTTCAAGCCAAATTCTAGTGGAGCTGTGTGGTGTACCTTACACCATTTTGTAGCAAAGAAATTTAGCATTCCAAATATTTTATGAACCTAGTTAGTGTTTATGTAAGTTTGAGAGGCTATGCAATGGGATGTATGTCCTGTTCTAGCTTGGTTACCAGTGGCACTTTTACTGTGGGAGCAAGATATGCAATAGTTTCAAACTCAGTTTTGCGAGTATTTCTCTACCTCAGACCCTTCAGATGGAGATTTTTCATATGGTTTGCATTGAAAAATCATTTGTGTTACATTTCATATGGTTTGCAGTGCATGTCCTGCATTGCTCTGTGTTTGGACACAGCTCTGTATTCGTCAGTCCTAGGCTCCCACTTATGTTTTCTAGTCTGTCCTTACAATGTGTCACAGATAAAACTGCTATGTCAAGACACCACAAAAATGTTTCTGTGTCTTTGCTGTCTGTGCTATGCCTGCCAGAACCATTTATTTAATTTACATTTTTTCCTTTTGAATATTATTATTTAGAATGTAGAAACAGTAGCCCATATTCCTGTTAACTCTGGGTTGGATAAAGTTAAAAACATTGCTTCTGAAGAGTCTGAGGTGATGATCATTGGAAAGCATTTTGTATTTTTTGTGCACAAAGCAACTAATTATACAGGAAAAAAAAACTTGGTTGTTATAAATACTGTAAGAGCTAGAGTTATGTCAGCTGCTGTGAGCTGTGTGAAGGGTGATGCAGTAGTAAGGATCCACAAGATATAAAAAATTATGTGGGAGGTGGTATTCTTTGTTGATTTGGGTTTTGGTGTGGGTTTTTTTTTTTTTCCTTCACCGGCTATGCCCCCTCTTCTGACATAAAAAGCAAAAAGGATATTGCTGGTGGATATAAGCCTGATAGTTAACACCTGAAATGGTATTATAGTGTGTGTTAAAGCACCAAGCTCTAAAGTACATTTTGTAGATGGTATAATAAACTTCTATCATCTTCTGTCATTAGCATCTGTAATACCTTCTCTTTCCTTTTCTCTCTGCCCCAAGGAAAAAAAAAATCATATACTGTCTTGGGTGCTGAATTTTTTAAAGGATAAATTGGTGAGAAGTTGCTGTGTTTACATTAGAAGAAATAGACCAGGTTCTTTTGATATTTCCTTCATTTTCCTAAACACACAAATTCAGAGGCATTGTGAGGTCAGCCTCCTGATTTAAAACAAAACAAACAAACAAACAAAACCCAAAACCACAAAGCATAGACACTTAGCAAAAGAGTAGTATTAGACTTCTATAAGGAATTTGCTCAAACCCACATGACCTTAAGCTTACTATGAAGTATTGCTGTATTTAACCCATCAAAATTAGAACTGAATCTGGAAATGCTAACTCAAAGCAACGTTCAGTAGTGGAACAAAGAAAAGACATTTTGAATCAAGAAGCACAAGCAGCAGAGAATCGTACTTGAGTATCCTTTGCTTTTTATCTTAGCAGTCAGTTTTCCCAGAAGCTGAAACCAACCACAACTGTATCCCAACATCAGGTTTGAAGAAGCTGAAACAGCACAATGGATGCTTGTAAATGAGGAGCTTTACATGAAGGCCTGTAGTTGTTCACTCAGACAGAGAAATCTCAATAAAAAGCATTTGAAACCTGATGATTGGCAGTTTGGGCAAGTACACTTTCTGGACTGCTTATTCTGTAACAAAATACTGTTGTTGGTAGTACCAGAGAGTCTCTAGTGTCCTACAAAGCACCTTGCTTGCACCAGGGTCAGGCTTTCAGTCTTGCAATGTGATGTTTACTCCTAGTTTATTTCCTTTGTTATACAAATGTTCTACTTATTCTGATTATCCTCAGTTTCTCATCTTGGCATCATTATCTAGGCAAGTTCTTAGCTTAGAAAAGATGTTTAAAGCAAAAATTTACACTGTGTATTTTTCTGGGTTGGCATTTCAAAAAAAATTATGTATTTTGAAATGATTTGTGTATTTTTCATGTAGATCTTCTAGTCCTTTGCAAAGTAAAACCAAGATATCAGAATGTAGAATTTTTTCAGTTATAGCTCTATGCGCTGTTATCTTTTTCTATGCTGTAGTTTAAAATATAGAAGAGATCTAAATTACAAGGAAGGTGGCTGCCACTTTGGAGTTGTGATTTTTTTCTTCCTCTTTTTTTATCTCTTTTTCCTTCTTAATATGAAACAGACTCCAAATATGACTTTTGCATTGTAGGAGATGAGTGTTTGGATGAGGGGAATTTGGTTGTCCTTTTTGCCTGTTTTCATTGATGCCTTTTTTTTTCTTAAGAAGTCTTATTTGACAGACACTCTTGGCCTAAAACTTCCTTTTGCTCTTAATAATCCCTGCTATAGAGCATTTATGAGAGTGCTGCAATATTTGGTTTGCAACCAAACTATTTGGAAGATGAACCACTTCGTTTAATACTCATGGAAGTTTTTGTTTTGCTTCCCAGTCCTTGAGTGTAACAAAGACTGTTTAGATGGAAAGTCCAAAAGAAAAAAATTTGAGAGGTTACTTTTATTAACATCTTCCCAGATGAATCTTAGGACTATACAGTATGTTTCTTAATGCTTTTGAGAGTATGCCTAGATATCACTTCAAATTGTTAGAAAATGCCCTTAAAAGATTTTTGCAAAATACTCAAACACAACGTACTGTTCATGCTAGCAAGTGAAATTCTCTGCCTGCTGTTTGATAGAAACAAATAATCTTAATTTCTAACTTTATAATTGTTTAAAAAAAATAGGTTTTATGAGGACTCAAACCAATTCCTATTTAACTTACTCAAATTTCCCAAAGACTTTATTCCAGATGACAGCTATTTGCTTTTCTGCCAGACTTTAAGGTATCTGTAAGGCTGGATTCCAAAATGTCAATGCTGTTACACAGTATACATCAAATTTGGGGCAGGGGGAGGGAGGGAAGGGGTGACTACAAGAACCTACTTTGTTTTCGAGGGACTTCACACACTCGTATGTGGCCTGTGACATACCTGAGGTCGTGTTTCATTAGCCTTTTGCAATAAATTGAGTTTAGCTATCATTAGGACGAAATAACAGTGATCTAACCTTCTCTAGACACAGGGTCACCCCCTCCCCCCAAAAAAACCCAAACAAACAAGCTTATTCCATCCCTCAACCCCAAAGATTAAATGTATTATTATACTGAGTATGGATATTTATGCTTCAGCAGTGCCTTGTGAAATGTTCCACAGTGTGGTTTATTTAGGAGTAGACCATCTGAACCTAATTCAGTTCCTTGTTTTTAATTTGTTCAGGAACTATTATTATAAACTCTTCAATGTGGAAAGAGTCATTGGCTTTTACAGTGTTCTATCTTTGTCCTCATTCTGCCTCTTTTTGTAACCTCGTTTAATGAACAGTGTTGCTTGCTGGGATATGTCAATAGATGCAGCTTCCCCTTTCCGTGCTGAATACCTTAGTGTCTGTGGCAGAGACAATCTTAGTTCCCAACCTCTACCTGCAGCCCAGCTTCCTCTCTCAGTTCTGTGGGCAGCTGGCACTGATGTTCCCAAAAGCAGAAAGCACAGTAGCAAGATGATGCTTCACTTCCTTTCGACTATTTCAGACACTGAGGAAAGTCCAGTCACTCTGCATATGTTCCTGCTTTTCTTTAGCTTTGAATGATTCTTTCCTGTGATATAGGGAGAACAAGCAAAACCTTAAGATGTACCATCTTTCTCTAAATAAATCCATTCATATTCCAGAATAGGTTTCCAGAGTCATCCAGGAAGTTGTGAAGCCACTTATATAGGTGCTGTCAAGTCTGAAAAGGATTGATCTTGTAAGTAGGTACCAGTTTTACACAGTGTATGTGATACCTTTTGAAAAAGCTTACCTAATACAGCATGGTGATTTTGAAGAACATTCACTACTGCAATCTGAAATGCAGCTGTAGAACAGAGTTTATTTTTAGTTTTATTCCAAAATCTTTCCTCAAGGGTAAACTTCAAATAGCATCCTGCAGTTTATTGAACATAAATGCCTTGACCGTATCAGCACAGGATTCCTCTGCTCAAAATTATTTTTGCTTTGATGATGAATCTGGAATTCTTTTTAGCTCTCCACAGGGCCTAATTGCAAGAATAGATGGAAATGCAAATGTTCTTGTTCAAAACAGCAGTAAGTGTGTTCTTAACTTGTTGACTCAAATAGAACCTAATTATGGTGTAGACACATATTTACTACTGTCCCGGACAGAGGTCAGTAAGACCTGGCACTGTCAAGATTAGTTTTTTATTTGGTTGCTAAAACATGATTTATATAGATGGACGAAAGGCTTGTTTTTGTTTTGAGTTTTAGGCCTCTCAATGTTTTATGATTACTATCTCAAGAGCATAGTTCCTAGTATATTCTAAAGGATTTAGTTATAAATCTGTCCTTGTACACTTCCAAAATAGTGTGATAGGTGAAAACTTCTGCTTATAAATATTTTCTCTGTTCAAGAGAGATTATAACTGCGTTTACTTGATTCCATTCAAATCAGTGTTAGAAATGTGCCTCAGTTGTATCAAAGCTTTGTCAAAGTTCAGGAATACTCCTGAATACATCTAGGGCTTCAAGGGGAAGGAACTGTGAAGTTAGAATTCAGACCTAAATGTTTGAAAAGAGTAGACACAAGCTGTAAGCCCTTTATTAAGGAGAATACTTAGGAGAAGGAGAAGGTATCCAGTTGGAGCCTCTTGAATTTCATTGTTAAGGGCTGTAGTTGTTGATCAAAATGCACAAATATGTATGAATTCCACCTTGATTTGTGATACAGACCATTTACTTTCAGGAAAGGAAGCTTAACGGGGGGCAAGCAGTCCTGATTTTCTATATATTCTATAATATCCAGTGGTATTCTGGCACATGCCTTGCTGCCTTTCTGCAGTTACAGGCTGAAGTCACCATGAGCAGAAAATACAGTCTGACTGTGCCCTTGATGAGGGAACTGGTCTTGTTATGCTGTGGTTTGTCTAGAGGAGCTCAAGGCTCAAGCCTTGTACTCTGAGGGTGACATTTTTCTCATTTATTTGTTCTTTGTTTAGCCTTGCGTTTTTACATACTGGCTGCAGGTCAGTCATTGCTCAGCCAGCAGCTGCACTGGCTACTTCAGAGAGTCACTAAGCTGAACTAAAATGTTAGCTTGTCTGTTTGTTCCTAGGCTTCCCAGGATTTCCAGCAGTAAATCTGGAAAATGCATCTAATTCCACTGAAGCATTCTCCATCTTTTTTTTTTTTACATGAAGGATCGCGTGATGGCCACTGTGATTTGTGTACAGCAATGAAGTCTCTAGGACACAAATCAGTGATTAGGAGCTATGTGATTTTGGGGAGACTTTGTTTGCTATTTCTGGGTTAGGGAAGAAAGGCAGTTAAACTTTATATTAATGAACTGACTAGAGGAAACAGACCCAAAAATCCCCAAATCCTGCCAAATATTAACTTTTTGTTGACGGTAGAATTTGTTCAGTTTATACACCTGCTGTAGAAGTGCTTTTTATCGGAAGTTGGCTCATTTCCAGAGATGAATATAAGTCTCTGGCCAATAATAGACAGAATCGTAGAGAAACAAAAACAAAATCATAAATGTCTCTCCATTATGATTTATTCACATTTTCATCCACATTGAAAGCAAATGTTTTGATTAATTTGCTGCAAGTTTACGTCTCTTGTTTTCCTTAACATTTTCCTTTATTATTAGATTTACATCTTAATACAAATAGTCTGCTATATGTTTGGATAAATTGTTTTGCTTATAATAATTTAAATAGAAAGAGGATGAAATTGAAGATAGCTACTGAGATACAATACATTAAAGTTTATCAAATTTGTTTCCAGATCACCAGCTGCCTCTTAAAGACAAAAGGTAGAAAACCAAAATCTCATCATAATTTTGTTGCCTGTGTTGTAGAGATGGAGGTGCTGACAGGAAGGTTGAAAATAGCAGAGTAAACTTGGAAAAAAAAAAAAGAAAAGAAATACATGTGATTTCTTAAAACAGAATGAAAGGGGATCTCTCCCGGTGTTCCTTTCTGTCCATAGAAATGGCACACGATGGGATCATTTGGCTCTGGAATGACCTTGCCAAATAAACCAATGTATCTGAGAACCTCGATCTGATGCTGTAACTCCTTGTGAACTTGAACTCTCTCACAGAGCTGGTACAGGAAGACCAGGAAGCCTCCATGCAGAAGCAGTCATATCAATATTCCTTGCTAGGCTTTTTTCTTTATTTAAGTGTTGTGAACAGATGCATCTAGTTTGGGGCAGAAACTGAGAAAAATCTAAAGTGGTAACAAAACTTGAGCAGTTGTGTTTCCTGTACTGGAAAAAAAGGTTGACTGTTGGGTGCTTCCCTTTGGAAAAATGCCCAGCTCTTAACATCTTTTCTGATCTGTCCGCTGTTAGTGCTGTCATAGTGGCTGATGTGGAATTGAGTAGCTCTCTTCCAACAATCTGAAATGAACAGAGGGACAGTTCTCTTTTTCTTCTCCCTTGCTGCATGCAAGGAAGGGGTTGCTGGCTCTGGTTGTATGTGCCAGCTCCTGCCTATCGGCTTTGGGAGGGGGCCAGCCTCTACTTGGCTTCCTGACATGCAGTTCCAGAAGAGGACTGCAGCACCAAATTACCTCCAGACTTACCTTTGCTCCCCAGGACAACCTAAGCAATTCTCACCTATTGTTTTGATCTACTGGAAGTTGCTCTAATTTATTTAAATGAATAGTACATCTGACTCTCCTATTTGCTGTCTGAAAAACTGGATCCTATTTTCCATGGCCTCACTCCTCCTTCCACCCCCACACTCTCCTCCTTCCCCCAGAGGAGGACAGTGCTGCCATACGGCATAGCAATCCTCGGCACTGGAAGTGGCCAGTTCAGGACAACTGGAAAGGAATTTGAGCCATTACTGGAATTCTAATCTCAGACTCTTCTAGAAAAGAGCTTAACAGCTTTTTGCTTGTCCTCTTGGGTCTGATGTTTGACAGGAAATGAGTTTGAAGGGTTCAGGAGCAGGTCACAGAACTCGTCTTGCTGCCAGCTGCTCTGCCGACCTTAACAGTGTGTTTGCAGGAATCTGATACACTTGCTTATTATTAAAGCCTTTTCTCTGAGAAAAGTTACTTCCAAAGCCAGGTCCTACCAGACATATTGCTAGCATATTGCATCCTCTCCTCTCTGAATTCTTCTCCGCTGACACTTGTTATGACCTAAGACTCCAGCCATGTGAAAAATGCTGTTTTGTAATTCCAGGCAGAGAGAACAATTGTGTTTGCAGGCATGTTTATGTTTGTCTTTTGCAGCACTTATTTTGTTTGTCCTTTATGTGCCCATCTGTTGGATCTCAAAGAAACCTAGATACATTCCTGGTCTTGCATAATGAATGTTAGACTTCATAAAATACCTCAAATCTAGTCTTGAGAAAGCAATTTTAATGGACGGGCTGACTGTTTCCTGTGTAGCAGCTGAGAAGTATGTTCCCCAGCAAATTTTAAAATAAAGAAGCTTCCATACTTTTTTGGAATCCTTTTGGAAAGTCAGTGCTGTTCAGACTAGTACGGAGTTCAAATAGGCCATAGAGACTGATGGTATGTCCCTCTTTCTTCACTGTGTTTCTGATTTAGAAATTGCTTTCCAAATTAAAAATATCAGAGCTGGGCAGACCAGATGGGACAATGTTAGAAGCCCAGTATTGGAACTACGCTGGCAGGAATATTGCAACTAAAAAGCCATAGCAGCAGTATGCTTGATCACCTGCTTTGAGAGTGCTCCATCTTCCCAAGAGGTTCAGCAGCTTTGTATCTTGAGGAGAGACATGTCTAGAGAACAATCCTTGCACGGAGCCTCTGTTTTGAACCCATAAGGCTTACTTTTCTCCTCCTCTTCCTCCTGACTAGAGAAGTTTAGGTGTTCTTGTAAAAATAATTAAGATGAAATTAAAATAACACAAAGTATGTAGAACTCGCTATATCACTGCATTTTGTTTAGCATTTTGTCATTTTATTTCTCTCTGGTGTCTTCAGTCCTGTAGGAATTTGGCTCAGCTGCAGCTTCTGCTGCTTTAATATGTTGGTCAGTTGGTTCTTCATTCAGTTCAGCATTCTCAAATGTCTGCTGTCTCTCCAAAATCAGCGTGTCCTGGAAAACTGAATATGTGCAAATACATGGAAAAAAACAGACACATGGAATACATACATGTACCATTATTTTGACTTCTTAGTTTAACTAGTAAAAAGTCTTCCAGAAATCTTGAACAACTATTGCAATGAGCTTGCAAGCTCAAAAGACCTATCGTTCATGCATATCAACTACTTCAGCCCTGATCACTTGTGGTTCCTGCCTGGATTTAAAAATTACTGCATAGACCAGTCTGCTATTGATGCAGAACTGAATAGTAACCCTCTGGTTAAACAGTATGATTACCAGACTTGATAGCTCTGAGCAAAAAATAAGATGTACTTTTTCTTCAGCAGTACATATGTATAGCACAGAATAAATGGAAAAGCTATTAATTAATAACAAGTAGGATTTTGACTTCAAATGTTTCTGGTCTCCTTGTCTTCTTCAGGGGTTCTTGAAAGTCCTGCTGCCTGTCCTTAGCTGCATTATTTGAGGGAATCTATTTCTATCTTAAGAGGAGCTTCCATTTAAATAAGAGTGGAAACGTATCAAAACTATTATATTACTTTTTAGTGCAGTGACTGCTCTGAGTATGGGTAAGTAGAATAGGTCATGAATGGTACAGATAATGCCAAAGTCAGCTGAAGAAGTTGAAAGCTTACTGCCTGCTCAAGACCTCATTCTTGTAGGATTGCAGTCAGGGTTTTCTATGTAATAGCTGGAAGGAGAGAGGGGGAAAACCCACCACATAAAAGCAACAACAAAAAAGCCATCAATGCTCCAACAGTCTGGTCCTTTTGCAAGTGCATCCTTTCCCCTGAACAGAACCTGTTCTCTTGCTGTCAATGGCGGAGCTGTAACAGACTGCATTGTTTCCTGTGAGAGTACCTGGGAACTTTAAAACAGTGAACAAGCTTCTGAGAAGGAAACCTTAGTACACCTTCTTGCTACAGGAGAAGGCACCAGTCCTGTCTACATGACCACTCAGGTAAAGTGTCCAGACTTCCAGTAGTATAAAGTGGCAGCCCAAATTCACATGAGATCCAATTACTCACTTGCATGCCACAACTCGGTCTTCAGAGTAGAGGACACGTGGGCACTGAGAGTCGCTGACTTTTAGGTATTTACCAACTTCTGTCCTTTCCTGTGATGTAACAACATTTTTGGATGCTCTCAGTGCATCAGGAGAGATGGGTTTAGTGTGTGCAAAATGAGAAACTTCAGGGCAGTGTGGTTAGGGATTAGGCACACTGATAGTGGAGTGATTATGCAGATTACATGCTTCAAGAAACCAGCTATATTAATTATTTTTCTAGATGAGATGAAACTTGGGATCAATCTTAGCAGCAAGAGTCAGCACTAGCTTTAGAATTAGGATAGAATATTTAATTTTTATTTTTATTGCTGAAGGATGCCTTATTGAGACAGGCCAAATTAAAGTATTTCCTTCCATAAACATCACTGTTTCCAAGACTTGTTTTGAGTATGGACATGGGAAGTGATTTGTGTTCCATATTGTTATGGTTGTTTAGGTTATAAAGAAATTAATGTGTCTGTTAGTACAGCAGTTATGGAGCTGTAACATACCTCTGCAGTAAGGCTGGACCTATCGGGAAGAGCATCTGTCCCAGTTATCCAATGAGGATAAATATTTATTATCCAAAACCACAAACACCAAAAATATCTAATAATGTTCTTCTGCCTAATTCCTTAAGAACATCATATCCTTCTCATTAAGGAAATTGAAGGAATCTGTAGGTAGACTCCATATATATGGAGTATGATGGAGACAACAAGATTGAAGCTTGGCTTAAACACACTGAAGTGAGAAGGAAGCAATTGGAAGACAACTAATTCAATGCTAAAGGAAGAGATGGGATGAGAGACAAAACTTTATATGAGTAATTTGATTTACAGCAGGCATATAGTGGCAAAAGCCACAATAGCCTGGTTCTATTCCTTCTGAGACTAGGCTGCAATATCCTGTTTCTTTAGACCATTGTAAATTTGCCATGGCTTTGCTGCGGTCTTTCACAAACTTAGGGTTAAGGAGTGAAAATCCAAAGACACTGACTCCTTAGTGACCAGGGTTAGTCAGCCTTCCTGACCACTAGTCTAGTGGGAGATGTCCCTGCCCATGGCAGCAGGGTTGGAACTAGATGACGTTTAAGGTCCCTTCCAACCCAAACCATTCTATGATTCTATGATGACTTTACCAAAACATTTTGTGGCCAGGGCCATGTTTCACTTCTACATTTGTATATCCAAAACCAGTCAATGGATAACTTTCAAAAGTAGCTCAAGGAACAGAGAGAGCAGTAGTTCCCTAGAGGAGCTTTACCCTAATCACTGCCTTCGCACAGCACTGGTGTGGTGGTGTCCTCCTGTGGGCAGTGCCCTGGAAGTTTTTCAGCCCCACAGGTTTCCCTCTTTGCCCACATTGCCATAATTAGCTAATTCTTTTGATCATTCAGTTGGTCCTCTGCATTGCAAAGAGCTTTTTAATTCCTCTCTGCTGTATGACTTTTTCTTTAAATGTTTAGGCAGATTAGCAAAGTATAGTGATGAAACAAACATCAGAAAGGAAGTTCAGTCTTGGAAAGGTTAAAGATAGGAATGTTTGTAGATGAGCTTCAGAGCACAAACAGCTACTGACCCAGTGAAGTCACCTGGATGGATCCACTGAACATTGCTTCATTGCATACGATTTGGCTTTGAGGGATTCTCTTGCTTATGTTTTTGTGGGTTTGTTTACTTAAAGAAGAACATTCCATTTTACCACAATGGAAGCTGAGAAACCAGTACTGTTCTTGACTGGGCCTTTCTTTCAGAAAGTTCATATTAAAAAAAAAAAAAAAAAAGTGACCCAAAATGTATAATGATTCCAAGAATGGTTAATTTTCCCCTTTTGGACAGAAGCCTGAAAAACTTGCTTGTAAAGACAGAATTTGAGGGGAAACTCCAACTTAGAGTCATCCTTGACTTGCAAGCCAAACAACTGTAAATGTTGAATTTAGAGCAGTTTAGGTCAAATCTGCATGTGGATTCTCTAATTTTGTTCATATGCTATCAGCTTTTCACTTTTAAAGGTTCTCCTCACTGTTGTGAAGGAGCTACATTAAAATCAGAGGAGACAATGAGTTCGACTGTGCACAAAGTGTTCTGAAATATGCAAGTTCACTGGGGTGGAGAGAAGGAGCAGAACACCACTATTTTCTTTTATCACCTCTAGTCATCCTGGGTATGCTAACAGTAATTGGATGGAAAAGAATGTTGAAAACAAATGCTGTTTTCTTAAATTGATGCAATTCACATCACCTTGAGCACTGACTTTTTACTGCCTCATGGCGTCTGTGATTACCTTAAAGGAAAATGCTGATTTAATATATTTTTCTGAAACAAACTTGATTCTTCTTGCACAGCCGCTTTAGTAATCATCTCTTGTGGCCTGATCAAAAAAAATCCAGTGGAGCTGCAGTGGGATTCTCGTCTCATTGACTTCAGTTAGCTCTGGATCAAACCCATGGGGAATGAAGAATGACTTTTCCCTAATCTCTTAAATTCTTCTCATCTCTCATTGCAAAGTGATTACAAAACTGTTGAAATGGAAGGAATAGTTTCTCTTGGTCTTGTGTTCTTCATCAATCTGCCGGTTTATTTTAGGCTATAAATTGCCCTAATCATGGATGCTTTCTTGTTTTTGTCGTACAATGTTTAGCTACAGAAGGCCAAAATGCATGTTTACTGCCTTTCTGCAGCTGCTGTTGTACTGAGGTTGTTTATCTGCATAGTGCCTGTCTGCTGTGGCTTCTTTGGTATTTCACAATCTGAGAAGCTCAAAACTCTTTAGTAGAGTTTTCAAATTGATAAGAGAATTGAATCACAATGTTCTGAGAAGGAATCTATCCAACTGAGAAGGCTAGGGTTTTTTTCTTTCCTTTTGTGCCAGCATTGCTGAGGGCCAGAATAATAATAGCAATTTTCTGTGGCTGTGCTGTCTTGTGGCATGGCCCACTGGCAGAGCACAAATGCGTGCAGCAGTTTGCTTAAGGGTTTGCATGAGGCTAGTAACAAGATACATACAGTGGGTTTTATATAGTTGAATTGAATATCCATACACATTGTGCAGTGAATACTATCATTCTGCAGCCAAAGTAGTTTTAGCTATGTGTCACTACAACTGTCCAGTGTTGTGGTGTTTCCAAACAAGCATTGGGATCTTTAGCCAGGCTTCCCAAGATGCATTGCCACTGCTATGTAAGATTCTGGGACTTTACATACTGTGTATCGTGGCATCCAACTGCAAGATGATGGAATTTTGAGGCTTGGAGTGAAATTTAAATTCCCATGATTCTTCTTATCTCACATACATCTTGTTTTTTGCAACCTAGCCAGCACCAGTTCAAAAACATTGGCAAGCACTGAGATGTTCATGGTGATGAATATAAACAGGCTGTTGCAAACATGTCTGGAGGCATGCAAAGTTTTCAGGACCAGGGCAATAAGGGCAAACAAGGAGGAGTCTGACACCAGGGACACAGCACTGCTGCTGCTGAGGCAGCCTCACTTGATGGAGCGTGGTCTGTCTTGAGCAGCCAGATGACTGATAGCAGGTTAGTTTTGTAATAGATTTTGGATTACAAATCGGTAAAGTCCCCTGTGCCCAAAACCTCTTTGAAGCCTGTACAGAAGCCCTTTGGAGAGGTAGCAGGGGATTTATTATGTAAAGTTAGTTCTCACTTTGACTCATGCTTCTCCATCCTTAAGCATGCCATGAGTTAGCCACTGACAGTCTGTGCCAGGTAGCGCAGCTGACTGACTTGCATGCGCTGCAGCCATGAAGATGTTAGGCTGAACAATCCACATTAGGCACTTGCAAGTCTGTGCCTTTGAGTCCCCAATTTACTTGGGTGACTCTGCTACACATGGAGCCCTTGAAATAATTCTGTAGAGAAGGACTTACAAAACCTGAAAATGCTGTGAGAGGTTCACCTGTATTAAGTCCTAATGGTCTTGAAAAGCCTCTTGTGCCAGGCTTCCTTCAGCCATGCTTGCAATTCTTGGCCTTGCGGCCTCTGGTGATGTCCCTCACTGCTACTGCAGAGGAGAGACTAATTTGTTTCCCTGTTATCTCTAGGTCGAGCATGTCACCACAGAAATTAACAGTGACTGCATGAGCTGTTCTGCGCAACTCTTCATGAAGAACAGGCTGCAACCTTATGCAACAGATGGGGGAGGAGGCTGGTAGACCTTGAAGGCAGCTTATCCTATAGCAATTCAAATCACTAAATGACTGGTGCTACGACTGGACTATAGTCACTCATGTTCCTGCTTTGAGGATTAGGACTGCCTGTGGAAAAATGTGTGTTGTGCTTTGTTTGGAACCAATCCCAGATGTTAATGTTGTGATGTATAGCCTCCATCCTCCCCTTAAGTGCGTGGCCAGAGTGGTGAACATGCAGAAATGCTTTATACGGGGGAGGCTTCGTGCTTCATACAGAAAGAGATTTCTAATAATAAACACATTTTGTGTGGGTGTGTGGTGAGTTGTTTATTTTCTTAGTTGTTCATCTTTTTTCTAAAGAAATTATTTGTGAAAGATCATAAGTATGTATCCTCAGTGCATGCTGTCACTGAACGCTAGAGATAAACTGTCGTACAGATGGGAGTCAGAGTCATGGGCTCTCCCAGTGCCCAGAACTCTCTCTGCCATTACTTTGTGTAGAAATGTGTGACAGGGTGGGCCAGGTGGCAACATGTAGTGTACCCCAGAAGAGGATGTTTGCAGAAGCAAGGGTTTGCAGAGGATGCCCAGGCTGCAATCTCCAATCTGTGGTGGATTCTTAAAGTCCGAGTTCCTAGCTGGGTGAAGCAGACTGACCCTTCAACCTCCGCGGCAGCTGTGTCTGCCAGGCTGCTTCTCTATCCCCTGTTTTGCTTCAGGAACCCTTTCCTCCACTGCTCTGTCTCTTTATTTGCCTCCTGGGATGCCCTTGTGAGCATTTTGAACATGTTGTCATCTCTGGAGCTCTTCTTTTTCCTACGTAGATTGGATAAGTATTTGCTTAATGACAATAGCAGCCCTGTCCTTAGCTGCCATGAGCTGTCAGCTGTTGGGGGGAAGGAGAAAATGAGCTATTGTAAGAATGAGGCTTTCATGCCAACTGGAACAAAGGGCTTGGGTTGCTTCCCCTTCCCCTTTTGTTTTAGCTTTCTGGTTCTTCCCAGTTTTGGAGAAAGCAAGGCATTTTCAAAACCTTTCCCCTAAAGAATGGGGAGGCATCAGTCTACCTTGAGGAGACGAGTTTAGAAAAAATCAGTGTAAATCAGAGTAATGTCTGTATCTGTTCCTACAAAGCGTGTAAGGAGAAAACAATGGCGCACACGGAGGCAAGGTGGCATTTGTTTGCATGTTGGTACTGGTTGAGCTTACTTAAACAGGTATCCCTTTTCCAAAAGGCATTGGACAAAGGGAGCTGTTGCACTGGAGCAGAAGGACACCAGTGGCTCTGAATGGTACCATCTGTTATGAGTCACTTTGAGAGAACTGCAATGCAGTGAAATTCTCTTCCCTAAACCAGATTTCCTTAAGGTTGCTCTTACTTTGTGCTTCCCTTACCTTTCCTAACAACTGCTGTCAGCATGAATTGCACAACAGTCAAATGACCCAATAGTCCAGGAAGAATTATGTGAAACTCTAGTCGCGCCTTGTGTTTTTGCAATCTCTGGCTGCTTTTTTTTTTTTAATCTTCAGCTGCTTCTTTGTCCCTATAGTTAGAGCATGTGTTTCTGTTCTGTTAGTTGGTGCAGTGCTGCAATCTTCAGTTAGGTGACTATTTAGGCTGGAGGTGAAGAGGGAGTGTTAAAAGGAAGGCAGTGTAAGCAGCCGCATGGCAGGACTGTGCAAGTAAACTGGTCATTCTCGCTCATCATTAAGGGGAATCCGGAGAGCCTGTACCTTTCCCAGCATGGAATCTACTTGGAGTGAGAGAGCGACACCGCCTTTTGTTAAAAAAGAAGGCAGGAATAGTGTAGATGAATACAGCAGCATTTTTAGACTACCTGGACTGCATTAGTGATTAAACTGTAAGAGCACGAGGAGCTCTGACGCAGTAGAAACTTTCCCACCTTCAGTTCTGTGGGGCACCTTTTTTCACTGATCCAGTACTATGATCTCCAGACCATTTCTTCTCTGCTAAACATACTAAGGTTGAGTTTTCGTGTTACGTTGGACCTCTTTGGCTGCCTAATGCCCTGCAACAGGGACAGATTTCTTCTGTAACACCTACAAAGTGCTGTGATTTTATTGGAAGTACATCCAGGCTCAGGTAGCAGTAAGGTTTGAGTTTCTATGAGCGCTCAGGTCAGCTGGGGCTCTGTTCAATCCTGTTGGCAATATCATCTTGCTAACTGCTTTTCTGCATTTGTTCCTCACAGTGGCTGCAGCTCAGAGGTGCTCTGCTGCCCACCACTCCCCAATGCAGGGAAATCAAAGGCTTGAGCACTGTGCCAGGCAGGGGCACGAGCCACAAGTGCTTCCCCTGGCAGGATAGGGAGTACAACACAGCAATCAGGAGCCGCAGTTGGGATGATGGCAGCACTGTGACGTGCCTGACAAAAATTACATAGGTAATGAGGGCTGTAACCAGCCTCTGGCTCCACTGGAAGAAAATTTGAACTCCCATCTCCCTTGTGCACAACTACAAGAGAAATCACAAGTAGCAGCAACAAAATCTGACTTCACAAACTACTTTTGGAGTTTGGGTATTTGTTATGTTTGTTCTGTTGTTGTTTATGTGGATTTTTTTCTGATCAGTGTATGGTAAATTACTGCTACAGATAAGTCCTAAAAGATGCTATGGTGTAGATCATACAGTCTGCTTACAGAGTGCAAGTGTGGGGTCATATTGAGGATTTGTCACAGACTGATCATAGTTTAAACTTTTATCCACTACAGATTTAGGTATAAAACTGTAATTCATGCATGTGATCCTTTCTCTCCCTGAAGTCTCATCAAATATGTATTAAGTAAATTGCTTTATGTTACTAATACAGTTGACTGAACCCTAGTGCTTAAAGGAATTTCTTGTAACAGGAATGTTGGAGCTGCAATGGGATGATGGATAGCATCAAACTGTAGGACAGCTTGCAAGATGCATCAAATGTGAAGTCAAAATGTGTGTACATATGAGGGACAAATAGACTCAGCAATAAAAATAGTTCCCTATTGCCATATGAGTTAGTATGTCACAAGAGCATTAATAAATATGTTTATTCCAGGAATTATTCTAGGGCTGAAAGGCAATCTGGTCACCAGCAGAAAGACATTGGTGCTGCCAGAAACAAAGTTGCAAACAGCATAGGAATTTGAGAAAATGCATTCAATACTGTATTTGTAATGGATTTGCATATTTGTATAGCTGCAGAACAGATCAATTATGTTCCCACTGCTTACAAGGAAATCTAAGAAAATAATGCTTTCTATTGATGATGATAATAAATGTGATCTGTATAAAGTAGTTAAAAATTATTTGAGCCAAAATTCCATAAAAATTGGGAAATCATGTATCGACATTTTTTTCCTGAGAATTGGCAAGCAAATGAACTCAAGGATTATTGCTGGAAATCTGTATGTTTAGTGATGCTTCTAAAGCTGCTGGGAAAAGCCAAGAGTTTTTATACTGGCTTATGCAAAAATATGCAAAATGGTGAAACACTACAGGAAACTGAAAATATTTCACCACCACCTTTAGGTTACTCAGTGCAGCTGCCTGGCCAGGCACCTCGTACCGGGGCCAGGAGGTACAGCTGCTTTTTCAGCCCTGACGGGTTCCTCTATGCCATGCTGGGCCAGGGGTGCTGTGGTTGCCTCCTGTCTACACCACCAGCTCCTGGTGCCTGGGAAATACGTTCTCAACAGCTCTGTTGGTGCTCTTTGGTCGGGGAGGCTGAGACGTTTCTTTCAGACTCCTGTGGGAGTTTCTGGTGTTTCCAAAACAAGATTTTTTTCACCCATTGAGATGGGAAGCTTTCAAAACCTTTTGTGTTTTGATGTAATAAGTAAAGATATCTCTTAAGATATATGTTTAGAGCTATATTAATCTGTAAAATAAAGATATCTCTAAACATACACATTTAGACAGGAGACTAAAGCCACATCTACCTGTCGAGCCCCAGATTGTCCTGTCCCTTTTCAGCCAGCAAACACACAGTAAAGTCAGCTGCAAAGATAAGTCAGCCTTCCTGCGGCAGAGTGATTAAAACCTCCTGATCTGAACTCCAGCAGACTTCCAGTACTTCTGAGTTTGGTGGCACAAGCCTGTTTCTAGCACTAGTGCAGATAGCTGAACCACTACAGCAGTCACAGTTGAGCACTAGAAAATGGAAGAATTGAGTCACATGAGGGAGATGAAAGCCAGTGCCAAGTGCTGCGATTATTCTATCAAAACAGCTGCTATAAACGTGTCTTCAAAAAAAAAAATCCCTAGCTAAACAATGCCATCAGGTGATATTAACTGGTGACACTTTCTAATCTGGGATTGTGAACTAGCTGGCTTTGTGTATGCTTTGCAGCAAGCTGTCAGTAGCAGAGGTGTTGTGGCACTTGCCAGCTGGAGGCCCCCTGGGGTACAAAACACCAGCGCTGGGGAGAAGCTAGCAGCCCCCTGACCAGGAGTCACACAAAATGATTTGTGCCATCCTGGAACTGCTATTGCCAGCACCTCAGCAAAGGGCAGAGGTGATGTAGCAGGTGGATGGCGGAAGAGGTACCCAGGTACCTCACGGCCTTGGGTGATTCCTGCCTGGTGGCAGTGGGAAGAACACAATGCCTTGTGGCTGCAGTGGGAGAGGAGTGTGGGACATGGTGCGTAATACCGCTCGCTTAGTCCATAAACAAGCTTAGCAGAGGTGAACTCAGATGTATTTATGTAATCTGAAAAATTATTTGCTGCCAAAGCAAGAGACCTAACCTGTAATTCTCAGGAGGATTTTGTAATGCTCTTTCCTATACCTGTGATAGCTGCAGCCAGATATTCACTGCAGCTTGTAAAACGTGGCCAGAAATCAAAGTGAATTTCTGGGACCTTGACTGGAATCATTTCTGTGTCATTGCTTGGGATGGTAGTTTAAAACTTGTTTGAGTGTCTCTACACACACTGCATTTAGCTTGTTTGAACTGCACTGTCAGTGTAAGAGGCAAAGCTGTGCTTGGATGAAGTCAGAAGTCTGCCTCGGATTGGTTCAGCATCCATGGTTCACACAGTTACAGCTGCTACAAAACCAAAAACTCCAGTTATTTTAGAATTTTGATGGGTGGAAGAAACCCTCAGTTTTGCTGTGGTGGCTGCACTTGCAACAGTTTCAGCAGCTCTCCTCTTGCACTTCACCAACAGGCTGTTTTCTGGAGCTCTCCTCAGCAGAAAAACCTCTCTCTCTGTAATCAGAGACTTTAACTGTCCCTTTTAAAGAATTCAACAACAGGGGAGGAAGGAGAGATTTTTCTCACACCACTGACTCTCTTCATGAGACCAGGAGAGCAAAACCCAAAAAAGTCCCTTTAAAAAGTCAAGATTATGTAAGGTACCTGTGTCCCACCCTTCTTGGGTGTTCTTGGCTCCACTGTCCTTGACCTGAGTAATTTCAGTACTATTTGTTTTGAGTAGTTTTGGTTTTGCTGCTGCATGTCTCTGTGAATAAGAAACAATGTTTCTATTGGCAGCAGTCAATTCTCCATCCACCCATGTCTCCCAAAGCATGATAAAAGCACAGGATGAACTCCCAAGTCTCTGACCTCTCTGGAGTGTGTGCTTGTTTTGTCACCCAAGTGGGCCGAGAGCAGCATTTCATCCTATATGTTCACTTGTCTGTGCAAATGGGAGAATTAGTAACATTGGGGTCTAGACTTTGAAGATACTTCGGTGTTTGCATTTGGAGTTTTGGTTGAAGCCCATTGTAAATCCAGCTCCAACTTCTGTAACTTGAGAACTGACTGCGTGAAATCACTGGGACCTCTGCCATGCCTATTTGGGTGTTAAAATTTCATACTCATAAGTGTCAGTGTTTCTATCTGAACCAACCTTAAGTGGAGAGAAGCAGGTTATTAATAAGGTTAGCTCTCCAGGGATATTTTTTTTATTTGCACGTTCAAATTTCTGGGAACTCCACACTGCAAAACTTTAGACCAAAGGTCTCGGGTTTAAAAAAGCAAGAAGGGTTTTTACAAGTCTGTGGGAGGCATCTCTTTGGCATCTGTATGGTCTTGGCTGCAATCTTCAAGCCTACTGGCAAGAGAATGAGAATCTAGTTTTCTGCACACAGCGTCAGAATGCATGGTAGTTTTAAATTTACATTTTTTAAAATGGTTAAAATGCTTTCTGTTTAAGAACAATGAATCTCCCAAGAAGTATGTCTGCTGCAAATGAGAGGACTGCAGTTCCCATAAGCTTCTCCAAAACTTGGTGGAAGTTTCCTGCTAGATCTGTAAGCACACCCTGTCAAGTTCAGAATTATGGAAAGTATCTCTGAGTTCAGATTTCATGACCGTTTGTTCCTTGCAGAGACTAATTTGTTTACGCTTCACTGAAATGTTGAATCACTAAATTCTTAACGTTTACTGATGCCAGTGGCTGCTAAAGGTAGAAGCTGTCATTTACTAGGAGTGTTACTAGATGTGTTGGATGACTTTGTGGGATGCCTAGCTTATTTTTATTCTGCATTGCTACACAGCCATGGTCTTTATCTTGCAATATTCCTAGAACCAGCAACAAGACCTGCACTTTCATCTCCCCGACTCCTCCTTTATTGCCTGGAAAGGAAAATGTAGTACTGCTGCTGTTCATAGGGGTGCACAGCTCTGTGGTAACAGAGGTACCTGGTGATGGTGACTAAAGGTCCTTCTGTGGCTGGGTGTCAGTCCCATGGCATCTTCAACTCCAAGCTCCTTTTCCTAGATCAGATACTCCCAGCCTACGCTAGAGTAGCTATTTCTCAATGTGTGACTGTAGCAAGATAATTACCTTCTAATGTGAGATTCTTGCTTGTACTGTGATGAGGACATAGGTTATTATTATTCCAGATTAGAAAAGTATGTATCAAGTATATACTTATACAATATATTAAAAAGTATATACCCGAACACAAAATCAGTGATACTGTTTAGAAGTGAAATGAAATGAGGCTGGAGTGATTGTTTTGTTGTACGCTCACCTGGGTCTTGTTTCCTTTTTTTCCTCCTCTTAAAAAGGCAGTAAGAGCCTATATTAGAGAAAACTTTTTTCAGGGTCACATAGTGGTTACATGATAAAAAAGGAATGCATATCCTTGAGCAGACCGTGGCTTACTTGACCTGCTGAAATCTTAGGGTCTGTGATCCCATGAGAATTAGACAAACTGTGAAGTGGAGTTTGGACATTTTCCTATGCGTCTAAGTTATTTTGGTCAGAGGCTCACTTCACAGCTCTGCTGTCTCTGTGTGATGAATCTCTAAACTTCTCTGTTCCACAGTCTTCTGCTCAGTGAAATACAGAAAATCTTGATTTATCCCTGCCTTACAGAGTTAACACGTGCCTTGTTTGCGCCAAGTTGTGTGATTCCCTGATGACAGCTATCATGTAAACTTTGATAATCCAGCATGCCCATAGTGAAAAGCATGCAGTCTGAAGAGTTAGACATGTTTTCTTAGACAAGTCTTTCAACAGTTTTGTTTTCAGACTTCCATCTTTAACCTTGATACTTAGAATGGTTGGAAAATGGAGGGGATTGGCAAGTGTGTTTCTGGTAGAGATTAACCAGGCCAAGACTGGTGGAGCAGCTGGGGGGGGGTGTGTGTGTGTGTGTGTAAATCTTTCCTGTGCAGCACACCTAGCCCAAAAGTAAAGTCTGTGTCACATCAACAAGGAAAAATCTGCCTCCACTTGGCAACAAGTCTATAATACTAAATTTTCTTTCTTGCTGTTCTTTTGCTCAACATTGCTGCACCTTCTTATGTCACCCTCTCCACAAGGAGAATCAACACTATGTTCTCTAACAAACTTGAGATAACGAAGTAATGGTATAAGTCAGTCTTCTAACCCCACTTAAGAATCCTTCTTTCCCCTCTTGTGAGAGGGGAGAAAGTGGTGTGAGAGTTTTAGAATTTTGATTTTCCGAGGTGTAGAAAGTATATGAAGTAGCCTGGGGTTTTAGTTTCAGTTTTATCCTTTGATTTTGGCATTTTGGAAATGTAAACGGTACATAAAGTGTCTTGTTGCAACATGTTTTGATAAGACCAGTATAAAATTGGCCTGGTTACGTGATTGTTTTAAATCCCTGTTGCCCATAATACTCTTTCTGATTAAGTAATTCAAAGTTATACATTCAAATCAAGATGTTCTTGATCTCTCTTTTGCCACAGTGGCTTCTACTATACAAAATCTTATAAGAGTTGTCCCACTCCTGCAGCTTGAACATTAGTACAATATTTTGAATGAGGCTGAGTGAAGTGCTGCAGTTGTACTCCACTCCTTGGCTTGCCCCAGGACAGGGATAGGGTGGAAGGGCAGGGTCCATACCCACTGGGCTAACTCCTGCATATGCAGAGAAATGCTCATGGGGCATATTGTGAATGATTCACATCTACATCCCCAAAATGTTCTTTCTTAGAGAGGTTTTGCATGTTTGTGAGCACATGTGATTTGTAAATCTGTTTGCTATAAACGAATAGCACTATGGTAATAAGTGACAGTTCTGACAATTAATGCCAGCACATGATTAGCCTCTTTCAGACTACAATAAGTAATTCCAAGGTCTTGTGAGTGCAACTATGAGCAAAGAGATTCTGAAATACTAAGTACTTGAGGGAGATTAGCAAAAAATGTGAACATTTCTCTTTCAAGTTAATATGCTGTGTGGATGCTGTCATTCTGCCCTCAGGTCCCTGTGGGTTGGCATCAAGGCTATCTGTGAGCATGTTGAGAGAAGTTAAAGTATTATTAATATAGGCCACATTCCACTGATGTGCAGCTTTGAGGTGCTGAGGACGCACACCCTTGTTAAAATCTTGGCAGATCATCTTAAGCATCTTCCATGCTTTTGGCCTGAGGGAGGTGTTCCTTCATGAGCTGTATTAGTCAGGGAAAAAAAGAGGAAGATTTCAAAACAAAGCAAAAGTTCAAACTCAAAAAAAAATTCTTTTACCTTTCTAAACTAGCATATATTTCTGGGGCATGCAGTTGCAGGCATGTCCAAAGCCACAAGAGTCATGAGGAAGGTGTAAGGCTTACTGAGAAGGGAGCTCTCAAGCTTCCTGCATGGTCTGACAAGTACTGACTCCTCTGTTAAAGACTTGCACTTTGCCAGAAGGTTTTCCAGCTCAAGCAGACATGTTCCAAGCAATGAGAAAAAACAGCTTATTGAACTTGATGAACTTGCAAAAAAATCTGAGTTTTTACTGTAAAAACCTTCTCCCATTGCAAGTGAATGGAATGCATAGGGCTTTATCACTAATGGCAAAAACTTGAGAGCAACATGAGGATGTCATAAAGCCAAAATCTGTTCCTTAGTATCTGGCCTGCCCAGGAGGCTGCTCAGGGGGCATCTTCTTTGGCTGGCCTCTTCCAGCTCTATGAAGAACATGTTGAGAAATGTTAATATAACAGATACCAGTTCTGCTTGCTCTTCAATGGGTAATTTCAATGTCTGGGTGAACACATTAGGAGCAGTGTCCTATGCAGTCTTACCCTACTAGTCCTAACCAAGTGTAGGTTACATACAGATGGATGTTAATTCTCTGGAAAGGGAACAGACAAGATAACAATTTTAAAATAATTGTAGAAAAAAAGGGAATTCCTGTTACACTAAAACTTTATATCTGTTGTGCATTTATTTGAACAAGAATGCTGGAAGCTGGTTTAAATAAGTGAGTGCACTTTAAGTTCCTCTCTGCTTTGTACTAAGTTTTCAACTCCAGCCCTCACCTACAGAAAGATAAATCCAAAGTAAATGTATTTGTAGTATATAGTTAGCTTTTCTCCCAACCTCAAAGCGTGGAATCTGGTAATTTTTACAGTTTGTGAGAATTCATAATGTCATCAGGCTTGGGTGAAACAATGCTAACATTATGTAGCCTAGGACCTCCATTCCCCACTGTGTTCTTCCCAATTCCCAACCACTGTAATGACTGAAGTCGTCCCTGAAGGGGTCAGGCAGGGTTGTAGTTCGAATATTGCTATGGTTTTTATGCCAAAACTTCCTGGTGAGTGGGACAGCAGCTGAAGCTGTGGGTCTGCTCTGGCACTGGTGACTGAACTAATTCAAGCAGGAGGTTGGGCTGAGTAACACCCGGAGGCCCCTGCCAACCCGTGTTTTGTGATGCTTTGTGATAGTCCATGGAGATGATGCTGAGGTTCAGTAACAAGCAAAGCCATGCAAGCAGGCAAGGTACAGAAACAGACTGAATAATCACAACAGCATTAGGCCATGAAGGGGTGTTGAGGGATGGCAGTTGGGTTCACATGCCTGTGCTTATGCTGGGGTTTGTCTACTCCTACCGTATTCAGCTAGAAGTGAAAAGAGGTAATTCTCCATCTGAAGAGATATCCAGCCTGCTTGAAATGTTTATAGCAGTCAAAGTTTCTCTGCTCAGAACAGGCCAAAAAGATTGGTGTGCTTTGGATGAGTGTTCCTCTATTCATATTTCAAAAATGCCTGCATCTTAAATCACCTTCTGCAGGCACTGTGAAGAGTAAAGTGTCAGGGAAGGTCCTTAATACATTTGTAAAATGATACATGGTGCTGATCTTGTATTTGTCATCTGATTTTGAAAAATCTTTCCTATTTTAAATCTGTCCAATTACTCTATCTGTGAACAGTTTATGAATCCAGTTGGCCTGCTGTAAATCTATGAGGGATTCTTTGGACAAAACACTGGTGTTTTGTACAGTTTTAGCTGAAAACAAGCAATCTTTTGAACTACCCACTTTGAAAAGATATTCATTGGCTAAATTCTGCAAAATTTTAAGTGCACATTGGGGGGTGTTAAGAGAAGTCTGAAAACACCACTATTTTTCTGTTAAGAGAAAACTTTCATTGGGGTGAATGAAAATTATTTGGAATTCATATTGAACTGCAAATAAAGTGGGGAAAAGTTAATTTTGCCTCATAGCTTATATTGGTAAGTAGGGGATGGCCATGCTCAGCAGCTCACTGCCTGAAGAAAAACTATAAAAATTACCCAGAACTCTCTTCTTCTCTCTGATGCATTTGCAGCGGTCTTGTTGGTTCAGTAAATGAAGCCTGAAAAGCTTGGTCATCATCTCCATTTTCTTTCCTATAGGGCCTTCAGGTGGATATTGTGCTGTGTTCCCAGTCACTGTCCTGCACCCCACTAACAACATACTGGACCAGGGCTCCCCATCCTGAGGGAGGTAAGAGCTCTCCTTCACGGGAAGAAGCACTGCATTTGCAGTTCTCCAGCCTGCCAGAGAGAGCACATTGGTGACAGCAGCTAGCATGTCCCCAGCAGCCATGCTGGCTGCACCTCGCTGCTTTGGCAGGGGAGGAAGCCACAGGCCAGCCAAACCCAGCAGAAGGGAAGTACCCTGCACACAGGGAGGGAGAGCCATGGTGTGCTGGGGTGGCAAGAAGGTCCACTGCAAGGAGGAGTTGTCTGACTAAGATGGTCTGCCACAAGAAATCTGGGGCATGGTTGAAGGCAGACCAAGGAGCCTCGTCCTGTCCCCCGGGGCCTTGTTGAGACACTCAAACGGATATTCAGGGGTATGCTGGAACAGAGCTAAGCCCAACAGCACACAGCTGTTTTACCATTGCAGAAAGTCTAACTTATGAAGTGGAATTTTCCTTGTTGATTTGTATGATTTGCTTTGGAGAGGGATGGTCCTTTGGGCTCTCTGTTTTTTCACTCATCTGTTAAAAAGCCCCATTTTGGGACATCCCAATTCTTCCAGCCAAGAAGAGCTGGATTCTGCTCCTGGCTTGCTCAGAAGTGGTTGCTCAAGAGCAAAATGAAGCATTTCTGTCAGGAGTTGGATGTACAACATCCAAGTGCACTCCTGGGGTCAGAGAAATGGGTCTTAGGCTTGAAGAGAAATCCTCCGCATGGCAGTACATTACGTCAGTGCAGAAATGGACTATCCAATTTTGCATTCCACTATGAAACACAGCAGTCAGGTGATATGTCCAGCATTATGCAACTTTAATATACTTCCTGTTCAACTTGAGGACAGAGTAAATGCTTCCATAATGTCTACTTAACAAAGCCAAATTGCGCACCTCTCTATATTACAACTAGAATCACTGAAGTTAAGGGATTGTCAACATTTCCCATCTGGATGGATGATTTAGTTGCTTTGCTTCACATCAGGGCTAACTTGGCATTTGACTTACCCAGTGCTGCTAAAAGATTTCTGGTTTTGCCGAGTATAATTTGCATCCACTGGCTATGTCATTCTTGGGCTTGAAAAAGGAGTTTTAAGCAGCATTGGAGTAGAAGGAAAGCTAATATTTAAACACATAATTTTGAAAATCCCTAGAGAATGAGAAGAAACTTAGAGGCGGATGCACACAGATTCTGTACATGGCAAGCATTCCCTTCTTCTTGCTTTTAGTTTTAAAAAAGGTTCATGGGACTGAACTATTACTCATTAGTGTCTGCCCCCCCAGCTTTCTGTTCCGTACCGGACACGCAGTGTTTGTACAGAAAGCAAACTTATTGCACTGTGTAATAAGATTTGAATGCAAACATTTAATTAATGTTATCTGTTCAGAAGCATTGTTTAAACAAAAGTTAACCTTTCTGTGCCAATGCTGAACAACACATTGAAAGTGAAGGTTAGGGTTTTTTGTTCCTCTGGCCAGTGCCATGGATTGATGTGCTGTTGATACAACCGCTTTCTCAGATTTCACGTATGGAAATCTATGATGGAGTAGTAACTTCATTAATTTGGCCCATACTCATTCAGTTGAATACTAATATTTTGACCTTATTCCCTAGGAAATATTCTTCAAGCTGCAAAAACTTGGACAGCATGGTCATTCCTGCAGTGTGAGCCACATTTATGACAAGCTTTCAGAAAGATAATATTTCACACCTAAATACATGCCTGTTGGTTTTTAACGCTTTCTGTATTACCAGAAAGAGGTATAGTTCTTCATTGTCCTGTGGTTTTTGAGTGTTCCTTTCTTTCTCTTTTTTTAGTAGCCTGAGACTTATATTTCTGTGTGCCCTGCAACCCAGGACAGACAAAGATGTGAGTGCTGTGCGCAGCAAACCTCACCTGCGCTCACACAGTTTTAAACCTTCGGCCTAAGCACAGAGGACAAGGATGCACATCTACAAAAATATTTAAGCAGCCAAGCCTTTAATGCCTTTATGGATCTAAAACCCTTTAGTGGATTCACCAGCCTCTGTTAGCAGGTGTTTAGAGAAGCTGGGCATTGGTTACACATCAACAGAACCCCAGAGTATAACTCAGTATTTGCTGAGGTGGAATCTGCCAGATTATCTCAAGGAGGAGGTGGAAACTGGGATAGGAATTCTGTTTTGTGAAAAAACAATACAAATTCCTAACCTAGTTTTCAGTCAGGAGAACATGTTATTGTTGAACAATTGATACTGCTTCATGAAAGCTTATTTTCTGTGCCGTAAGGGAAATTCAATTAAGTGAACTTCTATTTTAAAGCACTGCTCTTTCCTGTCACTGATGAAGCAATAGCAGTTACAGAACGTGGGATTTTCTGGGAGTGTTGGTTGGTTGTTGTCATTGATATTAATTTTGCTGCCTCTATTTGTATCTTATCTACAATACTCCCTGAGACAACCCACTAGAGACCTGACTGATTTCACTAGTGACTCCAGGCTGCTGCCCACTAAGGCAGGAAGAAAGTCATATCCCACAGCTGTAGGAGTTGGTGCTGTGGTCCCAGTGAGTAGGGCTGTACATGACAGTAGCCAAGGTTTGTGGCATACTCTACCACAGGCTACTGCTGACATCCAGACGAGCTTGTTTCCCTACATAGAGAACTGCTTCTGTCACTAACCAGCCCAGAAACCAAAATGTTCATGAGTGGTGCAAGTCCATTGTCTAGTCCTTGCCTTTCCATGCTCATTACAGCTCAGCAAATGCAGAGATTTGAATCTAACGTGGCAAGAAGCATCAGAATAAGGGATTAATTCTTTGTGAAATAATTTCCATGATGGGATGCTGCCAGGAAGCTTGACTCCACGTTCCTTGGGCACCCCAGCTTCCCACAAATTGTGAGGAGAGGACTGTGTGGGCAAGGAATGCAGCATGAGTTGGTAGTCTTTTCAGCTAGATAGAGAGATCTTAACACATTAAGTGGGATGCTCTCAAGAGCCTGCTGTGCCAAAAAGGCGACCCTTCTAGGACTGGTACCATTTATAGAATGCTGGTTTTTAATGCAGAGCATGTTTTTATAACTGACTTCTATAAATGTTAAATACCAGGCTAATTAAGCTTGACAGTGCTGACAGAGTCTTAATTAAATCAGTGTGAACAATATCAGTCTTGCATAACTCTGTTTCCATCAAAAGCATCAGAAATTATGATTTTTTTTTCTTTGTCCCTTGTAAGAGATGAAGTTCTGACAGCTTGTTCCCGTTTCCAGTACTGCTGGGTCATTAATTTGTGTCCATAATTCTGAGCTTTCTACTCCACTCCCATCTCACTTTGGTTCATCATTTGCTTCTGCAGCATTGACATTTTTGCTCATTCCCTGCAATGCTATCTACTGGCTACAGAGAGTTCAAGTGTGTCTTTCCTGTAACACTTTTGTCCCTCTATTTAATGGCAGAAGGTACAAACCTGCAGTCCTTTAACAAGGATGGATCTTGCTAAACACTAACAACCAAGAGCTTGTATTACTGTCATTTAAGCACAGTGGAAATTCAGCACATGAGTATATTGCTGAGCCAGGGCCGCTCCGGGATGCTGGCAATCCACGTGACTTCTGTGAAATGGGTGCTGATTAATTACTCTGTATGTGAGAGTCAAAGGTAATGTAATGTCTGCTCTTGCTGTGAGAGTCTCCTACCTGTCTGCCCATGCACATGGGGGACTGCTTGCATGCCGAACATTGAGTCATGTAGCAAGACAAGGGCAGCCACTCATGTAAAAGAGCAGAAGCTAGGACAGGGTCCTTTGGTTCCTGCACAGATGAGGGGCAAAAATCCTGAGGTCCCCTGGTAGTAGCTCCCTTCTTTCTCTGGTTTCAGTACCTGCAGTTCAATACCCACCAAAGCAGCTGTTACTTGAGGTGAGGGCAGAAAACACTTCTGTGATTTTTGCAACTTCAACCTGCTGGGCTCCTCCCCAGGGAACCACAGTACAGAATACTGATTGTCCCCTCCCGTGACGGAAGGAGCACCCGCTCTGTCAGCAGGGAGCAGACAGCAGGAATCTGGCTTCATTTGGCCTGGTGCTACATGTGGGTCCGCTCAGGAAAAGGAAATTCCCAGCTGCTCTCAAGGACAGCTTGAAGTCCTCTCTTTTTCTGGAAATGGTGCAAGGGGAACTGAACCTGGACATGATAGTTGAGATCTGGCCTGAAATCTCTTCTTCAACTCAAGAAATAGTTTGCCTGTCCCCCTCTAAACAATTTTGGCTGTCTCTGCTTAAAAGCCTTATATACTTTCACAAAACTACTCACACATCCAGCACTGCAAACCAGATAAACAGGGAGAGGAGCTGAGTGTGTATAACAAGAGGGAATACAACCAAAAAGTACTTAAACTCTGTGACCAATTTGGTAGCGCACAGGTACCACCAGGGGTGGTCACAAAGGTTGAGTTGAGTTCTTGTCTGATTTGTTTTCAGAATCAGTCTGCATCATGTAGAATGCAAATAAAGAGGTCTTGTGGAAGACTACTAGAAGATGGTAATGTTCTGGTCTTATCTCTTATTCCAGATGTATCCTGAAATGACTCGTTCTTTCTTCTCTGTTTATTTCACAATGTAAGCATTTCACAGAGGAGGTGACATCTTTCAGTGCTTTAGCATTTCATGTCCCCATGTCTTCATATTTTTTTCCACTTTCTCATCCGCATGTTACCAACTTAATTAAACTGCACAATGACTTTAAAAATACGAACTCTAACAAAGACTAACGAGGATGTTTCTTGGCAGTTGGTGATTGTTTTGCCTTGGGCCCATAGCTTTGCTTCCCACTCTCCATTGGGTGCTGAAACCATGCTTGTGTTTAAAGATAACTGCTTGAGCATGATTATATCACAGTTTCTGCGTATGCTTTCAGGAAAGTTTAACATTGTATAATCTGTCCGTTATAACTGCATTTCCAGACAATAGCAGGCTGCAGAATGCACTGCAATATAAAGTTAGCACATCTTATTCGTGTTCATTCCCTGTCATTATATTTAGGTTCCAATGAGCTGATTTAAGAGCACACAGGAAAAAGAAAGCAAAAAATACGTAAGCCCAAAGCAACAGCTGCAAAGGTAACTGGTTTTCTTAGTACACAAGCAAAGATGACATGGCCTCTAGCTGAAGTATGTGATATTTTTCCATCTGAATCTTTCTGCCAAAGCAGCATAAGCTTAAGTAGGACCTTTATCTAATCATGTAGATTGACTAATCACATTGATGTTACTGGATCAGCTTTCAATAAAGGCATTGGTAATAACTGCAGCAGCTATCATCTTTCTCTGTGGAATTTCAGGTATATTTCTGCAGCTCGGTGTGTCTGGCAAGTATGAGCAAGCGGAGTCTGATGAGAGCAGAGAGATTTTCCCATTCTTGTCTTCTTATGACCTGTATTCCACAAGCAATACCATAATGCTAATTACTCTCGTAGCAGAGCAACTTGTCATGATGTACTTTTTCTTCTATTAGCATAGTTAGTGGTTGAAGCAGTCAAATTCCACTCAAATTTGAGTATAAGTGACTTTGCCTCAGTTTCCTGTCTTGTTAAAGATACAGTTGAGGTTTAAATTTGGAGGTCATGTTCCCTGAAAGACCTGTTCCTTTGAATTCCTGTAAAAAAATCTTTACTTTCTAAGTGCCATGTGTCAGTAAAATTCTGAAACCATGCTGAAGACATGTTATTGCCACATAGGTGCATGGGTCAGAACCATCTTTTGCAAGACTAGAAAGTATCTGGTCTTGTCCCAAATTGTACTCCTGGTTCCTAGAAATACTCTTGCTAAAAGATAAGCAAAATGATGTAATCATAGATGTCCACAGGGTATTCTGGATTGAATGAAATTCTCCTTAATGTGCCATGGGAATGGTCATAGAATAAAAATTCCAAATAGGCTAATCATTTACCGAGGTTTCAGGCTGAGACATCTGAGAGAATAGCTATGACGTAAAATGCTAAAAAGAAATGGTATGTTCATCCTGACTAGGGAAAGCTCTTACCTCAAAGTGGCCGGGTCCCCTTATTTAGGAGGGAGAAGGGAAATGCCCTTTTCACTCAGTCAGCATTAATTAATGACAATGTTTCCCAGCCAGTCCTCTCTTGGACCTGAAGGTAAGCTCTTGAAGCTACTTACTGGATGGGAGGAGTCTATTGGGGAAACATGTCCCCCGGGAAGTGCACCATGGAAATCCCTAGTGCCTGTGTGAGGCTTTAGAGCAGTGTCCCCTGTTTGTCTTAAGTAAGGTTTACGTTTATTGTGTGGAGAATAGAGCAGACCTTGAGTTTGCTCTATATGCCATCTACAAGTATTGGGATGAGAGAGATTTCTCCTTCTGCTGAAGTCATCTTTATCCTTTGCATTTAATGTAAACAGTGTGTTTAGAAATGTATTGTCTGTGGCAGATCTGACATCACAACTAAATTCTTTAAAATAAAATGTTTAGAGGGAATCATGTGTCAGCTGCCTAGCACTGAAATGTATGGAATGGAATTAAGAAAACCTTTTCTTAATTAAAAAAAGGAAAATGGATTCTGAACTTTATCTAAGGGTCACTTTGGGATGATTTCTAGACAGAAAAAAATCTTGGCTTTCTGGCAGGACAGCTGTGAGGGAGTGTTCTACTCATTAGAACACAATTTGTCCAAGAAAATTCGTTCCAAGTCCTAATCAATTTAGATGAAAACTTGTTGGACAGGGTTCAAGCAGACCAGTTATGGAATCTTATAAAGCCAAACCCACATGTCTCAGTGGGCAAGAGGCAAGATAATCTTAGCTTACAATGGAATGTTTAAATTTATTCAGCTCAGACACTCACATAGGCACAAGTGTTGGTTCTTTTCTGTTTGTTTTTTTTAACCAGAAACGTGAAGAATTAGAATTTTTAAAGACAGGGCATGTCCCTTTAAGATATAATCACTCATGGTGAATGGACTATGGCCAGATTCATCGTTCCTTTAGCATTTGTAGAAAGATTTTTGGAAAAGACCAGCTTCCAAAGCACTAGAAACGTAGGTGTTCCTCCAAATGAAGGTCCTTGGCATCTCAGGCTCTTGCAGAGTTTTATAATTCCCAGCTGTATAACAGTTTTTTAATGAACTGCTTCAGCAGTGGAAATTCAACCGTTTGGAGAAGCTGTTGCACAGTTAGCCCTTGGGAAGGTGACACCATGCATGGCATTGTTCAGCCGTTCAATGTATGCTCTTTATGACACATTGCTACCGAGCAGAGAAAACCACAGGAATAACATACTCCCAGCCTCCTGGTGTTAACGGTAACTATTTTAACAATTGCTTTTCTGTCATTCAGTTAATTTCTCTGTTATTGCAGCTAGTGTTGCAGGCTGAAAAAGGGTACTTAAATAACTTTCAAATAATGCATTTGCAGATCTATGCTAAAAATTCCCATAGGGATAAGATATGACCTGAGCAATCTTTTACCTGGGGAATATATAATTTCTTAACTTGAAATGGTTTTCTTGCTTGTAGAGTCTTCACCAAAGTTAATCTCCATCGCAAATTTGAATCAACTGTATCTTTCACAGTAGCTGTCAATGCTTGGTAGAAAGCCACAGCAACAAGTTGATCTCTGACATGCCAGCTTGCGTCCACTTCTTTGTTAGTTGATCCCATTTCTCCTGCACCCATCGCTGGGAAGTGACAAACACACCATATCTCTCGTCTTATCATTCTCTTCTGGCACTTGAAGGCCTCCACTGACTTCAGGGAAAGAAGAAGTACAAATTTTTGTAGCTGCAACTGGCCCTGTCTACACCACAGGGCAGTGCCTCAGTCCCTAACTCGTTACTCACCAGCCCTCTCCATGCCAGGGTCCAGGACCTGAGTCAGGAGGTGTCTTTTCTCATCATGACTCCTGTAATTTCAGGGGCAGTGAAATACCCCCTCTGCCAATCCTCTTCTCTCAAAAAGCACCATCCACAACACCACCCATGGAGCTGCATCCATGTTCTTGACTTAAAAGGGGATTTTCCCACATAACTAGGGCTGGATCTGAAAGAAAAGGAGCATACAGTTATTGTTAAGCAACTTGCTTTTAAAGACACAAACTCCAGAGACTCCTTGACTACTGTAAAAGCCAGTGGTTCGTTGTCCCACAGCCTCTTCCTTCCTTCACGCCCCGCTCTGCCAAGTCGGCCACCTGAGACTCTACTCATTGCTCTTGTTTTCCCTGGCTCTTCTCACTTGTTTACTTAAAAATCTCTTTCCCTCCTCTGCCCTTCATTTGAATTTTTTGCAGGAGGGTCTTATAAGGACACATACTTTAATCAGAATTTCCTGTGAGTTAATAGGCAGCTTTTTTTTGGTTTAGTATGCTTTGAAATAAAAATGTAATCATTTCTTACATTCTCCTTTCCCAAACTCTGCTTTAAAACAAACCCTTTTCTTACAGAAAGTACCGGTTCTAAAGCTCCACTTTAAAGGACAAACTCTACAGAGGAGGAGGGTTACTTTGGATGCAGCAGGACAGCCTGTCACCCAAGGGAAAACAGCCGACATGCTGCTGAAGCTGACTGCATATTTTCATTTTCAAAAAACACTCAAGACTAAAACCACCTGTGAGCGAGTCTGGCCTCTTCAGCTGATTAATAGGGCATAGTGCAGAGTGTCCTGTCAAATGGCACGCTTATTTGCACAAGGCAAATGAATCAGTTTTTATGTGGCAGGGGCACAGCTCGTTGGGATGAACTCATGAAAGTTTGTAAAACAAACTGCAAATGAGAGGTGCAATATTTCATTATTCAAACATGAAGAATAGACAGGCGTCCTATGGAAAAGTGAGTCATATTCTCTGTGGTACATTCTGTTCATTCTGTTATAATAAACATGAGTGTTTGTTTGCTGAGCCCATTAGAATCCAGCTATAAACTTGATTAGGAGGACAAGCTCCTCGGCCTGCTGCTGGGTTAGCGTGTGCACTGCTGTTTGGTTGCTCTGTTGTATAACAGCACCAGTCATGTCAGACTGTCATTCCAAAAGGAAATAACAGCACTTTCCTCATTTCTTTCAATCCATCCCAAATTTCTATTAAAGACATCAAAGCAATGACTCTAATACTTTCCATGCTTTCCGAACGACTCATCTTTTAAAGAAACTGCTGGGAAATAAGGCACCACCAAGGGTCCTTACTTTCAGGGTTTTAGACTTTTAAGAATCTCATGGAAAAAAAGTAAAAACAAGAAGCCACAAACCCACTTTTCCTAAAACCCTTGTCCTTGTTTTATATATTAGTATTAATTTTTGTGCTACTGGTTTGAGTTGGTTTTACAAGCTACATACCAAAGATAAAACAGGTCGTTTGTCTTACTTTGTGACTGCAGAAGATAAATCAGCTGATCAAATGTATTTATTGTTACCGTTGCTGGAAGAGATGGCCAAGGGAATGACTTTTAAATAGGATGATCATTGACTGCATGTAGAACTAGTAGTGAAATAAGGGGTTGTCTGCTGGAGGCAAAGGGGTTTCTGGGAAAGAAGTTTCCATGCAGCACAAATACCATTGTGGAACACTGACTTTTTCCCAGTTTTAAGAATGAGCAAGGTCTCAAAGTATTTAAATACTTGCTGCATTTCTAGTGACAGCAGAGGAGGTGGGAGGGATTGCTGTTGACTTCAGCGGGAAGAGAACTGGTTAGAAACTTGTTGTGATATAGCTTGAAGCATTTAATCTGTTTCTATAGAATCACTTGCCTATTAAAATTATTTGTTTAGTTCAGTGCTCGAGGAAATGCTATCCTGAAATATTTGAAAGGAAGGGCTGAGGACAACGAGCAGCCACTGTTTAGCTCTGGCAGGTAGGCATTCCCAGCTTCTGGGGTGCATGATGGTTTCCTTAAGATCTCTCATTTTGCTAACTTTTATCTTCCACCTTTTATCCACATGTCAGAGGAACAGCAGACTCTCTCTAGTGCAAGATGGAGCACGTACTGAAAAGCTGTGGAGGAGCAGCATGACACTGCAGGTAAAACAGCTACTTCAGTCCTCAGACTGAACCAACTTTGGAGCACTCAAGTGGTAAATAAGGGTTCTTTTGTGTTTTTACTAGGGCAAATATCTGGTGATATTTTTGGGGGTGCTTTCTGTCCCTGATAACAATTTTTTAAAATAATTCCCTCTTCAAGGTATCCAATTACTGAGGTTTATTCCTCCTTTTAAGACCTATTTTACAGGATATTTTTAGCAGTCAAGGAAAACTCTGTGTTGTTCCTCTTCAAAGTGTTCTCATGCCATTCTTTGTCAAAGAGGAGTAATGCTTCAGAGCCGTGTCGAATGCTTTCGGCACGCAGCCATGTGGACAAAGCCGGCCACAGGAGCCAGTCCAGCTCCAGGTTCCCACAGTTGCAAGACTGCACAGTGAGGCAGCAGCCGAAGGCTCTCCCCACCCTCTGCAATGCCTCAGCTTACTCTGTGGGTTATGGATCATGGGAGGGCATCTCTACATTGTAAATGGGGTGTCTAATAAACCTGAGATTTTTTTAGTCTTTAGATGTTCACAACTATTCACAAAAAAAACCAAAACAAACACCCAGTCCAGCATGACCAGCTACATGCTGGGCAAAAAGATATATAACATTCAAGGCGTATTCTTAAGCAAGGCCAGGATCTCTCAGTGGATTTTCTCTGGCAGGAATTGGATGTTTGGCATTGTATATTTCCTGGTAAAATACAAGTTTATCTAGTAATAGCTCCTGTTGAATCCAGAGCAGCCTGGTTTCTTGTAACATCCCTGGCACACACGTTCCTGTGATGCAGGTGAAACACCACATTAAAGAAATGGAGAATGATTGAATTTTTGCTGTTTATCCCTTACTTTTCCCTACCACTCTCTGTCATCTTCCTATCATGGAAATTGCCACCCTGGGGAGATGTGGTTGAAGTGATTTTTTGTTTGGTTGTTTTTTTAAATCTGCTCTCCCTGGAGAAGGTGATTGCTGTGTGCATATGGATACTTAGGTCAAAGCAGGGGATGCTGGGAGCTGCAGGTCCCAGTCTTTGCAGTGCTGACTCCCAGTGAGGCACAGATGAGTGTGTGCTGCCGCAAGAGATATATGTGCATGCATGACGTGATATCTGTGGGTGTAGAAGCATCTCTTTGGAACTCTAACATCTGGGTTGCTCACAGTATTGCTCCAGTGAAGAAGCTTTTAGTTGCTTCCCACCTCGGTTTGTTTGGCTATAAAAAGGGAATAGGGAACTTTAGACCCAGAGAACCGAGAGCTATGTTTGTAATCATTCATAGCTTTTGTATACACTTGAGGATAGCATAAACTGTAACTCTCTGAAGCTGCATGCCAGCATTTCTGCAGTTTAAGCATCAGGGGACCCCTTTTTCAATGACATTGCTGTATTCTCCTGACTCTATGCTTTGTGGCAAGCCTGCATTCAGCCCTTGGCATCAAGTCTTAGCACCCAGACCTCACAGCCCTTTCCTGTGTGCAGACCCGGTATATTTCCCCAGTGGAGCCTGTCCTTCTAGGGGTTGCAGGTTCAGTGTTGGAGCTGGGAAGTTGTCTATTGTGTGTGCTGGTTTTTTTAGGTGCAGAAACCAGCATCCAGCAGGCCTGGACTCCACAGTCTGTTAGAGCACAGTCCTAACATGCACAGGCAATGGCTACCTCCCAGTATCTGCACACAGGGCCATTCCCTGCTGGGGCTGTGGGCATGCACAATACCTCCCAAACCAGATGGAAGGTCAGTCAGGTCACCCTGCGCTTCTTGGTAACATGCCTCAATGCTTTACCATCAGCTCCTGGGAGACCATGACATTTGAGCTTACACTGACTGCCCCAGTGCTGGGAGGTCAAACAAATTGAATTACTCTTCAAATTAGCTGGATATGGTTTTGATCACTGTCCATTTGCGATCTCGTGTGTCTTAGCTGGAAAAATGCATGCCACGTTCCAGCCACCTCCTCCAGCCAGGGGAGCAGTGATGCCACTGGCAAATGTGTGAGTTTGCAGAGCGTTACTTAGCTGGAATGTTATCGCTGAAGCATGTCCTCTATCAAGAACAATCTCGCCTTCCCTGAGCCTATCTCTTACAGATGTTAATTCCTTACTATTATCTTTCCAAGTTCCAACAGAATAGTAAGCTGCAGTAAAGAGGGGATATGTTCAATTTAAGCAATGAGATTATTATGCTCTGAATAAAGCTACTTTTATTGATAATTACCTCTCTGCCATGACTTTAAATTCAAACAGCTGGACAGCCTCTGCTCTTTATTAGTTTCCTTGGATCCTTTGGCACAAAGCCTTCAATTCCTGTGATGTAATGATATAAAAAGTTGGCTCCTGCCTGAGCTTCCACCCACAAGTTCTAAATTTGGAGCATGGCAAATATCTGCAGATTCCAGAGACAGGCTATGCTCAAGATGTGCTGATGCCTTCAGTCCCATCCTATTGCACCAAACAACAAGATTGTGTGCTTTTTATAACTAGGATCATAAATATGACTCAGATGCACATGTTGTGTATGTAAGCACTTGGGGTTGGCTATCACTTTATGGCACTGGGAAGAAGCCAAGCCAAATAAAAATTGTTTTGAGTAAATATTACATTTCTAGAGCATGAATAACTTTTCTCTGCAGCCAACGTGTCACTAATGGGAATAAGGAAGAAGACGGGGTGGGGGGTAGTAACTAAATCATCCCACTAAACACAGACAGTCTGCAACAAGACCTGTTGTTTCGACTTGTCTGGGGTGTAATATCCCAGATAATTCGTAGCACATCTCAGCAAGACCACAAGTAATGGAAAAAAAATAGCTATATAATTCAGCACCATCCTGCTGCACAGCTCTCTCTTGGGTGGGATCTCCATCAGTGGTATGTAAAATAGACGACCAAACAACCAAGTGCCCTTCTGTCCCCCACTCCCAAATGTGCAGAGGCTAGATCATGTGGATTGCTCCGCAGAGATCAGTGTTGCTACTCACATGCTCAGTATTAAGCATGTGCATATGTCTGCTCAGGATCTGGGCCAAAAGGAAGGATGAGTTTTTCATCCTGCGACTTTGGGACCCTGCGGGGTGTCTACATTGCAGAACACGGGGAAACAGAAAATGATCCCACACACAGCTTTGCAGTGCTGCACCAGAAGATGACACGATTTATCGGCAGCTCTCTGGGACAGTGATGTGTCATCCCACCACCAGCATGCACCACCACAGGGCTGGTCAGCATGGCTGCTGGCCCAGCTTTAGCTCTTCCAGTGAGTTGGCATGTTTCAGCCTCCCCCCACCCTCAGTGAACCCAATTAATCCTGCCCTTGAGCAGTGCTTGGTGAGCACTTCATAAAGTGCTTCATCTACCTGAAATGCAAAGGGGTAAAAGAAATGCTCTTTCTGTAAGAAATTATCAGGAAACATTCCTTTATAAATGGAGTCTTCAAGTCCCCCCAAAATAATAGCCAGCTAGAAATAAACAGTGAGAGTCTAGTTTTGAAAGTCTCTAAGTGGCTTTCCCATTTTCCTGATGGGCATGTAATCCTGAGCATTGTGCATTCCTTCATATTTAATCTGTGAGGTTTTACTTATCAAATAAGTCCTTTCCTAAACTTTGCGATCTTTTCCATTTTTATAGGTTGCTTTGGTACAGAAGGAAGAAAACTTGACTTTAAAAGAGGCATTCAGACAGGATGCAACAACGTTCCAGGAGGATTCTGAGTCAAACTGAAGAGCAACTGGCTTCTCAAAGTGTATATTTCTGAGATCCCTGAAACATGCTGCTGCACAGTTGTAGCAGGTGAGTGGGGAGGTGTCGAGAGCAACTCGATGTTCTCATGTCCCAGCCGTCCCTATCAGAAGAATTTGAAGAGCTGTTCCATGCAGTGGACTGGACTAGGGCTTGCAGATATAGTTTCAAGGGCTGTGAGCTCACGAGAGAGCTTTGATGTCAGAGAACCTGTATATCCAGGGTCTAGTATGAGAAATCAGTGCCAATTTGCCCAGCTAAGGCAGCTTTGTCTGGGTTTCCAGGATCTGGGTGTTAATTCTGTTTTCTGTGTCTTGCGAGCTGCCAGTGGTCATTTGCTGCCAGGAAAGCAGCCCAAGCAATATATAAGGGACTGGCTCCCTCCTCTTTAATGTATTTTACGTTTCAGAGAAACTTCTGTAACATGATAGTGTTTTTACGCCTTAGAGTTTCTAAATTGTTTGAAGAGTTGGAAAATCTTAATTGACTTCAGTAGACAAGGAAAAAAATAGTAAAGAGAACATTTTTTTAATGCAAAATTAACAAATTTGGAAGATAAAGATCAGTTTCCAAAACTAAAAATATATTCAGGAAGTCTTGTTACAGTTGCAAGTTTAACACAAATACTCAAGCCTTCAACAAGTGATTTGCACCTACCTGAAAAATTTGTTGCTATGAGTTACAGAGCTTAGGCTCTGAAAGCTGTCCAGAGGTGCCATGTCCAGGTCAGTCATGTTTAGATTTACCCCAGGATATTTCTTGGGCTCCACATGCATAAGGGAAATGAAAACCGACCTGGGATTGACTCAGCAGCCTGAGTGAGAGATGACGAGAGGGCTTGGCTGGAACGCAGCATGACTTTATGACTACTGCTTAATTTTCCTGACACTTTGAGGGTAGCTACGTGGTGATTTAGCTGCAGTTAATTGGAGAGCTAAGGGCTGCTTCAGTTTGCGGTTGTTACCCAAGCGCTCAGAAGAGGTTTTCTGACCACCAGGGACCATGCATGAAGGTGGAGTAGTTGGAGGTGCCTCTGCCAGGGGCCGGCATGGATGGTGCCAAGGACTTTGGAGATGCAGGGGTTGCCCTGGTACACGTGGCCCTTTCCAAGGCCTCACACAGCAATCTCTGATTTGCACTTCGTGGACACAGTTTGAGTTTATCATGGTCATCGCTTAAAGAACTCTCTTTCAGGGGACAGCTGAGTATTTTGCAGGTTTCTGCGTGCTTTTTTTAATGGGTAAATATCACTCATGTTTTATTAATGAACAGCTGAGGCATAAGGAGGTTAAGGGACCTGACGAAGGTGATAGCAAGTCAAATTGTTTGGAATTTTGTAGCTCTGAAATATCATCTTTCTAAAACAGGAAACTCTCTCAGGAGTAGTAGGTTTTCATTAAGACAACAGTTCGAATCTGTCGATCTTGATATATCAGTAAGAAGAGGAATGTAGAAAATGCGAGAGTTAGCTTAGTCTCTCTTAAACTAAACCACCAGGTTCATGTTCCTATGGAGAAACAAATACCCTGCAGGCATCATGGTGTCTTTGATTTATTTTTGGAAGCTGAAAACTCCCCCTCTTTGTCTCTGAGCTAAGGAAAAAACACGGATTTTGTGGGCCAACAAAAGGTTTCTGGAGGAAAAAACCTCCAGTCCCACTTCTCAAGAGTTTATGACATGAGCAGTAAAGCTAATGTAATCCAACTTAGCCTCCCCTACATTTCAAAATTGGATTAAAGTTCCTAAGTTGTTGAGGGAAAATGTTACCCAATGGAGTATTTGTCTGACTCACAAATTAGTGCCGGGCCTTTGTAGCTTTGGGTGCAGACCCTGGTTTCAGTCACCTGAATAAATCAGCGTGACCGATGTGCCCACAGCACATGAGGGGGCAAGGTGCCTCACTGCTGCTTCAGCCTTTGCAGTTGGGTGGAAGCCCACCAAGCTGTGATGACTGGCTATGCTGACATTTGTTCGTATGCTTGTTGTTCGTAATCTGCCTGGTCCTCTTTTTTTTTTTACTTTTCTTTGGTGAGATAAGTCATCCAAACCCTAAGAAAAGGTTCTGGTTTGTTGCTACATATGCTTCCCTTGCAAAGGAGGAATGGGTTTTCCCTGCTGCAGTAGCAGTGTGTTGCTGCACGTACACAAGTGACGCAGCTCCAAGCGTGCTACCAACTCAGCTGTGAAAGCCTTGTGTAGCACCGCGTCTGTGTGAATCTGCCTTTGAAAACAGGATCTGCAGATGTGATTCATTACAAGCCTGCTGAGGCGATGCTTTGCTCCCGTGAGCGGTTTCCGAGGGCCGTGCGGCGGTGTCCGCCTGCCATCTGGCGTCAGGGGCCACGGTGGGGCAAGACCCCACGGCGCTCCCCCCGGGTCACCACGGCCTGACGACAGGGCTGTTCAAGTCGCAGCTTCTGGTCTACGTCCAAGCTGTGAGCAAATCCTGCCCAGACTCACCAGGGCCCCCCGCCACGGTATCTCCCGCATTCCTGCGGCAGATCTGGTATTTCTTATTGTTCTCTCCGTCTCTTGGGGAGCAGCTGCAGCTGCCTGGCCAGCCTGCCAGGGCAGGAGCTGGCAGAGTCTGTGTTGTGGGTCCCAGAACTAGCCGGGGGCTTTGGAAAAAGCATGTCAGTCTTCTCACCCTGCCCCGGCACATGGGGAGTCGGGGCTGATCAGGAGGGGCGAGGTAAAAATGAGAAAAAACCAGAAAACTGGAAGAGCAGCGAGGGGTGGTGCAGCATCACTCGCCTGGAGGTGGTGCAGGCTGGGTGCTGCCCTGGGCCCAGCGCTCGCCTGGGAGCTTTCTGCTAAAGTAACTGCAACAACAGAGCACATCGGGTTTGCTGGGTGGTAAATGCCAGCAAACTGGTACGCTGTCAGCTGGGTCACCAGTGGGAGTGACTGGTCAGAGCAGGGTGAGGAGGGGAAGCTGAGACAGAGTTGTCTTTGAAGCTGTGGGTGAATGGTCGATGCTCTGCAGACACAGCAGAAATGTTGGGGAGCAGCCTGGCCCAGCGAGGCCATTTGGCACCCAATGTGGTTTTCTTTTTCCCTTTTCCTTTGGTGAACTGTTCTGCCAAGCTGGTTCTTGCACTGCACCCCATGCCTGCATTCAGGCCTGGCTGCCCATGTCTTGGAAATCTGATTTTGAGAAATACTCTGGAATTTCCCCTGCCAGTGGGCAGGTTTTGCTGCCTGCTGGTGGCCAGAGAGCAGTTGTAGGGCTCTTGCCATCTGTAATGGTGACAGTAAAGGGAGAGTGGGCAGCCAAGTTTCTTTTGCAAGTGGGCCACGTACAGCTATGCTGCAAGACCGGGCTTGGAGTGATGGCTGTTTCTGGGCAATCATCCTTCCTAGGGTGCTCCATGGCCCAGCAGCAACCCCCTTGTGCCTCATGCAGTTCTCACAGGCAGGCAATGACCACGCTAAAGCAAAACAACAAATGCAGAAAATGCCACTTCCATCCCCACAAGGAACAGCCCCACACTGAGTGTCTGGCCCTGCCACACCACTCAGCTTTTTGGGGGAGACTTGTGTGTGAGCATGCTGTACCCCCAACCCCAACCATTTCCAACCTTCTCTCTGCGAAAATGCAGCCTAGGGTCAACACAATCTTTCTGGCAGGGAGGAAAGCCTGGTTGTGAAATGAGGCATGCTCCTTCCTTGCAAGCAGATGCAGTGGTCAACTTCATGGCTTGGAAGGAGCAAACCAGCCAAATGCATTGCTGGTAAAGGAAACAGTTGGGAAAACACAGCCTTAGGCTTCTCCAAATGCAAAATTTCACCCCCAGATATGCTGTGAAAGGGGCTTTCTAAAGGTGTCTAAGCAGAGTTTGACCTTAAATAGGTTTTTATGTGTTTTTTCCCTTTGTTAGTCAGGACTAAGGAACCAACACCTCAGAGGACCTGGGCTTCCCCAGCGCTTGCATGAGATGTTGGGGTTGAGCTGCACAAGCTGCTACAGAGTGGAAAGAGAAAATGCCGTGCTCTGGTAGGCGTTGAAACATCTAATAAATGTCAACACCAAGGAAGCTCAGGCTGCTTTTGAAACTGCCTCATGTCAATGCTTGAGTTTTTAATCCCACCCAGCTGAGATACTAATGTGTCCAAATTAGACTTGTTGGTCAAGTCAGATGAAAGGACATGTGCACCTTGTGCAACTGTGGGTGAGAGCAGCAGACACAGACCTGCGCGAATCGCACTTAGACATCCTCACAAACACCCTGGTAAGTTTCTCGTGGCTCAGTCTGCATTTCCTGTTCCGAAAATACACATACAGGAATAACACCAGGTGAGCATTTACATGAAGATATTAGCCTGGATTCCATAAAAGCTGTCGGTGGGCTGTAGCCATGGCAAGTAGCTCTATTAATTAGTAATATTAATAACACTGTATAAAGCTGATGTTAGAGCAAGCTCATTGTTAGGCAGAAGAGAGATGTGAACAATGACGTAGAAAGGGTTATTTTTTTGTGCTTATTTTCTTTATTAAGGATTTTAAAGGAATAGCCAGTGGGGAAAAGTGAATGCAATTGTTCTGGGGTTTGTGATTTTTTTTAATCTTTTTATAAATGTTCTGCCTGCTCTGTCATGAATTTTCCTCTGACCAGCTGCTCATATCCTTTTACATTACCTCTGACCGTTAGGCTAAAATATCAGAAAGAAGGGGGAGAGGGGCTCTCATCAAGTGGACTTTCTAAGCTTGTGCTTGTAGGTGCTAAAAACTGCCCCATTAATTCTCTTTCTTGAGGCTTTTCAGGATGTTTTTATCTTTTATTTTGCATCATACTGTTTCAATTTTAATTTCATTTGGAGGTGAGAAGCAGTAACATTTTTCCAAATTTTTTTTCGTCTTAAGTGTTAAAAAAACTGTTGGCCTTTCCATTTTTTGAAGGATGTGTACTTTTGACATACCCAGAAAGCCTTTCACGGAAGAGTGCTTTTCTGCACTTTCACTTCCTTGGCATTTCCAAGTAGTTGAAATTGACTGTGAGAATCAATGTATGAAAGTTGCAATAGGCTCTAAATTCATGTAGAGTAACAAACTGTGTTTTATTTTGGAACTCATGGCCCCATTAACAGTAACAGGAGTCCTCAAGTCATGATGTCTGTATGGCTGCTCACCCTGCAATGCATGAAACCCAGAAGCGTTTCAGACCACAGGCTGGTCTCTGTCTTTTTCCTCCTCTCTATCTGCAACTGAAGGAATGAGTCTGGGTCCTGCTACCAAAAGAGGAATATGTGTGAGCTGGCACACTGCACATCCCTCTCTCGGCCCCGTTCTCTGCAGCCTTGGGGCTTTGTTTGTCTTGCAAGCCAATGAGCACTGTTCAGTAGAAATGGAGGTGAAGGATAAATGTAGCATGTATGCAAGGCACCTGGGGAAAACAAAGGTAAGAAACCTTCCTTATAAGTTTCTCCTTGCCCTGCTCTACTCCCACTAGGAAAGCTGTACATCAGCCCAAGCTGTGCACTGCAGCTGATGATGTATCTTGTTGGGTGCTGTATCTGACTGTACACGTTGGCCTTCCATGGTACTGATAAAAGAAGTAGTTACTACTTCAAAAAGTGGAATACTTTGATTTAAGCTAAGTGGAATTAGTTTTCTATAGAATTAGTTCTCTAACTAACGTCAATTAAGTACTATCTAAGTAACTATTTTTTTGAAAGTTAGACAGACACAGACTGTTCTTCTGATAGCATGTTTTTTTAAATAGTGCTGTTCCCAGACAAACTGTCTTTCCTTATCTAAGAAATTAAGGTCAGACAGAGAGCTGGCTCCAAAGCTCTAACTGGCAGATGTGGCTGTTGTGAAGTTCATAATAAAATTAAAATTAGTCCTTTGGAAAGTAATAGAATATGCATGAGATTTCTGGGAGAATTTATACCTATGCATGTAAAAGTAGGATGTATATTCTGTACCAGCTCTTGTGTCATTACGCATGCTTGGTGGAAATCATTCCCTCATGTGCCCAGTACTGAAATAAAGGATGCTCTATTTCTAGAACTACAAAAGGAATATCAGTGCAGTGAGGGTTTTTTTTTTCCAGAAAATATGCCTGAATTAGCTTCAGGGCTCTGAGCATAAAGCTATCCGAGGCCCATGTTAACACTTGTACTCTAAAATCCTTTTTTCTAGGCTCTTGGGATATCTCTGGGATCCGACACATTGAGCTGAGGTAAAAGAAGAACCGCATGGGCTCTCGAATTCCGAAGACAACGTACTACAAGGTCAGCAGTGAGGGAATCGTAATACAGCTGGAAACCTTGTTCCCTTGACATTTTCCCAGCCTTTGTGCATCACCGTACTTCTCTCTCGTAAGCGGCTGCTGCGGTTGTTGAAGGGGGATGAAGCGCAGGGATGGATTTTCACGGGGTCAGAAGGCGGGAAGCACTCCGGGCTGCGCCACCACCAGGTGGCAGCTGGAGCCCAGGGATGGGACAGTCCCAGCCTTGTCCCTGCCCCCGGCCAGAGGGCCCAGCCTTCTGCCGGCACCTGGCAAAATAATAATAAAAAAAAACCAAAAAAAGACAAAAAAAAAACCCAACTCCAAAACGCACCCCAATTGTCCAATCTCGCGCACAGCACAGGCGGGGCGGGAAACTCCCTGACTGATGAGGGGGGGAAACTGAAACCTTGCTCGTGTGGCAGGAGATGATTGTCAGATTGTCACGCTATTAGAGATGACAACTTAGAATCATAGAATTACCTGAGTGAGTTGGAAGGGACCCAAAAGGGTCATCGAGTCCAACTCCTGTCCCTACACAGGACACTCCCAACATTCACACTGTGTGTCTGAGGGCATTGCCCAAATGCTTCTTGAATTCTTGGCAGACTCGGTGCCCTGACTGCTTCCCTGGGGAGCTGTTCCAGTGCTCCAGCACCGACTGGATGAAGAACCTCTTCTTAATATCCAGTCTAAACCTCCCCTGGCACATCTTCCTGCCATTACCTCTAGTCCTATCATAATTCACAAGAGAAGGCATAGCTCGCAAGAGAGAGAGACTTAGGGCACATCATTGTGATTCCGCTCTTCTGTGCTCTCTACTTTACAAAAAATTTACCTCTCCCCTCGAAGCAGCTGAAAGACCTTACGAATAGGCCCTTTCCTGGTCATGCACCAGGTTTCTCTAAAATTGTTCACTTAACTGCTTCACATATTTGAGATGATAGATAAAAATCAGAGCAGTTATTCTCAGGTTACTTTTACTGAACTGGATGGTGCGGGTGCTGCTCCAGCAGGCCTGTGTGACTGAACAGCTGCTGCTTTTGGGATAGAGATACTGTGCTAACACACTATCGATTTTCCCTTATAGGCTTTGGGGTTTTTGTGGCTGATCATGCAGAGAAGTTAAACAGAAGTAATTACGTGAGTTGCTGGAAACCTGCCTGTTTGGGAATGAATAAGGATGCAACAGTCTCATAAATCATCTCCATAGCAGAAAAAATAAATCCTGTATTAGAAGAAAAAAGCATAGTGTTGCTGTATTGGTTTGTGGGCTTGTTCCAGCATCAACAAGGGGTAAACTTGAATCTGGCAGACAAAACAAGACCTCCAGTGCATCTGCAGAGGGTTCAAGAACAGCAGATGCAGCTTTCCACTGGCCTCTTCATAGGTAAGCCTATGACATATTTAGGGTAATAAATAATAATATATATAACAATAACTAATTTAGGGCAATATTATGTCAGAAGGCAAAACAGAGACATCCATAGCATCACATTTCATTGAGGAGATCCTCATCATCAGCAGTCTCCTTGTTTTCGTGTAGTGCTGTAACCTTTGGGGTTACCAGAAATGATGCCACACCAGGTGCTGCAGTTTTTCCATGCCACACTGATGATTTCATAAGATGTGGTGACTCTGACTCACAGCTCTACTCTCTCTTTGAGTGCTGTGTTCATTTAGCTTTAATAGACTTAGTTTAAGTGGTATTTTTTGCCTAAAATTCAATTGGTTAATTTTTAAACCAACCTCTTCCCCCGCTTATACTGTGCAACACTTCACACAAAGCTTTCTTCATTTGTCAGAGCAAGCAGGGACCACAACGCTAAAAGGAGCCTTGTCTTATTTCCTCTTTAATAGTGACTAAGAAATAACTCAAGCCAGACGTATGCATATGACATTTTAACAGAGGGCTGTTGTGCCTGCGGATGCAGATGTCTGTATGGGCCACAGTACACACTCTGCAGACTTGCTCCCCCACGAGTGCACTGGTAAAAGCGGATCTTCCCTAGTCCCAGGCCACCCTTCTGAGCCTTGATATGTTACTGTAAGTGCAACTGCTCTATTAATCAATTCATTTCCCCTCTGGTGTGCTTTGTGTTTCAGAAAACAGGTAAACTGCACCCTCAAACTACTGGTATTGAGAAATGCTGTCTGAGGTAGCTGAGCATCATTACACTGTATCATGGTGTACTGAACACGAACATGTAATAAGTGTGCTGCTATTAAAACAAATGATCTGTCTAACCCCTACCTTTATTTGGTTTTAATCCAAATCCCATTATCATAGAATCATAGAATGGTTGGAAGGGACCTTAAAGCCTATCCAGTTCCAACTCTCCTGCCATGGGCAGGGACACGTACCACCAGATCAGGCTGTTCAAGACCCCATCCAAACCCTGGCCTTGAACACTTTCAGGCAGGGGGCATCCACAGCTTCCCTGGGCAACCTGTGCCAGTGTCTCACCCCTCTCATTGTGAAGAATTTCTTCCTAATGTCTAATTTAAATCTTCCCCCTTCCAATTTAAAGCCTTTCCCTCTTATCCTATCACTATTTGCTCTTGTAAGAAGTTCATCCCCCCCATTATCAGACCATTAAGTATATTTCTTCCATCAGAGCCATACTTCCACACAACAGTTACTGGATTTTGAACTCCATACAAAAAAACACCTGTTAATTCTGAAATATAAATGACTTTGTATTACTTTATTAAATAGCCAATTCTAAAGAGCAGTACAAAATATCAAAACATGCATCATTTGGTGTTCTTAAAAAATATTTGTCCAAAATACTGTTAGAAAAATTAAACAAGTTGAGCCCTAATACACCACCTGCTCTGCATACAAAAGATGTTTGGCAGTTATAAATACTCTTCCATCTCCTTTAGCACAGTTTAACAATGTATACATTAGTATTTCTATTACAGTTTTTTTTTCACATTTCTTCTGTAAACATGATCAATTCAAAAAACATCTTGTTAGCAAGCTTAACGAACTATTGCTTTCCTGTACAGTAAATACAAATAGGAAGATCCTGGATTTTCCTGCCATTCTAATCAGCACTTCATTTATCTTAACATTAAAGATTTCTATTAGTATAAAAATATAACCAGTGAATAAATGTCTGAGAAGATCCAGTATTTGAGTGAGTCTTAGTTAATAGGCAAACAAAATGCTATCGACTTCCACATCTGAAGACCACTTCTCTACAGCTTCTGCTCTTCCAAGATCCAAGTGTCACAACGCTGTACACTAATGCACTGATTATTCATCTGAAACATTTACTTATTTACTAAAAATAATTTAACATTTAGCTGAACTAAAAAGCATGTGCTAAGAGAAGGTTGTACATGGTTGTACACAGAGGTCAGAGCTAGCAAGTCACACCACAGGGCACCTGCTCGTCAGGAAGGGGAACTTGGTTCTCACATCTGTAGAGTTGAGAAAGAGTACTATTTCATTTAACCAGAGACTGATTTCATTGCTTAGTGAGGGATCCATAAAGCACAGTCTCAGACTTGTTCACTTTTCCTTACAGAAACAGAAATAACTGGCTTTGTCCCTGGAGAGAATTTTGAGGCTGTTTGGGAAGCCTTGTTACTAGAAACGCTGAAATTATTTTACTGATGACAATATTTTTTTCTAAAGCAGTACTGCTACACATTTATCAATTTAATCTAAAATAAAAAACCATCTAATTTAGTTTTTCTCTTGCATTTCTTTAAATCTGGGCTCTAGTTAAGAATAAGACAAAAGTGTTGCATCTAAAATAGTGGTATGAGCCTTGATGCAGATGATATTTGGCCTGTATTTGCTATCATCTTCCATTTATCTGCTCCAGAAATCTGTAAGTCAAAAAACTGCATTTTTCAAACTACAAAGAGAACTCTGAAGGGTTTTTTAGCACTTCTCAAGTATGAGACACTACAGGAACAATCTTGCATGACTACTTTTTCCAAATATTTTACAGCAGCATTTTGTGCTTGCCTAGTTCCAGTTCTTCTGTTTGGATTCCTGTAAATGGAGGAAAACAGGACACAAAATCCAATCAGCCAGCAGGTACCCAGTGATGCCAGTCTATCCTAGCAAAGGAAAAATGTATCTCAGCACTAAGCAACACATGAAGAGGAAAAGAAAGACAGAGCAAGAACAAAAGGAGCCTCAAGGGAAGGCACAGTAACGCTCTATCTCAGAGTGGGACAGAACCTCCAGGACTGACTGATTCATCCTGGGTTTAAATTATACTAACTAAACCAATGAAACAATTGCTTCCCTTACTTTTTGGGATGAAGGTGATTGATTGATCGGTTAGATGCTGTCAGATGGTTACAGGCTAGTATAGAAACAACTCTGTCACAGGCTACATTTAAATAAAAATTTTCAGCAGAAAAGCTTATTATAAAGAACAGAATTTTTGGAAGTGTGAGGGAAAACAGCGAGTACTGCCGGACACCACACACTATAATTACTGAGCTCCAAGTAGACACTCCTATGTGGTAAACAGTATTTCCTTTGTAGAAAAGCCCGACCTGCTGTGCAAACTAAGGTCTTTATAAGCGAGAAGCTGCTCTGAGCAAAGTAGAACAAAGGAAGGTGGGCTTCTAGTCACAAACAACACATCAGCTACCACTGTCACTCAGAAGTGGCTTTTTTCCCTTTCCAGCTCTTTTGTCTTTGCTCGAGTTCAGCTTCAGTGAAGGCGGCCGGGCCCCAGTTTGTGATTAAGTGAGGATTCTTGGAGCCTGGAAGACAGAATTCAAGACTTGAGATCGGCATTTCTGACAGGGACATTGCTCACCACCAGTGGGACAGGCCAAGTCTTGCCACAGGATAATTTGAGTGCTGTCTTTTCTGTGACTGGAAATCCTCTTAAAGGCAACCTGAGGACCTGCTTAACCCAAGGAGGGAGGAATGCCTGAGACACCATCAGTAAAGGTGCTTAGTGTGAGAAGTTGTCAACTGCTTTCACATCCTTATCTCCCAGTTTCCCTCCTACCCCAAATAGCTGTAACTTAGTAGAGCCCTCTTCTTCTTGCCATTAGAGATGTCCTTGAAGGAACTTTATCTCTCCAGCACTGCATTACAAAGCCACTTTCCTCTGGGCTGGCATGCTGTTAATTAAGCTAAGAAGTTAAACTTTTCCCAAAAATAAAATATTATAGCAATCTTTATTTCATGTTTTTGGCAACTAGCATTTATGTTAACTGCATTAAATACCCAAACCATGACAATGGTCAGGATGATCCTTGTTTTGTTTTAAACAAACAGACAATAATAATAAAATTAATTGTTATATTAGAGCCTGTAAAGACTTGTAAGTTGCTATCAGCAGTTCTCACAAATGTGATGTTTAGAGGCTGCCATGAAACCAATAAGCCACAGGAAAAGGCAGACTTCACTAAATCACTAGGAGATCTAGGGACCCGAGAGAGAATGAAATTTGTTGTAACTTTTGTGTCACTAACTTACCTGGCTCTATTAAGCGAATTAATCCCTCATGATGAGCTACTTTATCTTTCCAGCTCTTTGTGTTATTAGCTGCCGTTTCCAACTTCTTCTTAACCTCCTGTAATAAGATCCAGTCCATATGAACACAAGAGCAACATTACTCTGTTTATAGAAAAATACTCTCTTAAACCTAAAGACAACCATACTAATTCAGCCAGCACTCCATTTAGTGTAGACAGAACTTCATTTCTCACCATCCCAAGTGATTTACTCAGTCGCTAGCTGTTGAAAAGGTGCCAAATCAGAATCCAAAAATGACTAGATTTGACAAGATTCTGTAGCTGCATAAGTAGCGTTAGTCTTCATAAAGACTGAAAGCATCAACTCTAGTTTCAAAACAGAAAGATGCATTTTCTGTCCCAAACTAACACCAGATAGTGGGTATCTTTCACTATCACAAATTTAAGCTAGGAAAAGGACCACTGCCCTTACAGTTAAACAAGAAATAGGTATTCTTCAGTCTAAACCATTCTTATGGTCTTTTCTAAATGCAAGACAAGAATATTTCATTATTTCTAAAATAAAGAGTCAACTATTGCAGTGACCTACTCCATCATTTGTTTTGTGAATTTGTTTGGTTGGTTTTGTTTGGGGTTTTTTGTCTATTGTATTCAGCAATTCCTTTGGAGCAGTAAATGATGTTTCATATACAAAAAGCCTGAGATGTCATCTTTAAAAGAGTCAAGTATTAGCCAAAAGCAACCTAATGATGGTGTCAGATGTAACACCAATATGTTAAGTTGTAAAGTGGCCAGAACTACCCCACCCGGGCCCTCGCTTGCAGTCACTGCAGTGTTTGTATTCCATGCCAGTCGAGACAGCTCACTAGCTCATCCTTCATGGAGCTAACATCAACAGCACAAGACAGCAGAAACACACTCCCTAGTTAAACATAAATCAAGCCATGTTTTATTTCCTGACTTAAAACACACACAGAATCAACACCTCCCAGCCCTAGAAAGTCTGCAGCACTTCAGACTGTACTCCCTGGATTCTGACCTTTCCACAAGTACAGCTACTGGCCTTCACCAAACACACACTGCAGAGCGGAGAACAGGCGTGGAATTTGGGACACGAGGCACTGCTACACATTAAGAATCAGGGCTAATTCCTAGCTGTTCTTGACATCAGTTTGGTGCTAAAATACCTTCTTGAGGAACAAGAGCCTAAAATAGTACATTGATTTCTCACCTGTAGAAGACAATATTGTTCCATGACAACATCAAAACATTGCAAAAATAACCAATTCAAAAGCATAAAGGCATTAATTATGACAGCAATGGGATGACATAACAACAGTTAGTCTATTGTAGAAGACAAATGTATACCAAATATTTCAGGATATGACTTAGCTGGCTTGCATGTGAACTGGGGCAAAAGAATAAAGGAGATGATGTGTCCAACGTGTCCTCTTCCTCAAATATATCTACTGGTCTAGGCCAAAACCAACCCAACACATAACTATCCTACCTGTTACAATTTTTGCGCCATTCTAATCCTTAAAGAAGCATGATAGATGGACTTCAAATTCAGTAAAACTACTGAATGCCCGGCTAAGAATGAGAGGCTGATGAATAGAACAGCTCACCTCATATTGCTCAAGGGCCTCCTTTCTTTCCAGTTCAAGTTGTTCCAGTTGCTGCATAGCAGCTTGAAGAGCTTGTTCCTTTATCAGTCTCTGGTTTTCTAGCTCTTGCTTCTCTGCTTCTGTCATCTGAATGGTCTGTTGCTGCTGCAAGTGCCATTTTTCCAGTTCAGCTCTCTTTGCTGACTCCTCTTCCAGCAATCTGCAATAGGGATTGCAATGTTAACTGCACTTTAAAGTAAGCTGTATCCAATATGTAGCATATACGTAGGGAAGCCAAGCTAATTATTTTTTTCCTTGTTTGTTTGGCGCTTTTTTCTTCAAAAAGAAAAAGCTCAAGGAGCGGGGAAAAGGTTATGGCTTGTTGGCTTTTCCTCAGTGTAAAGCTGAAAATTATGTCAGCAGTGCAAGCAGTCTGCCTGCTACAAAGAGCTATTCAGAAAATTCAGTCAATAATGCAAATACACAACACTGAAAACCACAGAAGAAACAAGCATGCATAAGTTGTTACCTTAATTGTCTCAGGAGAACTGAATATATGAAGAAACAAACCACACTAAACAAAAGCCATACGAGTAAGAGGAGATTTAACCCTTCATCAATTACACACAACATGTACAACAGCCCATGCAGCATTACAGGCTTGGGGAAGACTGGCTGGAGAGCTGCCTGGAGGAGAAAGACCTGGGGGTGTTGGTTAACAGCAAGCTGAATATGAGCCAGCAGAGTGCCCAGGTGGCCAAGAGGCCCATGGCTTCTTGGCCTGCATCAGAAACAGTGTGGCCAGCAGGACCAGGGAGTACCACCTGTACTCGGCACTGGTGAGGCCACACCTTGAGTACTGTGTGCAGTTCTGGGCCCCTCACTACAAGAAGGACATTGAGGTGCTGAAGTGCATCCAGAGAAGGGCAACGAGACTGGTGAAGGGGCTGGAGAACAAGTCCTGTGAGGAACGGCTGGGGGAACTGGGGGTTTAGTTTGGAGAAGAGGAGGCTGAGGGGAGACCTCATCACTGTCTACAACTACTTGAAGGGAGGTTGTGGTGAGGTGGGTGTTGGTCTCTTCTCGCAAGGGACAAGCGATAGGACGAGAGGAAATGGCCACAAGATGCACCACGGGAGGTTCAGACTAGACATTAGAAAAACTTCTTCACTGAACCTCCCCTGACCATTTCCTCTTGTCCTATCACCTGTCACTTGGAAGAAGAGACCAACACTCACCTCACTACAACCTCCTTTTCAGGCAGTTGTAGACAGTGATGTGGTCTCCCCTCCGCCTCCTCTTCTCTAGGCTAAACCATCCCAGTTTCCTCAGCTGCCATAAATACCAGCTTTAGTCTGCTTTGCTTAAGTGGGGAAAAAAAAAATCCATCCTGTGTTTGAACTTGGAGCCAGTCCCCCTTTCCAGCAGCGCGTCTGAGATGCAAACAATCTTTACTAGTATGGCACACTTACTTATTATTGCAGGGAGGGAACAGGGAATTGAAATAAATGTCTACTGGGTAAAAGCCATACCTGGCTTGAAGTTTCCTTACAGTCTCTTCATCTTGACGTGCCTGTTTCTCATCCTCCAAAGCTTCCTGTAGCTGCTTATACATTTCTTCCAGTTCACGTACTCTCTGTAAATACTGTTCCAGTTCAGATGATTTCTGAGCAACCTGCTCTTCCATTTTTTGTCTTACCTAGCAGCATAAAGTGAGGACATATATGAGCTACCATTCAACTCAGGTTTCCAATTTTGAAAGGAATTGCCAAGTTTCCCTCAGATACTGTTTTCAGAGACAAACCTTTTCCTGCTCCCTGCAGAGCAAAACCAATAAAATTGAGTCTGGATTTGCAGATGTGCAACTCAGGGCATTTAAAAAAATAAATAATAATACAGGTTACTTATATTGCCCTACTTCATAAAGCATGAGATTTTTACAGGGGTTTAAACTTAACTTCAATCAGACTGATCTTGTCACTTGGTTTACAAACACACATGAAACTGAAGGAACTTCACAGAGTTCCCAGACACAAAGGTCAGGCTGGTTTAATCAGTTTCCACTCCTTTCTTCAGGCAGCAGTGTATTTCACACACGTCTCTGGATGATGGCACCCCAGCAACACAGGACTGATAAAGTGTGGATTGATAAGAGTGGAAATAGGCCAAGGAGGTTGGCTTTGCAACAATAACCAAAACCAAAGGTACAGGATAGAAGAAGGTGAAGGGACACTGCATGTCCACAGTCATCCAGTCTCTGATCCTTATTCCTCTCCCTTTCACTGACCAGAGCGGGAAACCAGGGGCCCTGTGGCATCAGAGCCATCCTCCCTTTCAGCCCCTAACTGTGCTAGGGCACAACAGCAGACAGCTGACTTTGAACGGAGTTGGGATAAAGCACCAAAATCTCAGCATTCAGCAAACATAACACGTACTTCACAGAAGGTATACCCAGCTCCCGCGGTCAGCGAGAAAGGCTGTCAAGCATGATCCGATGGCACGTCCTGCTCCACTGGCCTGCAATCTGCTTTCCCTCATCTAACCTAAATCCCACTGACCCAGAAAGGGATCATATTCAGGAACTCACACTGTGTGCATTTATGACCCGAGAGGCTCCATCACATCACATCAACTTCTACTTCTTTTCTCCAGCTAACAGAAAAGCCCATTACGTCTGACAGAGCCCTTGGAGATTGAAAATTAGTTCTTTTGGAAATTCTTGGTGTGGTGTACTGAACCAGTGTTGTAAAGTTGCAACATTTATTTATCTTTTTTATGTTTGTGTGAGTGTATAAATGTAAAACAACACAAAGTATAAAAAAGCAATAGTTTTAGGAATATATTTAATTCAGAAAATTCCTAAAATGCATTTTGATTATGCATGTGTTCATTTTGCACATTCTTATAGTATGTACTGGCCTCAAGTTCTCCCTCTTTGAAAACTGCAATTTTCAGTCTGCTTTTATCTTTCAAAAAGTCAAACTTTTCCCCAATTTTCCAATAATACTTAAGCTTTAAATGCTATACAAATTGTAGGCAACTTGTTCCAGTATTTGAATTCACTAGTAAAAACATTTTATCCCCAAGCCTGTAGTAAATGCAACACAGGCCGCATTCTCAGCCTCCTACAAAATCTTGCAGAATCCTTTCAGTGAGGGAAGTCCCTGGTGAACACGTTGCTTACTGTGTGATCTTAGCAAAAACCACGTGCACTACTCACCATTTTTTCTCTCTCCAGCTCCAAACTGAAGCGATCTTGTAATTCGACTTGAGTCTGAAGTCTTTTCTTCTCTTCCTCAGCAGCACGAGCAGCTGCTGCTTCCAGTTGCTGGAATAGAAGGGTGGGGAGCAAGGGGGAAGAAAATAAGGAAAAAATAATTATTCATCAAAACTAAAATGGTTTGCTCTTAACAAAACTAGAAGTAGCCTTCTTTTTTTAACTGCCTGAGTCTATTCTCAATCTCTAAATATAATTTTTTAATCTTGTTATTTGCAAGACAGTTTTAAATTTACCAATGAAAAGTCAGCTATAAGACTTCCTCCAAGTTTCCTTTGAGAGCTGCTTTGCACAACCAATAGAAATCACTATATTTCCTTCTCTATCTCATATGGGATAGAAAACTATTATGGAAAACCACATCGCAGGCAGGACTGCACAGGAGTTCCAAAAGTGAATACATGCCAGCAAGCATAGAGTTCATATAGAAACAGAAGTGAGAAGAACTAAATTGCCATGGGAAAGCAGAAGCGCCACAAACTTCAACTATAATAAAAGACCATGCTATTGTGAATCACATCCCTTTAACATCCCCTAAACTGCCATGTAAGGTAAATAAAATTCTAGTTGATAATCATCGCTTGAAATGAGGGGAAAAAATCAGCCTAGTCAGAGCTAAGGCCTAGGAAACAGCTGCTGGGACCTTCATGAGTTTTTGCAACTTGAATTTTTTTGCATCTTGATTTCGCATATAAAGACAGTCGACCCAGTTTTTCCTTTCATCAGGATTTCAATAGTAAGTATTTTTAGAATGCATGGAAGGTTAGAAACATACAAGTACCAGCCAAAACTTTAGCAATACTTAAAACAAAATAAGTCTTTCACAGAATTTTGCTCAGAAACTTATCTGATGCTTCGGAGAAAACAGAAAAGCAAGCACTCTTCTTTTGTAATAAGCTAAGCCAGTGAAATTGTTTCCACAGGCCTGCAGTAAGAGTAGGACACCCATCATCTTTAGTATTTTTAGAAGGTACCACATTTAAACCATCTTCCCTCACAAAATCTAGATGAACTAATGAGATAACTAAACAAAACTGCCAAGCTAAAACTTTCATTACTTTAAGTGCTTGCGATATCACTCTAGTCTGAAATAGATGGGAACAAGGGAAGGAGAATGCTCTAGTTTGTTTTTAAGCTGTAGAAGATAGTGCAGGATTGCTCTCCTTTGAAAGGTTTTAATGATGCCAGTCTTTTAGAAGCATTCCTCCTCTGCCAGAACATTTAAAAGCATGTAATTATAGTAAAATCCAAGACTCCTATTTAAGTGACATTTTCTTTTGATTTCCTTCCCTGCTTTGAAATTAAACAAACGCTGCCAATACTGAGCCGAGAGGGCAAACGTGCAGAGTCACAGGCAAGGGTGGTTGCTAGGCTTTTGCCAGAGAGCTCAACCAGAAAATACACTGCTTGTCCACGCTTTAGCAGCAACTTCCTACTTAATTCATGCCAGAGGACATCAGTTCCTAGCAGGTAAGGTTACTGGCAACAACTATGCAGTTTAGGAAAAAGCCCCAAATGTTTGGAGCGAGGAGGGAGGGGGAATCACCATGAACACACCATTCCAGCAGGGGCTACGTAGCAGAGTCTCTGAAACCCATGCAAGACCCTAAATTAAACAGAAAAGTTGCACAAGTCTGGTGCGTGCTCTCTTGGTAAGAAAAAAAAACCTTTTTGTCTGTTCAAGGTGTGTACCTCAAAATTCCACTAAAAAAAATGAAGAAAACTTTTTTAGACAAAGGCTCTTATTCTTCTGAAATTTTTTACTGCAGGAGCTATCAAATTACAAGCAAGTCTCAGACTGCACTTTGGCTGAAGCTGCTAAGTGGTGGTTCATTGCCATTAGGAGCAAAACGAACTCTAAGCTTTCCAGAACAATTCAGTTTCCTGAACCATTTACAAAGCCCTTTACTTCAAGAATATTAATCAAACAGTCTAAGTTCCTCCAACACAGTACCCTTTCCACTAATTTCACTCAAAGTGCAGCAGTTCACGTCAGAGACTGAATGACTCTCCTTAAGAAGTCACTTTAATCCAGTCCACTTCAAAAGATGTTTCTTGCCACAGCCCTCTTTAGTTTACCCACTGTGATTTCTACAAAACTCCCTGGAGTTTGTCACCATCCTACTGCATCTTTGGGGTTGCTCTCATGTTATCGTCCCCCTAACTCCCCAATAAAATATACTCAACACTAAAATCCAGCCCTATAATTAACAGGTATATTACCAGTAACTTGCAGGTAACACAGGCTATCCTTTAAAGCATATTTTGCATTCTAAATTTTAAACACATGGTAGCATATAGGTGCTAAAATTAAATTTTAAAATGGTTTTCCACTGTCAGACTCCATTTAAGGCAAGCAGAGTAATACCCACATTAGTACTGTCAGTGCAAGGTTATTAAAAAAAGCCAGATTTCTCCTCACCACAAATTGTGGCTTAATGACAAGACTTATAAAAACATACAGTTTGGATTAATTTATCTGCAGTCTAGACTCACCACCTTTACCATGTTCTCACAATATTTATAGGTTCCCCCCCCCAGACCCCTTCTCCTGCAAAGATCATTGAAGTTTTTCTTCTAACTGAGGGCTAACATTAATTAGTATTTTTAATTTAGGAAAAACTCAAGGAATGATGCAGACTTGCCCTAAATGGGAATGCAAAAAAAAAAAAAATCAAACTAATTTAGGAAGGTAGTGAACAGAAGACTCCCTGGACATTGAGCAAAGACCTGGACTACTCTAGCAGCAGGGACTCAGCAGTTAGCAGCAGGGAGTCAGCAGTCAAAACGCTGGGGAACGAGGCATCTGACAGCGTTCTGAGCTGTTTCAAAGGTACAGTCCTCATTAAAAAGTACGGCCATAAAAGCCACAGTAACTCTTCTTGCAAGTTTTTAAAAATAAAAGATAGGAAGTGCAATCTGGATACGGCTCAAGTCTCTGTGGAAAACCATTGCAGAGATATCAAGTGTTCCAAAGTACAGCACGTTCATTCTACAGTTCAACCACAGCAAAGGCACCTTGGTGTCTCCTGCCAGTCGTTTGATTTAGACTGAAAAGCTATCTACAAAGAAAAATAACGTATTCAACAAATCTTCTGCTAATACTCAGGAATTTCCAGTCCAATTCTAAGGCTTTTAGAAGTCAATCCAGCATTTACAAAGAACATGCATTTAAACAGTTTATAAATGGCTGCTGTGTATCTCGGATCTATAAATCACTCCCAAACTACTCTAATAAAATTATGCCTTTTGGAATCTTTGTAAATTAAATTTATATCGCTGGAAACTATGTCTGTGTGAAGAGAAGAGTTCCCACACACATACACGTCACATAACAGAACTCTGGAAAACTATGTAAGAAAATCTTAATGGAAAGCCCCAAGTTTGACAGACACGTCTGATGGAAAATAAAAACAAAGGTGTTCCTGCAGGCTCTACCAGCAGATCTTCTCACTTAGGGGGCTGATGCCAACACAAGCTCACCTCCCCTGGAGGAGTTTGCTCAATGTGTCTAAACACCTGATGCCCAATTATACCTCATGACGCCCAGCTCGACCACAGAGACTGAGCTTAAAGCTCCTACTCCCACCTTTCGCACAGTCTCCAGTTCCCTCTGCTTGTTCTCGTTGGCGGTTTGCAGTTCTTTCATCTGCCGCTCCAGCTCCTCTTGCTCAGCTAACAGCTTCTGGCGCAGTTCTTTTCGTTTCTGGCGTGCTTCTTTGTGGGGTGGAGGGCTCCCCGCTCTCAGCAGGTTTACAGTGGTCTGTATGGCTAAGAGGAAATGTGCAAGAGAACACCAGTGAAGGCTAAACTTTGTGGACAGCCTAGTGAATGAATACTTGCGGTGTGCTGTTAATTGGGTTTTTTTTTTAATTTTAATGTATTTTTAAAATCAGAAATAACTGTTGTCAACTCCCTTAATTCTCACCTCAGCTATCCACACAAACCAAAAGTGAAAGACACTTGGCTTTCAGTATTGGCTGTGTGCCGCAAGGATAAGATTTGGCAATTCTGGTTTATTATCTCAGTTCCAATACTGTTCCAAAACAGGCAGTGGACAAGTCACCTAGCTGCAGAAATACTCTCCAACATTTCAAGATATCTTACTATCTAGATTCAGTGACTCTCATCAAGCAGTAAGATGCTATTCAACATATTTCCCTAGAACCAACCTTAAACCCTTTATTTTTAGTGATATTCCAAGGGAACACCTTCTCCAGTAAGACAGCAGCTCTCATTCACTTATATTCACTGAGGAAATGCTCAGAGAGCAAAGCTGATGAGTGGCAGATGATTTTGATATTTTATTCACCTACTATAACCATGAAAAAAAAGCCAAGTAATCATTCGTCATACACATCAGACTTCGGTGAAATTAAACTCATGCTTTAGGTAAAGAGGGAAGTGCAAATGAAAGCACACAGCTCCAAATATTTAAACGCTGTACATACTTCAATGGCATTGGCAACAGTGGGTTTGCAAGGGCTTCTACCTCACTCTGCAAAGGGTGCATGTAACTATCACTCAGCACATATATGGGAAGGTCTCACAGAAGCAGTAACTTCACCTGGGAACAGAAAAGGAAGTCCCAATTCTCAGCCTTCTCCTCAGCTCAGCAAACCATACTGCCTTAAGCAAAACTGTAAAAGCAAAGCCAGTGTCGTATGATGCTGAAAAACACAAGCCTTGCCTTTCTTCCCAAAAGCAACAATTTACAATGTATTCCTCTTCCCCTTCACTATTCCTAGAAGTACAGCCAATATAGAAAAAGCAAATAACAATAATATTTCATTTTGGATATGGATGTCTAAATTGAGGCACCTAAACAACAGAAGCCGATTCCCCTTACATGGAGCCTTAGCTCTTCTCAAGTTTCAGGGTCCTTTAAGATCCTTTCCACATGACCAAAACAAAGACACCAAAAATCACAGGACCAAGAACTTCAAACTTGAGTAAAGTACAGCTGTAAGATTTCAGCTTACCTTAACTTCCACATAACTAAGATTTTTCAACCCTCACCTTGAATCCACTCCTGCTTCTTCTTTTTATCGGAGGCACTGATCTCAAAGCTTTTATCAAGACACTTTATGAGAAAAAGGCACTTCTTTCCATCTTTATCGGGCAAGGCCTAGAATGTGTAACAGAGGATTAGCCTTGCAAATACTGAAATCTAAATTATATTGTCAAGCCCCACATATGCAATTACTTGTTAGAGCTAAAATATCAGTTCTAAGACACCTTATAAAAGAATGTTTATGAACTGGTTTTATATAAAGTAAAAAAATTGTTAACAGAAGATATCTGGAGTCCATCCTGCACATGAAAAAGGATTAATTCTTCTCTTCAGAAATATTCATAGGTTTTGGTGGTGTTTTTACCTCTACACAACAGTTGCCATCCAGTATGATGTCTCCCTTCTTGTCCTTTAAATCTTCACTTACATAGTAGGAAATAATATTAGGTTTTAGCACAAACCATCGTTCCATCCAGTTTTTCCTTTTATGACCTTTCTTCAACATATAGCCCTGCAAAAAAAAAAAAAAAAGAAAAACACAGATCAGTTGAAATGCCTGGCCTCTTGCTCACATGGCTCAAAGGTCCAACACAGTACACAGAAAAGTTAGCTCAAGGCCCAAAATACTTCACCTACACATTTCCATTCCTAACTAGCACACTGCTAATTGTTCGGACCAGGAGAAAGCACTCATGGTTCTTCTGTCCACATTTTAAGTATCTGAAGAACTGAACAATTCTTATTACCTCATTATCAACTCGTTATTATGACTCTTCAGTTCTCTTTAGTGACATTTACTGTTCAATTTTCTTCAGGCAAGCAGAGACATTTGCCATCACTAATGCTCACCTGTAATACTTTAATGACAACCATTATTAAAAATCAGCCCTGTGTAATGCACACCCCAGTGACAGATCTGGGCCTGCACAAATGCACTGTAAATCCAGCCTGTTACAGGATATTCCCAGGAACAAAGCAGAAGCGCCTCTGTTCTGGGAGTGGCTCCACTCTGCTAACACACTCATTTAGCTGCACCCCACCGAAGAAGCAATTCAATATAGGATTCTTCAATGCCTATGTTACAGAAAATGGTAATAGAATCATACTCTAGGTATCTTTATTGAACTGGATATGGGAACAGGTGAAGCCTGGATTTTTCCTTAAAGGAACAAAGGTGTACTTTGATTTAAATAATACCAAGACTTCACTATAGTATTTTATTTTTCTGGAAAGATGATCCACTCAACTTTCTATACGAGAAAAACACCTGCAAGCCTTACAAAAGCCATTTCAAAAGAAGGAAGAGAAGTCCTTACTCTGCCATGGAGCTTTCCACAAATAAAAGAATAAAAATTATCTTCTGTAGTAACAGTAAATTGCGTTGATTTGATTAATTACAAGCAGCAATACTAAGTGCAGTTATACTAATAACCCTGTTACACATCACCCAGTGTGGCTATGGCAATTCAGAAACCACCTCACAGAAAGGATGGTGGGCAGGGAATGATACAATAATTGGTCATTCTTTTAGGTATTTCATTTTTAGAGGTCTTACGAGGGGCACTGCTGTGACCTAGTCAGTTTTTAATCTAGAGTTTCAAAGTTTGCCAGTACTTCAGCTAAACCTGCCATTTCTGAAGCCGTATTTCCCCAATTACTTACATACTTTTGTCTGAATCTTAAGTTCAGAAAAAAGTCAAATCACACATGAAACTGAAACACCTACATCAACAGAACTATGAACAAACAACACAGAAAGCACTGTACTGAAGTATTCCAGGTATTCCAGATCAAGAGGATGAAGAGTTGCAAAGGAGACCAAGGAACATTTTTCTGTAAAAGAGTTTTTGCTATAGCAAGTTTGGATACAAGCAAACAAATGGCATATTTAAGTCTAAAGGTGTCTTTCTGTATAAGTCTTGAGGGGGAAAAAAAAATCCGGAAAGTTGGAGAAGCTCTTTTGTTTGAAAAGAAAACCAAATCAAATCAAAGAGACAAAAAAGAAACAACCTTCCCAACACACACAGCTTCTCTGTGCTCAGCTTTTCTAACCAGTTAAATGTGGCCAGAGCCAAGGCTACACCTATTCCCCTGTGCTATCCCACTCCCTTGCTCCAAAAGAGGAACGCACAGAGAAACAGCTTTGTTTGCCACCTCCATACTCAGGTCCACGATCTGGGTGGTCACAAGGGTGTGTGACGGATGCCTGCAGCTTCACTCTTTCATGCCTCGCACTGTCTAAGTCATAAAAGTATTTTTCCCTCCTGACATACTAAATTTGCTTTCAAAGCCAAGCAGACTGGTATTTTCCCATCAAATTTCTGCAAAATCTTTATTGCTTCTGTGCATTGACTGCTCTCATCTTCCAAGAGCCCACTGACAGCTCCTGGGGATCTTTTCACACCAATCATCATGTGAAGAACGTGTCTTTCAGAAAACTAAATACCACGAACATTATCATCACTGCTACCCTCCATAAGCCTTGGAGATCCAGGGTAAGTGCACGATAAATAGTATGAGACTTGGTTATGACACAGTATGTCACTAATTAAAACCTTGAAGTAATCACATACTGCAATAAACAGGACAATTCCATGAATCAACAAGGTATCAGGGTACAAGCTGTGACCAAACCAGACATCTGTAAGTCACACAGGGAACTCTGCTCTCCATTAGACTGTCCAGGAGGCTCTGGGCCAAATCTTGACTCAAACTATTTTTACACGTCAAGGAATCATTCAGAGGCACTCAGACATCCTTGAGAAAGAGGCCCAGCCACCAAAAGAGGAAAGAAAGGAGACAATGAAAAAAAGGGGGAGGAGGGGGCACAGAGACACAATGCAATATTGAAACTGAAAATAAATCAGATTTCCTCACAAGTTTTAAGTAGAAGGATTGATCTGACACTACTTATTTTATTTTCATGACTTCATTTTGCCCTCAACTGACTATGCGTGCGCGTCCCCAGCCCTCACCTCTAACAGGCAGCCAGCAGTTAACAAAAATAGACATTTGCATTGTTCTGTGGATATTCCAAAAGAATTTCCTGTGCCAAGACCTTCTGATATTTTTTTCAGAATAGCTTAGGAAAGGCTGCCAAGAAAGCCTTTGTTTCTCTCCTCACCAAGAAGCCAAGAAATCAAAGATGAAAAATTTCTCTGTCAGGTAAAAGTAAATTTTAAATAGCTCTCTAGGTAAGCTCTGCTGTGACCCCTCAAGGTCCCAGTGATATTTATATTTCCCAAGAAAGAAATGCAGTTTTCCAATCCATTCCTAAACTGATAATGTAGCCACTGGAAATCTGAAAAACTGAAGGTTGACAGAAGGTTGCACAGAATATAAAGGCCAGCACGTGTTTCAGTATAGGTGGGGAGGTGGGTAAGTGTTCAGTCACATAGCCTGCTAAGCAGAACAAGAAGGGACAGTGCTCTGGAGCTCTAGGTCTTTTTGCCCTGTTGAAGAGGGGCAACTTTGATGCAGACCTTTCAGCTGGAGCAATAGCTTTGTCCAGATCCCCTTGTTTGAACAGCAGTTATCATCAGCACAACTTCTATTTGCTACAACATAACTGAAACTAAAAAAAAAGAAGCATTTTTAAAGACTGAAGCAGTTGTCATCAGTTTAAGAACTGTGTGCGTTGCAGCCATCCTGTCAGCTAACAAGCAACTGATACTTGTATAAAAAAGGCTGTATTTCAGGTCAGAGCATAGCACTTCTACTTTCTGGAAACAAACTCCCAACAAGCAACCCATTCATAGTATTGCAACAATTACAACCATCTGAACTACATCACAATTTCTCTTTTATAAAAAAAAAAAAGCTCATATTAAAGAACGCTTTATACGTCATTTACCTAATTTCCCCCTGCTCATTATCCGTCAGGTAAAGAAATGTCAGTAAAGGTTGAACATTTGCTAATTATGCAATAAACTCTTCCACTTTAAAACATTCGTTCTCAGTGGTTCTTACCTGTTTGAGTACATCTAATATAAGTTCATTAAAGACTTCATTGATTGCCATGGACACTGTCTGCCGGTCCATCCCTTTACTAAACTGCCCACTCCCAATGAGATCAATCAGCTCCCACGCAGAGAGACCTTCTCGACTGGTGTTGAGAGCAATCTTATAATGGTCAAACTGCTCTTGCTGCCAGCCTGCTCCCATTGCTTCAGTGAGTTTTTTAAGCAAGTATTCAATCTGTACAGAAATACAAACAGAAATTAATCGTTTTCAGCAGGCACAGAAATCAAGTGTTTCAGAGCTGTAAACTAAGCTTCTCCAGAGACTATCATTACAGCTAGATTCCTACGTTCACATGGCCACTAAACGTGGGTGAGTTTAATTAGCAAAGGTTTTAGGCTCCTGTCTCAGTTGAATTTTTGACTGTCAAGCCCACCCCATAGCTTCATAGTGAAGAAAAAGAATTGAACCCAACGGCCTCTTTTAATATTTCAGATTCTTATAGAACACATGGGACCTTCCCTGCAACAGCGTCCAAACCGTGATGACTGAAGTGTGAGAAAGTAAGAATCTTCAAGAAGTATTCTTGTAAAATACAAAGCAAATAAATTAGAAAAAGTAAGAAAGGATGGCGGTTTGGACAAGAAGTGAAATGAAAAACTGCCAAGGTATATTTATCATAGTCTTCACCTGCTCTCTCTTCTCCAGCTCTCAAGCACTCCATCACTGGACATAATCTTGGCAAATGTATCAAGAGGAGTAAGAGAACAAATTTTTCATGTCCGCTTTTACCGTTTTCAAAATAAACTCTCTTTTTCCTTTGATCTTTCATCATTCGGTAAGCATGACTATACACAGGGTAATAACGCTAATAACACTAGTCAAAATAAACACCAAAATGAAAAAAAGGGAAAGAAGGATGGATTTCTTCATCTGGTTTTGTTATGTTGTTTTTAAACTCATCACTGTTTGCTCTTTAAACAACAGTATTTTAAACTACAGCTCTGAGCACATGTGAAAAGCTTTTAATAGCTCTTTAAGCAACATAATTGGTGAAAGCCTTCCCACAAAGACAATAAAGTATGGCTTCTAAATTTCTATGACTGAAGACACAGGACACTAACTACAGCATTTAACCCAGTTTTCAAGGCAGACCAAGCTAACCACGGCCTTCTGCTGTTCTAGGTAGTGGCTCTCTGCATTTCCTCTCCAGCTTGGTAGGGAATCCGACTGCCTTTGGAAAACAGCCACGGCAGACAGTAAAGTCACCTGCACCCTTCCTAAGGGGGAAGTTTGGGAAGAGGGTGCTCAGGAACCTCACACGGAGAACCACCTCACACCAGCCCATGGCAGGGACAGGGCAGCACCAGCACCCCAAGGGCTGGCCTTCCTCTCCAGTCACCACAAAACCTCTTCCTGGTAGGTCAGGCCACAAATATGCAGGCCAGGTCTCCTCTGGACTGTCCTGCTTCACTACAGGCATGAGGAATGGGACAGGGTGGGAACCACGCACTGCCCATTGCAGGTGGGGAGAGAAAGCAATACAATCCTTTTGGGTTTGCTCTATGCACGTGGAAGCAACACGGATTTCCTCAAGAGCTGCTTTTCTGAAAGTTAGTCTTTTCAGAGAGTCTGCTCCACTTGCAGTTTACCTATTTTAGGTGTGGGTTTGGAAACACTAAGTGATTCAGGAGTCCGAATCACATTATCAAAAATGACCAAGGTGTACCGCGTGACCATGACTCATTGAAAAGTGGAGGAGAACAAATGCTTTCCAGGACTTCATTTTTCTAATCACTCATGCTGGTTCACCTCCACTCCTCAGCGCTGTTTGAAAACACAATGTGTTCTCCTACAGGTAAGAAAAACCCCAGCTGAGAGAGCCAGGGGATGTTTCACCACAGAATAAATTAACTTTTCAGCTACAGCTCAGAGTCGCTTTTCAGCTGGTTTAATAGGCTTTTGAGCACCCAGCAGTCTCTATAGAAGAGATGTGGGAGTACAAAGAAATAAAGGGTGTTTTCCCCACACATTTCACCACAAGGACTCCCGAGCCTCAAGGTTTGAGGCAGCACACATGTTAATTCTGTGGCTGCTTGTCTGCCCTGCAACTAGCACAGGCAAATCCCTTTCTTTCCCTCACATCCATGATTAAGAAACATGCAAACATGTACCAGAACACACACATTCGGCAAAGCAGTAGTTGCCAAACACACCCTGCACATGGGTGGGCTTTTCTTACTATTCAGGCTCAGTAACTATTCTTAGTCTTACAGCCCCTCCTCCAGTAGTACGTGGACTAATGCCAAAACAAAACACAGAAGCTACTGAAAGCCTCTACAGTCTACAGGAAAGTTCCCACTTAGAACATGCCTCCAGAGTGGGTACAGAAGTTGTAGAGAGCACTGCTTTTCCTTTCAGCTTCACCAAGTAAGGCACTCCAGTATTTTTAGCTCCTCGTGCAATTCTTACTAGCGAACATATGATTTGAACAGAGGCCTCTGCGGAAGTGTTGTTCAAATTGTAGACAAGTGCAACTAAGACAGGGCACAAGGTCTATGGTAACCAGCAGAGAGGACTTTCGGCTCTGTGCTGTGCCCACCTGCTGTCTGAGGAAAGCCCCCCCAGGCGGGCACACCCGCTGGGCCCCCTCCGTGCGCAGGCCGGGGAGGGTGGGACGGGCCTCCTGCCGCTGCGGGGCCAGGGCTCCGCTGTGCCGCCAGGGCTCCGCTGTGCCGCGGCCACAGCCGCTCCCATTCGGCTGGTCAGGGGAGCGGGTCATAGAGCTGGGCTCTGCAGTGGCTCCACGCACAGCTCAGAATCGCTGAAGTTAACACAGTCACACGATGGCAGGGGAATTTTAGCATGCCCACCATAGAACTTCTACTAGATTTCTGTAAAATTCCGTAAGTAATTTCTTTAAAAATTGCTCTGCTGAATTTCACTCTCCAAAACCATTAACTTAGAAAATTAATGTAAGGCTTCTGAGCGTCAGCTACCATAAATCCTCAGCATTCAGTTAAAGGCAGGAAGCAGCTTACTTCCTACTTCAGGCAAGTTTTATAGAAAAAGAAAAAACAACCCCAAAAAGCCATTCACAGCAAGCAGTAACAGTAACACTGCGAACTTGTTTCAAAAAAAACCTCCTAAAACCTGGATTTGATGAGCTGAAATGATCTCTGGCATTAATGCAGGAGTAACTTGTTTCCCCATGTTTAACACACATTCTGCCACCCAGCTCCATCCCTCTGAGCAGCGCCCGTTCTCAGCTACGATCCCATACTTCAGTTGAAAGAAAAGCTAAAATAACTGAGGCTTAATTAGGGAGATAATATACCTGCCAAAAGCTAGACAGTAATTGATGAAAAAAACCCTCATTAAAACTTAATGAACTTCAACTTTAAAATGTATTGTTCCAAGATTTCACAACCTATTGCACTGCTTGAGGCACACAGTGCTCAAATTCCTTTGGTTAATTATCTCAAAGTACTAGGACTCAGTACTCGAAGACAAAGGGGGACATACACAAACACCCCACACCTGAAAAGATTTTTTTGCTTTTTTGCTCAAGCCATATGAACAAAATATATGCCAAGCTAATAGTCTGGAAAAGAGGCAATGCAAAACTTTTGGCTAGCAGATGTTATCATGTAATACACTAAAAATAAGCCAATGCATCCTTTCCTTAAATATAATTTGTACACATTTAACCTTATTTTGATTATTAGAATCGATTTCAACATTACAGTCTCCCATCTGCAAGTCACTAACATGATAACAAATCCCATTAAAGTACATATTTCATTATTTTAAAATATATTAACTCATCTTAACTGAAAAGGGACCTGTGCATATTTCCTTTTTTAAATATTTTAAAAGTAAAAAAATTTACTTTCTTAAATAAAATAAAAATCAAGCTTTATCTTGCTTTCAAATAAGTACATGGCTAGCCAAAGTCCCCACAAAATTTTATTGCTCAATAGCAGGAGTGTTGTGGTGGGGTATAAATATGAAACAGTGTGAGGTGAATACAAAGAAGCACTTTAGATCTGGTAAGTGTGGAAGCAAAGAAGAGACCATTCATTATGTGCTCAAATGAGGAACCTCTGAGAGATAAGGACATTTCCCCTCCTCCACAAAGAGACATGTCAAATCAGCAAATAGCTAACAAATTAAGTCTACTGGCTCGAACATAACCTTGGTTAAAACGTAGAGTCTTGAAAAGCAAATGTGAAGCAACGTTTCCTGCTATTTGGACTGGACTTTCAGACACAGACATAAAACCACAGAGGGGATGCTAATGCTTCATATGCCACTACGAGAACAACTGGCTCTGCAGTATGAAAAACAGCTTTCATCTTAACTCAACAGAAACATTTCAGGAAGAATTTTGCCCAGAGAATGCAAAACTAACATAAAGTGCATTTGCTTTTTCCATGTTTCAATGCCCATTTTCTTTGTGTTTCCAGATATCCTGGGCACTAACCTTCATAGGGAATGAAGTATCATAGATGTTTCACATATTTTTCTGATATAAAAATGGGTCTCTTAGAATATGAAAAATAACACAAGGAGGCCTGCACGTCCTGCAGAGCACAGCAGACATCGCTATTCTTGTTCATGCTATTCAAATAAGGCTTGTGATATTAACATAGCAGATGTAAAAAGTCTATTCATGTTGTACAAAATTCTGTGGAAGTACACGTTACTGGGCAAGAGATATGAAAGCAATTCTATCCTCTTACACAGTCACCACTGATTTTTTTTTTCATCACATCAGAACATCACTTACTTTTAAGTCAACACTTACTTTTAAGTCAAATATTTGTTTCTTCCCTTCCACCAACAAAAAACTCCCCATATTCAAATTTATTAAACTTCATGGTGAATAACTACTCTGGATTAAAGACTTTGCAAAAACTCTGTTCATTATGCAATATAAGGCATTATCATCCTTTGGTTTTTAATTGAATTAGCATTAAGTAACATAATAAAGGTCAACTAAAAAAACAGCATAACATGTAAACATGTAAATCCTAAGGACAATCTGCTGCATGTGCTGAAAACTGTCTTATATTTTGCAGCAATCAAGGAAGAGTAGTAAAATGGGAAGAAATTATGCAATTCATAAGTGGCTAAACGTCTTTCTAACCATCGGCATCAAATTGTAGAGGTCTTGAATCAACCAAAACCCCACACAAGCAGCTTTCATTCTAGTTGTATCAGTTTTTATTTTATTTCTAAACAGCCAAGGTTCAGTCCCAGTATTTCATTCATTGTTTCAGTTTCTGATATTAGAATGCAAAACAAGGAAGCTAACGTGGTCATGAAAAACCTTTTCCTGCAAGAAACGCCTCCAGAAGAATCACCACTGGACAGCTTCAGACTTTCACCTCCTCAATGTCAAAAATATCCCTCGATTTTCAAATGCACAAAAAACTATACAAGGTTTGGACCCTCTTTGGCCTAACCAGGCAGATAAGAAATGCCACATTTAGAATTATAAATTGAGGAGATCAGTTCAGAATCCAGGGACAGGAGTTGGACTGGATGATTCTTGTGGGTCCCTTCCAACTCAGGACACTCTATGATTCTACGTTAATACAGTTAAAGGCTAGAGGACAAATGAAAAATGGCTGTACAAATCTTCCCTCCTCAAGAAGATAGGCTTAAAAAACAGAGACACCCAATACACCCAATACACTTGGTTCATTTAAATCAAATTATGTGAACACTTTATTACAACACACAAAGAGTGTGCAACTTGCAGTGTACATATCGGCGAGTTTCAGTGTAAAGAACGGCGCAGAAACACAGCTAACCACATACCACAGATTTCAGGTGATAAAGCATTCCCAAGGCTGCAGTCACATGTCCAGAAATAAGAAAGGGGAAGTATTTGGAAACAGAAAAGTCTGGTTAAACAATACCAAGGCACACAAATGAGTCTGCAATAATCAAGAGGTGAGTCGTAAGGGAAACTCATGATAGACCAGAAATATTTCTTCTCTTATGGCTACAGTTCTCCCCACCTTTCTTCTCTTTATTTCACCCTTCTCACGGAAGTGGTAATGCCTGCAAGAGCTGAAGGAAATACACACTTGGATATATGCATCTCAGATGAGCTAGTGGAAAAGACCAGCTGCAGGGAGGTGAAGGAGGTCCCCACCTGGGCCCCCGCTTTTGTAGTACCTTAGTGATAAAGCTGCTCTGTAAAGCTTTGCCTGCTGCACCAGGAGGCAATTCTGTTGTTAGCCAAGAATTGTATTAACTCTGAAAGCTTTCCATGAGGACAAAATACAGCATTGGTTTTCTCCAGTCCATCTATATCTCTTTGAAAAAACACATTCATCCAGTTCACCAAAGCATTTCACATTGTGCATAGCAACACTTCAAAGAAGAGGGAGCTTTCAGATGCGATACTATTTTGCATTTCTCTGTGACAGGATCACCTTTGTGAAATAGACATTCATGGATCTCTGCTCCTTTCCAGCTCTCCTAACTGCTCTCAGATGCCCACTAGTCACCAGCTGAAGCTACACTGAAGCCCAAGGCCATTACTAGCTAAGTCCAGTGCCCTGCATAGCCACTAACTCCTTTCTCTCTGTGACCTGGCTTCTCCCCTTAACATAGAGCTTGAAGGTGCATCCCAGAACTGCACACCCCAACCCAGACCCTTCCCCATACTAGATTTTACTAACCTTTTTCCCCTCAAGTGCAAGGCTGCCACCTCTTCTTCCACAGCAGATAAGGAGCACAGGCCAGATACTGCCTCTGGCTTCTCAGCCTGGTCTCTGCTTAACAAGCAACTTCAGGCCCTTCTGCCACTCCTCCACTGCCTTCAAATTCCCTATATGTAACTGCTTTCCTCACTTTGCTCCTTCTAAAGCTTTTCTCAGCCTGCGTCTCCTTTCCAAAGTAGCTTGTTTTCCCTTCTCTGGTTGAGCTGCAGCTGTTCCCAGTTTGTTGCCCATGCATCGCCTGTGCAGGGAATCAAGACTGAACATTTTGCAGATGGGGTAACAGCCCCAGCACAATTAGGTGTGTAATATGAAAGGCCTAGCACAGCAGTACTAGCAGGAACGTATTATACACAACATGGCAAGAAGGAAGGACAGCAGCCTCAATTTCTAGTTGGTGCAGTGCAAAGAAGGTGAAACTGTACCCAAGCAAGAGAGTTTCCAGATATGAAATTGTTCAAATGAGTGCAGAAACCACTTATCTCAGTTAAAAAAAAAAAAAAAGAAAAGAAAATCAGAATTCCAAGCAAGTCTCAAAGAGCAGCTGCTCCAAGGAGGAGGAAGAGAAGGCATCCTCACAGCCACATGAAGTCATATCACACATTCACTGGAGATCTAAGAAGGTGTCTCTATTATAATCTTCCCATCCCCAGATGGGATGTAAAAATCTTCAATGGATCACCCTTCCAACCCAAAAGTATGAGGCAAGTTTCCTAGTTACCTAGGGAAACAAAGTCTCTGAAACCCAGAAGCCTATAAGGTAGGAGGGAGGAGGGGAAACAGCTGGATCCCATACAAAGGACTCCAAGCCAAAACTGCAGTAGATTGTGTGTTGCAATATTCTTAGCCAACAGTAAGAGCAACAGACGAGGAGGTAAGGAAAGCTTGCTCCCTGGCTGGGAAGCTATAGCCACCCATGAGATATTTACAATGGTCTCACCAAAACATTAATACAAACATGCCAGAACAGAACAGCGATGTCTCCACCACCCTCTCCTCTGTTCTTCACTTTGCAAAAATCCCCTCACTTCACACATGATGTACAAGCTATTTTGTTATTAATGCTAGGACACAATATAGACTGGTGACGAATAAATAAATCAAGCTTTATTATGAACTCAAGAGGCATAAAAAGCAAATGAGAAGAAAAATACTTTTACTAGGTACCAGTACAACTTTTAATACTATCAACAAAGAGTTATTTCCAGCACTAAGACAACAACTACAAGTTTATACAAAAAAATTCTTTGCAAATCTGGAGTTTAGATTTAAAATTTAAAAAAACCCGACAAAACATAAATAAAAACTTAAAAGGCAGATATGAAAGCTCACACAGAGAAAAAGCAAACCTGACCGAAATTGAGAATTTGCATCTTTACTTTGGGAATTTTGTGTAAAAGTGTAAACAAGTAAATGTGTAATTTTCAAGAAGAACAGAGAACCTGCGGAGAACCAATGCAAACCAGAAAGGAGTGCATTCAACAGACAGTCTTCCTCCACCGGCTGATTACATTACCTGTGTGGGCTCAGATTAGAGTGAATACAGGCATTGTATATGATAAGAACAGAGCAGCCTTTCTTTGTCAGGCTCTATAAGCTTTCTTTAAACAGTATTGCACAATTTAAATCTTGCTGTAATCAAGGAGATGCAGACACAGACCTACGCTAAGAATTTAAAAAATACTCCAAGTCGAAGAGCAATACAAGTTAACTCATTAAGGATATTAAAGATGGGAAGGAAAGCAAATGACAACAGCTATGAAATTTGAAAAACCTCTCTAGGACTCGGAGCCAACTCTGCAGCCCATCTCCCTACAGACAGACACATTGGCATTGGCTTCAGAAGGCAGCACAAACCTGGGGTCTTGCTTGGTGGAGAGAGGCAAGTGAGCAACACCAATGCCCCAGAGCTGGCAGGTCTGAAGCTTTTAACCATGCCAACAAATAAAGAGACGTGAAATATCTAACCTCAGGTAAGCCAGGCGGTGTAGTGGGAAACACAATGACAAACCAGAGATACGGATTTGAGGCCCAGTTTTGACATTTATTAAGGGCTCTGACCTTCTACCAAAGCCAAATCTGGCACCAGTAAGAAAGGAGTTATCCTAGCTTTCATAACCATGATCCCACTCTCCCAGAACTGACAGAAAAAGTAGGAATGCAAGCAAGAAGTCTTCCATTTCTCACAGGAATATAGCACGCAGGTAGGGCCTGTCATCACCAGTCCGGCAAAACCAGAAACATTGTACAGAGTGAAAGTCTCCTGTTAAAAGTGAGCGATAAGGCAAAATCAAGTAGTTTGTCTTGATAGGGAATGGGGAGTTATCTGTACTTTATGGTTTGGCACAACAACTTGAAGTCCAACAGTTAGGTCGTAGTGGCACATAAATCAGACTGGTTTGAACCCTGACTGTTGAACAGTTTGGAAATATTTCTTTACCAGTACTCCAGTGCTGAACTGCAAACCCCTGGGATTTCTCAATACAGTTTTGCAAGACATTTTTTTATGCCTGCAGTTCTGATCTTTCTGCTTCTTCCCTCACCTTTCCCAAAGTTGAGAATCATGGAGATATCAAAATTGTGCTCTAGGGCTAAAATACGTATTTGAACATTGCCCATACTCATTAATGAACTTAAAACATGGAAATCTCTCTGGTATTATTCCTTCAATCATTACAAGCAAGTGTTCAGGAGGTGGCTGTTTTTGATCAGAAAGAGACATAATCAGAAAAGTTTGTATTTCTCCTTTTCACCAGGAGGGTGACATGAGACTGAAGACTCATCTTGCAAGTCACAGTAAGACAAAGCAGAGGGGAAAATTTTTCATAATCACCCTAAAGAACTAACTGTGCAAAATTTTAATCACACATAAGCAAGCACAGTGATTAAAACTCACATATATGCACTACTCATGAGCAAAGCAAGAACCTCAACAGCTCCCAGTGCTGGCACTGGAGCTGGTCTCCCCAACACCAGGCAGTCCTCACAAAAAGCAAAATAAGCTCTTTACAGGGGGGCCACCAACAGGGCCCAGTTAGTCCAGGCTGTTTAAATGACAGACATATATAGCCATCAATATCTAAAATATCCTGTAGGAATCCCTGCACATGCACCCTGTAAGACAAAGAAAAGCACCCAAATTTTACATTACTAAAAGAGGGGAATAAAAATTTTATAATTAAACAACTGTTTTACCTTAAATCTCTACAGAGTAGCAAACATTAACATAATTCAGCTGGGACTTTAAGCAAACTGGTGTTAGTTAAACAGCCTAAGATTTTGTTTCTTACCTCCTCAGGTACAATGATTAAAGGGTATTTGTCTTCTGATAAGAAGTTAAAAATAACCCACACTTTAAATGCATCTTCATCGCTAATCAGCATAGGACTTCTAGAGAGGTTCTTTTTAGCACAGAGAGTCCAGCACATCCTGTTGAATTCAACTTTGTCAAAGTTTCCTTGAACCTAAATGAAGAAAATGAACAAAAAATTAATACTCAGAAATGGCACAGAACCATAGACAGACAAAGTTTAACAGTCATACAAAAAGAACCAAGAAAATTCTAGTTTGTAAGAAATGTCAAGACCCAAAAAGAGCAGTGTAGCAGCCTAGCCTGACTTTCTGCATGGGGTCAAGTAAGGAATTTGATTCAGGAAAACCTACATCCAACCTCCAATTTCTGGTCAAGTTAATAACATCCTGACTTCATGTGAAGGAAGCTACCCTGCATTATGTGTTTCCTCTAGTATATTAACTTTAGCTTCCAAATCATCTTCAGAACTGTATTAGATCCAACTGCCTTTCTGTTACACTGGGTTACTGAGATTTTATGTAGCAAATTTGGAAACCAATAGAGCCAAAACTACATGTAGATACACTGGCTATATTGGAACAACAGCTGGGAAAGCCCTTTAATATGTTTTTCCACTTTGTGTTACTCAAACATAATTCCTGTAGGAAAATATTTGTAAACATGTGATCATTTTTTGTTTCAACGCTAATCCACTGAAAACCTTTCCTTTTTCTCAGACTTGTAAATCTTCACCTTATTGATAAAAAATTCCTCTCATTTTCGTTATTCTTTATCATACCAAGCAACTGTACATACCCATCTGTGAATTATTTACATATGCGAAAGCTTTCATTTCCTCTACTTTGTTTTTAAACCCTCATTTCAGCTAGAGATTACATCTGTTTTCTCCCTACAGCTTTGCCATGCTATTTCTTTGCCAACTTGCAACTGATAAAGGCGTGTCTTGCACTCTAATGGAAGTACCTTGAGATTTTGGAAAGCATGTCTAAGGAACAGGTTCTTGTACCTCTTCTGGTAACGACACCAGTAATGTTTAGTGACATTTTCTTATGATGGCTGAAGCATCTTAGATGCTTCAAGGACACCATTGCAAACTGTGTGATTTCCTATCCAGTCTGGTAAGTGGTCGAATATAGTGGAGGGTGAGCCACAGTGGCTAAGTCAGAGACAGACTGAGTGGAAGTGGATGAACTGATGTGGGTGGAGGAAAAAAGCAAAACCAAAAAGGACAGAAGTAAACAGGAAACCAACCCTATGCTAAGAAACACTTTACAGTAATTTCCAGGACTAAAAGTGAGACTATGAAAGAAAGGCATAGACTTTGCATGCTTGCAGAGCAGGCCATCAATGTAAGTGATGATGCAAGAGGCAGGCTACAGCTGTCCTTCGATGAAGGTGGAAGCTGAAGGAGCTATAGCTGCTATAGCCACAAGCTCAGCATCCTCACTGTTAGCACAAGAAACACAGGGCTTAAATGACCAGCTAATTGAATGAGCATATTCTGGAGGAAGGGCTAGAAGCCAGGATTTCCTTCTTCCTTTAATTTGCCAGCGCTTCATCCCTTGGCTACTTTTCCCTGTGCCTTTTCCTGCCTGTCTTCCCCTTTCTGCCCAATGAAGCTTGACTCTTTTTCTAAACGAATTTCACACACCTTCATGACCAGTTCCACCTTGGAAATGTCCCAGTGTTTCTGCTACTCCCAAGGAAGATGCTGACAGGGTGGAAAATCTCTTTTCCTACCTCCACCACCTGGAAAGTGTTCTAAGCACTATAAATAAGCTGGGTTGCTCTATGAGCCGCTCATGTTTTAAAGCACAGCAGCCATCAATGACCACAGGGAGACAGATGGGTGGAGAAAGGCATAGGCCCTGGCCAGGGTAAAGGAAAGCGCGTGGTTTCTGCTCACATAGCAAAGTCAGACTGCGTGCTTCTCAGAAACTCGTGTCAAAACTCAAATCACCTACAGCATGTTATTACCATCAAGATTAGGCAGAAGTCAAGCAAGACATTTCAGGACCATTCTGCTGCAGGGAAGTAGGTCATGCTTTGCCAGCACAATTAAGTTGCTTAACTAACGAACGAGATTTTTCACGTGCACTAGTACATGCTTTTAACTGCACTTCATAAGCTGTCCAAATTAGTTGAAGCCACCATTTAATTTGGAAACTTCTGCAGCACTCCACACTATTAACTCTACATCAACTATCATTTTTATTTGTGAATGTGTCTAAATGATGAAACATGCAAATGAACCAACCCCTCAAACCTTAAAAATGCTTAAACTCACAGAGATAAAAACATGATAAGAGACACCTTCCCCTTCTAAGAAGCTTCACAAAACAATCAAGAGAAAAATGCAGTAAAACCCATACAATTTTCTAGATCTTTAATTTCTACTAATATTAAAAAAAATATTAGCAGAAAGCAATATACCATCATCAATATCTTACTTAATAAATCTAAAACAAAAGGAAATACAGAAAACAGTTGGCTTAAGTACCAGAGATCAGATCAGTTCCAAAAATATAACAAGCATTGCTAGTGTAACAAACATTCACTGAATTGTCTGGAATATGAGATAACTTGAAGTTTAGAATGATGTCCTTCTTTATCTTCCCCATTATGACTTCTCCCTGTCATAAATAAGACATGTGGTAAATACCACCATCACCATTATTGAAAAGGAAACATTTTCAATCAGTATTAAAAGACATACATTGTAAATAATGGAACATGCTAAAATATGGTTTTGAAGCCAAGTAAAACAAATTATGAAGACATTATACCAGCAAGCGACAGCTCCCTCCTGAAAGGGACATGTACAGAACAAAACCAGATTATGTTTCAGATGCAAGAAAACCCTGGATAGATGTGTCTGCTAAGTAACAAGCAGCACAATACTGGAAATTATCAAATAGGCAATACTTATTATTCAAACTAACTATTCAAATTCCCTATTTGGATAAAGGAAATCAGTTGCAACAAATTTGCCTCATTTAACTACTGACTCGTGCCTCTCTCACAATTCCTTGGCTCCATATAAAGAGGCTTTATTGCAGGGTAACACAGGGTAAGCCAGCACTAAAAAATACGAAAAGTTACAACCGCATTTAAGAGCGCAACATGTTATTTCAAAAGGTTTCAAAGTCCTCTCAATAAAATCATAAGTCACAGTTACATATCTGTTTGAAAAGATATCTAAGGATTCATTCTTTTAATATTTTACTAATGTTTCACAGCAAAATGCCTTGTGGCTCAATAAAAATCCTCTCTTGAGCAACTTGCTCTAGCTCAAATCAGTTAATTCACCAGAAGATGCAGGACTGGATATTGAAAGAACTTCCTCTGTATTTGGGGCTGTAAAGCACCAGTCTGTCTTTAGTAGCTTTGCTTACTAGTATAAATTAATAGCATTTGGTCTACAATCACCCCATCTGAAAAACAGATTACGTCTTGGAAGAATGAAAAAAGAAAGGGTTTCTTGTTTGCTTTTTTGGCATGTTTGTTTTAAACAAAGGAGACACACTATGAACTAGTGACTTCACCTCACTGCACGCTGTCTTTCAGCACTGATGTAGTCATCTCTAAATGATGAGATGTCACAATCAAGATTTTCCACTCCACTAACACAGCGTTCTGTCTGAAGAATTTCACTTATTTTTAATAGTACATGTCTAAATTGTTTACAGGCATTTAGTCAGGTTTAAATAACATGAAGTTAGGGGTAATTTAATGCTGTTCCTTAACATTTCACCTTTGTTTTGATTAACTAATGGTATATCAAGCAATTAACGGAATCCAATCAGTGTATAAATAAAACAACACAAGGAACTACACGCAGCCATGCTCTTTCTTTTCATGAGAAAGCAGCATAGATTGTCCTTCATTTTTCACTAGGGACTAAAAAAGGTGCCCCAGAGTAGCTAAACGCTGTAAATTCACACCAACTTGCTTATGTAGCCAGGTCTTTTATTTTCAAATTGAAGTGTAATTACTCCTCATTTCCATAACTATTCTTCCTATAAATACTCTTTAACAATAAAGAACCCTTATATTTGAAAAAGCCTTCCAACTCTCTCTTTTTTTAACTTAATGGCTTGCTGCTGCCTACAAATAGTATTTAAAAACCCCACTGTGGTTCAGACTCTAGGACCGCAATCCTTTGGTCAAAATAAAGTAAGACCTTTTATTTTTCCCCAGAATTTGTATACAAACTGCTCGGTCTCCGTTGAATCTTACAGGAACTCAGACAGCCAACATGAAGCGCGAAAGAGATCACAAACTTCTTAGGGACAAAGCGAGATTCTTCAGCATCAAACAACCAAGACTAAGCTAAGTGGGTACCTTTATGTGTATTAACAGCCAACAATTCCCACACACAAAACACGACACTATTGCTGGTATGACAGAAACACAGGCCAGAGAGGCAGAGGAGCTGATACATCTTAGCCAGATGTAAGGAGCTTCTACTGCTTCCAAGCTGCCAGACTGCGTTATATAGATCACATTTTCCACCAGTATTAACTGCAGATTAAAGAAGCAGCAAAAATCAGCAGATAGGACTATGGAGTTTGCATAATCTGCAATTGCTGCATTGGAATTTTCAGCAGCATACAAGTACAGGACTTCTTAACATTATAAAAGTAAGCAAAGATTAATGCATCTCTGCAACCACAACATCGAAGTGTGAGGGTTTCTGGGGTCAGCCCCCAAGTCTACAAGAAATCAGTAGTATTGGAGATGATGTGTTTGCACTGTCCCATGGGCTGTTTTTTAGTATCTACACCGGTAGCTCAACAGAAGCTGTCAGAAAAAAAGCAGGGAAGATAGTGGGGTTTTCGTGTTTTGGTTTTTTTTCAAACCCAGTGACTATCTATCTTAGAACAAGATGGAGAGGAGAGTACAGGAGTGTAGGGGAAACCCTGCTGGCTTTCCAGAGCTTCCCCCCCAAACAAGGCACATCAGAAGAATGAAGACTGCTCAGACAGGAAAGGAAAGAACTTGCAACATGAAACTTAACGACAGTCCCTAATGTCACCCACCAACTATTCAAAGGGATCTATTTATTAAAATACCTTGTGAATAGGCATTAAAGATATTTTTGCCCTTCCTATTTGCAAAGGAGTCTATGACAATATTCTGTGACAGCCATAGTATAAATTGGAACAATCTATAGCTCCATGATGCTTTCAAATAAATTCAAGCTGGGGTTCTTTATTAATATGAACATGGTTCTGCATGAACACAGCTTAGGAAATGACAAGATGTAACAGGAAATATAAACCAAGGAGAGAAAAAAGAAGTAGAGAACAGTGCATCCTTCCATTTTAAAGGCACAGGCTCTCCAGAGTGCCCACCACATTGCGACCCCACACAGGCACACACAACCGGAGTGTCTTCACACCAGCACATCTCCTGCAAGCAGAAGTCTACTGTAAAGACACTCTAACAAAAAACTTGATAAAGGGAAAAACAGAACACAAGAATTCAAGACTTACCTTTTCCAAGATGAATTTGTTTAGATAAGGCATGTAACCCTGATTGGAAACCGGTCCCTCATCATCATCCCTAAAGTGTTCTTCCAAGGCCACTGGATCATGAGGAACATTTAACACTGTGCACAAGTTGTGAGAAAGGACCTAAGGACAGAAGAGAAATCAGTGGCACTGCTGTTGGCCTTAACCATGCTGCATTCCCTCCAGAGCAGAACTGTGATTCACAAACCCATACGAAAAGTGACACTTTCACGTCAGCACAAGTTCTGCACTGTGGATTTTTGTGAAAAACCAAAACGTAACTAAAAAAGTTGACTCCAAGGATTCAGTGGCTTCAGACAGTTGCCTGTTTACAGAAGCAATGCGATCACAGACAGGTCCATTCCTACAGAAATGCAAACACAGCTACAGCAAGTACCCCTTGTACACACATACTTACACATTTGAAAACAGGAGAGGCATGCAGAAACACCAAAGTAATGTTTACAGAGTGAAATCAGATAGCTACTGAAAACAATCACAAACACCTAGCCTTTGAAATTATATTTACTATATAGTGAAAACGAGTAATATAGAAAATGGATCAAGATATAACTTCAGTTTGCAAAGAAATGGCCACTGAAATTAAAGCATTAAGGACGGTTTCTCTCATCTGCTTGCTTTTGGGTTGCTTCTCAGCATTCACCCCATGTTTCAGTTGCAAAGGAAAAGAACTGTTACAGAAAGAGGAAGGGTTTAGGCATGCTTGTATAATTTTTATTTTAAAAAGGTATTTGCATGAATTCTGTCAAGAGCTTAACACCCACCAGCACTCATTCTGTTCTTGAGAAGCAACCTTCAAGAAGAGGCTACACACTTGATTAATTTTAGGGAAGTACTGAGTTATTGAAAACTAACTGGTAGCCAATGCATCTCAACTTCTTCAACTTAGGCCAAGTTCTGCATGCACAAACTAATGCCTCAGTACCAATAACAGGAAGGCAGAGCCTGGGTAGCATTGACTCCTGTGCCCCCCGCGCCTTCCTAAGAAAGGCAAAGTGCCATCCCTTTCATTCACACTGCCTCGAGTCAGGTCAGTCCCGTAACATGCTGCCCACCAGATCTTAAACAGGGGGTCACTCAGGAGCCCTCTCCCCTTAAGCCTCCAAGGACCATGCACTGGCTACAGAAACTGGGTTAAGGATTTAAGCTAGGAATGGTCTGCATTGAAAAAACAGAACTAAGAATCAAAGGCAAAAATACAGGTGAAACAAAATTTGGCAGAAGAAAAATAGATTGCATCTTTTGAACAAACATGCTGCTGGTATTATTTCTTTTTTAAATCAAAACTAGACAGGACAGAATGCAACTGAATTTTGGCATACCTTTTCACTTTTTCACTGTAAAACATAAAATTAAAAACACCAGACCCAAATGATGCAAAGAGAAAGCAGTAAAAAAATGTGCAGAAAATTTGTAAGTGGGTCTATTTAAGCGAGTAGACATGAAGTGGTCGAGATGGGGGAGCTGCAAAACAAGAAGTGAAAGTCTGAAGTCATCAAAGCCTAGGAAATCAAACTTATGCCACACACTTAAAATGTCTGGGCTTTCCTTCCTCCCCAATTCATGCACATTTACTTTTCTTATGTATCATAAGGAGACATGCAGAGTTAAAGCACCAGCTACCATAAAATTCTACAAAGGGTAAGTTCAGTTCAGAGAAGAATTCCTCTCTACATACCCCCAAAGTTAATTTTTTTTTTTAACAAAAGCACACCTTTCCACAAGCAATACATATTTTCACTGTCAGATGTTAACATTAAACCACTGGAGCTAAGCAGGTGCAAAAAAGTTTAAAAACAGAAAACCAATTGCATCACCATACTACAACAGAAGCTGCATTTTTAAAGTAGCAAAATAGTATTTAGAATTTATCACATTTCACACTCCCCTCCATCAACAACATATTTCCCTTAAATTTATCCTTACTTTTAACTACCACAGCAAATCAACTATTTGAGCCCATGTGATTTACATATGGGGAGGACACAACGTATTATCATGCGTGTTTCCCCTTCTATTTAAGGCTTCTGTTGTTATTTTTAGAAGACTAAGGGATTCTTGAATTTCTGAGAGATAAAGATGATCTCACTTTTCCAACCAGATTGCAGTTGCTAATACTATAACTGAAAAAACACTCAGTAAATAAAATAATCTAAAAGCATAAGTGCTTTAAGCTTATGACCAAAGTAACTCAAAAGTCTCAGTAAAACATTTTCTCATCATGTCCTTTCTACATGTTTCTCTTCTCCCCGTTTCAGCCTTCTTGCTGCACTTGGGCTACCTGAAACCTAGGTGGTTTTCGTCTGAAGCAACAAATTTACCAGGAAAGAATTCCACTTTCAATCATTTTCTAAGATCTGCCTTATCTGCGATCTCTCCTGTGCCCAGTGTGCTCTCTTTTCATAACTCAGGAAATTCCTTGGAGCCTGCCAAAGCCTGCCATTCTCTAACACAGCCGAACACCAGCTGAATTCTTCAGTTGCAGGCTAAGCCTGAAAAATTCTTTACTGAGGTCTCATTTTGTTCTGTTTTGTTCTCTCAAATCGCATTATCTGGACCATGATACACTCTATTTTAATGATCAATTTTTTTAAAAAAGTCTGGCTGCGTATTGGGTTAACTGGGGTATGAAAAATCGCCTTGCCTTGCAGAAGTTCCGTCAACCATGAGCAAGTTTTGCACCAGTAAGGATTATTCCCCCCATGCCCACAGGGTTGCTAGGCAGCTTTTTCTTTCAGCACTTATTATGCTCTGGATGCCACATTTAACAACCTGCCTTCAAGCCAGAGCCAACTCCTACTGCAGGCTGGAGACTCATCTCTGTGCTGCAGCAAATGGATACAGCAATGGTCCCCAAACTGCAGTCCTTGGGACAGTACAAGTGGTCTGTAGACCAGTGCACTCTGGGCACAATTCTTCCATTTTCGATGAAAAGTTTCATACAAAAGATGCTCAGTGGTGCCCAGGCAATACTGACGGTGTTCTGCTCTGAATACAAGTAACTGCATGAAACAAGTAAGCTGAATGCCAAAGGTCGTTACAGACTTTAGATTTATTTATTTATGGCCAGACTCGTGCTGCTTTACATAAAACACAGATCTCCAGCCCAGCTCTGCTCGGCCACAGCTGCTCCCCTCTGAGCTCCCATTTTCCAAAACATTTACCTTCCAAAACTTCAAGCACATATTGAATTGTTGCCATCTGAGTAATTCCATTTAACCTCGTCCATGAAAATTATCTGCATTTCTAAAGGGAAAAGGAAGACCTGCTACACTACTCACTGCACAGTGACAAAATTTTGTCCCAGAAGAGAGCAGGAGCATTAACAGCACAGACTAATCCTACAGCAGCTATTGCCCATTTCTTCAGTACTTATTTCTTTTTCATCCTTCAGGGGGGTCTTCTCCATCCCCTGTCTCTTTTTGAGACTTTAAAACGTTGGCATTGCAGATCCCGACAGCTCCATTCAGTGGCTTTGTGTGAATTCATTCCAAGGCATTCTTGGCTCATCTCTCCCTGACATCCATGTCAGCAGCTCGCCAGCCAAAATAAGGCTACTCACAAGTTCTTTCCCTTTTCCTTTTTTTTGACCAGTGTGGAAACCAGCATTGTATATGGCCCTTGTCACAAGGTCTTTTCAGCCAAGGTACGTATTAGCATACAGTTTCTTGCATCACAGCATCTCCAAGGTACTGCTTCCTTATCCACTCAGGTAGCAAGTGCTCCATTTGGAGTCTCATTATTTAACATCGAGGTTAGTGCAACAACCTCTTTCCCAATCAGACGAGCATATTCAAGCCTGGCCTCCACCAGCTCAGGTTCCTGATGATAGTGCCCTTTGCCTGCATCACTCCTCAACTCCTTCACTTGCTTCCTTCTCACTTGGGCATTCATAGACCCCTTGTCACCATTTTTAACAACCTCACCCTTCCTCTTGGCTTTGTTATCAGCTTCCTCCCTTGGCCCCCAATCCCATTCTGGTGCAGCCTGCACCAATCCCATTGCCAAGGGAATTGCCTTTCTGCCCTGTGGCTCCTGGCCCTTAGAAAGAGCTCTCAGTAAATGTCCTTCATCTACTGTGCCCTTCTTCTGCATCTTCCTTGAAAACAGCTGACAAAACCTCAAAGACAAGATTAAATGTGCTGCTAACCCACTTGGAGTTGCTCCTCTCAGGTGCAGTATCACAGCCCTGTCATTCCCTAATGCCCTTCCTTTTTTGTCTACAAGCTGCCTTGGTTTGCCAGCTCTTCTGGAAGAGAGTCATCCCTCCTCGCATCTTACAGACATGATTCCTCATGGCTACCCTAATACAAATGCTTCTGAGCCTCATGAATAACATTAAAGTACAACTCTCTTATAGTGAGTCATAATGACTAATTTCCTACCACCCTTCAATGTTGTACAAAGTCAATTGTCTGGCTAGGGTCCTGCCCACTTGTCACTGGCTCTCAACCCTTCCAGTGCATTGCTACATTGTTTGAGGTCTTCCTCCCCATTTGGACCATTCCTCTTGCTCCCGATTACACCATTCTTCCTCTTCCCACTGGTCACTGACTTCCCATTTAGTAAAAATGCAAAACAAAGATAAGAGGTAAAATAATCCTATAATATCCCAGATACAACTGAAGACTGGTTTAAATTTTCTAAGTCTGGCTAGTAACTTGGGTCACCCACACACTATGAGTCCAAATGAGACTGTATTTTCACAAGGTGCTCACCATCCACATTCTGCAGGTATCTTGCCAGGAATCCAAGACTTTGAAAATCCACCCCAATGTCAACACACAAAACAAAACAAGAACAGCCAGATAACCCCATTGCCTACAGAGAGACAATGTCACAAAGCAATGTAAGGAAAAGATTCCAGAAAGAAAGTAAAAACTACTTAGTTATGTATTCTTTCCAAGACCAAATCATATATACATACTATAAGAAGTACTGCTGGCTGCTAAGTGTAACTGCCTTTAAAACCACAGTGTTTCAAGATTAAATGTTGGCACATTACAGAAACTTTCAAAATGTCAATTTTAAAATTGTGGATTGCAAGAAAGATTAAATTGGATTTAAATATAGGAAAGCAAGTATTTGCACGTAGCTTATGCTCAAACCACAACAGCAGCTATAACTGCATACACAGAACTTATATTTTAGCGTTGCTCTATCAGTGTTTGAAAGTGCTGAAACATACTGACAAAAAGTTTATTGTGTTCATATTTGAAGGTGTAATTTAAGAACAGAACACACAAATGTTTCTGCTGATGGAGAAAAAAAGGTAAGATTTGCAGCCAGCATAACAGTAGGACTGAAGATTACTGGTTAGAAAAACAAAGCAGTGCATACTGGAAGAAGATAATATTCAAAACTACACAGAAGACTGATATGACTCCTTTCTCTCAGCAGCTCAGAACATATACAAACTACACAAATGGATGAAAGACATCTCATAAAATCCTTCCTTTTCCAAGCAAGCCCTACTCTTTCCTCCAAGCGTTTGCTGTTTCTCCAGACTATGAATCAGACCCAGTTCAGTCACCTCCATCCCTTTGCTCTAGCTATATAAAAAATTATGTGTATTGCAAACGTTTCACAGTAGAGCTTCAGCTATATAACACATGTTATTTTTTCTCATAGTATTTAAGGAAGATTATTTATTTATTTTATGGAAGGCTTAAGGATCACTTCTAGGTAAAGAAACTAAAAATCACTCTCTCTCTAACAACCAACCTGTTACTCTTACAACTTCCTGTGCAATATGATGGTAATACCTTATACTGGATTATACAACTCAAAGATCCATTGTCAGTAAGTTTTCTTATTGAGGAGGAAAGAGCTTGGCAAGTTACAACACTGCATGACAAACAAATAGATTTTTACAATTTTTCTTTTATAACAGGACTTTCACTAAATTATGAAACATATTTTTCTGACACCGCAGATCTGTACTAACTTGGTGTATCTCCAAGCCTCATCTCTCCGTTTTATAGAGGTGCTGTATCTTCCTCATGGTAATGTGGATGAGAAACACTTTATTGTGAAATACCACCTTAGTACAACAGAACTCTTAAATCAATCAGATAGGAACTTCTGTTTTGCCGTTCTGCCTTCCCCTTCCGCTGCACAGATGTGGGGCTACTGCCATAACGTACACCTTTTCTCCCCAGCAGGACTATTAGTTTGACACCACATTCATCATTTGCCACATAAAAGCCTACCGAAGAACACTCTCTAATCCTTCCTGTGTTTCCTGAAAACTAACTCTTAGTGGCCATGGGAGAAGGCAGAGCTTCATTTCAGACTTCTTTCTGCATTCCCAGATCCCCTACTTGACACTTCCTCAGGAACCTCTAAATCAGACAGCACTGCACATACCCACAAAGACCCACTTTTTTTTTCATCCTTTCTCTCTCATAGTGAGATAGAATGAAACATCAAAACTGTTTAGGAAGATATTTAATAGGTAACAAGGGGACAAGTTTAATTTCCTATCTCCTTTTTATCCTTTTACCTTTTTTTTATACACAAGAATTTGTAGACATGGGGTCTAATAAGACAGCAGAGCATAATGACAGGCAACTGTGTTTCAGTTTGGAAATACAACTGCTCCTTTATCCACCTAGGTCAGCCACTTAGAGAAGAATTAATGACACCTACATCAGAGCAAGCTCTACAGACCCACCAGCATCCTGTCTGCTTCTTCAGCTATGTAATACACCCCAGCACCTGTGCGACCGTGACAGTTTCTTCAGTGACCAGCATGATGACAGGTACTGCTGACACACCTCCTGGGTGACTGCACGGAGCACACAAATCATGGGAGCGCACACAAGGTGTGGTAGCGTGACAGGAAAATAGAACAAGAAAAAAAACCTCTCTGCAACCTACTTCAGTTAGTCCTGCAGCACTGCAACACAAATACTCATTTCCATGACATCACCTCTAGAGGACCTGGGACCTGCACGCATTTTCAGCTTGAGCTTTGTCAGGTCTAGCCTCTTGCCTCACTCCTGCCCCACAGTTGCTTCTGGCCCAGTTAGGTTGTACCTCACAGGCTGATTATCCCGGGCGAAGAAACACAAAGAGGAACGGGCTGCTTGCGGTACATTGCCTGTTATGGACGCTTATTAAGTAATGCTGAAAACAAGTCCATTAGCAACTGACCACGCTTGGAAATACCACCCCCAGCACGGCCACTCTCCCTCACGGAGTTCATCCCACTAAGGATGCAAACTTCAGCCAATCGTTGCAGCCAACACGACTCCAGCACTCAGTACAAGGACCCACAGTCTCAAATGTCAACAGGTGTTGCGTTCTTATTCAAAATATTTATTTAGTCAGATTCTTACTATTATTCCTAGGCCAAGATGGTCCTATAAAGTGGGGCCAAGATGGGATTGGATTCAGTGAGCTGCCTTAGAGCTCTTTTAAGAGCACAAGCATTACTTCAGCATATAAGCTAAGGAAAGAATAGCACAGTTGGAGCCTCTTGACTAATTCTCTTGTTTATATCCAAATAAGAGAGCACTGAGGAACCTCGCTCTCCCCTTGGCAAGCTATGAATTTCACTTGGAAGCAGCCAACCCCTATAGACAGGACCTTGTGGCTACCTCACAAAGGATTTTGGACAGAAAGGGTACCAAGGACACATGGTTGAAAGCGGACCAGAAGCATAACAAGGGTTTGTGCACTGACATCTCACAGAGGACGAAGTGCTAGTCTGGGCAGAATGAAAATAAGCCTCCTCAAGTGTGAGGAAAGGCCTGCGCAAGCCTCTTGTGGGAAACAGCCAACGCCGTGTACGGAATGATAGCCTCAAAGCAGAAAATGCAACCCAAGTATCCAGATGAGCTTTGAAAGCAGGCAACTGTATCCCCTCGCCCGGGGCTGAGCGTGACCGCCTCGGCCAGCCCAGCCCAGCCCAGCGTCCCGTGTCTGCTGCGGCAGCCAGTGGGCACCGTCAGGCCTGTGTCACGACCCCTTGCCCCGTGTCACCCCGTGTCATGGCCCCTCGCTCCGTGTCACCCCGTGTCACGGCCCCTCGCTCCGTGTCACAGCTCCACACCCCCGTGTCACCCCTGTGTCACGGCCCCTCGCCCCTGCGTCACCACCCCTCACCCTCTGTCACCCCTGTGTCACGGCCCCTCTCCTCGTGTCACCGCCCCTCACCCTCTGACACCTCCGCGTCACAGCCCCGTGTCGCCTCAAACCCCCGTCGCCCCAGGCCGCCCCACTCGCCTTCAGCTGGGACTTGGAGACCTTCCCGCTGCGGTCGAGATCGAGGGCGGTGAAGGCGTGCCAGATGGACTTGAGCAGCTCCTCCTTGAGCCCCACCATGGCCGGCTCGCCAGCTGTCGCCGCTCCGCTCCGCGCCCGCGCTGCCTTCGCCTCGCCTCGCCCTGCCCGCCCCGGGGGTGGGACCCGCCCTGCCCGGCACCGCCCACCCCGCGGCACCGCCCCGGGCCCGCGCGGGCCCCGCCTCGCGGGCGTCGGCGCCCCCGCCGTTACCCGCGGTTGGACTCGGCGTGCGGTTGTCACAGGACATACTCGGACTGGGAAATGTCACTTCCCCGGTGGGCATTTCAGCTCCCGGAATGTCACAAAGCAACAGGCGGCTGGAGAGGGTGAAGTTCAGTCCAAAATAATGGGGGGAGGGCTGCAAAATAAGCGTCACCCCTGCTTCGAGAGCACAAAACATCATCGCAAGGAGTCATAGAATGGTTTGCGGTCTTAAAGATCACCTAGTTCCAACTCCCCTGCCCTGGGCAGGGACACCTCCCACTGGATCAGGTTGCTCAAAGCCCCATTTAACCTGGTCTTGAACGCCTCCAGGGTTCCAATTCTTTGGGCAACTTATGCCAGTGTCTCACCACCCTCACAGGAAAACATTTCTTCCTAGTATCTAGGCAAAATCTCCCCTCTTCCAGTTTAAAAACATTACCACTCATCCTAACCCTGCACTCCCTGATAAAGAGCCCCTCCCCAGAAGAAGTAGTGGTGGTGGGTTGGTTGGTTTGTTGTGGGTTTTTCTTTTCTTTTTTTCTCCGTGTTAAGTCCTCTGAAATGTTGTGGGTTCAGACTAAGCTGGGGGCTCCATCTTTTCCCACACCCCTTGCGTTTCTAAGTGGATGCACAAGGGCATTTGTGCTGTAAAATGCCAGTAAGTTCACCTCATCCAGAAGTGGCCAGAAGATAACGTCGCAGTGTACATTGCCTTGAACACTGCAGCTGAGATCGTTCACAGTACACAGCTCCTTTATCAAGTTAAGGATTTGTTTTCATGGATTTCAAGCAGAACCATTACGATCCTGAAATCAAGACAATATAACAAAAGGGGGGGGAATAAATTTTGTCCAAATTTTAATCTTCATTGGACTGCATCATTGGAACACAAAAAAGCACTCAGCAAGTGAAATTGTTCTGGCAGGTACAGCAAGGTGACTGCTTTGCACAAGGTGATACTGGTTCTTTCCTGGTAAGAAAAGCTTGCAGACTCTGAAGTATCACTTAAAATACCATTTATTTGAGCTAACAGTATAATGGAGAGGACAATATAGATAACCTTCCATTCCATCAGGTGCTGGAAATTCCGAGTTGTGTAGACTTAACCAGGTCTCTGATCAAGGTGCAGCGCGTCATGCAGATCCTGCCTGTGGAAAAGTTACACCATTTTGATCATTCAAGCTATTATGAGATTTTCATACAAGAAAACAACTCTATACATAGTTTCTACTGCCAAACAAAAAGGATGTTCACACAAGAATCTCCAAGGAGGAGCTGCCTGCTGCCTCCTCTGGTACAAGCAACCAGATAAATTTATCCCACGGCTGCCGGGACACTCGTGGCCTCACATGGCCTGGAGAACAGGCTGGATGGGCAGTGCAGTGCAGCACAAGCTGAGTAGGCACAGGCCTAACTTTCGTAGATCACTAGTCCTCGATGTGCAATGGTCTTCTGGTCAGACCACTACAGATGAGCAGATATCAAAATCCACTGTAGAAAGTACTTTTAACTCTCAGATGTGACAATTCATAAAAAGAGTTTTCTGTGTGAGGGAAATCAGAGATTGAATCATGCATAGATTTTTTTTATTCTTTAGTGTTTACTTGAGCTTAAAGCAAGCAACAAAAATATTCTAGCAATGCAGAGATGTCGTAGTCTCTCAGTGAGTACAGTAGAAGCACAGTGAATAATGAAATACAACAATCCTTGTTCACCAGGCTTACCCTAGCAGCTTTTTTCTGCTCATTTTTCTTAACCTTTTTCTCCATAGTTTGCTCAGGACTTTGGAATTCACTATTATTTGTACTCTTTCCTCAAGATGGATGGTGGGAACTATACAATTAACATAAAAGATTAATTGGATTCAATCTCCTAATTAACCTGGTTTGCTAACATTATAGCTATTAATATTAGCAGAAACATCTATCATCTTGAAATATATTGGCATTTTTCCAATTTGATCACAGTTATTCCACTTATGGAGGAAGGAGACAGTTTTGTACATGCAGATAACCTAACAAACTATTTCATTTTATTTGATAGCTGAGCAGCCACAAGGTCACCAGGAAACACAGAACATCCCGACTGATGTGTTCTGAAACACAGTTAGGTTCTATGACATCTCACTGAGGAAAAGCTATTAGTATAGCTCACATGTGAATCTCCTCATGGCAGGGACTTGATTTCTGTATTGAACAGAGTTCAGTGGCAGCTCATTTTTATAAAAACAGTAGGGTGGATAAAAAAAATTAAAACAAAATGCCCTACAAATTAATTGTAAAAAAACCCTGCTTGATTATCTTAATTCTTCTTGCTGGCTTCTGTTATCCCTGATTTAAATTACATGCTAAAATCCTTTGCCAGAACAGGACCTGTTTCCACTAAGAATAATAAACATTATTTCCATTCAGGTCAATAGGTTAACAGTCCATGCTTAAATGTTTCATTAAAATTAGTAGTTTACACAAGCCTTAGCTGCTCTAGCTTTTAGTAGGATAATCAAAAGGATTCTTCCAAGTTAAGCATAAAACTAGTATGTGATTTTTCTTTAGACAGTCTTATTTAATAGTTTTTATAGGTTTGAAATAATTAAGCAAAACCAGTTAAACTGAAGTTCATATGCAGATATAACTGTACTGTTGAACTTTTTTTTTTTTTATAAACTTACCCAAAATAGCTTTAACAAAGTTACAGGACTAACTGCATCCACGCCCAAAGTGTGAGCTATTTTAAGCAACTTTTGTGGTTTAATGTGCTAGTCTGGATCTTTCCTTATCAAAGACTTTACATTCTAAGCTTTTGAAGATAAGATTGCTATATAATCCACAGAACATTAATTAACAGTGATCACACTTAATTATGAAGTCCTTTTCAGCACCCACATGAACTCTAAGTTGCTTGCATTGTACAAAAGTAAATTCTGATGCAACTTAATGTACTTCTGCTTTTTTTGAAAGTTGTCTGAGATCTCAGCAACTTTATTTTAAGTCTGTGCTTATTTAAACTTGTTTGCTCACCACAGTTAAAAACATGACTGAAGGGTGGCGAGGACATCAGGTTGGGAAAACTGTCTCACAGTCTCAGAGTGACTCATGCTTTCAGGAAGAAGCTTTAGTTAGACGCTGTTGAGGCTCAGCCATAAGAGGTCAATTGCTTTTCTTTCCTTCTCCCCGCAAAAGCTTAATCCTCGTTAGCCAAATAAGAATTTGTTAGGGAGGTTCTAACAAGAGGAAAGACTACACATTTGAACTGTTACTAATTTTGTTTCATGCTACGAGGTCAGTTAAACTGTCAAGGAAAGAATACAGACACATCGGCAACTCACAGTTTTCTGCTCAACGTTAGCCCAGAGAAAATATTCCTGAACTGCGCCTAGAGCAGTCCTTTCATTCTCCACAGAAAAACTAAATTGAAGCAAACAGAAACTGAAGACTGTTAAGCCAACTTTGTAGCAGACTGTTTCCAGCATGTACCATTTACACTGTGATGTCTCAGTTGAAAATAAAAACTAAAGCAAATGCCATTGTTCGTGATCAATGAATGTGTTATAGTTTCTGAACAAACTAGTCCCATTATAAAACATCTCAAGGAAGCATTGAGGGGCAGTGTAAAAACCAGTAAGTATGTTGAACATTATACCATAACCCTGTCATCAAGCTATTTGAGGACTTTATTTTTAAACACTTTAAAAAGTTTTATCTCTGGCTTTATACACATACCTTAAACTTTCTCAATGAAAGTATGTAGAAATTAAGCACAACAATTATTTTAGATGAAATAGAAAGCAGCATTAGATGCTAAACCAGAATGGCAACTCAGTTTCTCCTACAAGAAAAAGTTTAATTTTCCATTCACTACCAAGATTTGTGCAGAAAACTTTAAAGGGATTTCAGCAAAGCATACCTGCTTTACTATAGCTTTCTGCTATTGATACACATCTGCACAACACATGCATTTCTATTCAAACTTGAGAAAAGGCACATACTGCATAAATAAAATACAGAGCATTGTTACCTTTCAGTTCCTCCCTGGTAACACACATCTTACTCTACACTTGTAGCTAATAAGATGTTTCTCACCAAATTTCAGAAATCACCATAGAGCAGAATACCACAGATACCTTACTTACAGAAAGGAAGAGGAAATTAAAACCCAGACGTGTACTGCAGTAACCATATGGTACCATGTTTTGGGATGGAAACTGGAGAAAGAATTGGCCAAGGGAAAAAGCCCTTTAAGCAGGATTAGTGTATAAGACTTTCAGTCAATATTGATTCAGTGTCTACAAGACCAAAAGAAGATTAAAATCTCATTTGCTAGGGCATGAAACAAATATATGGGGAGATTCTGCCGTAAACATTTTAACACCTAAGCAGCTGAGTGTGTAAAGAGGCAAGAGTAAACAGCTGCAGAGGTGGGAAGATAACCCAAGATCGGTAATCGGTGAGACTACTAAAAGTTGTGAAAGGGAGGTATTTCTCCATCCTCCCATTCCTATCCTGCAGAACACCTTTCCTAAAACAGTTGCATTAGTGATGCATTGTTGGCTGTAAATTAATAGATGAACAAGATCATCCTCATCAGGATGCAGGCCGAACACGCAGAATATTTTCCTGTGCATAAATGGCAATTCAGTAACAGAAGCATTTTTAGGTCCATTAGCCCACCTATTTGGCAGTAACCCTAGGGATACAAAGATCATCATTAATTACAATTAAGCCAGTTACTCTGCTTTCTTCTGGAGTCAGAGAAATCAGTTTAGACCAGCATGATTATTCAGATATGCTAAATATTGATGCTGAATACTAGAAGGGTGTTAAATGACTGGCAAAAGGAAGATCTTTGAAACAAATTCTTCAGATTTTTCAAGACTATCCAGAATCCCAGTTAATTTTTAAGTGTGTACAAACTCAGATCTCTGAACAACATGTTAAACCATAATAAATTGCTTCCTGTTTTATTAGGGATAGCCATATTCTTTCGTCAGGGCACCTCCCCTTCCCCTACCCCAATCTCATTATACATTTGGAAGACAGCATCTTCATCCAATTCCAACTGCTTAAACAGAAGCAGGACCGTAATTTCCTGCATGCTGTCCTGCCCGGTTACTGCTTCTTTCTGCTTTCTCTCTGCAGTGTTTCTTTAGACAAGCACATGCCAGCTCAGTAGTCTCCAACTGAGGGAGCTCACAGCTCTCCCTTGGATTTTTTCATGGTTTACTAAAAGAAGGTAAGGTTCAGGCAGTGAACAGCCCTGCTTTTGACTCTTGCAGGCCATTGCTTTACACCCAAGTCCTCAAGCACAGCTATTGCAGTGATATTAATTAGTAGTGCACACACACAGATTTATTAAGCATGTATGCATACGTGTTAAACACCAAATCACAGATGGTGAAACCATGAGAATGCCTTTCCTAAGCCTACAGGACCAAGGAGGTGGGTGTGGATGAAAAAATAGAAGTCAACACTTACCTGAGGTACTGCTGGCAAGAATGTTCATCACAGAACAAGATAATGATTTCTAGCAGTCATGGTCAATTGCCATGCTACGCTTGCACACAAACAATTCAGAGACAATTTTGTGTACAGTTGACTCTTTTGTCCAGCAGGTGTTGCTGGAGACTACAAAACACATTACAGACAAGATCAAGCTGGTCAGCATTCTGCAGGAAGCTAAACAATGCATGGCACTTCTTCCCCCCCACTCCCACCCCCCCTCTCCCCCAGTTCAACCAGAAGAACAGGGTGACTAAGTGATGGAATCATGAAAGTGAAATTCTTTTTTCAAATACAGAAGCAGTGCCGACCTCCATTTTTAGATGGAGGTAAAGTTTGTCTATAACTTCATAAAAAAAAAGTAGTAGTAATTTTTTCACATTCTTCATCTTACTTATTCAGATCCATCCCACCTAAAATAAAAGATGTTATTAGGTCTGTGGTAATGAACAGCTTGTTGGGGTGGGAACAGGAAATCAGTGACTCAAAATGTTTTTTAAAATACAGCATTTAAAGATTTGATTATAATGGTTTAGCCTGCAAAATAATGACAAACAAAGGACCATCAATATTTCTACAGGTAGTCCATGAAAAGGTTTGGTTCACAAGATGAAACATCTAAAAAGTGAATCAATCCTTGATCCTTGAAATTCACATCAAGAAGCTGGGAGGGTTAATACTTTCTTTCTTTCTTCCTAACAAGAACTAGTTTTGTACAGTCAAATGGAATTGACAAATTAATTAATTGACAAATAAATCATTTAGATGGAACAATTTTAATTGACAAATCATTTAAATTGAACCATTTCAGAATATTCTTTTGGAAAGTAACATTTGTCAGTGTTAAGTGGTGTTATGTCTTTACAGGAAACTAATTTTGTAAGAGCTTCTGTCACTACACCACCCGCTCTTTGGGCATGAGAGGCAGCGAGACTAGACAGGTGGTGTTGTCCAGTAACATATAATTAATAGACACTGGATTACAGACACTGGATTTATACTCACAGACAGAAGACAAAAGATCAGACAAATATCTAGAGGAGGTGGGGATATAAAATATCTGGCTTTCAGTTATTTTTAGGTTCTCTTCTATGTAGTTCTTCGAGAAGTCAGTGACCCTTCAAAAAAGTTCAGGTACTATGCTCCCTCTGTCTTGGAAAATTAAGGTAGATGAAATAATGAGAAAAATGTTTAAACATTAAATGCAGCTATTTTGAACGCATTTGTCACCTAACTCTAATGCTTGCTTCTTAAATTGAGATAAAGCTTTCTTTTTAAAGCGCTGAAGCTCATCTCGTTACGCCATGCTTGGTAAAATTTCTTCAAATTCAACTGACATCTGACTTACTACATTTTGTGAGAGCCTAGTAGCTTCTTCTTCCACCTGAAAAGGTTGCTTGCTTAACTGCATACAAGTTTTGCCTAAATGTTGTTTTTGCAAAAATTTGTAAGATACCAAAATTAGTCTAAAATTGTTTCTATTAAAAAAACCAAACACAAAGCCTTCAATGTCAGTAAAAATAGATACCACTTCTCACTCATCAAGCATCTGAATCGTGAATCACTGAATGCTGGGACTATTCATGGGAACCATTAACACACAATTTCCAAACTCTCTGCCTCTTCCCACTGGCCACTCTTGGGGCCACCCTTGCCATTGGCCTCAGGAAAACTTTTGAAAATTTGAGATAAAATTTCACCATTGTTACTGCTCCTATAAACCACTTAAAACCCCTGAAGTTCCTTTTTTAAAGCTCCTTGGCACACAGGAGAAAGTTAAAACATCCAAAGCCACTTCATTGCATGGTTTAGGCATGGCAGATACAAACCCCGTGACCAGGAATAGAATATAGCCATAGAATCATTTATGTTGGAAAAGACCTTTAAAATCTAGTCCAATCCTTAATCTAGCACTGCCAACTCCACCACAAAACCATGTCCCTAAATCCCTCCAGGGATGGTGACTCAACCATTTACTTGGGCAGCTGTACAACCCTTTCTGTTAAGAACTTTTTCCAAATATCCAATCTGAAACTCCTCTGGTGCAACTTGAGGCCATTTCCTGTCGTTCTATCACTTGTTACTTGGGGAAAAAAGACAAACATCCACCTTGCTACAACCCTCTTTCAGATAGTTATAGACAATGGTAAGGTCTCCATCCCCTCAAGTGCTCTCCTTCCCTCCAGATTTAACAACCTGTTTCCTCAGCTGCTCCCCATAAGACTTGTGCTCCAGCACCTTCACCAGCTTCCTTGCCCTTCTCGGGACATGCACCAGCACCTCAATGTCTTTTTTGTAGTGTGGGGCCCAAAACTGAACAGCTTCACTCACCAGTGCCAAGTACAGGGGCACGATCCCTTCCCTACTCCTGCTGGCCACACCATTTCTAATACAAGCCAAGATGCTGTGGGCCCTCTTGGCCACCTGGGCACACTGCTGGCTCATATTCAACCAGCAAGTGACCAACAGTCCCACATCCTTTTCTGTCCGGCAGCTTTCCAGCTACATCTTCCCCAAGCCTGTAGCGTTGCACAGCATGACCGAAGCACAGGACCTGACACTGTGCCTATTGAACCCCATACATCCCTCTGCAGAGCCCTCCTTCCCTCAAGCAAGTGAACCACTCCCACACAAACTGATGCCATCTGCAAACTGAGAGTACACTCGATCCCCCCATCAAGATCATTGATAAGGGCATTAGAGAGAACCAGCCCAAATACTGAGCCCTGGGGAATACCATTTGTGACTGTCCACCAACTGGATTTAACTTTGGGCCCAGACATCCAGCCACTTTTTTAACCCAGCGAGAGTTCATCTCTATAAGCCTACGTAGCTACCATGCATGTTTGCCGAGCATTACCCATGCTGGCATTAGAAGCTGCTAAAAGTGATGCAAAAGCCATTATCATAGTTAGATCAAATTTATTTGCAGTATAGGGGAAGAAAGGCTTATGAAGTTTGTTGATCCCCCATCAACTGATACTGATGACTGTTCAGAAGTATGCTTTAAGACAGGTCTCAGAGTAGATGAACAAGAAACTCCCTTTATAAACAAGACAGGACTGTCATACAAAGTTAAAACATAAAGGTGTATCTCACTCTATGAATTTTTACTGATGAGAATTGGGTATTTGGAGAACAGTTATTCAAAGCAAGTGTCTGAATTTCATGGTCATATATGACTAGCACTGAGACCTCTTACAAATAAAAATATAGTGTTCATTTGCCAATTGCAAAGTTGTATTTTATAATAGTACATTCCATTCACACACAGCTTCTCTGATAGTCACCTGCAACTCTTTAATACAGCAATGTAAAAGCCTCCTCAACGGACTAATCTATTAAGCATTTATTAATTTGTCAGTCTCTCTCTCTTCTTTACATGAGGTAGAATATATATGCATGAATATTTTGCATCCATGCCATAGAATAAGCTTTTGTTGTCTCCCACAGAATCTTCTAATTCCTCTCCTGGTTTTCTTCCTAACTTTGAAATAAGCAGTTCTCTTTCTATTATCAGCAATTAACGAGTTTTCCTCCTTACCTCAGAACCAGGTCTTTCTTCACGTAGTTTCATCTAATCCTCCATCCTCAGAGTTATTGGTTCCACTTCAAGACTTCCATAGGCTTCAGCCTGTGGAACCATTACAGATCTAATTGGGAATTGCCATAGGATATTCCTTGCTCAATATTTTATAGCCACAACTAGAGTTAAATAAAAGTGTTACACAATATTAAACAAAACTTTTAATTTTAATATTCAAATTCAACACTGGTAAGAACAAATATAGTACAAATGGGAAACACTATTTATACTAAAATTATTGAAGAGACGAGCCAGTAATAGAAACAGTTCTATTTTTTAGCAACATCTGTTAGCCTAGGTCCAACATCAGTAGAAGTTCTGATGGCCAGATTCTGTTAATTTTTGGAACTTAAAACCGAATAGTGAAGCTTTGTCTTTTGGCATCTCGGACTGCAGTTTCAGTATAGTACATTATAAGCACAATCAAATTTATGTACATAATAAACAACGAAGAACAACCTGAACACTTAAACTAAACAGTTATTTACAAGTATTCCAACATTAAAAGAAATATACAATAACCTCAAGAATGGACAACAGAAGAAAATATCAACACTTAAGAGAACCTTATTAGAAAGAATTACCAAACATCAACAGCCAACACATTAACAATTGCACTACACTAATACAGAGTCCAAATATTAAATTGGTGCATTATTTCACAATGCACTAGCTTGGAAAGAAAAATGCTGCCTTCACTAAATTGCAGCTTAGATTTGTTTCATGTAAATGTTTTAACGAGAAGCCTATTAACACAATATGATTGTTTTAATGCTACAGTTTACAGCGAGGAGAAGAAACTAAAAATAGCAGCAGTTCCACATGGCACTTAATTCCACAGGTTTCTAAGCTGTGGTTTATGCAATGCCTACAAAGTGCTCCCAGTTGAATATACAAATAAAATTCACAAAAGTCTACCTGACATCAGGTACATTGAGTGTAGTTGGCTTTAAAGCCTATCTTTTAAAATGTATTCCCCTCTGCTCCAAAAAAAAAAAAAAACAACCCCAAATTCAGTAACTATCAATGCAAGGCCTCGTCCCTCCCTAATATCCATTAGGAATATTACTTATTACAATGCCGTAACTCTACAAAGCAGCACACCACTACAGTGGTTAACCCTGGAACGATGTAACAACTAACAGTGTAACTGAAAGGCTATAGATTAACATCCAGGATCCTCTATAGGCAAGATTGTAACGAAGTCCATTAACTCGAATAGTTAATACAGCTAATCAGCCATATTGTACAATTAACAACCCAAAAGCAATCCCAGTAAAACTAGTGACACTGATCACAGACAGGACAAGAAACCAGGAATTGAATGCTTCCTTCAATTCCTTAGGCTTCAGTCCAGCAGAGATGCTATAGCCCATCCTCAATAGTTTTCAACTTCATAGTTCAGTGTATAGTAAGACTAACAGAGCGGTTCATTTTCTTCCCAATGAGTCGGGATGGTCTACTTTGTGTCGTAGATCTGGTTGTCATTCTGTCCGTGAACAGTGCTCGCTCCTCAGCTGCAGCCTTAGCCATCTGTGCCTTCTTGAGCTCTCTGCAAGACATTGAATCACAGTTATGAAATGTGTCAGTAAAGACTACAGGCAGCAAGAGCATTTCAAATGAATTACAGAACTCGAGACTTGCTGTCAATGTAGGTCATACTAAGACCATTATCATTCGTATCCACCTGTTTCCAACCTTTTATAAGCAACTCAACACTTCACCTCATGCATCAATTCCCAGAACACGGTAGGATGCTGTTTACTTTCTAGTACAAGCCCTATGATAAATCACTGAAGAGCTAATTACTGCAGCGTGCCCAAATGAAGAATTTATCTACAACTGAACTCCTGTGAAAGATTCAGACAAGCAGACACACACTTAGATCTACACAGATGAACATAACTGGCAACAGACAACTTGGGATACATACTTTTCCTTTTGCATACCCACATCAAAAGCTTATCACCACCTAAAATCTTTTTGACCAACATAAAAAATTTGAGCCCTAGCGTGCGAGGCTCAGTCACTGGAGGTGACTGAGCAACACTCATTGTCCCTGTGCAACACTCTATCAGCTACTCTGTACCACAGAATTATCAGTATTCAGTCTGAGGACACAGTTAAATAAATCCCAGGATAAAACCTTGAAACAGTCTGATTAAAGAGCAAAGTTATCTTTATTACAGGTTTCCCCATACACCCCTTTTCTCTTTTCCTTAACTGCTGGCATACAGCTAAGTGTAAGGATTCCCTACACACTCATCTCTTCCTCTTATCCCAAACTACCCCTCAAAAATTAATTTTCTACCATAAGAACTAGTATTTGTAATCTCACTTCAGATCCAGACTTCCAAAGATCAAATTTTACAAGTTGGCTGCATATTGGCGTAGGTGTATTTAATTTTAAGTTACAGGTTTTATGTAAGCCAATATATTATTCATTAAAACCTTTGCCCCATCTAATCATCCCTACATTATCACTGTGTCAGTTCACTGAAAGAGGATGCAATCAATTTTTGGTCATCTTCTCTAAATACTGAATGTCAGTCAGAAATGCATACACGTTTGCACATTTTACGCACCATTACGAGGAAATTAAGTTTTACAATATACTTCCATTCTTCCCTACAAGTGTAATCTTGAATTCTTCCTTCCTCTGAAGAAGACAACACAGCAGAAAAGCTGAGTTTCCTTACAAGAATTCTTTTACTGACAGTAACTTACACACACAAGTGATATTTTAAATAGGTCAAATTCAGGAGCGTTAAAAAAACCCAAACCAAAATTAACAAAAAAACCTAACCTGAACTATTTTATGGAACTCCATCCCACACAAGGTTAAAAATCACTGTAGATAAGCGTCCTTTTAAAATCATCCTTGGATTTACAGTTATTTTATAAGGCTGTACCCTACTTGTTGCTAGGCCAGAAGTAGTATTCGCAAAATACTAGCTTTGCTAACTTCCCCATTCACACGATACAAAAATGCGTTGTCTTTATACAAGCAAGTTACCGCAGCGAATCTGTCCTTGAATAACCTGTACAAACTGACAAATGATTCTTTGCAGTCAGTGTAATTCAGAAGATTAGCAAGATAACCATCTAAAATGGCAAGTCTAGCTACATTCAGACTGTACCAATGGCAAGATAAGCAGATAGCAATGGAGAGAATACAAGAGTGAAGTTAACATCTTCATTCAAAACAAGCCAGTCAGAAAGTAATCAGTACTCTGTATTCCCTTATAAAAGCCTGCCTTTTATGCATAACGTGCAAAGTTAACTCCAGTGAAAGATTCAGATCACTGCTTCTTAACTTACTAACTCTTGCTCTGAAACTTAAGGAGAAATCAGACTCCCCTAAAGGGAAACTCTTCTTCAAAGTTTTAACTCAGAGCTGAGTGTATGAGCAAGGGGTAAGGGAAGATGACCTCCCAATACAAATGATTCTCTGGTAACCTAATAACACTGCTGTCTACAAGTCAAATTAGTGCAAAAACATTCCTGATGTCCCATTTCATTTAAGTTCAAAACAGCTCATTTAAGTCACGTTTTCAAATGTATTTCAATATACAGATAACTTAGGAAAACAGACTCAAGCAACAGAGATATAAGTCATGCTGTACATGTCAACCAAAGTATGGATTATGCTTGAAGCATTTTTTTTTTAGAAAAGTAAAGTTTTGTGTTTCTTGAATACTAATGGTGTAATTGCGATTCCCTTAGAGTGTTCAAGATGTTCCTTCTATGCAGGAAAGTTCTTTTTAAAAGTTACATAACCCACTTTGTACTCTCAGATATGCACATGCATACAGATTTGTGGACCCCATGCAGAAACAAGGACAGTCCTGCTTTATCATCTCTCTACTAGCACATGAAAACCCATTAGAAATTAAGTGATATTTAAGGAACTACTCACTTCTGCAAGAGCGAGTTTTTGAATTTTTCAGCATTCAGTTCTATTAGGAGCTGCTCTGCACTCTTTTTTGCGGCAGAGAGAAGGACCGAGTGCTTGACTAGTGCCACAGCTGAAGGTCTTTTCTCTGGATCAGGATTGATCATAACCTTGGGAATGAAGAAAATAAGACATTCTGGTTAAGGCCAGTAATACAGTAAACAGCAGTACTCAGTGAACTGCTGGTACAAGAGTTCTTACTTTTAGCAAGTCTAGCAGCTCTTGAGAAAGCACTTGTGGTATCCTGGGTAGTTTTCCTTGTCGAATTTCATGCCATTGGTCCCCATTAGTTGGAAGCGGTTCAGCCCCAGCAGCACAGACCACAGTCAGAGCAAGAGCAAAGATATCTGCTTTAGGCAAATGAGCGTAGTTCTTGAAAAAATAAAGAAAAATAAATGTATCACACATACCACTCAGTGTAAGAAGAAATCTAACAGACAGCTAAACTATTCAGCACTGCATGCATTCAGAAGATTATATTCCCATTTAACTGCTACCAGTGTTCAAGGGGATACCCCTTTAGGAAGTTTCTCCTCAAGCAATGAGGTGACAGACAGCAACTCATTACTCTTCAGCCCGCAGACCTAACATCACTGTTTTCCAAAAGCCGAACAGTTACCTCTTGTAGGACTTCATTTGCAAGAAAACGGCTATCACCTTCCTCCACTTGTGGACTAGATACTCGAGTCACGTGACCAAGGTCACCTGCAAAAAGAAAAGTTATTTTTGAGGCATCAAACAGAAAACACAATTCTTTTGAACACAAATGTACCACTTCTCACCTATTTTAAATATGACTCTATCAGATGACCATTCATCATCATCACCTTCTTCCGAAGCTGTACTCGGGACTGATGTCCTCGATATGAAAATATTGCCTGAAAAAGAGCAGAATTGTTAAAAATCCCCCTTACATTTCTGTACAATTTCTACTTCATCTAGTTTCACTACAGTTTGCTTTAACCACACAGATTTATTTGTATACACACCCAACACCTAGTGTGAGAAATCCTACTCACTCTGTCCTCTCTACTGGGAGAGGAGCCAAGTGTTACACAAGTACAGTCAATTACACAAAAACGACCCAAGATAAACTCAACAACTTCAACAAGTTGAAGTTTGCCAGCCAATTTTATAACTGACATCCTTGTACTGTTATTCAGAACTTCAATGAAGAATTTGCAGTTAGTAAGATGTGGCTAACTTCTCATTTTTCTACAGCAGATTAAATTAACCGAGGAAGTTGTCAATACAGAGTAAAGCAGTTTACACACTTACTAGGTTTGATATCCATGTGTACCAGCGACATTGAATGAATGTACTTTAAGCCTCGAGCCACCTGAAGCAGCAGATCCTTCAGTTCTGGTTCAGTAAAATAATGCATATTCCTGTAATTTTCACTTATGGCATCTGCTAAACTGCCACCTAAAACAATGTTGAAGAAAACAACTAATTATTTTACATCAAACAGTTGACAAAGTAATGACAACTTGCTTCCAAAGGTAAGGATAACTGGCTTCCAAAATTAACAGTGAAAAAGAACTTGCTGATGATACACAGGAAGTGTAAAATCTAGTGCTGTATCCCCTCTTTATAGGCACGTAATACAACAGAATTATTTTTCTGCTGTAATTGCCATGCAAATTAACAGGATACCAGCACAAAGGAAGACTTCTCTCCCTCTTCCAAGTCTATGGCAGAGTATCAATCATAGCAAAAAGCTTCAGAAATTAAGTCCACCTCCACTTTTTAAAGGAAACTCAACAGTAACTTTCTCTATTCCAGCCTGTACTATTGTACAGAAGAAAGAACAGTTTTGCTGCTTGCAAATGCCTCACTGTACTTGCAATATACTTGAACATTTAAGACTTAGTCAGCAATTCTGTATAGTTTTTGCTTCATGTATTTCATATGCCTTTTCCAACAGTAAGGAACATCAGACATATTTGAGACAACAATGGTATGAGCTACATGGAGGGCAATCGACTCCTAACTAGTGCTACGGATTTGTAGAAATATCTAGGTTTTGAATATATACAGGTTTTTCAAAAGTAAGTTCAAAACAACAAATACACTTCACGTACCATTGCAGTATTCATTCTGTATAAGCATATGATCGTCTTCTGCCCATGCAGAATAGTATCTTACTACATGAGAATGCTGTCCCAGAACTGCATGTGCATAGACTTCTCTTAAAGCATTTTGCCTGTTACAGTCACAAAGAATAACAGCACACATAAATATGATGAGGTGAAATAAGTCCCATTTCAGCCTGATACTGACAGATGATAATATCATGCCCCTCTGCCAGCTCAGGTTTCTAACTAAAATCTTCATGTTCAGTTCTGTGGCACCTCAAGGCGGATTTGTATTTATACCCAAACAGCTAAAATAACTTACACCGCACATCAAAAAACAGGTTTTGCTGTAGATAATTCTCAAGGGAGATGTCACTTCCATTACACACTTTCTAGCCATCAGCAGCAAGCTTTGAGAAGCATCACTGAAGTTTTAGGAAAAAACTAATGATCATAAGTCAGGAGTATGACTGAACTCAATATTCCTGTCTTCTCATAGGTCTGGTACACAATTTTGAGCAACTCAAATTTGCAAAGTTATAACATAAAACTATGAGAATAGTTGGGGAAAAAGCCATGAATCACAGCTCATTCACAAATGCCAAAAACCACAAAACTGACAACTCATCTGCATGTCTTTCAAATTGAAAAGTATAAGGACCTAGTTGGGAATACTGCTTTCCCTTCATATCTCAAAGGATCATCACTGCAGTTTATTCATATAGTATCTCCTGTCATGAATGCAAATAAGCATCATTATTACTTCCCAATCTGTTTCCACACAGAATATTAGGACAAACGTCTGCTAGCAAAAAGGCCAAGTAGCCTCTTCTCCCTAGTATCACACAGTATTCAGCAAGAGGAAAAAAAAGGTAAAGTGATTTTACAATTTTATATTTTATATTTATACTTTTCTCTTAACTGCCTTCTCTAGACACTATACAGAGAGACGTAGGAGGAAAGTGCACCAAGAGTAACTTTTAACTTCTAACAGCAAAAACCACTCACTCGTCCACAGAGCCAGCTAAGGGTTTCTTGGATCGCTTTATTGCATAAATACAGCCGTCAAGCCTCTTCACACATTTAAATACAGAACCAAATTCACCAGATCCAATCTTCTCCAACTCATGAAATTCAGTTGCATACCGTGACTTCATATTACTTTCTGTTATTGTTATCCTCTGCAAAGATTAGAAAGGAAAATACTTAGATCTTGCAGACAGACAAACTGCCAAACTCAGTACCAAGTTCCAAGGATCAATTACCTTAGCAGGTCTGATAGTTTCATCTTCAGGCTCTCCATCACTTGCTTCCATGTCATCCCCACAAGAGCTGAAATTCACACCAGTTACTTTTACAGACATAATATGGCTTAAGCGAACTCAAATCTTAAGTCTAGCAGCTGTTTGTTTTAAAGCTCTAACTCTCCCATTCTACCTAAGTTTAGTTTAACTAATTGAATGCTAGACATCTGTAAGCACAAACTTATAAAAGTACCATGCTAATCTTTGTCATTTCTTTTTTGATGTTTGATATTAGCATTTAATGTGTTTTTCTCTCCTCAAGAAAGGACTGTGTATAGCTCAGCCAGTCAGTCAAAAAAACTTTAGAACAAGATCTGGTCTATCCTCTGTGTACAGTGGTCAAGAGATCTAGTGCTAAATATCACACATCTCCAATCAGATACTTTAAGACTTATATTACACATCACTAACAGATCTGCAAGGAAAAATACTTTCATGGAAGCAATTTGTAACAAAACTTTTGCAGCTAGAAGTACTTCTAAAGACAAGCTTAAAGAATTATACAGGTTACTCACTCATTCCAGTGTGTTCTCTTCCTCCTATAAGATTTTCCTTCAGACTTGTGAAGAAACATGGAATCGGGAGTGAAGGGATTAATGTTCACATGAGGTGTTTGTCTAATATCTTCTTCTTGCTTCTCTGATTTCCCAACATTCATAAAAAGAGAGCCCCTTCGAAGTTTGACTGAACTGGAGCCGATTCCTTGCGCTTTAGAAAGTAAACTCTACATATTACAAAAAAGGGAGGGGGACATGACAAAATAAAAAAAGACATTTATAGCCTTTTAGACACATTTAGACATTGCTTTTAGACACAGTCAGATCATGCTCGAAAGCCATCATTACAATATTGTCTAATCAAAGTTAGCATGAGTTGTTTAAATACCTGCATTCCCATCAAAAAGAATTCCAAAGAAACTATTAGGCTTTATATTCCACACATTAACAATAAAGTTAACACTGAATGTTAAAATAGTTTCTAAAAGGCAGGGAAGACTAGGAGAGAGCAGTGTTGTTCTGTCTTTAAACATGTCATCACCTAAACTTCTAGGACAATTCTTTGTCCATGGAACAAACACAGATTAAACTCATGGACCATCCTGTACTGTATCAGCATAATGTTCACATAGAAGACACACAAGTTAGATCAGAAATCAGAAACTACCTTTGATAACTACAAATCTAGGTGGCAAACTAAAAGAATAAGTAAATTAAAGATTTATTACTAAATATTGATGCACAGATACCTCTTCACAAGCTTAATAACTGACAGCACTGTTGCGCTGTCAATTCAATATCCAAACCAGATCTTTTGGGTGATAAGTTTTAGGGAAGTTTGCACCTGAGTCTCCTACATCCTGGTGAGGATGCCAACCAATGACCTACCGGATCACAAGCAGGAGTATTGCCTTATCCTACCAACACCTTACAACAAAAAGAATTGACATAACTAAAGCGTAAACTACCATAGTAACTGATACTTACAAATCTCAACTGCATTCCACAAACGTGGACTAGATGAAGACCTTCAAGCCACTATGTATGTCAACACACATTTCGGTACGTGCACTGGATAACTGAATCAACTGATTCTTCCAGATTCCAAAGATAACCTCTCCAAGATTACCCATGTAGAATTTAGGAAGAATGACACTGCACCACAGTGTTAAGGCCTTGTTTTTAGTGTCACAATCCACAAGACTTTCGCATGCCTAAAGCAGCTGTGCTTCACTCTGCACAAGATCCATCACCAATTTTGCTGTTTTCAAACACACAGCACCGATTCCTACCAGTGAAATCCCATTTGAGATGGAAGCTGTATGAAACCAATTAATAATGTTGCCACCTTGCACCTTAAATCGGTTGGTTTCAATCTATAGACCCCTGAAAGATTATCCCTGAGGATTACCCCTGGATTACTCCTAGAGGGCTATTTGAAAAGTAATGAAGAAAACAAGCCCATTATCAATAGATTTAGGTCCACTATAGGGTGCTTTACGTAAGTGTCCAGTTCAAAAGTTGAAAGGCTTTCCAAAAGTCTGTCATTGACAGAGTTAGGAGCTACCTATCCCTTCAAGTTCTTAAACCAATCAGTTTAAGGACATCGGTGCTCAAACGGCCCTTTCGCACTCAGTGCAGAGGGCTGGGAATAACGAACTCGAACCGTCGCAGCTGCAACAGAGCTCGAACGAGATACACCAATTGCCTGACGGACACGTACGAACAACCTCCAACTCCAGCTTTAACTTTCTGGCTAAGGAGGTACAAACGCCCACGCCTTCACCTTTTTATAAATATTTTCCACGAAATATAACAAAAGTACGGTACTTACATGTTTATTTTTAAGTAAATTTGCACATATATTACTTTCATGTTACTTTTTTTTATACAGATACGAGGGGGCTCTGCCACGCCCCCGGCCACCCCGCGGGACAACAGAAACGAGGGGGAAGCGCGGCACAGCCCCCCCCCGCGCCCTCCTCCGCGCTCCCGGCGGGGCACCGGCGCGCGGAGCCCGGAGAGCGGCCGGTTCGCGGGGCGCGCGCCGCGTCTTACATAACCATAACGGCCGTGTCGCGCGGGGCGACCGCCAAACGGCCGCCGCAGGCACCGCCCGGACCCCCTCCCCCCCACCTCTGAGCCCTGCGCGTTCCGGCTCACCGCCCCCTCAGCCCGGTGGCTCACCTTGGGGGTGTGCGGGGTGTCGAAAAGCCGCAGCTTACGGAAGGTCTTGTGCGGCGGGGTGTCGGGGCAGTCGGGCAGCGGCGAGCCGGGCTCCTCGCTCTGCTGCCGGTACCCCGCGGCCGCCGGGTGCGGCGGGGTGCGCACGCTGTGGCGGCGGCCCTTGTGAGGAGGCGGCGGCGAGAGCGAGCCGGCCATGAAGTAGGCACCGGGCGACTTCACCGGGGAGGAGCCGAACCCCTCCTCCTCCCACGAGTCCCCCTCGGCCCGCAGCGGCGCCGCCGCCGGCTCCATCTCCTCCTCCTCCTCCATCAGGGGCGGGTCGCCCCGCGGCGGGGTGCGAGCGGCCGAGAGCGGCGAGTCCGCCTCCTGGAAGGCCGAGTCCTCGCCGGTGCTGTTGCAGCTGCTGCCGCCTTCTTCCTCCTCCTCGTCCTCATCCTCCTCCTCGCAGTCGCTGTGGCCGCTCAGGAACAGCAGCTTCTGCCGGATCGGGGCGGCCGCCCGCCGGGCCGAGACCCGCCGTGGCGGCGCTGCCGCCTGCTGCAAGCTGAGGAAGCTCATGCCCTCCTGCCGCGAGCGCCGCTGCCGCTGTGACTGCGCTGCCCTGCGCCCCCTCGTCCGCTGCGCCCCTGGGTGCGGAGGCGGCTCCGCGCAGAGCTGCCCTGAGAACCGTTCCCCTCGCGCCGTTCGGACTCCGCGGCTTTCCCGCGACCGTTAGTCACGCGGCGCGCACGCCAGCCAATCGCGCCCGCCCACTCGGTTTGAAAACACGGAGGGCGGGCCTACGCACGGTGCGTCACGAGGCGCTTTGGCGCGAACGCCGCGGGCGGAGGGGGCGGCACTTGGGCGGGGCTCACCACCCGCCCGGCCCTGAGGCGGCCACACGGACACGTCCGCCCCGTGAGCTGAGGGCCCGGCGCCATCTTAGCCCATGGGCGTTGGGAGGGTGGGGACCGCGAGCTGCCCAGCCCGGCCCACGCGGCGCTGCCGAGGGCGCTGCCCCTAGCCGCGCGGCAACGTGGTGTTGCTGCCGTTTGTATGCTAGAAGAGTGCACAAAAATACCGATTTTATGTGCCAGAAAATAACAACTCTTTCTCTCGGGCCGGTTAAAGGTGGCGTTTTAGCCGAGGCAAAAAATCACTGCAATCACATTGATTCACGTGGTTTACAGTGCAGTCAGAAGCACAGGGGCCTCAAAGACAGCACTGGTAACTCCTACAAGAGACTCAAAAACAATCCAAAAGTCCTGGGATATCCAATGTGATTTGCAGTGATGCTAATTTATCAGACCGGCCATGTCCCTCTTCATCTCTTGACATCATTTTCTATCTTGTAGCACCCTGATAAAATGTCACCCTAGACATAAAGCTGCCACTCTGTCTCCCCTACTCAGCCACCGTAGAATGGTTTGGGTTGGAAGGGTCCTTAAAAAGATCATCCAGTTCCAACTGCCATGGGCACGGACAGAAGCCCCCCATATCGAAAGAAAGCCAGGTGTGTTTGTCTCTGCTTCCCCAGGCTCTCCCTGCAGGCACTCCATCCCCTGGACGTGCAGGTAGTGCCAGGGGTTTGCTTCCCTGCGGAACAGTCCCCTCTGGAGGACAACCCCCTCAATCTGCTGCCATCAGCACACTTCTACAGAAAGTGCAGCACGGGCTGACTGCCAGTCTGAAAGCTCTACAGACAATGAACTAAAATACAGATGGCCCCGCTACAAAACAGAAGTTTGTATTTAACCACGTTTCCGTTATTTGCCCATCTCCTACAGTCCCTGTGCCACTGGTCCCCAATGTCCATGGGCAGAACCCTCAGAAGCAGCTCTGGATATGCAGCTGGGTTGCAGACATCCCCCCTGCTGAAGGGCTGTGGTTGACAGAGGGACTCAGAGGGCCTTTTATGCTGCCGGCTGAAATGGGATACCTGTATCTCCACTAGGTAACTATTTTTAGACAGATTGTATATTGAGGCCCAAATCAAAAATACTGGGATGCTTTATTCTCTGCTTTTCACACCACTGCTGTTCACACAACTGCCACTCACCAAGCCAAGTTTTGGGGGCCTAAGAAACACCATGGAGATGCTAGTGTCCCATACTCCACTTCTGCTAGAGATTCCTCCTTTTTTAACCTCTTCTGCCTCAAAATAACTGTATCTTCATGGAAAGCTGCTGCACAGCCTAGCACAATGGTCCCCAACGGCTCTCACCGGTACCCTGCAGGGACTGAACCAGCCACATGCACAGGGGACTGCCTGTCCACTGTCAGTGTACAAACCTAAGAGCACTTTAAATTAATTTGGCTAAGCAGACCAGCCATCAATATAACTCTGTACTCACACACGTGCCCTGTGCCTGCCCAGGTAAATGGTTTTGCTTGGAGTTCTGTCACCTCAATGTGGGTGTCACTACCCTTTCCTTTTGAAGAGGCCTGCATAGAAAAATTTCTTTGTAAATATCACATCTGGACATATTTCTCACACTTTTAATGAAGCTTAAGACAGTTTTTGTTTTCAGGACAAGCAGTGACAAGCCACAAGAACACAACTTTTGACATTATGGAAACCTCCTGAAACTAGTTTCAGAAACTTGAAAGTAGTCAACATAACCTATGAAAATGGGACTGGGCAGCATTTACAGAGACTATGTCAGGCCAAGTGCTTTAACACACTTGGTGTGCAATACTTTAGAATCACAATAACATTCCATTAAGAATACTCATTTTAAAACTGAAATGCACTGTATAGCAAATACTAACTGAAGCATTTGAGTTTTAGAACAGGTTATGTAAGAGAAGACTGTTAGAAAAATACAACCTCCATCTCTTTCTCAATTAATAGCCCACAGAGGGAGACACAAAGCAGTTTCTAGTAAGTGACTCAAAACAACGCAGCCACTAGCTGTGCTTTGCTTCAGTCATATATGAAGTTTCCTTTTCTTTGAAAAAGATTAAAGCATTTAAGCTTTCAGTAAATCCCTCCCCCTGAAATATCAAAGCTGCAGTTTCCTTCCCAAATGCAACCCAAATATAACTGATGCTGCATTGCTTTCTTGAGTCTACAGACACAGGTGTTTAGTGAAGGTAAGTGGCAAACTGAAATCCAGAAGCCCTATTGTATAGACTTTTACTAATGAATTGCTAATCATTGCAAAAGTTTAAGTGGGACAAAATCAAATGGATCAATTCAGGTTTTGGACAGAGAAGGAAGTATTTCTGAAGAGAAAACAAAAAAAACGAGAGGAAAGGGAAAAAAGGAACAGAAAAGGAAATAAGCAGTAGTAACACAATGGTTTTAAAATCAAGTTTATTTCCAAACTAAGAGCAAAAAAGAAAGGGAAGTACTGAATAAATATGTAAATATAACAAAATGCATAACTGCTCTATAAGGACTTAATTCATAGGTACCAGTTGTTCTTTTGCTATAGTTTGATGGGACCATAAGTGGTTGTGTGGGAGAGATGATTTTCCCCCAGACTGAGTGCAGTAGCTGCCATCCTATCCACCATAACAACCACTATACGTCGCATCAGGACGCCTATTAATAGCCTAACTAAAAAGCACTGCATAGCCAATTCCCTTAGTCAGAGGGCACATAGCAATGGACATAATCACGGGAGGAAGAGAGGTAAGCAGGGAAGAGCTCTGCAAGCTTCCATTGCACCATATTTCATGAGCCAAATTCATCCCACATTCTGTAAAGCTGCTTCAATTGCACCTTTGAGAACCTATAGATATTGCAAACTAAAGCCCTGATGCTCCAAATAGATGTAACAGCACATAAGCTGATGTCCAGGCAGTACCTGACTTATACTCCGACAAACTTGAGTGGTTTAAGGGTCTTCAGGATATATGTGCAAAATTGGCTTCTTATATTTAATTTTTAATTTAAAAGCAAGAATTAATCAGTCTGGTGCACTTAAGATTTTGCTACCACTTACCTGGGGCAGCACACTCTGACTGACAAACAGCTACTTTTAACTAGGAGTTTTCAAGCTCAAGGGAAACTGTTGTTCCTCCTTTTGTGGATAACAGGGGAACCCAAATAATGATGAATGGGAAAGAAGGGGAACCCAAATAATGATGAATGGGAAAGAAATGGAACAATGGCCAATTTGTCTAGCTGACAGAGGAAGCTGTCACAGAAGTGAGTACACTACCCTCTTGCCAAGATTTCCTGCACTTACAAGTTCATCTGGAGTTCCCCAAAAGCACTTTGATCAGATTCGTGGAGTTCTGCCAAAAACTAGATGCAACCCATTCTACATCAGCCAGCATAGTCTTGGAACTATGAGTTCATCTTATAATAAGAAGGGTAAATGGCATGAAAATGCAGAAGAGGAGGAATGTGAAGTTGCTTATAAGAAAAAAAGAAACACTAGTGTTACTTGTGCCAAGGCTGTTGCTGGAGAAGCGAGAGCAAGGACAGATCTGTGCTATTCCCAGCTTTTCTCTTGGGTTCCAGCAGGTACCTAGGGTCCAGCACGCTTGTCATCAGTGCCAGTGATGGCGTTCGAGTGTTCACGCAATACTTGGCATGTACAGGGCTAATGGGTCTCAGTGGTAGCGTGCCAAATGGGAGATGTTGTCTCCGAGCCACTGACAGCTTAAAGGTAAACAGTTTAAAGATTATTTTATCTGGTGTTCTGCTGCTAACAGCTGCTGCTAGCTGGCAATCTCTTTTCCTCCATTACAAGGTTCAGAGTTGAATGGGTTCTTCATCAAAGGTGGACTTTGTGTCCTAGGACATGCCTGTAGTTGATGCTGCCAGTCCTCCCACTTTTTCTGTCCTATAGTCTGCACACAGATAGAGCATTTCTTAAGGATGTATTCACCTGTAAGTGTAAACAGTAAGAGCAGGAGAACAAGGTGGTGAATAGAATGGGGAATTTGACAGCACATAGGATGTCCAAAGTAAATATCAGCTTCTAGGCCCAGAATTTAAAGGAGGATGTGAAGATACTCAGAACTATTACGTACAAGGTACATTAAAAAAGCATACGTTTTGCCTGACAGTCACATACAATTCAGTATTTCTCTGTGACTGTGAAAGCACACACTCTGAACAGTTGCCTCTTAACGTATGTCTGCCTCTTAACATATGAAATCTTTGCTTACAAAGAAAACAGCAAAATAATGTTTCCAAGAGTTGTATTCAGATCAGAAATTTCCTCCAAAACATCCTAAAAGTTGAAGAGACGGAATGATTGTGATGACTGAAAACAGGTACAACTAGAATGCCTCATTCTTGTGCTGAAGTGAAGTCAAAATGATCAAAATAGAACAGAAGTCAAGATTTTGCAACTAAAAAACCTCAAAATGTACAATGCACAGCAAATAAATAGTCACTACTAATTTACCAGTATTGCAAACCTTCCTTTTGCTCCTTCCGGGAACATGCAAAACCACTCAGCCTTCATTCAAATTTACAACTATTCATTTTAATAATCTCTCATGCATATAATTTTAGAGAAGACATTTTGCAAAACAATTTTTAGAGATGCAGATAGAAAGATAAAAGCTTTCCTGTCACTAACATTATGCTCAGGAACCTCAAAAATCTGTCCCTTATTATCTTGAATATATCTGTTTAAAAACAAAAAGCAGTTAATCCTGTCTGTTCCAAAAAACATTCTTGTACTTCCTGATTTTTCAGTCATTTCAACAAATATTCAGATCCAAATTAGCTCTATACCAAAGCAAAAAGCCCACTAGCTTTGGAACACTGTTGTTTGTCCAGGAGCTTTCTACAGCCACGTGGTAGTTTGTTATGCCAGCAGGCCTGCCAGATGTTAGGAAGTCAGACTCTTTGCTTTCTCTTGCCTCACTAAGATACCTGCTCAGAAGCCTCTCAGCCAAATACTACAGAATTAAGCAGTAACATAATGGAGAGTCTAAGACTCCTCAGCAAAATCAGTAAAATAGGACAGCCAGTCAACTTAATGGTTGGTGAGTGACTTACAGGAAAGGGTAAAATGCTGGGGTTTGGACAGTAAAATAAGACACTTCTTTGTTAAATTCCATACAATCACTTGTGCCCTGAAAGTGTAAATGTTTTGCTATTCCTTTTATTACAATTCTTCAAACAATCTAAACAGAACAAAAATAATACAAATATATTTTTTTTTACTGCTTCATAACATCAGATGCATGGGATTTAAGGGGCTGGCATTTCCATTTGAGATAAATACACTGTGTAGGACAGAATGCTTGATTGTGGATACAATCTTGTATGTTTATTGGTATAATTAAAGTCTGCTTTGAATATAAACCTCAGTTGAAAAAGTCTGGTATCACATTCCTGACAGGGTTAGGTGTCAGTCACTTACTGCTAATGGTGGTGGTGTAATTAGGTTGTTAGTTTCCTTTGTCCAAGCTAACTTTGCTTGCAGAAGGAAAAATAGCATCAAAGCAACGTCAAACTCCTGACAACACCTGAGCAACACTTTAAAATACACATAACACAAGGAAAAAAATGCTTGTTTCTGTGCCTTAATTGAAATTTAGATTTTGACACAAGAACTAGGGGTGGGTCTTGATTTTTTTGTCTCTTGTCATAGGGATCCAAGCTCTGGAAGGTTCTTATCAGTGGAGCAAAAAGTACTTTTGGGGGAATCTGGTGTTCAAATGTCTACTGCTGGGCAGAAAAACAGGAGTACCTTATTATCAACAACCAGCTGGAGTTTAAATGCATGTTATCTGTGAAGACAAGGCATGTGTTAATTTCTGTCTTTTTCAAGACAAAAATTATGCAAGCTGAATAAATGTATTTACATTCCAAGTAACTGTAAAGTAACAGCTGAACAGGACACAAGTCACACTTCATTTCCAGTCTGCTGATGCCTTACTGCTTAAGAAAATCAGTTTGCTTCCCACCCAACTGTCAGTGGAATTTCATCTGTGCTATGTTTGAAAATTACACAAAGTTTTACAGAACATTTAAATATTTTCATTCAACGATAAACTAAGAGTGACTGGAGAGGTCTGTTATAGGGCACTTCTGCATCTTGGTAAATAGAATCTATGGTCAATCTAAGCTGTAGAGTCTAACCTCAGCAGCTGTAGTGCAGAAGTTGCCTGATTCAGAAACATTCTTGATTACATCTTACTCCACACTATCTCTTCCTGGTGGCTAAATACCAATTAAATAGCATCCTGTCCCTGGGGAAGGCTCCCTGAGCCTGTGCTCTGAGAAGCACACAGCATGCAGATTTTTTTTTTTCATATTCTAGTACAGCATGATCATCACAAAAAACAGAACATCAGTCAAACAAATTTCTCCCCAGAGTACTTGAAGGGTTATGAGGGTTACGAACTGGAGTAAAGTGCAGGAAGAATGGCCTTCAAAGCTGAGGCATTTTGTTTATTTCAATTATCAGCACTGTCCTTCTCTTGTGTGCTAAGCAGACACCACATGCCTTCTCTCCCACACTGCCTGAATATTTCTGGTATCGGTCAGCTGATGGGTTGCTGAGATTAATTATACCATCAAGGGATTATGTCTGTTTACAACTTTGTTGTCAGATTTAAGGATTTACTCTTATAAAAACAGTGTCTTCCAGCGTCAGCCTATTCATGTGTGCTTTGGCATTAGCTCTTCAGGGTAAAAACTGTCCTATTGTTATGCAGTGTGTCTGGCACAATAGGTCATCAGCCTGGAGCAGGGAAAATAATTGCCTCCCTCTTTACTATCAGGAGAGGCACTGAACTACACTCAAGAAAAGCAAAGCCCAAAGTGGTGAAAAAAATGTAGAAATGTCTAAAAGGGAAAAGTTGACTGCCAAGTCTAGAGAGGTTTTGATTTGATTCCTTTAAGGGACGAGTTGATGTAGGCCTGGAATTACAATCTGAAAGAAAAACAGTGACTGGGAAGGCTGGAAATGTGGGAGCTAATTTATAAGAGGAAGTGATATACTGAGTTGCTTTACTTTATAGGATTCCTCTTTTACAAATTTTTTTCTGCTACTGTGCCAAAGCATTCTCTTTGAGACAGAACTTCCAAAAAGAGAAGTAAAATCTATGGTGAAGGGACAGAGATTTCTACTGCCAAATGCCCAAACTTTTTCATCCTTCTCCTGAAATCTTTGCACCAATACTCATATCTATACCCAATTTCATCCTGTCCTAAATAGGTCCTTCTGACAGAAACCGGCAGCATCAGCTCCTGAAAACAGTTCCTTCCACTCTAGTCTGAATGCAAGCAGGGCAGATTTTCTTAAACAGTAAGAAGCATAAGTCACCTTGGCTTATTTATTCAGTAAGTGTGTTTTCCTATATAGGGGTAATTGGCACAACATGGAAGCACAACCTTTGACTTGGGAATTTTGCAAGAATAACTGGTAAGACACCAATAAGAGAAATAATTTAAAAAGTACCGCAGCTTTTCCTGACTGAGCAAGTTCTGAATGCCCTGCAGCAAACCAACAGGTATGAAAAAGAATACTCACGTTTGTACAGCAGTCAGATAATGTCCCGGGAAACAAGAAGTAAGAATTGAAGTTACTTCTTTGCTAAGTCAAAGCCACCATTCCAGCCACAGTTTCCAGAAACTATTAGCAATGAAATTTAAGAAAAAAACCCTTGAACGTTCTTGTCAAATGATACATCTTTAATTTCTAAAAGGTGGTAAGTACTAAGAAACTGATCTAGTCGACAGGCAATTAATCCTCCTTGCATAGTACATTTATCTCCATGGGATATCAAGAATTACAACACTTCAGGAAAACTGGCACCTAAGTGAGCAGGCAGCCTCAAACCTATACAAAAGTTACAGACAAGATCAATGTTTCCAAGTTTACTTTGTAATGGATCCAGAGAATAGTCTTTGCTTTGTCCACATCTATCCCGCAGTTCTGTATTCTTTCACTGCACTTGTCAGTCGGCCATCTGTATGAAAAATATAAAAGGCTGCAACCCACATTAATACAGTAATTCACAATAAATGAGCCTAATTCTATTCCAACTTGGCCTTTTTGAGGTCAAATACCTCAAGGTATGTAGTTACAGACTTTTTTATGTAAAACATGTACCTCACAATTCTTATAAAATGATTACTTGATTTAACGTTTCACCCAGATGATATTTAATCCTTCCCTTGAGAAGTTAAAAGGTGAGGCTTCAGTTTCAGAAGTACTCCTGACACTCATCTAAAATAAGCACCGAACCTTACATGAAGCCAAAAAAATTTAACTTGCTTAACAAGCTTACTAACAAGAGTAAAGACACTTTTTCATATAAAAAAGTTTCAAGTTACATTTTACTTTATGTGTTGAGACATATCTACAACAGATTTTTTTCCTTTACAGAATGATAGGTGGAGAGGAGCACTGTACTTACATCTTCATTAATTAATCCCTTTTTCTAGTAACATGTGTCCTGATTTTCAAAAGCACAGATCATCAGCATATCCTAGTACTGAATGGTAGCAGCAGGCACTCAGAACTGTTGAAAATAGACTATTAGTACTTGTACTTCTGCCGCAAATGCACCATTTGAAAATATTCCTCTTGAAAACAGGTAGTTTACTTCTTAGTCAAAATTGGTTGACTAATTACTATTTTAATAATTGTTGTACTGTTTTAGAATGTTTAAAATAACTATTAACACTATTTACTTAATACACTATAGTGGATTATGATCAAAATTAATATGTCAAAAATTAAAGTTTATGATAAATAAACTTTGGAAAAATTTATACAAGGCCGTAAATAAATAATTTGAACTTCAGTCTCATTATAAAGCAAAACAGTACATCACACGACAACATCATCCTATCTAGACAATACAATCTTGCTATATTTTATTGCATAATAATTTGAGAGTCACATCTTAAGTAAAATATGTATAGAAACAAAATCATTAGATTTACTTCCTTTAATATTGAACAACCAAAGTTTCTCCTTTGTACATAATCCAATTTAAAGATAATATAATTAGCACTTCCAGCATTAATGACAGTCTGTATTTACAATGCACGAGATGGGGTAGGTAATCTAAAGAGTATCCAAATCTGTATGAAACAAATCAAAATACGAAGATTTACAGTAGGCTCAAAATCCAAGCTTTTTCCATTTATGGAATGCACTTTAAAAGGCTTTGTCTTCTTTATTACTTGTTAAGGATTCCCAAAATGATGATTTTTAATAGTATTTTAAACATCTGAAATCTTCAGTAATGCCTTCATTATTTGTATGACATGAAAAATTAATCCAAATACTTCTATTGATTTTTTCACTTGCTTGTAGATCAGTCTGAAAGGTAACAAGGAAATTTGCTATATAATCCTAATTCCATATTCCTGAATATACAACGGTTGAAAGTAGATGATGTCAGTTCATTCCAAGGCTTATGTACACAAAACTTACAAAATGTTCTTTGCTCCTGCATAAAATGTGTACACAGTATCAATGAGCAGGGAACTTCAAAGTTTTTATGGGCTGCTGCTGGCATGGACCTTTGTTGATTGGAAATAAAATACCTTTCACTCTATTGTTCGGGTAGCAGTTTTGGAAGTTAATCATCAATCCCTGGTGTTTCACCCTGTTGTATTCTAGAGGCTATTCTAATGGCTTCTTCCAGCGACTGTTGTTCTCCAAGCTGAAACAAATGCATTTAAAATATAAATAAATCCAAAATGTTACACATGTCTATAAATTTGTAAAACCAAAATTAAAGATGAAACCAAAGATCCAGATATGGATCGATACATTAGCACAAATAAGCACGATCAGTATTGTCACACCTCTCCTGGGCAATATATACTAGCAGCTATCTAATCAGCATGACAATTAAGATAGCTTCTGATAGCAGATTAAACTGAGTTTCTATGTATCTACAAATAAATTTTCTTCAAAGAACTTGTGCATGGTAAACACATTTCAAGACACAAAGTAGATGATATTTCAACTTGGCAGATATAACAAAGCAAAGATAATGCTTTCAAAAGTCCTGTTAGCTGCTGAATTACATTTTAACACTGGTAAAGCAAACAAACATCATTTTTCTTAACTCTTGCAGAAAATCAGCTCATTAGAACACCATATAACATTAACATGTACTAACAATGTATACCCATTGCAGAATCCTGACTGTATAAAAAAAAGCAGTCATGATGACACTGTTTGATTCTATAGCAGTTTTGACAGGAAATTATCTTGTAGTTATAACTACAAGGTCATCAATATATCTGGTACCATCAGAAGCAACATCAACAAACCCTGAATAAAGACAACTGGACAAAATATTGTGACAGAATCCATGGAGTTTGACAGTATGTACACCACGCATGTACATCCAGTGATGGGAACACTGAAAACAATCTCAAGCTAACAAAAACCTAAAGCTGGCCAATATCTACTGGCTCAAGAGAAACACGTACAAGAGTGGTTATTTGACATATGGATAGACCTACTGGGACAGTTCTAAATATCACTTGTAACTTGTTTTCACAGTCACTGGATATCCCATTCTGGAGCCACTCAAATTAAAAGCAGCTCTGTTACCACCTCCTTAGGACTTCAGTCTTCCTATTGGGCTTCTGGCTTTATCAGTATTTAGAAACCAAATGGATTCATTTATTAACATGAAGTACAAAAGAGAAACAATCAAGAACTCTGAGATAGTAATATTTTAATTTCCAATTCTCTGTCTCCTATTTGTACTGTATATTTTAAGTTTAATTAAAATAAAGATACTCACCAAAAGCATCACTGCTGGTAACAAAAGAAGGGCACATGCAGAGAGTGCCTATATTTTCCTTTCTTTCAAAGGACACACTCTGAAGGTGCAACTTACTTTTTTCCCCTTCCTTTCCTCTCATTCTAACAACTGCCTTCTGATATGCTTGCTCCTACATGCAGTTTTGATTACTGCCAACTCAGCTCAAAACACAGTTCAGATTTAAAAGCTTCTCAACTTTCTCTGCTTTTCAATCAGCATTTGACTTGCTATTTTCCATTTAACAAAGGGGGAAAATAACAATCTCTGATTTCCACTTGTAAGATATTAACACAATTCCTTTCAATCTGAGCTCTTGAGAGAATAGTGTGCATACCTACGCTTAGACTGCAGCATTAATCCTGAGACTCAAATGCTCAAAGCTATTGATATCATATTAGTTTCAGCAAATATGAACAGTTTGAAGGAACCAGACTGAAGCTGCTGTTACTTCTACATGCAAAATATATTTTACTCCCTGGAAAGGAAATCTGAAACTGCCTTTAGAATTCATAGGATGTATCACTTCCATGAAAAGTATCCTTCTCCTTATTGTATGCTGTTTCAGGATGTACGTTCCCGTGTTTTCCAAGTTCTCTAGAGTAAAATGTGTGTCTAAGGTGATACCCAGGACAACAACAGGATCAAACCCACAAAGTGTTAAATTCCAATTCCACAGCAAATTTGAATACTCAAATAGCTTAATTACATTCCCACTGGACTTACTTACACACGAAGTTAAGCACAGGCTTAAAAGGTCTATGAGGTGGACCAAAATAATTAGGCACTTTGCAGGATTGATACTTCCACACAATCCAAATTTAAACGATTTCAACTGCTTTTCTTTACTTTGAGTCTAAAATTGACTTATGTCATTGGAGTGGCAATTTTCTTAAGATCTTTCAGTCATTTATTTGACCCTTGACTGCCATGTCATTTAAAGAGACGAATTTTTAAAATACTAAATCTTCCAGATTTAAAATTTCCAAAAGCTGGTATTAGCCTACCATCATATTATAGGTAACAAAAATACACATACACACAGTTAAGTTAATGTTTGAGTAAGGTAGCAAACTGGCCATCGTTTGCCATAGAAGTTTCATTCAACCTTTCAGTCAAGCAAACCTTCCCTCTGAATAAACTATTTACAAAGGCCCTTGTCTAGGTTTTGGTTTTGGTTACTTTCAAGACAAAAGCTTAATTTGTTCTTGGTTTCCACTTCCTTTTACATTAGTCCAATTTAAATTAAAATCTTTCATACCTAGAAATTACTCTTTTATTACAGTGTTTGGACAATGTGAGGAACAATTTGCAAAGACTGTTGCTTGTAATGTGCTGGTCTGACACATGAACAGAAGGTTACTATTTCCAGAGATTTCTGATTATTAATCTTTCTATGTAACTGTTTACACTTCTATGCTATAGCACCTCATGGTTCAAATAAATTCAGTAATTTTATCTGTGTAAGTTCATAGCAATTTACCCTTAAGAGATTGGCTTTATATGCATCAGCTTTATATGTAAAGCTGAAGGATGAATGAAAGCGCTTTTCCACTGAAAACCTGTGACTCCATGAATGATTCAGTTGATCTGAAGTTTGGCTCTCCTCTAAATTCCTCCTTTTTTGGAAGTTCTAAGTAGATTAGGAAAGTCAAATGCTTATTCTTCTTTTTTTCTAACCTTATATATTATTTAAAATAGGATATCATATGGTTTTGGACTATTTTTTCAGGGGACCCAAGCTTATTCAAATTATTTGTTACATGAGTAGGACTTCCTAGCGCTAAAAGTAAGAAACATTCCAGAAAACATTTATCACACTCTTACCTGTACTGCAATTTGTGTTCCATTGGATGTAGCCAACAATGTGACAGGTCTAGTTTCTGTAGTCACTAAATGGTGCCCATGTTGTTGATGTCCCATTTCTGATGAGGCACTATGAAATGCTGCTAAGTCTTGAGCCACAATAGCAACCTTCAAGACCAAATGAAGAGAATCAACTGGATGACAGATCTGTTACCTCATACAGTGGCAATCTTCAAAGTTAAAGTTAAATTCAGAGCTGTGATTTTTCATCAGCATAATTTTTTTGTGCAAAAGAGACATTTTTTAAGAAAGGCTGCCATCTATCAGCTCTCAAAACATAAATACCCTCAGAATAAATATGTACTTACACAAGTGTTCCTATCTGCTAAATAAATCACAGTCCCATAACATTAAGTGATAAAGTTACAGTTCATGCTGGATTCTATTCTTAGCTCTGCCACTCATTTACTATGTGACTTTGGAGAAAACACGCAGCACTTCTAGATTTTATTTTAATACACCTGAAAAAAATCCACAACAATGAATTACCAGACTGGTACTTCAGAATTTTTTCTTGTTGCTCAATTACTGTTTTTAAAACACTCTCCCATATGTTGATGCTGAGCACTGGGGCAGAACACATTATAATTTTATGAAAGGAATGCTATGACCAGGTGCTGAAAACTGCTTTACTTGGATAAATCCATGTGAACGACAGAACTGTGATGGCGTAGGTGTCTACTTTAGATCATCTTATAAAGGAACATTACACTTGTACCCAGGATAATATCTTACCTGCTGTCCTTCGGTGCCTTCTGCAGTGACCATTGCTACAGAATGTGTTCCTGCAGAAGAGATGACAGCGTCGTGGGCAGGGACTGTGATGGTGGTGCCATCTTGTGTTACCATAGTGATAGTATTGCCAATGGCCTGCATATCTGCCTGGGAGATGTTGACCTGAAACACAAAATAATTCCTGAAGTAAAAAATGAAGGTTTGCTGCTTAAGTCATACCTGAGTCTTAGCTTTTGGCAACATAACATATGTTTTTACACAATGATATGCATTTTAAGTGTAATGGCATTTATCAAAGAAATACCTGCTAGCTGGTTCAGCAGGAATATTCCTGCTAGTTCAATTTCTTCATTTGAAACAAAATGTGCAGCAATCCAGAACAAAAAGGCAACTTGTTCATAATAGAAGGGAAAAAATACATTTTGATGTTTGCTAAGATTACAAGTAACATACTGCCCAAAAGATCTAGTAGCCATTATTCCACTTCCTGACTGGCATTGGAATCACCCTCACTTTGGCCAAGTCCCCATTTTGGACAAAGAGCCCTCATCACATTCATCTTACTGATTGGGATCTAATGTTCCATGACCTTTCAGACACACTTATCTGTTTACAAAAATAAAATTATCGCTCTCAGTAATAAGAAAAAGGACCCATGCTCACCCCCTGAGTCTACAACTCCATGTTAATCAGATCATCTCCCAAATACCTGCATGATAGATTACCTATGCATCTTACACAACAGGCAATGTGATTCAAGGTGGCATCACCTGACATACTTTTATCTTAATGGAAATACTGAAGAGGCCTATAAGGGTTTAGAAATAAACCATAAATAAACAATTCGTAAAAAATCAATGATATAAATTACTGATGTCTCCAGTATAAATGCATTAGGGCATCAGATATGTGATTTGATATCTGATTTACAAGGTAATAAAACATCCAAGAACTAAGGTCAAGCTAAAGAATAACTTTAAAAAAATGCAAGAACTCCATGTCAAGGCTTCTGCAGGACTTCCATTTTAGAAGGTAAAACCACCAGATACTTAGTATTGCTACAGTGTTCACAGTTAGCAATGTAACATCCCCCTTTAACACCTCATATTCTAAAGTCGAATTGGAAATCTCTTCCGCATGCTACTGGCATTTCAGCTACCTTTCCAGCTAAGATACAAACTTTTCCACATATGCCTTCTTCATTATATTGTCATAGCTAAATAAGAGTGTTGTGTTGAAATCCCCTCCCAATGAAATTTCATGAGAAATCCTTAAAAAATATATCCAGAGAAATTTTCTAGTGGGGGGAGTATCAAAGCATTTCTTATCCTCTTGTTTATGTTAGAAATGGCAAGAACTGTGCACTAGCAAAGCTTGGAAAGCAGGCTCCTGGACCAGAAAGATTTCCCCCTGGCCAAATGTGTGTGCAGACAAGACAATAGTGATTATGACCATCAAATACTGAAAGAATAAGCAGGGAATTCTGAAAACCTTATATATACACATATCAACTGTTAAAATAGCCTGTGCCTACTCTAAGAGTGATGAAGGTAGCAAAAAAAAAAAAATCTACCTTTGTAGTAATACAGTTTTAGATGTCAGAATAGGTGGTTTAATATAGGTATTCCAGAGGAGTGCAAACCCCGAACATATCCTGACGCAACTCCGGAGCTTCCTTACGAAACCCATGTATGTATTTATCAAGAATCCTAACTGATTTCAGAAAACACATGGAGTATCTGCAAAAACTTGCCTCAATTCTCAGCATATTTTTGTCAGCTCTTGAACATCATGTTTACTTACGTGTTGGGTTCCGTCCTGGGATATTAGTGCTACTTGTTGACCTAATCCTGACTGGGTAACTGTCGCAACTTGTGCAGAAATTACATCTTCTCCCTCTACGCCTGTCACATAGGTTATCTGGGAGCCTTTGAGAACATCTTCACCTTGACCTGTTTGATATAAAGAAGACAAGAGGACAGTTTACATTTTCTAAATGCTGGCAGGAAAACAAATGACAAGGATTAACTTCCAGTCTGGTCTGAAGTTATTAAGCACTCCAATGGAAAAATTTTAGCAGAAAGATGAGAAAATAAAAGAAGATACCAAAAACAAGTCAGAAAGTCTATTATTTTGAGAATGAGGTGTATAATCTTCTAGCAGTGAGTTTTATCGCACATAAATACTACACATAAAGAATACACATATTTAGTTTATAAGCAAATATTGAAATGGTGACAAACATTTCTAATTAATTTATTAAATGTTAACCTCTCCATACAAGCAGCACAATGCAAACAAAACCGGCATCTTTTTAAAAGTTATTAATTAACAACAGAGGTTAACAGATTTAACACACAAGCAAACAGTGATGCCTTTGTGTGAAGATTTAAGTAAGTTCATTATCTTAATAAATGTTTAACCTCAGCAAATGAATCCTAATTCCTTTCTTTAAAGGAATGATAAACTACAGCAATTCTGCTTGAGGCATTCAGTGCAGTTTCCCACTTACATATAGTAATACAACTTTTCTGATGAAAAGAGTTTGTGCATATATTTCCTATCTTCACTAACATCTGACAAGCGGTATTTGTCCTACCACAGTACCTCCTTCAGTCTGATCTTTTAGTTGTAGGATTCAATGCTCATGATGCCATGAAAAACATATTCTAAGGAGTACTGCAGCATATGACTTAGTTTCATCTTTCCCTGTAGTCCAGTTTACAGAAACTGCTATCAATCACAGCAAAATTAGCACAGGATCAGGGTGCTGCAAAGAAAGATGTTCCTTTTCTCAAGGAAGTGCCTTTACTCCTGCACAAAACACTGTCATCAACCACGGTGTTATACATATTCTTACAAAAATCCATAGGAAAAATCCAGTAGGTTGCAAACATAAACATTTTGGATGCTCACAGGTCCCTTTCCACATTCATGTTTATAGCAGGTTTGCTGGGACTGCAACTCAAATTTCTCTCTTATTCCCAGGACTGGTATAAATGAGTTTATGGTCTGGTCAATTGCTCTCTCAGTTTCTGTTTACACTTTGCCTACCACACTAAAAAGTCCTACAAAGACATTAAATAACAATAAAGTACTTCAGATTTTTATCTATGCTTTCATTTCCTTGGTTATAAAAAAAACAGCAAAATATTATCCAGCCCATTTTTTTTTACCAGCAATTAAAAGACTGAAACTCTAACCTGGAGGTGGCTCAAAAAAAGCCTCTTGTTCTTCTTCAATGGGCTCTGTGTCATTGTGTGCTGTCCGCTTGTGCATAGCAAGTGTAGAAATCTGCTTGTAGGTTTTCCCACAGTGATTACAGTTATAGGGTTTGGAATGAGTATGTACAACATGATGTTTGTATAAACTGGAATACTCTGTAAAACGTTTATCACAACCAGGAACTGTACAGACATAGGGCTTCTCCCCTGCATGGAAAAACAAGCGGGATAAAGAGAACTTTATCCAGGATGCACAGAAAAGAATTGTAAACAAATGATATTTAAGTGACACAACCATACTTCAATTTCAAAAGAAACAGTGAAGCTCAAGGTCTCAAAGTTTATCAATGCAGCCTCTCCCTGTTGTTTTGTTTTTAAACGACTGCCAGTGAAAGTTTGGCCCTCTCTTCCCCCCCCCCATTGTTCCATCTAAAACATCCTTCTAATGAAGACAGAAGGATACAGGCTGAAAGCTGTCAGTTTGGCATCATACTAAGAAGTTTATTCTTTTATTACTAGAAGCCCCATACCTCTCCTCAATGATCAGGTACATTGATACACTAGTACAATTCACTTATTTTTGTGTCTTTAACCTCTGAAAAAATCCACAGGAAACAAATTTCAGTTTCACATGAAAACAACTTTGATTTAAAAATCAAGGAAACAAGTGTCCTAATTACGTTATAAATTAGAAAGATAATCCAAGATAAAAAAAGTACCACTATTAAAAAAACTTGTCTGTGCTTCTATAAAATATATAAGGCTACCAAGGTGATGTGGCTATTACTAGCCTTTACGTTTTAGAACTTCCGAGTTGTGGTGATTATTTCTGCTGACTAATCCTGCCAATCAAGTTGGATAAGTATTTTCACCCCCGTCTATAAAACGAAGGTTTTGACCATGGCTCCAGCAGCAAGGAAAATACAGATGGAATGAAAGGGTGATTCACAACAACGAGCTGAAGTCAAGCTCAGACTTGTGCTTTACCCTTATTTATAAAAGAAACAGCTTATCACGGAGGCAAACCCCAAAACCACAGTAAGGATTTAGCCCAGTGTCCTCTGAAGACAAGGGTTTGCATTGACTTTAAAGAACTTTGTACCCAAAACAAAATGATTCTGCCTTGACAGCAGGACAGAAACATAACTGCGTAACTACCCTCAGCTGAGGGGAGACGAGGCGCACAAAAAAATACCAAACCAGGTCATATAAACATGACTCTATCCAATTACAATGCACCAGAACAGTGCTCACGAGGAGAATGACAGCCTTTCCCAAGCAGATTCCACTTCAAAATACAAAACATCAGTCATATACCTGTGTGTATTCTCACGTGATTCTTGTAATTTGTTGCACTGGCAAAAGCCCTGCCACATCCTGGCTCTGTACAGTAATAAGGCCTTTCTCCTGTATGCGTCCTGATGTGAACCTTTCTAATATTAGATGTTGTAAATGACCTGCCACATCCTTCAAACGGACATTTAAAGGGCCTTTCACCTGGAAAAAACAGAAAAGAAAAGGTATATACGCAGAAGTTACAAAAGAACAAAAATCCTAACTTGCACTGAGACTGAATTTAGGAATCTAAAGCTACCCAACTCTCTTTTTGAGAGTCAGTCAGAAATACCATGAACATGCCTCTGTGTTCTATTGTTTAGCCAAAACTGGCAAAAATCAGGAAAATCATACAATCTCTAATATAAATTATGAAGCATTTAGATTAGTACTTTAAGATGTATAAAACAGATTCCGTTGCTTGGATTAGCTTCCACATTGTCCATGTTCTAACATGTATTTAACATCCTCCCCCAATTCGTACATACATTATCCAAAACTAGTGTATCAGACCACTTGCATACTGTAATTCATAACATGAAAAAAATACTTTTGTGATATAGCATATAACCAAGATACGAATGGATCATTATAGAAAGAACTTAACCTTACACAAGAAAAAACAACTTTTTAAAGACAGACAGTCCTGAAATTCAAGTTTCAAACCACAAATCCAAACCAATCTAAACACAGGTTCTGTTTATAATAAGTCTATTTGTGTAATATAAATTTAAGCACAATAACTTACATCACTGCACCAAAACATTTCACCACAAACATTAGATAAAACCAACCCGCCAAAAACCCCAACATACCTTACTCTTCAGATCTATCAAAGCACAGAGAGGGGGAAAGTGAAGGGAGTTAACTCTGGAGAAGTGTGAGACACCTGACATGCTGTCCTGTTATAATTTCACAGTTCTTAGAGCTAAGTGCTTTCCACCCACTGTACTGCTTACAAAAAAGAAGAATCTGAGAGCAAGAGAGGGCAGATCACTACAGATACAACATTAAGTACTTAGAGACAGAAATAAAAAAAGTCCCAATAGAGACATTAATACCACAGAACTCCAAAGCAGATAGCTCCTTGGCAGAAGACAGTCTAATTCACTTCTTAGGGCAGCTGTTTCAGGAAAGTTTTTCAGGTTCCTGCCAAGGCAGTGTGTGTATAAAGCGTACACGCCTCAGTGTTGTGTTACCATGGCTCCCCTAATCCTTGCTTCACCACAGGACCTCAAATCATGCCCGAAAGAAGCAGGTTGCAGAGTCAACCCCGCCCAACAACAGAACACGCATTAGAAACCAAAACAAACCGCTCTTAGAATGCCAGCAGGAATGTCATCCAACCGGTTGGTGAGGCGGTCTTTAAGTTTCTGACTTAATTGTTAGAAAAACGACCTGTTTCCAGGTGACCAAGATTTCTATCACTAGAAATGCAAAGCAAGTCAGAAGCATTAAAGCTCTGCACCAGAGCAGCTTTGAGGAACCGTCCAGACGAGCTTTTCTGATACCCAAATGCGACATCTAGGGAACCCAAGGCACGCATTTGATAGCAACTGAAACTGGGACTGGACTGCTGCTGAAAGAGAGGGAAAAATCACTTTTGGCTAAAACAGGCAGAAAACGAAGAATGGACTAATGTTGCTCTACATGATAAAGGAACTGAAAGGTTTCAGAGCCATGGCAGAGAGGAGGCAGAGCCCAGACTTGCCTACATCAGGTATGCGCTTGCAGCTTGCAGAGTTGCTCCATCCATCTGCACAAAGAACTTTTTGCAATTTTTTTCTCATTCTTTGGCTTCCTGCAACTACTCATAAATATAAAAAAGACACCCCTGAATTCCAGTCCCTGGACTGCTGGGAGTCTATAATTGAATTATTATTATTGTTCAAATGGGCAAATGGTTACATAGGGCTGGCTCAAGTCTTCTGTCTCAACTTCCAACTTAGATTAAAGCAATTAAATTACCATAGAACTTCTATGGCTATAAATCAGTAAAGGAACCAGTCTACAGCTAATCAAATTGTCATACACTCTACAGGAATCTTTCAGTTCATAGTAGTACTTCATGTGCTACAAACATCAAACAGTTTTCTTCCAGAACTAAAAACAGATGACACTTAGGTCTTCATCCTGATGACCGATTTAACATCAAGATAAAACTAATCCCAACAGACTGTCTGTGAATATGGAAGTCCAGGAAAGCAGAATTACCTCAGTGTAATCTTGGAATTTTAGTAATTTTTACTGCCTGCTTTTATTCCCTTCCCCTCCCGGCATTGTTCTTTTCAACTCGAGAAAAATCTATTTCTTTTGTTATTTTTTCTTTTACTGGCTAAGATTCAGAAAGTCCTGTGGAAAAACTTGTTGGTGTTCTAGCAGGCAAGTAATGGAATGGGTTACTAAGTGAGAGATTATTCTTTCTATATTTAAGGTGAGATTTTTTCCTTTTTTTTTTTTAGATCTCAGGAACAAAGTAGACATTGTGCAAACTTGGAGTGTGTGCACCCATGGAGTTTTGTGGACTGCAGTGTATGCTGTATAGAATTCATTTGGGTTTGTCTAGCAAATGAATCCTTTTTTTAGGTAAACTGTAATGATTTATTTTTTATGCATTTAGAAGTTTTAATAACAGTTAATTTTCTATGTTTATGTTCATTTTTCTGCTGCAGGGAGAGAAGAGGTATCAGGATAACAACAAGCTCAGAACTACTAACCTTCGTGAAGCTGTCATGCAAGTTTTATTAAAGCGCCAAAACTTACAGGCGCTAATGCCATTTCTAAAAGTCGAGCCATATTAATGAGGAAAACTTCCTTGCTCTCCTACAGCAGCTGCAAATGAAGCTGTAATGGCACCAGGTGACTAGGTGACAATTTAATGGATGCACTCCTAATGGTTAGTGCATTTGCAATGACAGTGTGAATGCTGAAGCACTTTTTCCAAGAAAACATGCTGGATTTGCAGTAAATGCTTACCAAGCTGAACTGCTGTTGAGCTCACTGGGTTTCACACAGAGAATACAGACGGGTTGATTTCATAAGCATAAAGTCACAGAATGACAAAAGAGGGGAAAAAAAATCCACTTAAGTGAATCAACAAAAAAAAAGGGTGATAATAGTACCTGTGTGTGTTCGGATATGTTTCTGCAGGTCTCCTGAAGTCTTGAATGACTTGGTGCAGTTTTCTTCTGTGCACCGATAAGGCTTTTCACCAGTGTGTGTTCGGACATGACTTTTTAACCCATACCCTGAAGATCAGAAAGGATGTTGTAATAGTATAAACACAAACTAATATATTCATAAACCATCCCCATCAAAAGCTGTGCTTGCTGTTCCAATCAGGAAGCTTACTGATGAGCAAAATCTGCTCTGTCACTCTTCACAAGCTCCTCATTCTACTACACAGAGCAGCAGAATTCTACATACAGTTTAGAAATTCTTTCATTCTTCAGCTTCCATAATGCTTCTCCTTCCCTTCAAAAGGATAAACTGTAGTGACTGTCATGTGGACAAATATTTGTCTTTGAGGCAGCTGTATGCTCTGTATTCCATCTACTTTTTATCTCTTACTGCTACTGTTACCAAAATGACATTTAATTATTAGTTCATCCAAAAATGAGTACCATTAGTGAAGCCAGCAATAAAAGCTCTACTACCATCTGGCTCTAAGTTACTAGAATTATTTTAAACCATACTAACAACATCATCACATATATAGGTGCCAACTGATAGCAGTCATGGACACCAACTCAAGGTCCTTAAGATTACTTTTTAGGAACTCATCCTCATCAAAAACTCTACCAGTCCAAACCAAGCTTTGGATCAAGCTCTCTGTAAATTATTTTGCAAAGAGCATTTTACCAAGATTTTCCTTTCTGCATTTCCCTGAAAAGAACACAGCTAGAGAACCCTGAAATAGCCACTTTACAAAATGAACTTGAATTTTACTTGGGTCCACAAGGGATGTATACACTCCTATAAAATAAAGAAACAGTCGTAAAAGGATGGCACCTGCTTTAGTTTAGCAGTCTGTTCTCACAACATCCCTAAACCAGATGAAATTCCTATTTTTGATGTTTTTAGAAACATAAAGCATGTCTACCAAGCTGAGCATTAATTCATTCTTACATATAAAAGTCAATTTCAGGATCCAACCAGGAGTGTTCTTAATATTTAAACAGAGAGCATTCAGTACTTAAAAATGAACTTTATCAAAGGCAAGGATTGCTGAACTATGGTAGTACAATGGCTCTGACCAAAAATATGGTATTAATAGATAAACAATTGTTTATAGCCATACGTGTTGCAATGAATATCAATATTTCATTATGTCATTTTAAAATTCCTTTATGAATACTATGCAATTAAACTCAAGTGCAACCCTTTAAGAATAGTCGTTTCCTTTTTGAGTTTTCTTACCAGTATTTCTTTTGTTTGTTACTATTCAAAGAAACAGTGTGAAGTGTATTAGACCAGAGGAAGTTATTTTAAATACACATTAGAGATTTTTTTTTTAAAAATAGAGCCTAACTATTCTCAGCATTATTGTAATTTACATTCAGAGTAGAATAATACATTTGAAAGATGTTTTGCTCTTTCACTTTCTTCCACGTTTCATTCTTTATAATTGCATTTTGCCTGATCAAGTCAAATCTCAGGGAGAGCATGATTTATGAGCAGAGCGGGCTATAAAATGTAGAATTCACTTCATGAGATATCATTCTTTGATACAAATTCAATAAAGAACAGTTAAACAACCATCTTCCATCAAAGTTCTCAAATTTGGAACAGATGATCAGGTATTTACCTTTAGCCAACAGGTTCTGCTTCTTGTCAACTCATTTAACTTATACTGTTAGTTTCATAAGAAAGGCCTATTTTTTCAACATAAAAGCTCACTGTAGCATGACCGGAGAAGAGCAAGGGAAAGTGTCAAGCGTTTCACCTCATTCCTCCTTCAGAAACTGAGTTAAATCTGTCCTTTCTATATGCTACACTAGCTGAAATGGTGACTTTTTTTTTCAGTTCTCCTGACCAAATTCTTTACTCAGCAGTTTTAAAAGGCAATATTTAGAACTTATTTCACACAGATGTAAAAACTAACAAGCAGGAGGAGTTAAGTCTACAAAAGTTTACCTGTTGCAAAAGCTTTGCCACATCCAGGATGTTCACACTGATACGGTCTGTCTCCTGTGTGAGATCTCTCGTGCACCTGTGTCAAGACATCCAGTACACTGACTTAATGAAATGCATCAGATTTTTTCAGCACAGAAGCGGCTCAAGTTTTTTCTCTTCCTAAGATTCACTTTCAAGTGTCTTCTTTTTAAATCAGGGATAAAAACCTAATGAAATATGGTAGCGATGTATTCCCTAAAACTAAAGATGTTTCTTTCCAATGTCTAACACCCGATCCTTTCAGTTTTGAAAAAAAAGACATTTCTTTAAATATACCCGGAGTTGCCATCATGCAACTACATCAAAGGCAGCATGCAAACATGCCTCAGAGACTGCTCTTTACCTTATTTTTGACTCCACTGAGCATTTCTAATGATTGTCTTATATTGCATGAAACCTCTACAGCAAGGACATCATTTTAACACGATCCACAGATTGAATTACTCAGACTCCAGCATTTTGTCAGAGACAAGGTAGCACTGCAAGAAGTTTACCTCATTGGCAAGTGATTACCTCATCCTAAGCTGGAACGTGAACAACTCTACACCCTTACTGCTTCAATAATTCCTTAATCCAAAAAAAGAAAAAGAATTAAGGAGTTGCCACCTGTAAAAAGAAAAGATGCTCCAGCTTTTCACTTTGAATGTTGGATTGTCTTGAAGAGTTAGACTTTGTGTTATGATGGTAAGATCTTTCACAAACTGGAACTTCTGCATGATCTTGCATACAGATTAAAGTAGGTAAAGTGAACACTGGATTTCACAGTTTGTGACACTGCTGGTACAAACTGTCTCAACAAGAGTCTTCTTACATGCTGGCAATATAGGAGCCTAACTCGATCCCACACCTGTATCCATTCAGAGCCCCAAGAAATATCAGCCAAGCACCCAGGACAGCCTATTATTGTAAAAATCAATCCAAAACAGCTAACAAACTGGCACCATTGCAATGGGCTCTGTTAATTTCTGTTACTTTTAACCACAAAATCTGTCAAAAAAAAAATCATGCTTGCAAAGTAACAATACTCATTTTGCATCTCATCACCTTAAGATGGTGAGCTGTTGTGTAGAGTTTTCCACAGCCATCATAATCACAGCGAAAGGCTTTCTCTCCAGTCTGCTGAGATTTTGCAGTCACTCTTGTTCCATGTCCTTGCAAGACAATCTTAGGATTAAAAAAGAAACACCACCATTAAAAAAAACCACAATGGACCAGAAAAGTCACACACTTTATTTTGCTATCAAGTCAGATGTGAGAGGTTTCTTTTGTCTCTCTGCTATGCCATGTATTTCTTAGACATCAATAAATAAACAAAAAGTAAATAAAAAGCATAAATTCTGATGAAAGTGAAGAAACTGTAAAAACATATTTATGTGTAGCTAGCAAATTTAAATGCATGCACTAATTAGTCAAATAACAACAAACCCAAAATAATTTGAAATATAATCCCAGGGGTAAAATGACCAAATTAGCAGACAGAAGAGGCTTAGATTACAGCTAAAGTGGTGGATCCCTTTCTACGGGAGATTACCCATAAATTAGACCACCTTCAAGGATAAGTTCATGCAAAGGCCAAACAATAATTAAATGCACTTATAATGACAACTTTTTGAAAATGAAGGAAAGCATTTTGTATTTTGTCAGTGATGCATGTGTTTTGATCAAACTAATCTGATCAAAAGCAATCTGAGCTAGGTTCTTCTCTCCTTTCTGGCATGACACAACGTAAAAACATACAGAATAGCTTTGTGATGCAAATTAACACCCTTTTAAAGGCTTATCCTTCTTCCTCACTCATATGCAAGAAACATTCATATAAACTGAGGAAGAAGGCAGAAGACCAAATGTAAAAAGTCTCATGCAGCTATATGCAAAGTAATCAAGAATATTCTAAAAGTTCTAGCCTTTTTCTCAACCACTGCCTTCTTTTTATGGATCCAATTCCATTATGAATTGTCAAAAGCACATTTCACAAAATGGATGAGATTGGCAGGCACCTCTGGAGATCTAGTCCAACACCCCTGCTCAAAGCAGGGTCAGCTACAGCAGGTTTTTCACAGCATTATCTAGGTGGGTTCTGAGTATCTCTAAGGATGGAGGCTCCTGAGGGCTGCCCCAGCCTTCAAAATCCCAACTAATTCTTTGTAAGTATGAGGTCCATCAAAGTGTCTCAGCTCACCAGCTGCTCAGTAACCTGCTTTAAGTTGTCAGTTTCTGAACTCCAGAAACCTTCCAGATTTCATGTGCCCTGTTGTGATGCTCTTCCAGCAGATATCAAGGTGGTTAAAATACCCCTATGAGGACCTGGGCCTGTGAACATGAGGCTTCTTCCAGTTGTCTGAAGAAGGATTCATCCACTTCCTTCTGATGTAGTAGCCAGCCTCCACAATGCCACCTACACTGGTCCACCAGCTAATTCTGATCCGTTGGCTCTTGACTGGCTCATCACCCACCCCAAAGCAGAGCCCTGCACAGCCCTGCTGTTCTCTCATAGGAAGGGCCACTCCCTCCCGTTGTCTTCCCTGCCTGGCCTTATTAAAGAGCCTGTATCCATCCAGTATCGCACTTCGGTCATCTGAACTATTCCACCACATCTCCCTCATCGCAACAAGACTGTGGCCCTGCAGCTGCGCAGAGACCTCTAATTCCTTATTCAGATAGACTGGAAATTTGATTAAGAACGACCTTCCTAAGGGTTTTTCAAGGAGATGCCCCGTTACTTTCAGACTGTTTGAAGACTAAAGATGCAAAGTTGAATAAGACATTTTTAAACAACGGAAATGTATACCACTACCACTTCAGAAAAGCTGCTCTGGAACCATGTGGATAAACAACCTCATGAATCAAGAAACCCATTACTAATGCTATTGTTTAACCTATGGTATCATGCATTCCAGATCACACTTTCATACATTAAGAATATTGAAGATGATGCTTGGTTGAGTGCCTGCACTTAAACATTTTTTGATTTTTTTATTTTCTGTCAGTAAACCTACTGATATTTCTTTGTTGTTTCAGCATATAAAACCATGCAGATGGTTGCTAAGATCTACTATAAAGCTGAAGTATGCCAAAGTTTTGAAGAAAATTAAAACAGCTCCATAATCAGTGTGCTGTTTCTAGTATCTGTAAGGAAATAACCAGACATAATTGTACTAATATTAAGACTGATACAAAGCCAGTGGGGGGGAATAAACAGAACATTTAAGAAAAAAAAAAGGTGAACAACATGGACATTCATTTGTTCAAACTGTTTGCAGAAGTATGTGTTCCTTCACAATATGAAGAATGAGGTATTACTAGATTATTAAGAATACAGTCAGTATTATCACAGATACAGTATTACAATTACTCTAAAGAAAATAAAAAATTCATGTTAGGAGGCACAAAATCAGAGGAATGTAGCAAACAAAACACCTTTATAAAATCACTGTGTCCTTCAGAATACTTTTAAATAGTCAAAATTTAAAACCCCTCTAATTTTAAAAGAAATCACAAATGCATCCTGAGTTTAGGCAGGTAACAGAGGTGAACAACAAAGGTAAAGAAGATGGTGGGTAAGATTTTATACACATACAAACTTCAGTCCCATGACTCTGCTTTTATTATGAACAGATGGGTATGACAGGTTTGAAAGGAAATAGTGTGAGATAGCCATTTGGTCACACATAGTCTTTTGTTTTCACGTGTAGAAATCACAAAGAGGTTTTATGCTTTTTTCTTTGGTCAAAAAATCTAACCACCTGCAAGTTGGAATGACTGCTTAGCAGCATAACATCTGTTCTGTTCTTGCATTACCTGTAGACTTCAAAACTTTATAAATATACACTTATTTAATACTGTATCTAAATATGGGACTATTTTTATCCCAAGTAATATATTATTTCAGAATGAGTTACAGGTAGGTATCTATATCTACTTATATCAAGTTATAATCATGACTAAAACTTCCATAGTTTGTCAATAGCTTTGGGACCCTTCAGCTGGCAAACTGAAGTCACCTTATAGGGCTCAGAATTTGAGACTAAGCCTCAACACCTTTTGAAATATCAGACCTGTTTTTCTTTGGAACTTATAATGCTCTGTAAGACTGGTACATTTCCGTATGGCATGTATGTTGCCATACATGTACAAGATAAAGTCACCTTCAGATTCACTTTAACTTCTTTTGGGGTTGAGGCTGAAATCAACATGTATCTGGATATTGGGTAAAAGTCATTTTGGCAACACCTGCTTACTTTTAGGTGAAACTAACCATGATCTTATCTTATTCTTCCTTGATTTTGTATTTTGTTGGAGTTGTAACTGTGTTCCAACCCATAAGTGTGCAATATATCTACACTTCTTGATTTCATTTTATGCAACATATATTCCAATACCATAAATAATGCTTGTATTAGCCATTATCTCCTTTAACAGTCACGCTATGCTGGCAACAGTGGAGTGTCTGCAGCTTTAAATATCATGGGACCTAGCTTTTAAAAAAATTAAGAATGGAGAATTTTGAGGTCACTGTCAGAGGTGAGCCTATAATTCTTCCTTTAACAGGTACTGTATTATACCTTGGAAGATATATTTCCTCCTTGTCTAGCTTATTACTTCTTAAACTAAACCAAAAGAAAAATATAGGGCTTCTCTGACCAAACCTTTCTCAATGCAATGACTTCTCCTTTTCTGTTTTTGATTGCGATTTGAACATGTGAGGGTATAGAGTGTTTATTTGTATTTTTATTGCTATTCATAATTCTCTAAAAGCCAGAATACATTTTGCTTTGTCTTTTCCTGTAATAAAATATGTTACGATGACAAACACCGCTCTCCTTACAGATCCTAGGTAAAAAAGCTTGAGACTAAATAACTTGTACCTGTATTTTCTATTGCTCTTTGAACTTCCAAATTAATATTTTCATATTGATGAGGTTTTTATACTTCTACATACTAACAATGTGAATACAGAAGACGAAATGAAAGTATTTTTCTGCTCCTTTCAGCGTTTCCTAGGAGCAATGCTCTTATCTACTGATTACTTACAAAACCTGCAATAAAACTCAGAGACTCTTAACAGGGCAAACGGAATCAAAATAAGTCACCAAAGAGAGAACAGTTCCAGGCATATGCCCAGAATAATCTCTTTAGTAGAAAACAATTCATTAATTGAGTCAGTGTTCCTTTTGCTTCAAGGACTGTAAAAAGTCAGTTCATTCTCTGGAAAAGAAATACTTATACCCGTACTCATGAAATACTATGGTCATCTTGAAAAATCTTAGAAATCCGACATAATTTTTAATTACCTTCTAACAGAAAAAAAATAAAATGGTCAAATATTAGAAGATCTTTTTAAAATCCTATGAAAGGATCTTGTACAAAAAGAGAAATATGACCTATCTGTATAGATCTGAGATTTGTAATTCCTGAAGGGTAGTAGCAGGCCCTAGTTCATGGCTACACAGGACTGCCTATCACACATGTTACTGAGTAGAAAACACAAAATAGATATACTTAATTATTTTGTATTGGGCTACATACCTGCATTTTTTTATCTTGTTCATTTTCACTTATCATTCCTGTGCCGCTAACACTTTCGTTTCCATCAATAGACACCTGAAAAATGAAGTTGCAAAACTTACAGGTCATTTTTATTCATCTGAAAAACAGAGGGTTACAGAGAGTGCCTGAGGGCTTATTTCATAGCTCTCTAGCTCCCTCTTGAAATGTGGTTATCCTGAGTACATTAGCTTACATTAAAATCACCACTTACAGCACCTGCATTATAGAATAGGTAAAGTGCGCATCTCAAAGTTGTCTTAAAACAAGGTAGAAAGACTGCAAGAACCAAGTTAAATTAATAGACTGAGAAAAAAGTACGTAAATAAATGAATAAATTTAATCATGCTGAGTTCTGACAGGAAAAAAAACCCCACAACCTAAACCATTCACTTTTTATAACAGGAATATAGCTCTCACACCCTGCTGAACAGCTTGTTTGTAATCTAAATACCACAGACAATGTATTACATCCAAATTCAAAATAGTCAAAATTACAAGAGCTAAGCAAAAGTTCATGTATTGCTCCACAGGTTCATTTTTAAAAACGGTCTGCAGGAAGAGAAAGTTATTGCCACTTTCCAATGAGTCTGTAAACTTACTTGAAGGAGCATTAGATACTAGCTTGAAATTTTTATTTAAATAAAGATATAATTGCCTAGTTTTTTTTAAAAAAACTCAAACGCTCACATACATCAACTCAAAGCATGATGTCTTATTAGTCACTGTAGAAAAACTGTTTTAAAGTATACTTTAGGTAGTCTCCCCATTCCTTGGTTGCCTCTATATTGAGCATAGGCATTCACAATACTCTCTGCATCCATTAAAGACAAGGCTGAGACTGATGCACCTAAATCTAGTCTAAGTTATTTTATTATTCTCTAAAATTATTTGGCATGAACCCTACCTCAGCCGGTACTCTTATACCTTTTCATTAAGGAGGTCACAGAAGGCTCCTGAGAACATTAATGATTGTGTGAAATAATCTTTCTCAAAGCATAAATACCAACATTTTGCTTGGACACTGAAGATGAACTTGTCCCGTGAGAGGTTTTCAGACTGTACTATATTTATAAATTAAGATGATTATGAGCAATACGCTTTTGGCAACTTTGAGCTAAAACAGTGAAGAGGAAAGTGCCTACGCAGGGGCAAGTTTGCATTACAGAGAGACTGCAAAAAGAGTCTGCAACAGGTAATTCTTATGTGGCATTTTTTCAAATTTTGGGACCACCTCCTGCAGAATTTTTAAAAGAAGGTGAGAGAACGTGCACAGAAAGGAGACTTGAATCACTTCACCCTGAACTTCCTGTTGTTGGTTGAAATATGGACATGGAATTAAAAGCTCTCTGGAAACAAATGATCCAAACAGAATACGCATGCATGTGTGTTGATACATAAATCCCAGGAACTGCACTTTTCCAGCAGCTGGGATGTCATAGGAAAACAGCTTTTGGAAGAAAAATGTGTTGTAACCTCCTCACAATTATATTACATATCTTCTGAGTTTATGTTCATTTACAGCAACGATCTCCTTTTTTCTTGGTTGCTTTGGGAGGAAGGTGGCATTGACCTAGCCCAAATTAAGAGGACTCTGGTTAAGCCTTTGCAAGTGCTCTGCGAGATGTGGGAAAGCAGTACTATGCCTAAAGGAGAAGGAAGGAACAATGAAAAACGTACATGTTCCACTTCTAGTGAACTGCTTTGTAGCTCTCTTGGATCTCTTTTATGAATTCTCTTAGAGTTTCTACATTGATCTTGGGCAGCCTATTGATCTTTGCTATTTCTTCCTGTTAGGTAGGACAGGGGAACAGAGATGAACCACCATTCTCCAAATCTGCCTTCAATATTTTTTTCACTCTGAAGTTTTTAAGAGAAAGCCTTCAAAGTTAACAAAAAAAGTAAGATGCCCAATTTTAAACCTCTCTGAGTTTTGCAGTACTGGGAGAATTCTGGAAGGATTCCAAGGAAGATCTTCGAGTTCTTCCTAAAAGACCGTCTTAGATCCTAAAGAAAGATTTAGTCTGCCTTCAATTAAGAACATAAGAACACCTATACTGAGTCAAACTACAGGTCAATCTAGTGCACCATTTTGTTTCCAACAGCAGCCAGTAGCAAATGCTAGAGAAGATTAAAGGAACAGCCCAAGCATACAGTGACATAACCCCAGAAATATTCTCCCAACTTCCAAGCAATTTGTGGTTTAGAAACTTCCTGAATTATTAGTTACATGTTCCTACCTAATAGCCCTGACTGCATTTTTCTTCTATGAATTTATGTAATTACTCTTTGAATCCAGGGACATATTAGCATCCACAATTAGCACCCTACAAGCAGTGCCACCACTTAACTTAGTGCTGTTTGAAAAAGTGTTCTTCCCTTGTTTTTCTTGAGCCTGTCGCCTGAGAGTTCCATCTGATTGTTTCCCAGTTCTTACATCAATAAAACAACAACAGATCTCTACTCTTCTCTATGCCACTTAAAATTTTATAAAGTTCTACCATATACTTACCTCATGTATTTCATATCTTTGGCCATCATTGTTGCCCCTTCCTGTACCTTTTTCAATGTTCCTATATGAGCTGCTATGAAAGTATACATTGCCTCGCTATGAAGCGTACATGGACATGGAGTAGAATCACAAAACCACATTTCTCCTTTTAAGAGAGAGACAGGGTTGTGGTGATTGAGCTAATATTTGCTTTTATATGTAAAATAGGTGCAATAACTAAAAACTCACTTCTGACTTTCCCTGAGAGGTTTCAGCAGTACCATTCAAAATAAGGTTCCGAGATGAAAGCTTAAAGAAAATAAACAGAATTTTTCCTAGACACACACAAGTACACTAAGAAAAATTCACATACAGAGTTAAACACACGTTGAGATAAATAGGACAAAAATGCAAATTTGCATTTTTTCTGTTTCTTCTTCACCTTCACAAAACAGAAACTTAAACCAAATTCTGATTAATATAGCTCCTTGGAAAGAAAGACAAAGTTATGATTGATTGAAACCTAAATTATATAGTAGCTAAGGAATGTGTAAAAGCTTGTCACTGCAGCTCAAGTGACCTTGAATTACCTTCTATTTTATGAAATGCTAAGGCATAGCCAAACCACACAATATGACTGGCTCTCTTGGGCTCTCCTCAATTATAACAGACAAGCATAATGGGAAGAGTAGTGTATAAGCCATTTAATTATCCTAATGGTCCTTGTACTAAAATTTGACAACTCTCCGTGACACTACGGGACAGATTTTAAAATTTATTCCATCCACTGTTTTTCCAGAGCAACACAGGCATTGGTGGCAATCATCTTGCAACTGGGACACTGCTAAACTATAAATTCAGGGAAGTTGCACTCCCCATTATAATATGTACATCATACTTTACAGAAGTAAAGCAAAGTGGACAACATGAATTCCGAGAATCATACTGCATTTTACTATTGAAAATATGGATCAAAGAAGTTTTTTACAAACTCAATAGCTATCTAATTGTCTCTTTTGCACTTCATAGCATGCGTTGCCCTCGTCCAGTACGCCAAGCCCTGCTCTCCCCAATGCAAGAAAAAAAAATCCAGCAATACTGCCTGAACAAGAATAATTTTTGTCCTTCTTTCCAAACAGTGCCCTCTCAAGAGGCTCCTTTCCAATGCTATATTCTAGAGAAGATTATTATTTAGTTGTCTAAATCACTTTCCAAATCAGTCTGACTCGACATCATTTCAGCATTCACTCTTTCTTTCTTTTTATGCAACACTACACACTGGAGCTGCTCATAATAGTGAAGCACTGTCATGACAACTTGGTGTTCTCTCTTCTAGGAGTCTGAAGACTCTCTTAATCATCATTTTAATTCTTAGATCACAATTGGCTTTCGCTGCCAAATACCTTGTGACACTACATTAAAACGTTATGGATAGAGAAAATGTCTTTAAGTGTACCTTGGCTGCATATTGCTCCAAAGCACTGATGGTGTCTGGGTCAATGGTAGCATCTCCCGTATGAAGACCTGCCACTGTGCCGTCAGCTTGAATGGCTAAAATGGTATCTGACTGTGGCATCTGCACCGTGTGGTGAATGTAGGCAGTAGTTCCATCCTCCAGCTGGACAGCTTGTAATGCACTCTGGTCATAACTGTCTGAGAAATAATTTTATGAAGTGTTATGAAAGAAAAGAGTAGCAATGTCCGCATGTAACACAAGAAACTACTCCTGTTTGAGGAAAGCCTACTAAATTCCTATATATGTGTGAAACATACAAAAAATATAACCAGTAGTATATGAGATACATAAACACTTAAAATATTACCATTAATACCACCTCCCATAACTTTGTTTCTGCATAGATATAAAAGCGCAAACCCAATTTTATATTGGTCTAGCTTTATTTACAAACAAAACCAGGAACATAAATATGTTTCCATTTCATATCCACTCACAGTAAAATGAAATAATGTAAGACACGTACTGATGTCAGTACTTTAGATTTTAGAATTCATAAATCTGATTTAAAGAACAAAATGATTAAAAAGAAACACATAAAATATAGGATGACTTTTAAAGAAAAAAATTCTTTAATGTCTTCTCTTCTCTTCTCTTAGTGTTGCTGATTGTAGAATGTAATTTTTGTCCTACTGATTTAAAATATCTACTTGTTCGCATTCTGTAGAGAAGTAGTGCTATTTCCAAGACTAGTGTAATCATCTTCTACAGAAATCCAATTTAACATTTAAAATAAAATACATTTGCATTCTTGACTGTCAGCTGTTGCATCTTCTGCCCTATTATCTAACGGCAAAATCATCAAGAGCATGATCTTTAAATTTTAAGTCAATTCCTACATTCTTTAGCTCAAGGGAGATTGATTGATAGATTCTTACCTGCTTTCTCTTCTCATTTTTACATGCAGTAATTAGTGAAATCTGTATAAGGGCTCACATTCTCTACTAATATGATAGATGCTTACTTCAGTGTGATCCTGGGCTAAAAAAACAGTGAAATACACTGGGTTTAATTCTGTTTATACTTGTTATATGAGGCCCAAACAAGGCATTGAACCAATCTCACTTCAATAACTTCCAGATGTCACAAACTAAAAGCAACAAGTAATCTACATTGGGAATCACACTAAATGATGCCATACGCTAAAAAGTGTACCGTATTTTATATTGCTGAAGTTCTCTTGAACTCTAATGCAATAAATCACACTTCAAAAAATAATTACCTTTTGAGGTGTGATGAATAAATGCCGTAGTTCCATCTTCCAGCTGAACTGCTTGTCCATCTTCCAGACGCAAGCTGTCCCCTGTTCAGAAGAAAAAATAACAATGCTTCAACAATAGTTTGAAAATTCCATTAATTGGAGAGATTAAACACTAAATACCTAGGATTACAAAATATCTAGGATCTTTTCATGACTATGTCAATTAAAATAAGAAATCGAGTTATTATAATGATGGTTAATTACTTAATATCAATATTTATCAGTAACGCATATTTTTACAACATATTCCTTGTATTACTACACTTACTGCTTTTAGGCATGGGTACATGTTGAACATAAGCAGCAGAACCATCTTCTAATTGAATCACTTGGCCATCCATTAATTTACCATCTGAAATACGTAATTAGAATTCTTAAAAAACATTCTGTATGACATATCACAATTTAAACAAACAGTGACATTTTCTGGATTAAAATATCAATAAAATATCACTGGAAAATAATGTTTGGTAAAGAGTAAGCACAATGTGACCACACAGAGGTTTTAAAATTCTAGGATTAAGGAACAGCCCAATCTCCTATCCAGTAGGCAGAATGTTGATATTTGGGTTTGAAGTGTAAAGATCATCTCGCTTCAGTTTTGATACCTCCATCTTATTGGTAGCAGAAACAAATACTTATTTTACTTATTTTTACTTATTTTTATTATACTTATTTTTACTGAAATACCTGTAATTCCCAGCTAGAATTGGAACTTCATAAACATTGTACAGATCTTGCCTGACTTTACAAACCAAAGGGGTTTACTATCCAAAGACAGGGTTAAAAAGGGGAATACAATTTCAATTGATCAACAACTAGTCATTTATCTACCTTTAGAATTGTGCTGTATGTAAGCAGTGGAGCCATCAGCAAGGGTAACTGCTTGCAAACTTACACCTTCCATGTTCTCTAAGTTGTCACCATCTAGCAAGAAAAAAGTTCATATTCACTATTACTAGCATCAAACTCCAAAAACCACAACTCAACCACCTCCAGAAATGATTACATCCCCTTAAAGCACAATGATTTCAGAAATAATAACAGGAAACAGTGCTTACTTGCTTTCTGGTTTTTGAACCTTGAACATATACTAAGGTCATATGTTCAAGATTTTGCTCTGTTAACATGACAGCTAGAACGTTATTTTCCTTAACTAAAAAAGTTACAATGTTACTGAATAAATAACTACAAAGTTGAGGTTTTAGGAGAATTATTATGTAGTGAGTGTTAGCAGTGAAATAATTATATACTTGTACTGATAATTTTGTTTTATACACTACTACCTGTCATTACTATATACAAATCTATTTAGAGTAAAACATAGATTTTAAGAAAAAGTTTTAATCATGTAAAATCATAAAAAAGCTGCCATCAATTTTAAATCAATCCTAAATCACCAATCTATTTTACAACTCAACTTGTTTAATATATATACTTAAATATAAACTCAAGTTATGAAGAATAAAACATTAAAACTACAGTGAGAATAAAGTCAGATTTTATATTCCCTATTTTGGCACGTTTACATGCCTACTGCATTAATTAAGAGATCATTTCCTTTCATAATTAAATTAGTGAACTTAATCTCAGTTAACTAAGAAAAATTTCAGCTGGATTTTTCATTTAGAGTACACTACATGAGTTTGAGTTTTATCTGAGTTTCAAACAGAAAAGGCACAATAATGTAGAAGTATTTTAACCTGAAGGTTCACCTTGCACTGCTACAGCTTCTGTTAGACAGAGAGTCACATGCTGGGCCTCCATTCCTCCTCCAGAAAATTCAGTCATTCCCTGGGAGTCTCGATTTATCTGAGCTAATAACATTGTCTACCTAGAAAGAAAGTATTCACAAAACAGATAGAAAATGAAAACACAAAACCAGAACTAGAGACAATCCAAGTTTAATTAGATTTTTATACAGCTGCTACAAATATTTTATGTTACTTGCTTTACAGAGAAGATGCAATGAATGATTGTCTTACCTGGAAAATACTTCAGGGGAAAAAAAAGATTTTTGGAATAGGTAAATATTATTACGTCAATTAACTAAGCTATTAAGAACTTTAGGTAGCAGTTACTAAACTGAACTGCATCAACTACATTTAGATTTCAGTTAAGTATGAATTATTGAACCAATGTATAAAGAATAATGATGGTAATGATCATATAAGTAATACTATCTTTTTGTCCAGAGAACTGAAATGAGATTGACAATTTACCTATGGTCACTCATGACAACAGTAGGACTTTATATAAACTAAACATCTCTTTGGTGCCAGGAAGATGTTTAGAATCTGTTGCACACTGGGAAATACGCACTTCATTAGTAAGTCTGACTGAACGATCCAACCATTTCCCTAAACTTTGCACGAAAGTTTCTATTACATTTAAAAAAACCCAACTCTCCTTGAAAATAATGAAGTATCTCGTGATAAAACATTGAAAGGTCAACAGGATAGTGATTAGCGGGTGACTGTCACAACTCTGCCTGTATCTCCCAGAACCACTTACAGCCACTCCTTTGGATAGTAATTTTTTACCCACACGTTTCAATATGGGAGACTAAGAAGTCTACTGAATTTGAGAGGCTACTACTAATTTTCAACATTATTAGTTTAAGAAGGTATAAAGGAAATATATATCATTGCATGCTACTAAATCACACAGGAAAAAACCAACACCCTGCCAAGAAAACCAAAACACAATCAAAAAGAGACTAAGTTCTGCAAGCCCTGCAGTTGATTTAATGCACGCTTAGACGTGGGTGAAAGGAGTGGAGAATCGCATGGAATTGCAATCTAGGTCATGCAGCATTAAAGCAACTTTCTCCCCTCTCCAATTTTTTGATAGCCAAGAGTTTTTCTAACAATAAGAAGCAGTAAAACAATCTCACAAAAAGGTTACAGATAAACAATGCTTTTAATCTTAGCACAGTTTTGTGACCTGTTGTTTTACAATTCAAGGCTGAGAAGAATAATCTAGGTTTTTTAATTCATTTATGATTACATTTCTAACAAACTAAGCTACTTTTACCTCTACAATCCGGAAATTTGCCCTTGAGTGAGCAACTCAATGGGCTCAAAGACAAGCGAGAAACAAGTCCTTACATCAAAACTAAAGAATAATGAAAGCAAAACTAGACTATTTAGGTACTCCAGCATGCTCGTGTATTTAAAAGGCTTGTACACTAATTTAGTAGTTGAAAATTATAGCTGAGCAATATTTCCCAAGTACATCCAAGAGACTTTATACCAGGCTCTATGTCCTAGGGAGGCATGCAGCTACTTGAGTTTCTTAGCCTCAGCAGAGAAAAAAGCTGACCCACACCCAGCTGCTGCAGCTCTGCTCTGCACTGCCTGAAGTCCTTTAGCCAGAGTGCTGCGCACTACGCACATCTGTTGCTTCGGTCCAAGCCTCGCTAACTTTCCATGTGATGTTATACCAAGTACCCACGTTACCTCCTGATATTGGACCTGGAGTCTCAATCACCTTGCCACGTATGAGGATATTGTTGACAGCTTGGTTAACTGCTGAGAGCCCAGTTAATGGAATAGATAAAGTTTAATATTGAAAATGGAAGGGGAAGCTTTAGCAAGGTTTTATGCCTCCCGTAAAAAAAGCAGGTTTTTCATGCACTATGTCGAAAATGTAAGAAAAAAACACTACTAATGATCAGTTCACAATTCAGTAGAAATACACCTTCCAAGATTAAAATCCTACGTAATATTTATCTAGAATATTAAGCAGATTAAAATATGGGCTTGTAATACAGAATATGAACCTTGAATAATTCTGAGCATCAAAAAGAAGATAGAGTTAAAAACCCAAAATGTAATTCAAAAGAGGTATGAGAGATATTTTTAACATCCACTGGAATTGTTCCTGGCATCCTTTTCAATAAAAGCTTTTCTAGAAAATGAGGTCTCTAAAAGAGCTGTAATACAGCAGAAAGAGAACCAGTGCAGAGAAGCCATCCAGACTAAAGTGCATTTATACTAGATGTTTCTGAAAAGAATGAAATAGCTAAGGGGTTTCTATAATACTATAACCTAAGGGACAAGGAATTGTACAAGGACGTAAGAGTTCAACTCCTTCCCCTGCTATCCCTGTGTTAATGACTTTGGACTAGTAACTTCCTTCCCTATTACTCATTTATCCCCCCTATCTCAAAATAAGGGCAAAACACATTACTTAGAAAGCACTTTGCTCGTAAACCAGAAGCGGGACAATGTGCTGTAGCTACAGGATCAGCTCAAACAAGCACTGAAGTGAAGCGGCCCTACTCTCAGTGTTCATGTTCTGTGCAGCAAATAAGATCAGAAAACTGATGCAGTTAAAAAAAAAAAATAAACTAGGACCAAAAAAAGCTTTCGGTCTGCAAGAACTGCTTCTCTAAAGGTACTGCCAGCTTGTAGCAAGTTAAATTAAATAACTATGGTATTAGATGCTATTGGGGCACAGAGCTTGTCTTAACTGCTAACAGTGTTCTGTAATGTCAATGTTTTCCATTCATCCAGTTTTCAGGACACCTCGTGGAAGCTGGCTGCAAAGCAGCAAAACCATTTCACGCACTGGAGAAAAAAAGGCTACACAACCACTGGATTTGTCTAAAACTATCTTCTGAAACATTTCCAGCAGGGACTGCAACTCAAAGGTCTTTAAGCTCCAGCCTATTTTCATAGAATCATAAGATGGGTTGGGTCATAAAATGGGTTAGGGATCTTAAAGATGATCCAGCTCCAATCCCCCTGCCGTGGGCAAGGATGCCTCTCACCAGACCAGGGTGCTCAAAGCCTCATCCAAAGCCTGGCCCTGAGCACCTCCAGGAACAGGGCATCCATGTCTTCTCTGGGCAACCTATGCCAGTGTCTCATCACCCTCACAGAAAAACAGTTCTTCCTAATATGTAATCTAAATCTCCCCTCTTTCAGCTTAAAATCATTTTCCCTCGTCCTATTCCTGCACACCTTGATAAAGAGCCCCTCCTCAACTTTCCTGTACCACCCTTTAAGTACTGGAAGGCTGCTAGAAGGTCTTCGCAAAGCCTTCTCTTCTCCAGGCTAAACAATCCCAACTCTCTCAGCCTGTCCTCAAACGGGAGGTGCTCCAGCCCTCTGAGCATCTTCGTGGCCCTTCTCTAACATCGCTAACAAATCCATGTCCATCCTGTGCTCCAGGACTCCAGAACTGAACACAATACTCCGGGTGGGGTCTCACAAGAGCAGAGAGGCAGAATCGCCTCCCTCAACCTGATGGTCACTTCTTTTGATGCAGCCCAGGACACAGCTGGCTTTCTGGCCTGCAAGTGCACATCGCAGGTTCTCATCCACCAGCGCCCCCAAGTCCTTCTCTTCAGGGCTGCTCTCAGCCCATTCTCTGCCTGTCCTGTGTCTGTGCTTGGGTACAGGGCCTTGCACTTGGCCTTGCTGAACTTCATGAGATTCGCAGAGGCCCAACTATCAAGCCTGTCAATGTCCCTCTGGATGGCATCTCTTCCCTCCAGCATGCTGACCACACCACACAACTTGGTGTCATCTGCAAATTAGCTGACTATGCCCTCAATCCCTCTGTCCGTGTGTCTGACAAAGGTTTTAAACAAAACACCAGTCCCAATACTGACCCCTGAGGAATGCCACTCATCACCAGTCTCCACTTGGATATTGAATTGTTGACTGCCAACCTGAGTGTGACCATCCAGACAATTCCTTATCTGCCAAGTAGTCCAACTATCAAATCCATGTCTTTCCAATCTAGAGAGAAAAATGTCATGTGAGAAAGTGTCGAATGCTTTACACAAGTCCAGGTGTATGATGTCAATTACTCTTCCCTTATCCCCCTGTGCTGTAGTCCCATCACAGAAGGCCACCAAATTCCCCAGGCATGACTTGTCCTTAGTGAAGACATGTTGATTGTTACCAATCACCTCCTTATTTTCTGTTTACCTCAGCAGTTTCCAAGAGGATCTGCTCCATGATCTTGCTGAACACAGAGGTGAAACTGACCAGCCTGTAGTTCCCCGGGTCTTCCTTTTTTAAAAACGGGGGTTATTTTTCCACTTTTCCAGTCAGTGGGAACTTCACTGACTGCCACAACTTCTCGAGTACGATAGATAGCAGCATAGCAACTTCTCTGTCAGTTCCCTCAGGACCCACGGATGCATCCCATCAGGTCCCACGGACTTGTACACCCTCAGGTTCCTTAGATAGCCTCACATCTGATCTTCTCCTACAGTGGACAGTTCTCCAATCTCCCAGACCCTGCCTTTGTGTTCTGTGACTTCTGTGATGCGGCTTGAGCCCTTGACAGTGAAGACTGAGGGAAAAAAGCCACTGAGTATCTCAGCTTCCTCCATACTTGGGGTAACAATGTCTCCCTCTTTCTTTCTGGAGAGGGTCCACATTCTCCCTAGTCTTTCTTTTATCACTGACATACCTATGGAAGCTTTTCTTGTCATCCTTGGCCATCCTTTAGAGCACAGGTGTCAAACTCACAGCCCACGGGCCAGATGTGCAGCGTGTGACACATGTGATGCTGCAGGAGCAGGCTATGGGTCCCCGGTCCCACACCCCTGCCTTAGAAAATTCCCTCTCTTAGACAAAGTATCTTTTAGGAAGCCCCCAGCATCTTTAATATACTGTTTGTCTTCAAAATTAAATAATGTCCTTTCTCCAAAGCTTATGACTCCTCTCAACTTTGGGGAAGCAGAGAGAAAGCCAGTCAAACGCAGACAACTGCCAAGTCCTGAAAGAGTCAGAGCAGAACCAATTGCTTAAAGGTCCAATGGCTATTTTGGGAGAAAAATATATCTAATGCAAGATAAATTCAAGGGCCAAAGGAACAAAAGTATTTGTTTAAATTATTTTACAGTGTTTGTTACTGTAGTGTGGCTGATTAATTATTATCACACACTAAGAAAAAAATAAAATCAGAGTGAACTGCTGTACACTGCAGAGCAATGTTCACTACTTTCCTCTGTTCCTGATGATCTGGTGCTGTGGTTTCCTTCTTCAGCCAGTCCTATCATGGTTCCAAATTTCCAACACATCCCTTTGCACAAATACAATCCCATCTTTCACGTCAAAATAATCTAAAATATTCCCATGTCCACAGCAAGTCCTTCTGCACAAGACTTCTCTTACTGCTGGTCTGCTCTACATGTCCATTACACCACTGTCTATCACCTTCCTGCCTCTTTGTCTCAAGACAGTTCATGTTCAGACCCATCTTAGAAGTACATCCCCTGAAATGGAAGTTGTAGCACTGGCACCCTCCCAAACAGCAACACCCTGGCTTTCACTCACACTTTGGTGATGGAGCAATTTTGCACAATTACTCCTGTGCAGGAAGAAGTACCCTCAGCCAGAAGTGGATATGCTTCTCACTTTCACCCTCTCTTCCTCCTCCCCCATGGAGACGACTGGCCAACCAGACAGTGCCATGAGCTCCGAGAAGAGGATGGGGAAAGAACTAAAGAAGACGTAAAGTTGGCCTATGTTGTGGAGAAATGGGTCAGGCTATCACTGAAATATTGCTGCTACAGCGTTGCTTTTCTTTTTCTGTAAAGTGGTCAAATACAGGAACAGATTGCCAAGAAAGGTTATGGACTCTCCATCATCGTAGGCATTCAAGACTAAGCTTGACACAGCCTTGGGTAACCTGGTCTAATTAGACCATGATTGGGACTGGACTAGATAACCTCTCAAGGTTCCTTCCACCTTAAACTATGACATCTGTTATTTTTGATGATGCACACATTTAAACCAGTATCGCCATGCTGTTGGTACACCATCCACCCTGGAAATTTAGTCTCCTATCATATTTTAATTTATTTCCGTGCTTTTTGAAACCAGTCTGTTTCCATCAAACTCCTCTTCCCTTACCTCAACTTTCCGCCCTTTTCTGTTAACTGGCTTACACGCTGCCTTCTCCTCAGCTTCCACCAAATTTGTCTTCATCCTTCTTCTAATCCTAATCTTAAAGAGCAGCTGAAAGCATCCATTTTTAGAAAAATACACGAACCCTGGGGTGCAGCCTGCATGGCTGCTCAACAAGATTGAAGCGCGTACATTCTGCTTAATCTCAAGGGCTCTCCTACAAAAAAGACACAAGTACAGGCTTAGTCATGAGGTACTCACTGAAGTGAAAACTTGAGACTTGACTTTGTGAACTCTTGCAGATCTTCACGGATCATACGCAACTTATAATTTTCAAAGGCATGTTAATGATATTTGGGAAGACTTACACAGCACAGTACTGCCAATTGCGTTCATGAAATGATTAGTCACCGAAATACACCTATGGTACTCATACAGAAAAATGTGACCGTTAAGATGGTTAAACTACTTCCCCCCAAAAAAATCAGCCTGAGAGAGAAAATTAAGACTAAAAAATTTCTGAACTGAAAACAGCATCTGATAGAAGGAAGCGACAGCCAGTCACAAGAAATAATGCCGAAACAAGTCTTGCTTTGTTAGTTACAAAGCAAAAGTAGCAAATTAGTCAGGGGCTTCCTGACTTTTTTACGCTTTTTGACAAAAGTTGCATCAGCAATGTAAACCCTCAGTATAACATTGATAAAATATGCCATCCAGCAGGGTACAACTTTTTAGCAAAAAAACAAAACCCAAACCACCCCCTCAGATTCTTTGAACAGAAAAAAACCTGTGAACTGAAGTATACTTCAAATCCTCAGACGAAATCAAGGTTGGGATAGAAAAGGCGGGGAAAAAGAGACTTCATGAAGGTGCTTATCTAGAGAACACCTTCTGTATCTCTCTCCACTAATACTCAAACAAATCAAACCTTCTGGGTGCTGTCACTTGTGTTTGAGAAAAAATGCAATGTTAAAAGAGTTTTTGTGTAAACTCAATCTAGCAACTGGAAACAGGAGCCTCCGCTGAAAAGCCGGAATTCAACAACTGAAAAACAGGAGGTGGTATTCAGGCAGCTGAAAACCAAAGCAAGAACTGGTACAGGGCATGCTGCCATGGAAAAGAAAGTGGGTCTGGGGCACTGGAGAATTCTGGCAGCTGAGCGGATAGCGTGATGACACCCCATGTAGTGGAGAATGAGGCAAATAACAGCTGGAAAATAGCAGGAATTTGCCATTTAAAGAAGGACTATATCACTGTAATGCTGGACAAAAGAAAAAAACTGCAGTGACAGTAGCAGAAACTCCTTAGAGGAAAAAAAAAAGACGATGCTTCAAGGATGATTAACAGGAAACAGAATAAATTTTGTAACAGCACTCACAGAAGAAAACTTACAATTATAAAATGCAAACCAGAACGTGCAGGAAGAAAGACAGGAAAAATGCTATTACAAACATTCAGCAACCTTGTGATTGTTCATCCTCCTTGTGCAGGCAGCACCAAGAAGTTTGAAATAATAGCCATTTCATTAATTTGAAAAGAAACATCACTTTTATTTTTAATACACTTCTAAATAATGTACAAAACACGTTGTAGTTTTTTAAAACATATAAAAACAACAAATATAAATCAATCCAAAAAAGTAAATCAGCAAATGACACATAACCCCACAATACTGAAAGCTTCATTAAGGAATTTTAGGAAACTGCATTCGCATGTTTGACAAAGCTGGACCCCAGAACCTGTTCAAGTACATCTGCACAGTAACATAATTAAGGTTTTTCTGAACTAAACATTGACTGTATTAGGGTAACGATTGGAAATATCTGTAATTTCCCCAAACTAGTCTGACTAAAAAATACTTGTGAAAAATTAAAATTATTACCTACAATTAATATTCTGGTTAAACACACTTCAACTGATAATTAACATGCATTACTGCCTTCTGGGTCTCAGTGCAAAAAAATGACTGGCATAGGCTGAAAAACTGACTAGCCTGGATTAAGTTTTTTTTAGAGGACCCAAGTGTACAGCTTACTAATTACATAAAGTCATTTGACAGCTGTAAGCTCAGAAAAAAAAAACCATAGCAGAACTAAGGCTCTCTAAAATGTGACCTCTGTTCCCATATGTACCTGCATGATAATCACTTCCAGTATTGCATTAGAAATCTGTAGCAGAGTCAGAAATGAACTCTAAATCCTGTGGATGCTTTGATCAAATGCCTGAACAGATGAGACATGGATTTCTTTCTTCATCAACAGCACTTACTTTTTCAGTATTTTACCACTGCACTGAAGCATTGATTTCATGCTATAACTGGTCAGACCGACTTTTAGTGAATAAACATGAACTACTTCCTGTTAGACATTTCTAAATGTATGTTTGCTTTCTCCTATAACCTTAACTTATTTTACTATATTTTTCCAGTCTCTTCTAAAGACAAGCAAAACATAATTAAATTGCTATTTTTACCCCATTAATCATCCACTGTATAAAATGGAAACAATGCTGAAATACAGAATAAAATCCTTCACTAAAGAATCTAGGACAATAGCTGGATTCAGATAGAGGGGCAAGACATGCAATTTAATAGCAAATTACACAATACTTTTCTAGATAGCAAAGATGTGTTGCAAACTATGAACCACAGGCTCTAACCCTGGCCCTGGAGAAGGACCTAATCAAGACTGACAGCACTGTCAACTGCATAAGCATGATGTATAGACCCTGAGTGACAGCACAGCTAACTCTGTGGAGACTCACGTTGCCCAAAGCAGACGTTTGCAGTCAAACTCAAGGCTTCATTATACTCTTCTTGCAGTATTTTAACCTTTCTGTTGCACCAGAGATACATCTCGATTATGATACAGTTCAAGATTAATTCACTGCCACAGTTTGGTATCTCTTCAGAAATAACGTATAAATGCATATTCAAATTTATCACCACCATATCCAAGCACAACTTTGACTTCAGTGTGAGCAGTGAGAACCATATTGAGCCTGACATAATTACTTTATGTTCCATCAGTCTTTTTCTCCCCAAAGACACCATCATAGATTCAGTTTATATTGCGAATTCTGACTAGAAATCATGAATGCTAGAAGCATAGTCAGAGATCAATGCTTGCATTTTATATTAAAAAAAAATCAATTCAATTAACCAGTGAAAATAAAGACTGTTTACAAATCCTTAGTCTAATATCACAAGATTATGCGTATACGTGCAATATCACACTGTGGGAGTGCAATGACAGGCACAGTTTCCTGACCCAGAGATTTGAAACAGATTTGGGAGTCTTCAGAGAGACCCAATTCCAAAACAAGGTAACAAGCATTATTGCAGAGGTACAGAGACCAGGATTCTGAAAGCTATATTAAAGTACAAAACAGTATAGCAATGCACCTGGGTCAGTGATCAAGGCACTGATGAGACAGTTGTTCTTAGAACACTGTGTATAGATTTAACGTGAGAAAGAGCCATATAATCTGTACTGAAACATCAAATTCAAATGTGACTAAAAACACCCGTCCATCATTTGGCATACTTGAGTGTTTGCATGGCTTGCAGGCATACTGCGACAGAAACAGTGTAACTCACCTACCAAAACAAGCCAGCAAGTTTCTCTCAACTCAGAGTATTCCGCGCTCCAAGTTAAGACACATCTCTTCTTCTCTTGCCAATTTTATATTATCAATGCCCAGGCATACCTTCTTTTTTCAAAAAAAACCCATAACAAAACAAAACCAAAAACCACCCCTTTCTTTATTGCACGCTGACTGATAAATTATTTTTGACTCAATAGTAAAAAAGAGGACACGTAATTATCACGCTCATGCTCAGAAATCGAATGTTTGGTCTGAGAACAGAAAAAAGCTGAACCTTCAGCAGGTCATCTGATTTTCTGGTTTATACTTGAAAAACTCAGAACATGATTAATAAAGCTGAACAAACCCCCACACCTTTAAATAATTTACAGCACACATGTTAGCGAGATAAAGCACTAGATTTCATTCCAAATGGATATTCCTCCTGGAAGTCACAAAGTGAGAACCAGACTTAGAGCACTTAAGCAATGAACCTATGTGTCTTTAACTACTGGCTTTTGGGGTTTGTTTACCATCAAATATATAGGCACAAAATATGGCTATATAAAGAAGGAATCCAGACGAGGCATGTCAGAATTTTATACAAATTACTCCCAGAAATGAGCAGTGATGCCTAGCTGTGGTAAAAAGATAAAAAAAAGATACAGTTATTGTCTGATGTACTTCAAGAGGCCACTTAATCCTTACATCATAAAACCTCCAGTTATATCAGTGTTTTAAATAAAACAAGGAACACATGGTGAATAGGTGAATATTTAAGAGCTAAAAATCTGAAAGAAACTGAGACCAACTATGTCTATCAATGCTTTACTTTCTAGTCAAACAGACTTCTTAGTTGTCAAGAAATCACAAAAGTCTCTAATTTACATCACCAAAGCAATTAATCCTGGCTGTGCCACTTCAAATCCTGAAAACCCACTGAGCTCACCAACAAAACAGAGAATTTTGAGTGGGTTGTTTTGTGTCGTTATGAGTTAATTAGTACTCTGACAACTACACTACAGATGTATCAGTATTACCCAGGACAGTTAACAGCAATGTTTTAGTCTATGTTGTAATTCAGGAAGTAAAGGACAGCTTACTGAGCTGTCAAAATTTAGCCTGAATTGTAAAAAAAAGAAGATGACAAATGTAAATTGAAAAACAGTACATCTAAATAACATTCTAAGACACTGTGTCATACCATGTCAGCTCAGTATGACTGTATGACTGTACTTAAGATATGGGCAACAAAAACTAACTTGGAAGTATAGACCCATCTTCCAGTTCTAGAGAAGTCTGTCATCATAAATGAAGTCAAAGAGCATTAAGAAGGTAGCACAATTTTCCCCTCAAGAAGTGTATACAGAGGAAAACATTAGCAGACAATAAAATACAGACTGCAGGGAGTTTTAAGTGTAACTCTGATGTCAACTTTGAATGCTGGAACAGTAAATTCACTTCAAAACTGAGAGCTTCATTTATTCAACAAGCATTATATCTTGGTGGAGCAAAGTACAATCCCACTATACAACTGAAAAAGCAGCATAGCCCAGAAGATTTTAGCAGATTAAGTCATTGGAAGCATTCAGTCATTCAGTTCCATTCTGCTTTTCAGTAACTGATTAACAATTCCTGGTGTGTTGAGCACGGAGTGAGAGGACCAAAACCATATTCCCTCAAGTAAATACGACTAAGAGCAGACTTAAGGCACAGGCAGAACCCCATAAACCCTACGTGCCACCATGGGTCATAAGGCATCTTTCCCTTCCTTCCCCAGAAATACGGTGTCAGTGGACAAGCACCTGCCTCAGATTCCTCACTCTATCCTCAGAACAACACCTATGCACATCTCTATTTACAACAGCCTGCTTTTCAGAGCTGAATTCTCAAGATTCCAGAAGAGGGTCCCTAATCCTAATACCGTTAGCATTGCATTCCATCTTATGGATCCGTAAACTAAGCAGAAACCTTTCATCCATCTTCCGGGATCTTTTGTGGCACAAGGCAGGCTACCAATTCACAGTCTTTTTACCAGGTGCATCGATTTCCTTGCAGCACAGAAGAGATGAAAAACCAAACTGCCCACCTATCAGTGCATAAAGAGCAGAAAGCATGTTGTTGAGCTGTAGAAATGTGCAAGAGATGTCACAATATAGGAAAAAAGCCAGTGGCAAGGAAAGGTACGCAACACTTGGCTGGCCTGAGATGCTATAATATGTGTCAGAGGCAGCGGGAGTCACACAAGGCAACATGAGAAGCAGAAATCATAGGGCTGATAAAGGAAGAGGGTCTATATCAAAACGCAGACAGGAAAAGGTAACGAAGGAATTTGTCTACAAAAGCACTGAGGCAAGTTAGATGTTCCTCGTGAGTATTTGTGTTCTGTCCATTTCCAATGCCAGAAACTGGAAGAATTGCCATGATTAACAGGAATGTGCCATTCACTTGGAGTGTGGAAACTCATCCAAATTGAGCTGAGCCCTATGCTTTGGAAAACAAATAGTTTTCAGGTGTGCCAACTAAAGCCTCCTCAGAATTTAAGAACAATGTTTCTCAAAGACTCCACCTACTCTGACCATGCTTTAACCCAAAACTGTTAAGGCCAAGACTTACGTACAAACCCAAGGGAAGATGAACATCCCACGCTTGGGGAAGCCCAATTAACAGTGTAAGATAAGCAACACAATTCAAAACTGTCATCTTTTCAGCTCTACTTTAAAACATAACCCATATATTTTAAGGTAAGTACATAAGTCTGAAAGGATATAAACACACACATTTGAAGGAATGCACAGAAAAGATGTCACAAAGAGAGACCATTACCATCATCAAACTTCAGCCGAGAAAGCCTCAGCCTAATCCCTCTGCACACCTGACAGAACTGTGAGTGAGAAGGCAGCCCACACAGCAGGGACAGCTCTGAGCAGCAGCGACAGCTCTGAGCAGCAGCAGCCACCTGCTTAGACCTATTCACTGCTCAAACTCCAGTTTCCTTCTCCTGGACAGTACAGGACAGCAAAGCGTGGTGCAGCAGCAGCCTGCCAAGCTGAGGCAGTACATAATTTGAGATCTTCTAGAGACAAAACCAAATTTACAGCCTTATTTTAGTACCCATTACGAGGAAATACTCACCACTTTATTATTGCTATGCCCATCTTCTCTGAGAAAAAGGACTCCCAGCTCATGACAGAAGTTATTTTGATATTTAAGCAACAAATGCTACGCAGGCATCAAGAGTGAAGCCTGTGTGACTTTCTAACTTAAGCATTTGCTTTATTGGAGCCTTTAATATAAGGCAAAGTAACTTCCTCAGGTAGAATACTAGAAATGAAACACTTCATTACAATAATGAGAATAGTTTATGTTAGTTACGCAATCAATTTGAAACATATTTCTCAAAATCGCTTAAAGTGTTTATTTTTGCATCTCATTTAAGCTGCAATCTACTACCAAAACAATCATCCATTATTTGACTACATATTCCCGGGATTCATTTCTGCACTAATTCAAATGAACAGCTTCTAATATTCACACAGCTTGAATGCTCAAAACTTTAATGCATGAAATAAAAAAAAAAAAGTTGTGAAAACATAGTTTTTGTCCTCTGCCATTCTAAAGCTGTATAGGAAATACAGAAAGAAGCTAAAATATCCTACACACATACTACTTCTCTCAAGCTCGCAGTTAAGGACAAACAAATTTAGTATTTCAAGTAAGATCACCTTGAAACTACAACAAATACCTGGTAGAGTCCAATAAGGCGTAACAGATTTACAGCACCTGAGGCAGAGTCTTGAGAAAACTATAACATGAGAAAAAGTTTTTTTTTCCTCAAAGACTTGCACATCACTGGAAATAGGAATAACATTGCTTACAAGTAATGGTATCAATCTGCATATAATGTCAAACGTTAACTGTCTGAAAGTTCAAAACAAACCCTTAAAGAGATTTTATACATAACTGGAGTTCAACCCCAGGCTTCTTTTAACAGAGAATTTAGCTTGCAGGAAAGTTACACCATTTTTTTTCTTGGCATACAAGCACTGCAAATAAGACCTTATCAGAAAATAAAATCTTTGCATCATTGCACACCGTTTTTCTAAAACGAGGAGTTTTCCGTTATGCTGTTCTATTAAAAGTTCTAAATAAGAAAAGCTTAAGTAAACGACAAGCGAGAGCAGACTATAAAACGCTTTAAAATAACCCTGCACGGCATTCTGGTGAGTTGAACCGAGGTGAACCAAGCCAGGTGCTTCCACCAGCGCCGCGCCAGGACCTTCTCCCGCGCTGGCCCGGCAGCAGCGCCAGGAACCAGCAACTCCGTGGAGGAACAGCGAATCCCTCCTTCTCGAAGGCGCGCAGGACCAACACCGCTCCAACGGCTTTAGCGCCGTGGGGCGAGTCTGCCCGGGGCCCGAGTGGAACTGCATTATAGAAAAAATAACAGTAACGAGCAAAAAAACACAAAAAATATGAACCCCCCACGTGGGCGCGGGGCGGGGTGACTCGGAGCTCGCGGGTTCCCCCCGCAGCCCCCGCCCGTGACGCAGCGGCGCCCCCAAGGCGCGCGGACGGGGGGTGAAGGGGACAGCGCGGGGCGCCCCGCGGCGCGGGCCCGGCGGGCGGGGGAGGGGCCGGGCGCGCGCGGGCGGGCGGCGGAGCGGCCGCTCCGTCCGTGCCGGTCGGTACTGGCGCTGCCCGCGCGCGCGCTGCCCCCTCGACGCGTGCCCGGGGCGAGGCCCGGCGCGGCGGCCCGGCCCGGCCCAGCCCGGCGCGGCGGCGGCGGCGGCCCCAGCCGGAGATGGCGGTGGTTAGAATAAGGCACACTGGGTAAAAACACATTTATATACGAACCTCGCCGAGAAATTTTCCAACAATTCCTCCGTCCGACCACCATGCACCAGGACAGGAAACGGCCGCCTCAGCGCCCGCCCGCCCCAGCACCGCCCCGAGCCGCGCGGGCGGGCCGCGCGCCCCGCGCTACCGCCGCTCCCATTGGCCACGCCGCGCCTCGCGCCACCGCCCCCCGCCCGCCATTGGCCGCCTCCGGGCCCCGCGCCAATGCCCATTGGCTGCGCGCCCGGGGCTCCGCCTCGCGGCTCCATGGCGGCGCGGTTATGCTGGGTTCGGGGCTGTCGCCGCCGCCATTTTGTGCTGCGCGGAGCGAGGCAGTTGTGCGTCAGCGGGGGAGCGAGGAGCCCCGGCGCCATTTCCTTCCCCAGGGTGGTCGCGGGGACTGAAGCGGCTTCCCGGGGCGGCGCGGGGAACGGGGCCGTCGGGGGTGGCCGCCCGGCCCCGCCGCTGCCGCCCCATGGGCGCTGCGGGAGCCGGGCAGGCCGCGGGAAGGGGCAGCGAGCGCCCTGCCCGGCGTCTTATCGCGTGCCGCCAGCGCGGCCCGGGCGGGCGGATAAGAGCTCAGCTCTGAAAGCTTCAGAATATTGATCCGTACGTGATTTTTAGGTATAGGAACGTGTAGTTGTCCATCAACATCTCCACCAGCAATTAAGAGGTATTACAATTGTTTCTGTTGGTGGTTTTTCAAGAAAACCCTGTTGTAGAATTAACACGAGCTGTCGCCATTGACAGGACAACAAGCCCAGCCCAGCAGGGCTCACTTAGCCTTTCTGAACGTGACAGTTGGAAAAGCATTTACAATGCTTTGCCTGAAACCAGAATAATTGTATGACTGCAAGAATTTAGAACTGACAGCCAAAAATAGCTTATTCTGTACCAGGCTTAATACATAGCAGTCTTCCTTTCTAAACTGCAAGTTCTTATTCCTGTTTATGAATGGGAAACTTTTGACTCAAGGTACAAATTAAAGCTGTTAGTTTGATTTGAGGTAGAGCAACAGTGAAATAACCCAAGAGTAAATTCTGGTTTGGGTTTATCATCTCCCTTATATTAATAAATGATTTGTGAAACCTGTGAAATACTATAGCTCAGGATTTTTCATTTCAAAGTGCTTTCTATTTCTAGCCTCAACATCTAAGAATGTCTCATTATATAAAACAGAAATAGCAAACCAATGACGTGCCATTTAGAATCATAGAATGGTTTGGGTTAGAAGGGACCTTTAAAGATCAACCAGTTCCAACGCCTCTGCCATGGGCAGGGACACCTATCACCAGACCAGACTGCTTAAGGCTCTATCTAGTCTGGCCTTGAACATCTGCATCCATGACTTTCCTGGGCAACCCGTGACAGTGTCTCACCACCCTCATTGTGAAGAATTTCTCCCTGATCTCTAATTCAAATCTTTCCCCTTCCAGTTTAAAGCCTTTCCTCCCCCTCATCCCAACACTAATTGCCCCTGTAAAAAGTCCCTCTTCAGCTTTCCTGTAGCCCCTTCAGGTACTGGAAGGCCGCTAGAAGGTCTCCCTGGAGCCTTTCTTTTCTTCAGGCTGAACAAGCCCAACTCCCTCAGCCTGTCCTAATCACAGAGGAGCTCCAGCCCTCTGATGATCTTTGTGGCCCTCCTCTGGAGTCATCCCAACAGTTCCATATCCTTCTTATGTTGAGGATTCCAAACCTGGACACGATACTCCAGGTAGGATCTCACAAGAGCAGAGCAGAGGGGGAGAATCACTTTCCTTAGCATGGTAGCCCCACTTCTTTTGATGTTGCCCAGCACACAGTTAGTCTTCTGGCTGTGAGTGCACATTGCTGGCTCATGTCGAGCTTCTCATCAACCAGCACCCCCCAGTCCTTCTCCGCAGGGCTGCTCTCAATCACATCATCCTTGATCATGTATTGAATCCGTGGATCGCCCTGACCCAGGTGCAGGACCTTGCACTTGGCCTTGTTGAACCTTGTGATGCAAAGTATCTGATAATCAGTGCCACACCACCAAAGCTCTTCCACATTCCTGGTTCTAGGTATGTAGAAGGCCCCACAGAACACAGGGAAGAGAAAAATCCAGCTCAAGGATCTTGACTCTTGTTTTTATAGTCCACAATAATACAATATGGAGAGCCTTGGGCTGTCCAGGCTTCTATCAAACATTGATAAACCTTTAGGTTTTTTACTACTGTACTCAAGTTAAAACTTGAATGGTGCATTGAGCAGAGATGCAGAATGGTAGAGCTCTTCTCAGTTATGTTTTTTTTTAAAATAAACCAAATGTACACTTCTGTATAGATTTTTCAGAAGCAGTGTTCATCCACTGCAAAGACCAAAACTTAATTAAGCAGTCCAAGTCACAGAAGACTGGTAGAGTCTTAACCAACATGCAAAGCTTTGAACCACCATTACCTAAACTTGGCCAAGTCTGTTAAATCAAAACCCACATGAAAACAACACTGGATGCACCACTAATACTGACTTTGGAACCACACCCTTCCCCTGGCAGCCTGCAGTACCCCCTGAGGAGCTGTCCCTATGGCTACACTGCTCGGAGCTGTTGGGGAGCATCACTGCTGCTGCAGTTTCAACAAAGCAAGATGCAGCCGTGCCTCTTGGTGTTGAACATATGCAGAGCATCACCAGGGGTATGAATGCCTGCAGTATAAACTGCTTAAGTGGTTTCAGGTTCTGAAGAATATCTCAGGGGAGTTACAGGGAGACAAACGCAGGCCCAGGAAGTGAAAATAATTGGGCAAGAAAGAGTATGTAGAAGGAAGGAATGAAAGGGAACTTGATAGAAACATGCAAAGATAAAACGTGCCGAGAAGCTTCATTGTGTTTCTGCTCTTTGAGAAACGGTAGTTGCAAGACGATGAAATTTTCTTTAGAAAGAAAATCAACCTCTAAAACTTATCCAGTATCAATTACTAGGCACAACTAAAATGATCTGCATGCTTATTGTCAGGTATTCTGTAATTAATCCACTGCAGACTTCTTGAATCTCACACCAGTAGTTCTAGGCTACAAGAGATTTGAAAAGAGGTTTGCTGTAATACACAGACACCTATTAACTTATGAAGAAAGGGTATTAAATTTACCCAGTATGACCACATTCTAAAAAAAGTGTATGACATAAGCATTTTGTATTTAAAACAGTTAGGAGAACTGTGATTGTGCCTAACACTTCTGCTTGATGAAATATTTTAGAGATGGAAATAGAAAACTTAGAGCTATATACCTAGAATGGGGCTCCCAAGTGCTCTAAGAATAAAGCTGCATTCAAAACACCACACTGAAATGAGTAAAGGTAAGGATTTGCTTTAGATGTTTATTAATCCAAGGAGATCTTCCATAATAGAAAAAAACAGAGGCTTTGAATTTCCCAGCTCTTCCCTCAGAGTTGCATTATCCTTGAAAATGGAATGGATAAGTGCAAGTTCTAGGAGGAAGATCTATTTTAAATTTGACATAAGTGTATCACTGAAATTGATATATTGCATCACAAAATGCACTATCACCACCAACAACAATGCAAAATTGTTTTGCAATTTATATAAATACATTTCTTGGAGCAAAGGAAAGCAAAGTTCTAGAACCATTCTTAAAAAAGATGCTCCTTGCTAACGAGTCTAGCGACACATAAAAGCACCCTTGAATAAGACTCTATTCCTCACCAAGATAAAATTCTTCCCTTGACTTTTGACTTGAAAAATATCTGTTCCAGAAGTGACAATGGCACTAAATTGGTGATTTTCCCCTCATTTTTTTTTATCTGCTTTGTATGCAGAGCCTTCTCACTGCTGCTCTGTCCTGTTTTCTGCCATGAGGCGAAAGTGTCTCATCTGTCCTAAGAGTTTCCCATACGGCTTCTGGGATGCATAATGAGATAAGCAGATACCCAACCAGCAGATGGTCAGAATTTATGTCAAACTAGGCATTTTTCAAGGTCAAGGAACACACAGGAAAAGGCATGCTGTAATTGTCTGTCACCTTTTTCTACAAAAATAAAACCTTGTCTAGAGATTATCTTGAGGCCAGAGTACACCCGTATGTGCTCGAGTTACACATTTACAGAAAAAACAAACAGTTCTGCTGTGTGTACTTGGCCAGTCACCTAAAGATTCAAAAGTATGACTGTGGTTCTCATACCACTACTATAATGGATACTCTGATTCAAGGCTTAATTTGTTTTCAGCTCAGGTGCAATGTCCATCCTTTTAAGTCCACAATTTGCTTTTAAAGTATCCCTTTGGTATTTGGCTAGGGCAACATGGCATTATAGTCATGGCCTAGTCTCCCAAATTAGCACTTTATGCACAGGGAACTGTATTTGCTGAAGAAAGGCAGACCAGAGAGAAGTGACTGGAAAAACCCATTACACCTGCCCAGAGAAGCGCTAGCGGCTGTGCAACAAATGGAAGGCAGAGCATGGTGCCGGTCAGCTAGTCAAGGAAACCCCAAACCACAAATTCCTGCTACTCTGCTGATGCAAAAAACCACACCACACAAACCAATTTTCTGAAGACTGCATTTTGAGTATCATAATATATATATGTGCATTTCATTTTTACAGATATAAACTCAGTTTATTTTTAACCTGTATTTAAATTTTGGAGGCTTACATTAAATTAAGGTAGCTTGTTTAATATCAATTGTAACAGCAGGTGACATTTTTATATAAAAACAGCCCAAAGGAAAAAAAAAACCCAAACATTTGATTTAAAAGACCTGACAACAACGACCTCAAGGCAAGATCAAAAAACCTATGGATTTTTGCTTTTCGAAAATAAAAAGGGGGCATTTAAGCCAACCCATCACAGCATCTCCCTGCTGGCTTCTTCATACAGTGGTTTTGGTAGTGGTCCCAGAGGGAACTGTATTTTGCCTCTCCAGCTAAAATACTAGTTACTATAGCAACTCTGAAGGAAGAAAATCGTGGCTTCAAAAATGGAAGATTGGCAAAACTTCAAATGCACTGTCTGGATTAGGCAGACAACAGCACACACGAATGGTGGGAGTGCAAAAAGAGGAGGAAGGAAATGCAGGAGTAGCGCACCTGCACTACCATGTGCTGTGGGAAGAACATTTTTCAAAATTGGGGAAACAACTGCATTCACAGATCATAGTTCGGATTAGCCAAATTAAATTGTCTTTTTAATAGATTGCATATATAGATATTTCATCTACACGTTTCAATTGACTCCTTAAGGGCAGAACTTCACATCTTATTTACCTGCTGCAGAGAAGATAACTTTTTCCTCAGTGCTTACAGTACACATTTGTATCCAAATTTCACCTTGTACAGTGAGATCTTTAAGAAAAACAAAGGACACAGAGGATGTTGCTTTTTTTTTTAGCAGCAATGAAATATCACTAACCCCTTTTTACATAACCCAATTCAAGTCACAACCAGAGGTGACTGCACCACAAAGTCACCAAATACAAAACTGCTAATTAATTTTAAATTAATAACTTGAAATTATTTCCCCCAATACATCCCTTATTTTTTATTTTTCTTAATAAACAGCAAACATTTTGCTATTTTTGTACATAGGCTAGCAGGCTTGTTTCAATATGAAAGTGCTAATTCATTTACAGATTTATCAGTTATGTAGTGCTACATTAAAGTGTCCAATATTCTACATATGAACAATCTTGATAAATGGAAATGATTAAGATTAAGTAAGGCTATCTGATTACCTTATCTTATTTACATTAAAAGAAGAGACACCCAATAGGAGGGGAGAAAAGGGAAATAAATTGGGCAAATACTTATACCGCCACAGGTGTAAAAATTAGGTCTGCCTTCTATCTTGTACTATAAATGAGACATTTTTAGTAGTCCTGCAGCCCATACTTATTTTTTTCCTCAGAAATAGAAAAGCTGCCTTCATGACATCCCCTCTTGATTTCCGATTTCCAAAGTGTGTCATTTGAAGCTTTAAATTCTGATTCTTCCTATCTTTTTAAAAAAAAAAAAAACAACTCTGGTTTGCTTTCCAGTATTAGGTTGTATGATCAGGTCCCGCTTCTGGGGCTTTGTCCAATCTATTTATTTATCAATTAGTTTAGAGTGAGTTGTAGATAATATGAACCAGTTCTGGAACCACTACTGGGAGGAACACAAGCTCTTCACTACAATCACACAGTAGCAGGAAAAGTGAGAATTCAATTCATTCCTGGGGCAGGGCCTCCGAAATTAAATGAAGTTGGCACAACTGGAGCATTGAATTTGTATCCTCCATGCTTTTCAATCATTTTGGATTCTAAAACAAAACAAAAAAAACAGAGAAAGATGATATTTTAGTGCACGTGTAGAGGGAAAAATAGATTAAGATTTTGCGACTGATCATTTTGAGTCTCTCTGAGATACAAATATAATATGGGGTTATCCAAGAAAGTTAACCAGCACCCATGAAGTGGAAATGTGCAAGGCCCAAAACAACAGAAAAATTTCTCAATATTGTCATAGCTATGCTTAAATGAAATCATATTTTAAAATCCCCACACTTTAGCTTTTGGACATGAATATGCAATATTCACATTTCAGAAACAGGACTTGAATGAATACCGGATTCCTAAACTTGGTAACAGGCAGCCAGGTCTTTGATTAACATTAATAAGACTTTTTGGTCAAATCAATAACAGAGCACATGTACATGAGAAGCAGCACACAGCTATCAGCTACCATTTTCAGTGCTCCTATCTCCAATAAACAGAGTAGGCAGAAATAGCCACTGAAGCAGCAGAAACAAGATCTTAGTATACGCGTATTTCCATCCCATACCCAATCAGATAATTTGAAGTTTAGGTTATTAGACCATACAATGTAATTTTAAGAGACAACTACCAATTTTATCAACCAAACCATAAGATCTTTAGGCATTTTAGGTCCACATATCCATCACTGTAACTAACAGATATAGTTAAACTGCCTGATTTTACTAGCTACATATTCCATTCTTCAAATATGACTTAAGACTGGTTTTTACAAGCTCTAATATATACACAACTGAAAGTTAGGTTGGTAAAGAACAGACAGAAATGTGTACTTTTATTTACCTTACTACAATCTAGATAATGCAGAAGAACATTTATATTATTACCAGCTCAAGATAACACTTATTAATGTCTTATTTCCAGTCTAAGAGCTTCCTTCTGCCTCAAAATAGTTGCAATCTCTCTCTTTCTGGCAATACAGGACAGCCTGTATTATCTAGAGGGTCTGCGTTTTGTCTCTGTTTCATGTTGTCATGGCTAATGAAGTATGGAGGGAAAACATGACCTGGGAATTGCTTTTTTCCCCAATCCCAGCTCCCCTAGTACACAGAAGACAAATCTCTCAGACTACAGAAATTCTTTAGCTACATTAATGAGAGAATTAAATTCCAAATCTTTCTAGCAGGATGTCCCCAGGTATGGTAGGCAGCCTAAATGGAGTATCAGTATGTTCTGACAGCATGCACGAATTTCCTGTAAGGTTCTAGTTCCACGAGTTAAACTTCACAACCTAAACCTAACTTGCTCTATGAATAAAAAGAACATTCTTTTCCATAAAATGCACAGGTATTTTTCACATTGGTATGATGTCTAATGCTTGACAGGGGTCACAAAAAATGGTATTTTCTAATCATTAAAAGTGCATCATTCTGGACACTTACAAGCTTTGTGAGGTAATTTAGGCTGGTTTCTGACAGAAACTATTTATAAAACATGCATTCTTACTACATCATTTTATTGAAAGATTTCTCTACTTCTATTTTGAAACACCTTGTTATTATTGCTTGATGAGATCCAGGATATGAGACTGATGAACTGATCACTGAAAATTCAGCCTGGACTTTACAGAGTAACAGATACTGGCTCTCAAACACCTGGGAGAACTTGAAAAAATAAACAACTGAAAATTTGCCCACTTCCTACCTATTTGAACCTGTAGGATCTGTATTGAAGAATAACAATCTGAAATATTTAATAAGCTTAATGATGTAGCTTTATAAATCGATAGTACTTCCCTAATTTGGTATTTCCCACTGAAAGAATCATTGTCTATCCCAGCTGGGCTAGGTCACATCAGGAGATAATTTATTAGACACTTAATGTTTGTTACCATATCTAGAGTTCATCCAGCTTTAGGTAGGCAAATTAATTGTTTTCAAATCCAAGCAATTACGACAAATACACTTTTATTTACTTAGCCACTTCATTAAGACGTTTCTATCATTCCTTATGCCAGTGGTATGCCATACAATTTGTGCACCTGACAGTCTTAAGAGATTTCAAACATTTCTGGCATATAAAACAACCCTGCCTTGATGAAGACATTACCAGGCTTGAATTAAAGGCATTCGCTGTATCATGCTTCTTGAGCACATAAACAGCATTCAAACAGCAAAAGAAACAATTAATGGTATAAAGGGGGAAAAATACCATGTGCTGCCCGCCTCTGATCTGCCAGAGTTGCTATATCCTGCAGTTGTTTTCTTTGTTCTTCACTGAGACCCTGTGTCAAAGCTTGGTACCACACAGGATTACGATTCTGAATCGCTGCAACAGAAAATATAAGCAAAAGGAAAGTGTTCATTAAAATGTTCTGCAATTCAAAGCTTACTAACTCCCTGCTGTTTTCAACAGGTTCTTTTTTTTTAACTTTTTCAACAGGTTCTAGTTTACAATGGTATACACTAAAGTTAAGTTAAAATTTAACTAGTTGGCCATGAAAGGAAATAGTTACTTACTCTGAAAAATTGTTTTAAATATCTGATATTCATCAATAGGATTATCTTCATCATCAATAATTGTGGAATAGCCTTCCAAAGCAGTCTCTTCAGCATCATCTTCTTCCCAGTCTTCATCATCTCCATCTTCACCAGCCTGTTTTGCTAGAATTTCTAGATACTCTTGACCATCTTCATCAATGTCATCTTCATCACTCCCCAATTCCTCTGAGGTAAATATCACCAAAAAAAAAAATTATCTCAATAGTAAGAACTCTTCAGGCTGATTACATGAAACTGGCAATGAACTGGTAACAGCAGAGTGCAGACCAAAAATGGGAAACTCATTTAACTCCTCTCCCAGTGTCATGGCCTCCCCCACTTCCTCCCAACATGCTTCCCTTGCTTACACCAACTGTGTAAGTGGGAATGGAAAATTTTATTGTCACAAAAATCTATTTAGAAAAATGTATATACTGATTCTTTGGAACTGCACTTGATAAAACTTTAAGCAAAGCAATATTCATGTTCCAAACAAAGTTTGAAATTATTTGATGAAAATACTTTAAGTGCACATTCAAAAGAGCTGTTACAAAGAATGCTTAAGTAGTACAAAATGTAACTGTGAATTATGTCTAATGAGACTAGTCTGGACGGTCCACAATTCAACATCAGGGATCAAAATAGATATATGGAACACAACAGATATTTCTTTTGAGTGTGGAAAACTGTTCAGACAATCACTCACAGAGACACCAAGGCTGATGACAGAAAAATAAAATAGGGAACAAGAACTAAAAGCTTAAGCAGAGAACAGGGAAAGGAGGAAGAAAAGTAGTACAGGGAAGTTGTAGGTCATTTTGGATTTTATATGAAGAAGATGACAAAAGATGTGAGAGTTTGTAAAATGACAGTATGAAGGAGAAAGTCTAGAAAGGCTGATGAAGTTGAGATTACATTAGTACAGAAGGTGTGTGAGGAAATCATAAGAACTGTCATTCTCAATATAAAGGTAAACCAGCAGAAGCTCATGGGACAGTTTATAATATACAGTCTAAACCATACAATGAATTAGAAGAATTCCTGGCCAGGCCCAAAGAGTTGTGGTAAATGGAGTTAAATCCAGTTGGAAACCAGTCATGAGTGGTGTTCCCCAGGGTTCAGTGCTGGGTCCAGTCCTGTTCAATATATTTATCAATGATCTGGACAAAGGGACTGAGTGTACGCTTAGAAAGTTTGCAGATGACACTAAGCTGGGTGGAAGTGTTGATCTGCTCGAAGGAAGGGGGGCTCTGGACAGGCTGGATTGATGGGCTGAAAACACCAGGATGAGGTTCAACAAGGCCAAGTGCTGAGTCCTGCACTTGGGGCACAACAACTCCATGCAGCGTTAAAGACCTGGGGAAGAGAGGCTGGAGAGCTGCCTGGAGGAGAAGGACCTGGGGGTGTTGGCTGACAACCAGCTGAATATGAGCCGGCAGTGTGCCCAGGTGGCCAAGAGAGCCAATGGCATCTTGGCCTGTATCAGGAACAGTGTGGCCAGCAGGATCAGGGCAGTGATTGTGCCCCAGTACTCAGCACTGGTGAGGTCACACCGTGAGTACTGTGTTCAGTACAAGGACACTGAAGTGCTGGAGCACGTCCAGAGAAGGGCAACAAGGCTGGTGAACAAGTCCTATGAGGAGCAGCTGAGGGAATAGATGTTGTTCAGCCTGGAGGAGGCTGAGGGGAGACCTCATCGCTGTCTAAAGCTACCTGAAAGGAGGTTGTGGCGAGGTGGGTGCTGGTCTCTTCTCACAAGTGACAAGTGATAGGACGAGAGGAAATGGCCACAAGTTGCATCAGGGGAGGTTTAGACTAGACATCAGGAAAAGTTTCTTCAATGTCAGGCATTGGAAGAGCTGCCCAGGAAAGTGGTTGAGTCGCCATCCCTGGAGATGTTTAAAAGATTCTATTATCTATGACTCTTACCCCTCAACTCAAATGGGCAACTCCTCAGTAACAATTCCCTTCAGCAATGACAGTATCCATACACAGAAGTTAGCTTTATAGTACTTTGAAGAGACTCAGCCTAGGAAGTTAGTATTTAAGAGGGACCAGGAAGTCAGATATCCTTGAAAGTTGTTAAAAGATATCCAGTATTCACCTTTTGATTTTTGGAATTAGGGAACTCTGAAGAATTCCACAAGGGAACTCAGTACCTCCATCAGAAAAAAATGAAAAATACAAAGTAACAGCAATGTTTCAGTTTCTGTACCTGTTTCCTCATCTTCTTCAGCTTCATCATCATCATCGCTGTCATTTTCATGCTCTGCGTGACAGGCATAGGCCCTTTTCAATCCATTAAATAAAAGGATAAAAGCTGGCAGGATCTGGCCAGCAACTTGATTTAAAACCTGTGGTATTTGCTCCAGATCAATAAGAGCACACAAGCCAAGCACACACATCTTTCTATCATGAAGCCTACAAAACAAAAGAGTAAAAAAGGTAAAAGTTTTGTTATGATTTACAAGCAGGTAATATAGAGGCGAATCAGAGCATAATCTTCAAAATTAGTAACACTTACCCCAAGAAACAGTCCACATCATTAAGCCACTGTGTTATGAAGTGATTAGTGACAGGCTCCACATTATTGGGAAAACGAAGATTTTCCAATGTATTTAATAGTAAATGAGGATTGTAATACAAAGCAGCTATGGCAACCTGGAGGCACATTGTTCGCAGTTCACTTGTTTTCACTTCTCTGGTCAATCTTTCTAATGCAGCTTCCACAAATAAGGGTATGCACTGAAGAATGAGAACCATTGCAAATTTAATGATCAAAAGTAAATTTTTTAGTTCTGTGTTTCACAATAAAGTTGAGAAATGGCGTAAAACCAGTCTGGCATATAAATACAGGGAATATAAAATGGGAATAATTTTTAATTGCCAACAGAAGTCACATACAAAAATGAAATGAAAAGGTGAAAAGATTTAATCTACTCAAGCACATGGATTTTGTGACATTATGTACAGTAGATGTAATTTGTGGTTCTATAATCTTGTGTTTTAAAAACGAAAAATAGAGGAAATGAAGTTCAGAAAAATCAACTTGGTCTTTTTTAATATCCACAGCAAAGTCAAGAGATATTACTAACATTCCAATAAAACAGCTATTCAAAGGAGTAGTCTCTACAGAGATGCCACACTGAAAAAAAAATCTATAGGAGACTTTCTTGCAAATAAATTAAAAATTGGAGTTTCCAGAGACGGTATCCACAAGTATTAGAAAGCATCCAAAAAAACTTTTAGATTCTTCTAAAATAGTGCTCCTCCAGATTCACAAGAACACTTTACATTGAGTTTTGCAGTGTCCTAAATTCTGAGACAGAATGTGCAATAACTGTCTCCGCAGTCCTGTTAACTACGCAGTAGGACTTACAACACTGAAGTGGAAGACACAATTATTAGTTCCACTACACAAACCACTTGGAACAGAACTCATGATAATACATAATGAATTATTATTTGAAAATAAAATATTTTTAAAGTATTAGTAATAGCGACCAAAGTTGTTACCAACCTGATCAATGCCACGCCCTTTACACTGAAGAATAATTACTTCTAACAGCTTTGCTGCATGACATTCTGCGTCTTCTCCAGCAACTCCTGTAAGGACCTGAAAAATAACAATTACTGCTGATGATATCCCTTCAAGAAGTATTCTATATACTGCTTTATTTTGAAAAGCTGATATAAATTTGCCCACTCTTAGAATTCTAACGCAAACATCCATCAGTGAAGCAGCCAAATCTACAGCAATGGTTCCAGATCACAATTAGAGACTGAAACATTGCTGAAGGCAGGTAAAACTAATCTACATGTACAAATATTCAATAACTCTATGGATGCAGAGCTCACAACAGTAATTGTATAAGCATCAGCTACTATTTTGCGAAGGTTTGTTTCCATACACAAAACAAAACAGAGAGTCTTATGCGTTCGTGTACTAAATTTTGTAAAAGTTATATTTACAAATTTGGGATGTCCAGTGGGAAACCACAATGCCTAAAACTTCTGTATTAAAGATTTACTGTGCTCAGCTACTAAACCAGTAATCACTAGTAATCAGTTATACTAGGGCAATTTTCTTTTTTATATATATAAAATGTTCAAGTGTTTACAAGCAGCCTAATCAGCCTGGGTGCAACTTATTTTCAAATAAAGGCTAGCAAGAGTTATTCACTATAATATTTAAATATCTTAGAAATAATTACTTGGGAAATACCACGGTCAGGGTAGCTGACAGTTCACCATAGTTCTTAAACACAAATGATACACAGAAATTGAAAACTGCGATCCTCACAGATAAACAAAGTCCTGCTGGCAGCTACCTATAAAACACAGGAGCTGAGAAGCTGAGTTAAATACAGAAACACTGCCTGAAAGTAACTGCACTGAGTCAAAACAACTGCATTCTGTTCCCAGCTTTCATCACTAACTTGGCATGAACTTGGGAAAATAAATGCCTATTCGCATCCCTCTACTTTCCATCCCTACTCAACTTGGTTTAGCTAATAGATTTAAGATCTTTAGCTTGCATACAGTATTGTGCTATCCTAGCCGTAATGAGGCTACAAATCTCAGATAAAAGAAGCTATCAACCATTGGCAATGTGCATACACTTGTTTTGCATGCCCGTGTGCACAGCATATTATGCAAAACATGCATGCACCAAACCCTGGGGTTTTTAATCTGCTTTTGTTGTCTATAATTTATTTTTCCCTCTTAGAAAAAGCATACACCTGAAATTTGATGCAACCTCTTTAAATAGCTTTGCAATAACTTAATAATTTGTGGAATCACAGAGGATGTTAAATAGCATAATTCTTTAAGAGCAGATGTCAAAATTCTTCAGTTGTACAGCCTGCTGTTGTGGGAAAAGTGCCCAGTTTAGCAGTGTATTACTTCAGAGATCACAGGTTTTGTTATGACAAAGGGATCTACTTACCTTCTTGCACATACTGTAGATCATTTCAAGATACTTTGTGTCTGACAGAAGTGTATCTGTATCGACAGTAACATAATTATGCAAAAGAGGCATCATGTCTGTATTAAAAGAAGAAAGATCACAGTCAGATATTGTTGGCATGTTTTGTTAGACAAGCTGTTAAAAATCACACTGAAATCTATGTATTAGTAAGGTAATTACTGGTTTTGCTCAATGTTTGTCAAGATAAGTGTGCATCTAGTCATAGATGCCTTAGCAAAACAGTCTACCTGCAGCAATATCAGAATAAAATACTTCAAGCATAACCTCACTGCAGTGATCTCCTGACATTTCAATCAAGATGCAATTCACTGTATGGTTGAAATCACATATACAAAACCATCTGTTTTTCTGAATTATTTGTATTACTTACCAGTAAAATAATCAAAGCCATCCTGCTGAAAGACTTCAAAAACAAGAGGAAGAAGCTGCCACATTTGTGCAGAAACTTGTTGACAGGTCAGACTATGAGCCAAGGAAAATATCTCCTCATAGAACTCTACAATAAACAGAATCTAGGTGAATTTAAGGCCAATCACATACACTTCAAAAAATAAGCCAACAAGAGTATAGATACCTAATACATGCTGCTGCAAAACTGTTCCAATAACTTGTAAACAGATCCCTTCCAGCTGCTGGGTAATCTGCAAAAAGGAAATTTATGACTGTTTTCAAAACTTTAGTTGAAATTAAACAAATTTCAAATAAATTACTTAAAGCAGTTTCTATTTAGACAGTTCAGTCTTCTAAAAAAATTGTAATTTATCACATTTTAGAGCACTAAATGTGCAAGAACAGCACTCTTAGCTAAGTATTTGTAACACAAATATTAATACAAGGTGGGTTTGGAATGTTCTTTGAATATTGGAAGAATCTCATTATAGGGAATCTTTTAAAAAAAGAGAACTGTGGCAGTAACCCTGTGCAATAGTTCAGTCCCATTAAAACACGTAAGTAACTTTATATATCACAGGGGTAAGCAGTGGAAGCTGCAGGAAGTATTTGCTCTTCTGGAAATGTGAAATTTAAAAAAAAAAACACCTCAAACCAAACTAAATACCAAACCACCTCCCAAATCTAGCTTCAGATGTTCATATGGTATGTGGACAATCAGCCTGAAGGCTGCTCTACCAGTTCAAATGCTCTTCCCAATTAATATTTATTATTCCCTGGAACAACTAACAAAACCATCATGAACCCGTTTAGGGCACTTACCTTGCATAGGGACAAGTAAGGGCCGAGTTCCTGGTCTTAGCTATGCAGAACAGGATTTGAACCTAACCAGCTAAATACCGTATCTCTTGGAACACTGCACATCACGTATGAGAAGTCTCTAAATATAAATGTTTACTGGTCAACGATTTACACTTGAGTTCCTCAGGGCTAGCATATTGTTACACTAACTTTTGTTTAGATAGCAAGAATTCACTGACAAAATCAAGTAGATTATAAGCTTGCGGAGCAGCTGTAGCAACAAGGAAATGTGCCGAACTGATCCTCGGTTTATTGCATGGCAGCACCAACCTTGGGCATTCATATCATGCTGCTTCCTTAGAAAAGTCATAGAAGCATAAGGTTGGAAGAGATCTCTGAGACCATCGAGTTCAACCATGCCTGTCTCCCTACTAAACCATATCCCTAAGAGCCCTGAGAGTACAGTTTATTACTGAACTGTTCAGCTTCTAAAAAATTATAATGTATTTATCAAAAAACAGCAGTTGAGTTTGTCAAGAAGGCTTCTAATCAGCAACCTGTTTTCTGAACAAGCTGTACTCTGGACAGAAGTTAGTCCATTCAGTACAACAAAACTAAATAACAGAAGTTTTCATCCTACAGGAGAATTCTACAGTGCAGATTAGACAGGTAAACAGAACCATCATTGAGGACAGCCACAACAGCTGTATTTACAGACACTGATTCTGTTGTTGTAGAGAGCAAAGTCAGCAGAGTCAATGTTCAAAGCTAACTGAAGTTTTATCTATGAGGGGCAGACCTCATCATATCAGACTTTTTTCCAGCTGAGCTGACAGAGTTCCAACTGTTAGAGAGAAGTAGCTCCACCTATTAGAACAAGAACCTAGACTCTTCTGGAAAATACTGCATCAACATTTAGCTTTATTACTGCATATGGTGTCAGAAATGTGATCTGCTCTTTTACAACTTCATTGCATGATAAGTACTTCACTGCTTACTGTTTTAAGACATTTTTGGCCTAAAGGATAGTTTCTCTGATAATGTCAAGGACAACGGAATTACAGAACTTTCAATGTCTCAGACAATACGTATTGGCTTTAAAGTAATTTTTACTTACTTCCTTGTGATCTTCAACTACACTGAGAAGTGTATCAATAGTATTCAAGATACCCATTGCTGTCACTGCTTTGTCATCACTGCCTTCTTCCTCTGGTCCAGTCTGGATCACTTGGTTAAATGTCATTGCCTGCATGTAATAGCAAAAAACAACCCATAAAACGTCATTTATCAAGGACATGTTTGGAGACAATTGTTAAAGTCTGGTATCCTACACAATTTAAGGAGAACTTCTGCTGAGAAAACATCTATGAATATTAGAAGGTGACTGCTTCATCCCAGAGTTGTATTCAAGATGGATAAAACTTGCATGCTAAGCCAATTGAGCTATTATCCTTCATCCATTCATGAATAAAAAGACAAAAATTATGTTACTTTCCATGCAAAATAATACATTTTCTGTTTTTCTGACACAAGGTTTAATTGGTAGCTGAACTTGACTGGACCATTTTTGTAGGCATTCCCAGAGGACAGGTTAACAATTTAGTTTTAACTCCAAGGCAAGGGCCTTAAATTGGGGTGAAGCACGTGCATTCTTAACCCTATCAGGAGAAAAAGAAAATATGTATAAAGATTTCTCAAACATTTCTACAATCGTTCTTAGAAAGTTCCATTTAGTTCAAGTTATGAAGCCACTTTTGAGGAAAAAAAAGAGTCAAAATGTAGAAGAAGATTACTTGTATCAATGCACTTAAGCAGACCAGAATAACTACAGCTATTGACTGACGGACAACTTAATTTTAAATAGTAATCTTTCACATATGAAACATCCTCCTAAATCACCAAAAAGTCTTACCAAATGCTGTGTCATTTCTACTGCAATTGGGGTAACTTCTTCACTATATTCACATATCATCTTCTGAATCACATTAGTAAGATCATCGTTTTCAGTCTCTCTTATAATATGAAGTAAAGCTTGCATTACAGGTCTAATGAATGGAGTAATATATTCTTTAGCTGTAAAAGAAGCGGAACTTTTAGGTTTTTGAGATTGTAAAGTCAAGAGTATAAGAAAGTCAATATATACTTTATGAATATTTCCTGTTGTGGCATTAATATGCGAAAACCATGGGTGGTATAAATAATTACAGCAATACTACCTATCAGAACAATTTTTCTATAAAAATGTATACCAAGAGGATCACAGCTGAATTATGAAAACCTGAACTCTACAGTCTGTGGAATGCAGGATTATTTACCAATGCAAATTGTAATTGAACGGGAATGGGTACACGCACATTTTTGTCACAGTAGCCAAAGTATTTGATACAGAATTTAGGTTTGCTTTGCAGCTTTTATGCCAACTTCAGGAATACTAAGTAATGTAAAGCCTGACAATTTTTTTTTTAAAAGTAAGTAGGACCATGAATGAATGTAGGCTGAGGCAGATATGCTTATATTGTCACTGTATTTTTGATTCAATGCTTAGGTGCTGTAGAAATTTATTGTACCATGAAATTGTGATGTTGTTTATAAAAAATATAAAATTTTTCAGTTGGAAAATTACACTAAGTGATTACAAAGTACAATTGCAAGAAGTAAATTAACATCAGGAAAGAGAATAACAACGTTCCCTGACCACTGTAATATTAAATTTTGCTGTAGCGGGCTACCTTTCTCTTGGTTACTGATCAGAACTTGAAGTGCTATTGCAGCTTCCACTTTTACAGGCATTTCCCTGTCATCTATCAGACACCGTCTTGTGAGTTCTAAGGCTGTCTGAAGATTCTGGTCACTCTTAAATTTGACTTCACAAAAATAATGAAGAACCCAACAAGCCTGAAAAAAAAGACAATGAACAAAACCAGAATTACAAAACCTACAACTACCCAATAACCTACACAAATTATTAAATCTGAAGTACAACTACTATTGAATAAAGCTACTGTAAAATGTTTTAAAAGATGATGTTTGAGAATGTGGAGGCTGGCCAGTGGGAGACTTGTCCTTCAGACATCACTAGACCAGTACTATGATCTCAAGTTCCTCTTTGGCCACATGTTTTGTGTGAGCAGTACAGTCTAAATGCAGAACACAAATAGACCATACCACCAGTCACAGATGGAAAACTATGCACACAGTTCTGCAGCCACTTTAAAAACACATAGCAGTTATTTACAAACACACATAAAGACTGACACTAATCTCTGAAATAAGCATACAATTTATCACAGAACAGAGTGCATTTATCAGAGGGAAAAATTTAACAAATATTTCTGAACTCTTCAGTTGGAAGAAACCATGTATCTTACAGTAAATCTTACACTTTCTTACCCGTGCTCTCATGTAACCCAGCTCGCTGCTGAAGAGAGGGAACACGTGATTCTGCAACATATATTCCATCTGATCTTTATATATCTTCTTCTGCCAGAATATGAAGAGAAACACATCAGTTTAAAGCCTTATGTAAAAATGCATTTCTAATTGCGTAAAAAAGGTCACATATGAAAGTGTGAACAGCATAACAGAACTCTCAGACTTCACCTTTATTGAAGTCCACTAAGCCACAATTAAATCCCATATTAGTTAATAAATATGGATCCTACATGGACTTTTATAATTTTCAGCCAAAAAAATGATACTTTTTTTACTGCCACTGACTCCTACAAACACCTTTTGCTTGGTCATACATTCTGGTATCAAAAGAAAAAGTGGTAGGGAACTTCTCAGAGCTGTAACCCAAATATATGTCTATACCTTGCATCTCTGTTGCTACCATTCTAATCGAGAAATGTTGCTAATTTCACGTAATTTCCTCTCTTCTACATGCAGAAAAGATCTCATTAAATCAACAGCCTCTCACTGAGTGGATTTGCTTTTCCTTCCAACCACAAAAAAAGAAATGTAGTGAAGTGTAGTGCAGGAAATGGTGTAGCAACCCTTACTAGAAGCAGAGAACTTAAAACTGAAAAAAAAATCATCTAAACTTGGACATACCCCTTAATAGAATTTGTGTAATTAACTGTTTCGGTTTTTGTTTTCAGTTTAAGTTCAACAACTTAAAAAATCTGGCAGTGATTCCAAAACTTGTAAGCCCAAAACTTATACTCATTTTTTCTAAGACACTATGTATGAAAAAAAGGAAATAAGGAAAAAAAAAGAACCACCAGATTTGTAATGCTTACTTTTAGGAGAATTTCAGCCAAAGAACCGATCATATGTAAAGCACCATCCTTCTTACGAGGATCAGCATTTGGCTCCGTAAGGATCTGATAACAAAAGCCCATTGTCTTCTGCAAGACCTAGATTACATGTAAGATTAGTCAAAGTATTTCCATCAATTGTCTCAGGTACCATTCTCAGTGCTCTGAAATGCTTAAATCTTTATCCAAATTTCAGATTTGGAGCAGATTATTCATGTTTTATGCCTTTATTATAAACACACAACATTCTTGATAAATAAATCCTAGGGGAAATGGCAAATAGAAAAAATCAAGTAGGCCAGTGCTAAATAAATGATAGTAATGATAAATTTTAGTGTACTTCGATATGACATAGAAAGCGGAGAAGCAGAACTTTTATAAATAGTTCTTTCAGCAAATAAGGACCATAAGCTAAATCTAGCTAACATATTTAAGTAAAATCCTTGAACAGCTTACCTCTTTCCTTTTACTACATGATGTAAACAGTAACGTCTGAGCAGCAGTTGTTGGAGAAATGAAGTCTTCAAATACATCTATTAAGTAAACATAAACCAGCTGTAAATTTCATTCCTGTACTAGAGCTCATGATCCTAATGTAATTTAATGACTGTTATGGTTTGAGTTAATTGGGATGGCTCCTGACTCTGGCTCCACCTTAGTCTAAAGTAACTACATTTTCTGAAAACTAACTGCATGCCTTTCAGACAGTTTCTCTCTAGAAGTGATAATATAGAACATTGGTATGCAGAAAGGCCAATGTTTATATTTATTCCTCTGGTAACAAAGGCCAAAAAAGGCTGCACCTTCAGAGAGGGGCTGACAGGACAGGTGACCACAAACTGACCAACAGAATATTCCATCCCATATATATCATACTCAGTATAAAACTGAGAGCTCACAAGGGTCTTGCTCTCTTCTGTGATGGTTGATGTCCGGCGAGGACCTCATTGTCTGATAGCTCCTGACCCTGCATCTGTGTGTCCCTGAATCCAGTTCCTGAGTTCAGCTCCCTCCTAGCTGTGGACTCATTCCTGTGTGCCTGCTCTATATCGTTTGTGGTGACGTGCAGTCACTGAGGGGTAGGGGTGCAATCTCAGATATTTGTACATATTTCATTACTGTGTAATTATTATAATTTCATTAAAGCTGTAGTTTTCGTTTCCAATCTGCAAGTCTTTTCCCTCTCATTTTCCTTTCCCCTTCCCCCGGGGGTGGAGGGGAGGAATTTGGGAGCTCAACTGCACGGTTCTTAGCTGCCAAATTTAGCCCAGTTGGGGCTAAACTGTGACAATGACTTAAAAGGAAACAAAAGAGCAATAGTTTTCCTTTTTCAGGTGGCTAATCATACTTTATTAATACAGATATTTCAATACCAAACAATGGTAATGAATGGTTGGAGATTTCTGATACAAGGTTTACCTTTGTTGTGATCACTGCTCTACGTGTCTAAATTGAAATCGTATATCTTATGAGATAAATCTTGTGTAGCAGTACAAGAAGACACAGCGGTCAGGTTCTGGCATACACATTATTTGCTGTGCAGGCAAGCACACAAGTGATTGAATTAAAAATGCTTAGTTCCTTATTTCTCAGAGCCTTGTATGATAGCTGTACTGTTTACAGGCCTCTGATCTGAGGGATAACAAACTCCCAAAACCCATCAAGATTACTTGCTCTAGCCACATAAAAAAAAGAATTTGTTCAGGAAGTCTAAATTATCTTTCTCACCCAGCCTGAAAGGACAGCATACTTATGGTAAACCCCAACAACAAAGTAGCAAGCCACAGGAGATGAAATTAGACAAGTCTGGAACAATAGGCGTACTTAATACTTCATCTACCATCACACTAAATCTGTTCTGAACAGTGCCACGTGTGAAAGATCGTATGAAGACTGGGGCCCAAAATACTTGCTGTTGTAAAGCACCAACTTTTAATAAAATTAACCTTATGTAATTGTTGATAGCAAGAGCTGGACTGTTTGATTTATTTAACAAAAACATTGTAACTGTCGAAATTGGCTATTTTTTCAAGTTCAGAATTGCCTGTTGACTGTCATTTCCACCAATATATCCAAGTTAACTATATGAAGTTATATTACTTGGATAATACGAACTGGTTTTCTCTCTTTTTTTCTTTTAAAGATTAAAGCCACCTCTAATTTCACAAAACACTATAAAAATTCCATCTTTGTGTGAATTCGTATTTTAACGAGTAGATTTCAAATTCTCACCAAATTTCATGCGAATATATTCATATGGATCTTCTTGCCAAAGCTCTTCATCAGCATCTGTATAGCACATCAATGGAAAAATAACATCTTGGATAATACCCTGCAATCAAAAAAAAGAGTTGGAAACAGGCTAGCACCACTAAATCAATCTGTTCTGTCCCAGCTTTTGACAGATTTTGTCCATCCTGTCCCTTCTCATACAAAATGATAACATTCTAAAACCACCTGAACATATGGGATTTTATGTGCTGCCTTATAAAAAGAAAAAAACTTTTAACTTAAGACAGAGCTTCAATAATGTGCATCTATTACTGTTGCTTTGGGTGGTGGTATGTGGAGATGATTCAGTGCCATAAATTCAATACTTAACATCATCTCCAAATTTGTTGTTTTGCTCTGTTATGCCGTAGTTCTTAATATATTAAAGCACAAAGGACTGACAGCAATAAAAACAATTAGCTGGCTTTGCTCACATACAAAGGTAAACTTCACCAAGCAGGCTTTAAACTCTTTCCACCAGCAATTTTTAACAGAGGTCCCTAAAACTTGAATTCTAGAAAGGCTAGAAACAGTGTACAAACTGACTAGTGTAATACTGAGTCATTTAAGTATTAAACCCTGAAAATGGTTTACTTGAATATGAGGTTTGAGATTCTTCCAGGTGACAGCATGTGACACTCCTTGATTGATGTAATTCAGTGTTTGCTGCAGAACTCTAGGAGCCATGTACTGCTTTTCCTTGTATTGATACAACACCTTCAGCAACACCTAAAAAAAAAAATTAGATCTTATCAATAGCTTATACTTAGCATAGAACATTCAAACCAGAATTCTACCCTCCCTCACAATCCTACACAAAATCCCTTCTAAATCCACTAGAAAAAAGATCCCTGTTTATTCACTAGGTTAAAATGAGTACTGACTAATCCTTCTACTAAATGTCATTGTTAGCTTTTTTAACAATTTTCAGCTCATATAAGATGCTGTACATTTTTTAAAAATACAGTCCTTTAATAAGACAAAATATACATGCTAATTCATCACCAACATGGCCCAGGGGACCTTTCCCTCTGAGGTTTCTTATTCCATCTTGCCGCTCTTCAGGGGTGGAAATTCATGCCTGAACACTTTATTGGTAAAATCTACACTCAGGCAGTCTGAGTCCTGCCTATGTGCAGCCTTACAGCAATGACACTATATGAAGAATGTGTCTGAAAAAATGACAAACTAGTCTCTCTGCCCTTTACTTTCTGGCCTCAATTCTTCTCCTCGTGTGCCATTTAGAGCTAGTCACAAGGATTTACATTTGTTAAAGTCCATGGCTTTCCATGAATAAAGACACGAAATGGACATAGGACCATTACAAGTAATTATAAATTCCAGCTCACTGGAAAGTTTGGTATTGGTAATGCAAGGGAGTTTCCTTGTAGCCCAATCCAGGTCATTGGCAACACTGCACCTTCAAGAGCAGCACCACCAGCTGGAGAAAGATGACAAATCCCATTTCCAGGGTTTCACTTAATTCTCCACATAAAACAATGTTTAAAAAATCTAGAACTCAAGGAACTGAAAAGATCTATCATTCTGTAATAGCACCAAGAAAACATTTTAGGAAAATGACACTCATTATTTTGAAAAGTAATTACAGAGGTAACATTTACTCCCAAAGGAGATGCCTTGCACTTGAGAGTAAAGAGGATGCCTTCATTCATGAAGAAATTCACAGCTTTAAAAAGTTTTATGCTCTAAACCAGTCCTCAAAGTTTTAGCTTCTCATGTTTCAAAGGTTCTCAGACTTAAGAAGTACAAGGTTTTGGTGGCATTAGATATTGACTTGGGATAGGAAAGCAAGAGAGAGCAAATGTTCAGACAGCTGTTTCAAGGATTATCAAAGAATATACACGTCAAAATTTCTTTTTAGTGTTATGTGAGCTAACTAAAGGAGAAAAGAATTCTTTGCAAAAATAATACCTTGAGTGACAGGTGTTTGTAACTTTCAAGATCAGCAAGACATGAGTACCTGGTAAGACTAACATGCCTCTTGAAGTTAAAACAATTAAGGACATTAATCATCAAAAAATTAGAGTCTAGCAAACTGGTAATAAAATTGATCAAATACATAAACAACTCTGCAACATATTTAATTCCTAGATGGTATAGCTTAAACGGAGACTTTACAGAAGTATTTGGGAAACTAATTAAAACTGCAATTTCCTGCTGTTTTACGCAGAGTACCTGACATTCTAAAGGCTGGCTTGCTTCATGAAATTTCAACACAAGCAAGAAAGAAGTGACCATCACTGTATTAACACCATATATTGAACTTCCATAATGCATGGATCTGAGACTCTGAGGCTCTGTGGCCTGTCACGACATGGTAGCAGCTCAGGAAAGACGTAAAAGATATAAATTAGGGGTTCTTTGTGCTAGGCAAAAGTAGTAAGCCTGGGTCTTTAGCAAACTAGAACATAACACAGGGTAATACAATATTCATTCTCAGTTGAAAAGCTTACACAGGAAGGTCCAGTTTGCTGGTGTATTTGAATTTTAGAAGGATCTGAAGGTTGGGGTGGGGTGTTTGTTGGGTTTTTTTTGGAGAGAGAGCGAGAGAAAGATTCTCCAGTGCAACAGGACAGCATAGCACACAGAAAAGCCAAAATTCATCAACAGTCAATGAAGGGATGGGGAGACACCTTTGGAAATGAGGACAAAGCAGAGGCCTAACAAATGATCTTTGCAGCCACACTACTTAAGTGTTTTGGTCCTCTCTTTTCACAAATCTAAGCAGTATCATGACTCAGATGCATTAAGGAAAGAAATTTAAAAGAATAGGAAAAGGTTTAAGAATTGCAGTGAGGAAAAGTAGGATGGGGGATAGAGGCTCCAGGGCAAATGAAGTAAATTCTGTAACTGTGCCAAGGAATAACCAAGCAGCAATGTTCAACCAAGGCTTACTGCTGGCTCATCAGGTCTTTCAAAATGAGAAATGTCTTGAACAAAACAGCTGCTAACACAAGGGGTAAGAATCAACCTATTCCAGCTAAGTAGCTCAGCCTGTTTTGCCCAAACTTAAAAAAAGTTTAGGTAGAACTAATGCTGAATGTACTGGATTTTTTAATTTGGTTGGTGACATGCACATGACAAAAAGATAGAGAGCAAATAAAAAGAACAATCAATGACCACTAATTATGACAATATTAGCAGTACGCTTCAAGTTTATAGTTGAACAGCCTGTAATACCATACCCATACATTTATCTATTACTCCTTTAATAAAAGGGTATCTACACTTTTGAGAGTACAGAAAACTCAGTCAAGCATATTATCAGAGTTTGTATTCTTCAGCTTCATATTTCACAGATTTCCAATTTTTGTAATAAAATACAAAAAGTTCAAATAACTTCCATAACATTTAGCTGAAGGATTCAATTTCTTAAGCATACATCCAAGATTCATCTTCTGCACAGAAGCAGAGGACAACACCTTAAAAATAATATTGCTGAACTAGTTATATTATTGTACAGGAAGAAACTGCAATCATTTTGAAGTCCTGCTTTTTAGCAATTTTTTTTGAAGACTTGAACTCCTTGTGCTTCCTAGATGCACTAAAAGTAAGGATCAAATTTGATTCAAAGAAAAAACATAAAGAAAAACTACAAAGTACTTTGTTGAACTGTTTAAATTTATCTTTTCAAAGACTTATTTGCCCATACAGTCTTTTGTCAGAACTTCATTTTATCTTAGAGGTGCAAAGCAGCAAGGTCGGTCTTAAAGAAAAGGCAATAATTATCTGTCTGATACCATCTACAAATATGAGCACCTCAGAAGATAATGATGACTCCATTTGTTTGAGTAGAATGCTGGGGTATATTTCCTAACACCTAATGTGGCAAATGTTCTTTCCCTTTCCATATGTTGGATAAACTTCAAAAAAATATGTGGTCAGGAGCTTTCCCTACTTTTCCTCTTATGAAGTTCTGTTATATGAGAACGTTTACTCTATTTACAGATGATCAATGCTGCATAAGTTACTTTCAGTGGGTTGTCCTATGTAGCAAATTAATATTTTCTTTAATCATTCTTTTCTTTTAACCCACAGATGTCAGCGCTTTCCATACAAACACGCTTAGAAAAAAAAACCAAGAGCAGCAAGAAGACTTTTCAGAAAATAGAATCTGAAACCACTTCTAACCCTGAATTTATCCTAATACCCCCCCCCACATTCAGTATTTCTTACTTGTTGAACACCAACAGCAAACGCCTTCAGGAACACTTCAGCAAACTCATTGTACTCCTTGGAAACATTACCAGGGCTTCCATACCTAGAATTAGAAGCAAATACGCAAATTCAAGGGTGTGGCAACATTACAGAGTTTAAGACTAATCATGTAAGAAAATACCTCTCAAAAAGTCTAGCTAAGATATGCAAAGCCCATTTCTTGCATTTCCACCAAGGCAACTCGGGTCTATCATCTTCATCAACTTGAAGGGTTTCCTTTAGGGAAAATAATAAATACAAAAAAAATATTTACCAACTATGAATATATAGCATACTTTGCTTTTAACCTGTCCTTTGCACTTCTAGTTTACAGAAGTATAAAATATAGCATATCCAAAAGTAAATCCTATGATACGAGGCATAAATGGTCAAGAAACCCTTGAAACAAGAAGCCAAAATGAGTTGGGCTATAATTTGAAAACAACAGAACTCCCATACAGGCAACATATTTTCAAAATTTGTCTGGTCTATTTAACACCCTATTTAATTTAAATATTTTCTTGGCACAAAAAAATTAAACTTTTTAACACTCTAATGAATGAAAAATATTTAAGCTTAAAAAGATAAATAGTCAAAAAGCTACTTACAGCTGGTACATCCCTATCAACAACAGTCTTCAAGATTTCTATCCATTCAGTCAGGTTTTGCTGATTTATCAACTCCAAAGGTAATGTGTACTTACAAAAAAAGGCAAAATAAATTTATTATAAATCAATTTGAAAATAATATTACTTTCAGTTTGAACTTTAGATTTTTCAAATCTTTGTCTATACTTAGCTGCCACATAAGATTAGCAAATAATTTGGTAAACCCAGCTAAAGAACTTAGCACAACCTAATCTATATTCTCAATATCCTCAAAGGTGCTAGAGATCTTTACTGCAATTGATTCTGCTTATGAAATTCTAAGATGCTAATTAAAATGATGTTACACCAATTTCTGAAGTGATTGATAGCATATTAATGGTTTCTTTCCAAACTGCTGCATTTACAATGGTAATTCTAATGTAGGCTGGACTCTACAATCTGTCACTTGAAGTGATTTTCTAACTGGATTTCTAGCAAACCCTTTACCTCAGAGGACTGCATGTGTAAATTCTATCTAATGTCAACCAGGAATAGCACTGTACAAAAGTAGAAGATACAGCACAATCAAGCATACCAAAACCGTGTGATTCATTCCACAGTCAAGTATTAGGGGAAATGATTCAGATGTCATCTAATACTGTTAATATTCCAGTCTTTTATTATTTTAAGGAAAAGCATAACACTTTAAACTAAATCACTGACCAAATATATACAAAGTTTATTTGTTACCTGGACAAGGGCATAAAATATTTTGAAGATCTGTTTCTGGATGAGGACAGACTGATCAGATGGATCATTCAAGAGCTGAATGAAACTGTCCTTCAGAACTGGTAGAAAATGTTGCATTGCAGCTATCAAAGGGCTCCGCTCCTCTGGTTTCTTATACCTTTAGATGAGAACAAACTAGTTTTGTAGATCTTTCAGGTAGTTTTTGAATTTTAGAAGTCCACCTTTCTCCAGCGCAGATAAAAGTACATTATCTTACAGTTCATAAAATATATATATTTTTTAAAATAGCTATTTCTTTTTAGAGAATTTCAAATAAAGCTATAGCCAGACAATATTACAATTAAAAGACAAGTTAGAGAACCGCTGAGCGTCAATTACTCTGCTACGTACCCACATTAGTTTTCTGCTGGCCATGCAGCCCTGTCAACTTACTCACTTCAAATACTACATACTGGTCACCCACACCATTACTAAAGTGAAAAGGGATCAGAGCACTACAAAAACAGCAAGAAAAACATACACATTTATTGACAAAATGGCAGAGGCTGCGCTAGGCAGTAAAATGCCAGAAAGGCATTTAGAGTTCACAATCTATCAAAGATACTTTGAGAAACTAGATCACTGAGAGTGAAGGAAATAAACTGTGAGGTCTCTCACATGGTAACATTTAATTTGCCCAAACCTAACAATTTAATATAGAATGTAGGCTTCAAGGCTATGTAGCAGACTCTGAGCAGGCTTTGATAGCAAATCCCCTTGACACAGTGCCTCAGATCTTCCCAAGCCGGTGTCAGTCCACCAGTTTGCCTACACTGAAATCAAGGCTCCATTTCCTTTCTCAAAACACTTCAAAATTCCTGAAAGGAAATGAAGCCACATATTGAAATCTTCCCCCCAACTTTTAACTTACAAAGAAGAAAGTCCTTATGGACTCAAGAGTTACCATAACAGAATGTGATCTCGCCCATACTAGTGATGGCAATAAATAAAATATCATTTTAAGGCTGTACAACTTTATTTTTTAACTGATTAATACTATAATACTCTTGGACCCTTGTGGGAGATTTTTGGGTTGGGGGATTGGGTTTTGCTTTGTTTTGTTTTAAAAACATTTTTGGGACACTTTTCACTAATAATAAAAATCAATGCTTAGCCTCTTAATCAGTGTCAATTTGCAGAAATATAAAATAAAGTCTACTCAATCTGCTGCCAGATGGCACTTTCTGTAAAAACTACTACAGAATACTGAGCTCCAAAATTCTATTCAATAATATTAGTTTCCCCGTACTTTCTGAAATAGAAACCTAAATATAAGTACTACATGTTGCTCAGGAAAACTCAGCTTATTATTTCTACAAAAGACAAAATTGGAAAAAAGCAGAAAAAATGACCCTGCAAAGAGCAGCCATTTGATCCTGATGTTGAAAAGCCCCAAGATATTACCTGCCGCATTAAGGAAAAAAAAATTAAATAACTAAAGATTCCTACAGCTCAAGCAGTAACAACTTGATCAAAGTCATAATGTTATGCAGACTTTTCCCCCAGAACGCTGACATCAGTAATTCAACAAATTTTACAGAGACCTGTTTGCACCTGTATTGTTATGCAATGAAACGTGCATATTCCTACATGATTTGTGAAACCGACCCTTGTTGACTTCACCAGAAAGCCAAAAGTGTAAACAGTTGCTGGTCTCAGCTAAAGTTTTCAAGCAACAAAGATTACAAACTGTTTCTTTAGTTATGCACAGAATGACTGTACTCATACCCAAACTCTTCCCTAAACAAGGATAGCTATAATCTTAGTACACTACAAGTGAACACGTGGTGTTTTATATTTCAGATTTCTGCTGTATATTTGGATAAAGATTTTCAATTTGAAAATCAAGTGGTAAATTAGTTTATTTTCCTTTGCTAAGAAGATTTGCCATTTTCAGCCACAGAAAAGACTCAGACATGGGATTCAAGGTCTTCATAGCACTCCTGTAAAAAAAGGATTTGAGAAACTGACAATCACCTGTTTCACACTAATTTACATAAAATTCGTGGTATTAGACAGTGAAATTTCTCGTGCAACATTCTAAATCAAGTACCAGAAATAAATGTTATGCAAAACTATGCTTTGAAAGAGTAACTTGTGGATTCCGTCAGTTCCACTACTACAACTCCCTGACTTCAGGATTGCACTTCTCTGACTCAGCTCAAACGAGTTTCCTACATGCCAGCAGCAGCTAAGCTTCACATAATTTCTCAAAGTGCAACTTTGACTTGAAAGAACATTCACCTGTATCCTAGCACAGTGCCTTGCAATAAAGATTTCCTGTGATGTGTTGGATGAGACTATCAGAATTTTCAGAAGGATCCTACTAAAGTCAGTCAGCCAATTCTGAACTTCCTAACATTCAAGATCTCACATTTTGAAACCTCTGTATGCTTACTGCCACTGATACCTAGAGTACAATTTGTTTAAGCGTCCAAAGCTTAAATAATTTTCTGGAGAAATCATGATTAGACTTTCTGGCTGCTATCAATCCATGGAAAGCAACTACCAAGCTAAGGCTTTAAACCATCCTCCTTTTACTGATCTCAAAACCTTTAATGAAGGTGAGTTTTCTGTAATTTCTTAGTAGAGAAGATCCATGAGCTAACACCTGCCTAACAAGCATTCAAAAATACTTCCCAGAATTAGATTTCTATCATCTTTGTGCAATCCTATGCGCAATTTTTCATGGTATAACATAAACACAGAATAAACAAAACCCACACGAATATATTAAGAAAAAACTTACTCATAGTTTTTCACAAGTTGATAGAGACAAAGAAGAATTCCGAGCCAACAAGCACTGTTGTCAGACTGAAGGTAAAATCCAATTTTCTCCACAACTGCAGTCCAGCGACTAGGATAGTCATGCTTGATAATATGGTGAATGCAAGTAGTAAGCTGTACTCTGGAAACCAAAGGCACAATGATTAAATAAGTTAGTACTATTGTTTTAGTAATATTCTTGTGTTGGAACAGCCAATATTGCCCAAATTTATACTTCAAATTTAGAAGGTTACAGTTTTGTACTTTCTGCTTAATATCCTCCATCCGAGGAACTTCAAATTTCTATAGGCTGCACAAGCTGAAAACTGATTTTCCATGTACAGTAATTCTAGGCCTAGGATGACAACAATGCTTAGCACAGGGGTGATCTTAGTTATGCAAAAAAACCCATCAACCCAACAGTCAGAAACTACACACAGATTCAAACGCCATACCTGATCAGCTCAGGAGACTGAATGATGGCTTCTACAATATTTTCACGAATACAGTGTCTATCTTCTTCTGGGATGGAGTAAGGTGGAATCTCTCCTGGTGCAGTTTCACGATCTGGCCAATACTGGGTTATCATATTTTTCAAGTAGATAACCCCTGTGAGACAGAAGTGGCAAATCAGTCAATAGCCATTTGAAGTACAAAACAAATACCAGTCTTAGAAACAAGTTTACTTCAGAACAAAACTGACTGAAATGAATCCTTCATTGACCATTTCTCACTAGCAAAAAAATCAAAATACATAAACCATGCAAATAATTAACCTAACAATTTACTAGGTCAATACTTTTTTACCCACTTATTTTGATGTCTGTTTATTCATTTCTGTAAAGAATGTGTTTTTCTGTAAAAATACTAAGCATCGCTTTTATCTATGCTACATAAAAATAGCTGTGAAACATTTCAGCAACATTTCTGAAAAATATTTTATAATTATTTTTTCAGTATTTTCATTACAATGAAACTTATCAATACCAATTACTATCTAAATCATCTCGTGTAAGCAAAAAAAAATCCGATAGTGTTTGTGACACAGGAGTGAACACTGAAGAGAAACGGTGCTCCTTTACACCAAGGCTGCTGGCCACAACACTCTGTAGCAGTCAGGCTGTTGGCACAAATCCCTGCCTTTACCTTTTGACAACCAAATCCAAACAGCTTATGTGGCAGAATATAGATTACAGAACTTGGAAAGAAAGATTACAAAATGCAACAGGAAATCTCAAATTACAAACTAATAACAACATAACTAATAATCTAATTCTATGTAAAAATCCATAAAGCAACATCTCTTCCCAGATTTCACATGCACCTTGTGAAGACTCAGAAACCAAAGGTATGAAACACTCAGCAGATGTGTACTATTTGCAAGATTGAAGTGATGCAGACTTAACTCTGTCCTTAGTGGGATTTATCATGCCATTAATTGCCTCGCAAAACACTCACCGTTTCTAAGCTATGTGTTGTACGAGTTACCTCCACTCTCTACAGACTTCTTTGGTTTCTAAATGGCATTTTCAGAGGCTATTTTCAAACCTTGCCTTTTTTTTCACATTATACATGTTAAGCAATGATTTTGAGTTATCATCTGAATGGTACTCCCAAGCAATAAAAACGCACATTAGGCTTACGCTATAACTTAGAATAGTGTCCTTCATGGAAGATGCATATAAGTGATCAAGATCACACTCCACGAACTTTCAGAAAAACCACTGAAGTACCACATTAGAAACCTCTATTAAGTAGTCATAGCAGCTTTAAGGTGATGTTTGGAGTTCCTAATATTCAATATCTGATTTTGCTGATGGCTTATGTGCAAATCAGTAGGGTTCCAAAAGACATAATTTGTTTTCTTCCACTTAAAATGCATAGAAATATTAGTATTAGTAGTACAAGGTTAAATTACATCCCTGAACCAAGTGTAATACCATCATAAATCATTCTGTTTAACCAAAGACCATTATTCACTAGAGAGAGAGGGGAGCCATCACTGCAGAGCCAGCCACCTTTTCTTTCCGTCTTCCCAATTCAGTGTATGGTGCCAGACATAATTCACGATGACTGTAATTCAAGAGACTCCCAACTTTTGAGGGTTTGACATTAAAATCATTACAATTCTTTAACAGTATCTGAAGTTGTACTTGGGTATATGCACCATTACAGTAGATACTACGAAAAAAGGTTTGAAAAAAAAACTTGCCTGCCTGTCGCACTGGTAAATCCAGCTGCTCGGACATAGTGATCTGAAGTAAAGTAGAAACAAAGTTCACTGACTTATGAGCCTGTAGAGGGAAAAAAAAAATTTAGTCATAGTTTAAGTTTTAGAATACTCCCATTATGTTTATCAATGTCTTTATAATTATGTAATTCAATCAATAGAACACCAGCAATTCAGCCAGTTTCACAAAAGCCAGCTAATCAACCAAAGCATTCCAAAGTTTCTTGTGTGTTGTGTTTTGAAGACAGCATAGGGGAGGAAAAACGCTACAGTCTAACGTAACAGAGTTGAAGAAACCACTAAGCAGCCTTCAGGAGTCAGCCTTTTACAGTCAAACTTTCTTCATTCACAACAAATACTTACTTGAAAGAATATCTACATAGCCAGAAAAACCCAAGCACAGCAAGTTTTAACAAGGTATGAATTCATTACATAATAATCTAAGAAACAGATGGCAGCTATGTTCTAAAACTAAGCTCAGCCTTAAGCAAGCCTGTCCAACTCATAGTTCATCTTTCTGCAAAAACACCTTCAAGTGACCATTTACCCATTACTGCAGCAGCTGTCAGGATAACAATGTAAAAGCAAACGAACAGTCTGGACATCCAAAAGCAGTGACACCCACAGAGTAACTCTGCAAGGATTTGCAAGAGTTCAGTCGCAAAGAAAACAAAACATGCCTTTTCTTACAATGAGGAATGACACTGGTACACTAAATGCTATATTGTATTTTAAATAAAGGGAATTAACATTATTAGTGCAGCCTTTACCCACCTTTCCTAAGCATTAAAAACTTGAGACATAAAATTAATTTCACTGGGAAAAGTAAACTGTAATCCTTAAAAACTAAGTCTACTCTTTATAACTAGAAGACAAGACAATTTTCCTCAAAGTCAAGAGTTAATGGGCATGAGCTGCAGTAAGGGCAAGTCCCACTTTACAAAAATTTACAAAAAGGAAAAAAAATCCACATGGGTGGCCAACGTCTGCAACAGCCCTTCCACAGAGGCTGGGAACCTTGTCCTTTGAGATAATCAGAACTCAACTGCACAAGTCCTGATCCACCTCATCTAACTTTGAAACAGGTTTGCTTCAGCAGATTGGACTGGATGATGCGCAGAAGTCCCTTCTAACCTGATCACTCCGTGATTCCAATTGCTAAGATATATTTCTGCTTTCTCTTCAACTGACCTGTCAATACTGTTTCATACACTCTTTGCAGCACCTCTGCCAAAGACAACTGTATCAATCTACATAACCTGTTAAACTCTTAGGAAAACGCCTCTTACCTACTTATTAGCTTATTACTCCCTACATAAAGCAAATTAATTACTACTTTGAAGACCACTGAAATGACACTATCCACTTATTAAAGACAAATAACTCAGCTACTGCATCAGAGCAAATTAACATCGTAAAGACAAACAATCAGAAATAATCTTTCCATTCTTTTAGTAGGACCAAGAGCTCTTTTGACAGCATGAGATGATGTCAGCACTCCCCCTGAGCATGTACCACCGCTCAGCCCACTCCTACAGCACCAGGTTCTTCTCTCCAACCTTAACTTCCCTTAGCAAACATCTCCTAAACGTTTTAGTATAAGCAGGTGTAAAAGGCACAGCCTGGGACATGACATTTGTTCATGGATATGTACTAAGATGTGATTAGTATAGATTGTTTCTATCTCCTGTTACTTAAAACTGATTTTAAGTGAAGAATAAGCTTAAGAATCTCCAAAATGTTAAAACGTTGATTTACATATTCCTCCTGTGTACTAAAAATCTACATGCTACAGAAAAACCACAGTAGCAACACTGGCATCTGGGCCAACAGAAATGTTTATTTGTAGAGTGCATTTTGATGCATTAGGAGAAAGACACTGCAATATCAGCATGCACCTTTCTGATCCACATCTCTCCAAAGTTCCCAAAGTCCTGAACAAGCAAGTATACTTTCAAATTTGAAAAAGTGTTTTCAGCTGTCAAGTAATGGCTGAATAAATACATTGAAAATAAAATCTACTTGATGGTATTTATTTCTACTACAGCTACAGGTCCACAAAGTTCCTTCTTAAGTAATCTTAATAGACACACTTCTGCAACACACAGCACCGGACTATTAGACACTAATTCAGCACACTATTCAATTCTATGCCTAACATTAATGTCAGCGGAATTACTCCTGAACTTAAATGTGTTATTTCAAACTTGCTGAAGAAAGCTTTCAGTTTCAACAACCTTTAACTCACCTACAAATAAGGTCAAATTACAATCTGCATAAAATTGACTTAGAAATACAAACTGAAGTCTTTCTACAACGACCACGATAAACATGCACAGCTACCTTTTCAATAGTAAAAATTTGCAATTTATTTCATGTACAGAAATTGAAAAGCATATTATCCTAGAATTTTAAAAATGAAGGATTACTTCCCCTTTTTCATGATAAATGACAACTATCCTTTTATATAACTGTAACAGAAATTTCAATTAAAAACATGGAAATTGCTTAAGAACTTGTAATAAACTAATGAGAATGGAATACGCAACTACTGTTTTAAAATACAAAAGCAACAAAAAGTACACAGCAGTGTACAGAACTGCCACACAGTTAAATTTAAGAAAGAATAATCTTTTAATCATTAAAAAAATCAGGACTGAGCCTATGACTATAGCAAGCTACAGAAGCTCCCTAGAAATTTGTTATATTAGTATGCGGTATTAGTGTATTTACATTAGATTCTTTGAACTATAAAAAAATTTAAAGGATTGGACCAAAACATCGGTATCATTATTTTTGTGGGATTTTTGTTTTATGACTGAAAAGAAGGTGATTCCAGAGAAACTGAGATGTGGAGAGGAGTAAGGACAGTTACGTGAAGGCATATGCATAGTGAACGGTCAGATAAAAACCCCAGGCACCACAATAACCTGTCACTTCAAGTGACCATTTACCCATTACTGCAGCAGCTGTCAGGATAACAATGTAAAAGCAAACGAACAGTCTGGACATCCAAAGGCAGTGACACCCACAGAGTAACTCTGCAAGGATTTGCAAGGATTTGACTCGCTATTAAAAACAACATCCAATGTTTTGTTGGCACCCAGAAAAAACAAATGAACTTAAGCGAAGACACCATATAGATGCCAATTTTGTATCTACGGCATTAAAAACATACAGAACACACAACCCTTTCAGCTATATTAATTTTCAGTATTTTACTCTCTAAAGATGGCTCTCCTCAGGACATCATGTAGTTCTTCACCAACAGCACCGCTAATACAAACCAACAAACCAAAAAAGCACACCTATTTTAGGTAAATATTCTATACAAATACTGGCTTCTGGTGTTAGCGCCTGCGATTAGCCAGAATGCTTGGTTATACAAAAGGTGAGCTGCAAATAAATATTCATTAAACATCTACCAGGGGACTATCGGAATGTAGAGGATCCTGCTGGCCCATGCATGCTACAGTCTCCAGAAGAATCAGATACATTGATGTCACTTCAGAGAAAGCCACCAACAAATAGTGTCATTCTACAAAGGTATCCCATGGCTTCAACAGGAGAATTAAAATCAGCATTTTACAATGGTTGCTAGCACATACCCTAAACTGCGTGCAGAATAGAAACAATTTATACAACTTTATGAAGTTTTGACATCAGAAAAACTTTGGTTTTTATTCTCCTGCTCCCTGTTTAAAATGAATCTTTTAAAATTAATATTAAATTTAGAGAACCACAATGATAATTTTAAAAAAATATATTCTGGGACAGTCAGAGTCCATTTCCCAACACGTAACTCAATATTTTAAAAAACAAAACCCACAACTCCTCTCAAGTCCTTCCCCCTTACAAATCCGCCAACATGCCATGTCACTGGTACACGACTTCGTTGTCTAAGAGCCAAAGAATTCGGGGACTTTTCCCAAGAGCAATCTTTGCTATGCAGCCTCACTAGTTGAGGAATGTATCCTATCAGACCACAAAAAATTGCACTCCTGTCTGTTAACAGCCATCACTGTTCCAGAACATAGCATCTTTTCGCATATTTCATTACAGTTTTTCCTAGCAGAGTTGGTTTCTTACTCATGTGCTAAAACACACTTTTGAGAAGTGTCATATCTGAAATATAAATGAAGTTTGAAGCGAACATTAGACACCAGTTCATTGCATATGATCAACAGTTAATTAGGATACAGAAAAGCACTTTTTCCCCATTAATGACAGTTAGTTAAATTCATCTTTAATACTAGAATTATTCATCTCTCACACAAAGCCTGAATGACAGTAAATGACAAAAACAAGAAGCTTCCTATCAAGTAAAAAGACCCCTGTGCATTCTTAGACATTAAGATTTTAACATATCATAACAGACACACTACACTCCATTATTCTTCCAAAAAAAGCAAAACATTGCACTAGAACCCTAGGTCATTGATACAGTTATTCAAAGTAGCATATATATTTAAATAAAGGTTACAATTTATTTTTTAAGTATCTTAAAAAAATACAAAGTAAACACCTTCTCCATTCCAATACTGAAAACCATCTACACGCAATTTTTGATCTGGACCCTAACAGGACTACGTGAATACAACTATTATACTGAGATGAAACCGTTTTTTATACTAAGGTAAGGTTAAGAACTGTAAGGCCATGCTGAATCAGCAAACTGCTCTGTAGCAGTCTTTCAGTTCTTTTTTAAGAACCCAGCAGTTGTGGAAGTCATTCTGACCTCAGGTTTTTGCAAGTTAGTTCTGCCACCTCTTATGCAGCTACAACGTGTATGTACAGCCAGTTTAAGGTCCATTAAAAAAACACACATGCTTATCAGATCTTGCAGACATCCTTGATGCTCATTTCACCAGAATACTGCCTCCAAGTTCTTAAGCTGATTCCCTTTTCCTCTGTGCACAAAATAGTGAATGTACTCTTAGCAAAGGCCAGCTAAGCAGACACAGTAACTATTTGCTAAGTCATGAGGAAGTGGCCAGCCACCCTGTCCGCTAGGATTTTGCCCTGTACTGGTTTACATGCATCAAGAATCTAAGCTCTTTCTTCCTCATGAAGACAAAGCTCCCTTGGTCTGTTATTGCCCCCAGGGGGATTTCTGATGTTGGACCAGCCTCCACACACACACTTCAAACCTGTCCCTTCCCAAAGCATCTCTCATCTAGCACACACCAGAATACATGGATGAAAGATAAGGGAGGTGAAAATATTCCAGTACTTTGGGTAAAGTGTCACACTCACAACTTAAAAAAAAGAACCCATGATCCAATCATCAGACCCAGGAAAGTCATGCTCTGTTCTTGTTCTCACTCACACTACAATATATATAGCCGTAGGTTTTACACATGAAGACCACGTTAGAAAACTAAAAAAAAAAAAAAAGGATGGAGGCAACACTATAAACACCTACCCTAAAGTACCTAAAACACAACACCTCAGCATTCAGAAGTTCGTCAGTGAAAGCCACTGCGTAATAAGCAGCTTGCTGCTTCCCCTTCAACAACCTTTCACTCCAAAGCTCTCGGTAGTTTGAGTCAAACTATTTCTTTAATCACTCCATCGTTCTGACATTTGTATATTAAATAGGCAACGAAAGACACCAAACTAGGCCCTCCTGCATTCTATTAAATCAATGGTGTGTATGGTGACTAGTCAACAAGTTAAAGCATTTTTTCTCCCTGTCACTTATATTGGAACATGAAAAAGCTTAAACGTAAACATAAAAGTCCCTTTTTCAGCAGAGCAACAGCATAACATTTTCCCAAGCAAACTCTGTCAAGCTTAGACTTAAGGAAAAAGTTATTGGGGATTTTTTTTAAAAAAAGACACAAAAATTGGGTTGTTAGTCTAAAAAAGATTTCCTAATAAATCATATTCACTGGGGTTAACCTCAGATACTTCCAAGACACACATAACAGTTAATTTATATGTTCCCTGGAATTACAAAGAAGAAATCTGCAAGCAAGTATTATCTAGTGACTGTGCCTTTATAAATATGTTGATATTAAAAGATGAAACTACACTGTGTATTATTTTCAGAGTGTCATTCCATAGCTCCATAGTTAAAAATATCTATTTTCATCACCATTTCTGGGAAACACTTTATATACGCAGCACAAAGACTGTTTCAAAGACATCAATATCTTCTTCCTGCTTTGCTGTAGCTTACTTGAAGAGTCTGGTTCTAAGTCCTTGTAAAACACAGCTTTCCCCTGTAAATGGGGCAGAGACTGGCAAATATCTCCGGGTACACCAGCTGGAAATTACATGAGAGCTAGCGGTATCACTCCCTGTAACTTATTTTCACAGTGACGAAAGTAAAGCCCAAAGACCCTGAAACACCTGCATTTTTTGAAGCATATCTCAACAATACAGGCAATACAATCTGATAAAACTTAGTCAAATAAAAAATAAAGCACAGAACAATTAAGGACTTAGCGTAAGTCAAAGGAAAAATAACAGCTGGGACAAATCAAGAATTGTACACCCTGGTTCCCTTCTTCAGTCAGTGGAAACTTTGTTGATTGATAAGCATTGAGATCTGTCTTCATCATACCTTAACTCTTCCACTAATTGGGAATATCAGTTACTGACTGAAGCACGTTCCTTTCTGATAAGGTAAATTGACCACCCTACTGAAAACCAGTCTCATCAGCTCAACAGAGGCACTTCAGAAAAACTAAAGGGAAACTAAAAGGTCAACCAAAGACAACTATTAAACTTAAATTACAAAACCACTTGTGTGTGCCTGTCCATGTGCAAGAATAGCTCTTTCTGCTGTATGATTTCATCTTTACAGAGAAAAGAGACTTGTATACCGGAAATGAAATATTAACTGGCGACACAATTGCCCTAACAGTTAACAAATTTAGGCCAGTATCCTCCAAGCAAATGCTTAACTGACTTGAATTAACCTATACAAAATCAAGACCACATATATGACTAACACTACATACAAGTATGACTGCCTGCAGATGTAGGGTTTAACAAATATTTTTATCACATAAGTTCAGTGAAAGATAGGTGAGGCTACATTTCCAACAATAAAGAATTCTTACACAGTGGTTCAATAATGTCTGATGTTCTTAAAGTGGTGCAGGTACTTGGATTTTATACCGATTTATTGTGTAGTGCATGATAGACCTTGATGTTTTGATTCAAAAGTGTGAACAAAAGCCAGTTGAGGTGAACATGATCCTTCAGGCAACAAAGTCAGTCATTTGCAGACAACTTAGACTGGCAGACAACATGATTTCCTGCACATTCAGGAATTAGTTTCATTTCTGGTTTAAATAAGAAAACACTAAAATACTTTTCACTAAACTACACAGAAAAGACAGCCGATTACTTTATAGAAACCTGAACTCAACATTGAGTAGCTTTACACCTATCTATTTCAAATACACAATTATTTGCCATTCACTTAATAAATGACATGCAAGAATTCAGCTTAATTGCACTTTTTTATAACATGAGAAGCTGTAACTTTAGTTTTGAAAGTTTCTCTACTGCCAGGAGAACACTGGGCTCACCTTTATCTCAGCTCTGTTGAACATCTGTTGCATTAAGTGTATTTTGTCAGGCCTAAAGTCTGCTTGAGAGCTACAAAGAAAAGTGTGTGTGGAAAAGGCAAACTACAGGCACAAGAGCTGCCACACAAGCTTATCCTTCACCTCGTCCATCAAATTGTCACCTCTTCTGAGTCAAACACTTGAACGCCTTTTTTCTGTCGAAATGTCTAGAAGTCCTGTGGCTGTATCTCATCAATAAGGAAAAGTTTGCACCTACCAAGTGGAATTAAGTGGAACAAAAATATAACCTTTTTCCAAAATTGAAACCTGTAGAACTAAGACCTGCTGGTTTCATTCTATCCCAATGTAGCCGAATGCACCTATCTGAACGTGGCCTAAGCGGATGACATACCGGCGCTGGGAAGCCTGTCTTCCTCCTCTCTCCGGCACGTGTCCTTACACTCAGAAAACACACCTACCTCGGCAGCACTGCCGAGCTGTGCGTCCAAAGGGTTTGTGCAAACCCCCCAAAACGCCCAGCTATCAGGTTTATGTCTGAGCTCAGCACAGGCCACTCTTACGCTAACAGTCTGCACTACTGATAAAGCGATGGAGGTCTCGCTGCCTCCCTTCCCTGCCTTCGACACCCAAAGATTGCCCTTAGACAGCCCCAGGCAGGGATCCCTGCAAAGATTACCCTGAGCAGGAAGACAATGGAGATAATTTGCTACCGACGGGAAGGGCGACGGGGGCCTCATCCTCATCGCCGGCCGCTTTCTGCCGCGAGGCTTCGCCCCCGCGCCCCGCCCGGCTCCGCTTGCCGTGTGCCGGGGACAATGCAAGCCGGGCCCGCGGCCGCCGTGGCTCCAGGCGGGGCCGGGCGGCGGGAAGGGGCCAAGGACGCGGAGAGACGGCACTGAGGGAGCGCAGGGAGCCGAGGGAGCGGTTGAGGGGGAGGAGACCCCCGGTCTCCCCGCTCCCCCGGCCCCTTCCCGCTGCCCCCTCAGCCGGGTCCACCCGACCCCGCCGTCTCCCCGCGCCTTCCAGCACCGCCGCGACGCAGGCCCCGCCGGCGCGCTCACCTCGTTGAGCTGCCTCTCGGCGGCTTCCCGCAAGGCCGGGTCCATGGTACCCCGCAGGGCCTCGATGATGGTGCTGGGGTCCATGGCGGCGGCGGAGCAGGAGGCGGCGGGACGGGAGCGGGGCCGCGCCGCGCCGTGCGCACATGGACCCGCCGCCCCGCAGCGGCCGCCGGCGCGAAAGGAAGGGAAAGAGCCAAAGGCCCGGATGGAGCCGCCCCAGCCACCAGGGAGCGGCGCCGTTTCCGCCGCCGGGGCACCACGGGAGCCGTAGTCCCAGGGCCTCGCGCCTGTCTCGGGGGCGGTACAACCGCCCGCTCCGCTCCGCCCTTGGGGGCCGGGAGTGATCGGAGCTCTTCTCTCTGATGACCAATGACAGGACGCAAGGGAAAGATGTGCCGGGAGAGGTTTCAGTTAGACATTAGGAAAAGGTTCTTCACCCAGAGGGTGCTGGAGCACTGGGACAGCTCCCCAGCGAAGCAGTCACGGCGCCAAGCCTGGCAATATTCAAGAAGCGTTTGGACAATGCCCTCGGACACACGGGTGTGAATGTTGGGGTTGTCCTACGCACGGACAGAAGTTGGACTCGATGATCCTTGTGGGTCCCTTCCAACTCAGGACGTTCTGGGATTCTGTACTTCTGCGTTCGGGGCAGCCCAGGGAGCAGGGCTGGCCTGCAGAAAGGGCGTGCAGGCAACCTCGGCCTCGGCCTGAGTGCAGTGGCCAGGTTAAGAGCATGGAATCATAACAGTTTGGTTGGAAAAGACGTTTGAGATCATTCTATGACATCATGTCCTGAAATTATGCAACACTGCTGCTTAGATCTTCTGGGTCCGTATGTCTCCTGGGCTGACTTAGAAATCCAGGCATTCATTGCTGCTTCACTGTCTAGTTTTATAAATGAGGCACTCATTTTCATACTTGCAATTAAAATACCATCATTGAGTCCAACTGTACCTGACCACTACTAAACCATATCCCCAAGCACTTCATCTACCTGTCTTTTAAATACCTCACAGGGATGGTGACTCAACCACCTCCCTGGGCAACCTGTTCCAATGCTTCACCCCTCTTTCAGTAAAGACATTCTTTCTAATATCCAATCTAAAACTCTTCTGGTACAATTTGAGGACATTACCTCTTATCCTAATGCTTGTTACTTGGGAGAAGTGACCAGCACCTACCTCGCTACAACTTCCTTTCAGGTAGTTGTAGAAGGCCATCAGGTCTCCCTACAGCCTCCTTTCCTCTAAAGTAAACAACCCCAGTTCCCTCAGCTGCTCCTCATAACGATAAGTGAAATCTGTTGTTTTATGAAAAGTCCTTCCTTTTGCCACATACGCTTTCTGTTTTCAGAGCAAGTTGGGTGGCTGGTGGGGAACAAGGGACAGTGTGGAGACATGGGTTTCCTGTAAAGGCACTTGCTTTATAATGGACATAGGGTGCAAACAGTTCCGAAGCATTTGTGAAAATCCAGAATTTTGTTCTGCTACTTTTGGGGGGAAAAAAAAGTCACAAAGATGTGTCAGGATTTAGTCAGAAAAATCAAACAGAGCTGCCATTTCAAGGGGGGGGCTGACTCAGTCACAAAATCAGAATTGGGCTGCTGAAGTCAGGCCTCTTGCAGCCACTTCTGCGGTTTTTATCCTACAAGCATGTAGGCACTGAAGCCGTTTCAGTTACAAGAGTAGTCACAATGAAAAAAGCAATGCTATTTATAAATGACGCACATAGTGATTTGTAAAATTTAATTAGTATACAAAATCATCCATTGTCATCCTTTCACTTGGGGGATGACATGCAATGACGTGCTTAAGATTTTGAGGGTTATTGTTGTGAGAGGAGTTTACTGAACAGTCAGATACTAAAATAAATAAAAAAGTTCCACAGACAGCCCATCCTGGAACAACTCTGAAAGGAAGGCACATTGACAAAGAATCTGCATATCAAATAGAAAAGCAGAAATGCAAATATATACAGAAAATAATAGTGACACAATTTAGAAAATTGATAAGGGACACTATGTCTTCACTAGATAAGTTAAACAGTTTCACGAAATGCCACGTTAGAACTTGATATCCTTTACCACCCTACTGTGCTAGTGGTCTTGCAGATGTTTCCCATACATGGAGTTAGTGTGGGCAACAGGCCATTCCCAACACGTAACCTGGATAGAGCTAGCTCGGTCTTGAACACCATCCTCTCTCAGTTGGCGCCTGTCCCAGAGAATGGCCTGAGGCAGGCTAACCAGCACTATTCCAGTTGGCAAAATCTGCACTAGTCAGGTTTATCTAGAGTGTCTTTTCATGTATGAAACAGCTTAACAAGACTTGCTTTTGCATATAAATTTTCCAGATGAGTAACTTCTCTGTGATTGTTGCTGGACTAAAACTCCACGTTTTTCACTTTCTCTTACTACTGGTTTGTTTGTGGAATTTTTCTACGTAATGCTAAAACTGTGATTTCCAGTTACATACATGTTTTTGTTTGGTGTTTTTTTATAGCAAGTATGAAAATGAGTGCCTCATTTATAAAACTAGACAGTGAAGCAGCAACGAATGCCTGGCTTTCTAAGTCAACCCAGGAGATATACGGACCCAGAAGACCCAAGCAGCAATGTTGCATTAATTTTAGGACATAATGTCATAAGATATTCTTCTGTTAGTTGCCCACATCTGCAGTCACACTCCAATTTTAGATGTAGCCCAAAGCGTAAAAAAGGTGAAATACTGTAGCTTCAATACCATTAAAAAATGCTACAACAAAGCCTTGTCCATGCTTTTGTGTCACAGCACAGATAACAAGATTGAATCTCAGTGTTCTTTGTATCAAAGGAACAAAGCAATAATGCCTGTATCCAGAGAGAAGGTAGATTCTAAACTGATCAAACAACTTATGAAACAGAATACGTCTTCTCTTGGAAGAAAAATAAGTACTTCAAAGGACTAAGGGCTCATGATGTGCTGGTTATACATAATACTCTTTGTCAGATATACAGATTAAAAATGCTGCAAATAAAAGCAGCATAAAAACGGGATGTGAACTGTTGTCAGCAGAGGTGCTGTGTTTAGAGAGAAGCTTATTGCCAGAGCTATTGCCATTTGTATGTAAAAGTGACGAGGACAAAAAAATTTACGCAGAAGATTGTGTAAGCAATTGTCCAAAGTCTGAGTACTCTGAAAAAAACCCACTGTATGTCAGAGAATGTTTGCATTCAGAAGGATGTTTGCATTTGCATCTTTCCTTCCCCAGAAGTAATAACAATAACAAACCTCTCAGCAGGATTAGTTCCATAAATAATTCACAGAAAATAATAAATGCAAGATTCAAACAAGACAGATGTTTCATGTAGACTGGACACCAGCTTTAAGAAGAAATATCCATGAGGTTAAAAAAGAATTTATCACAAATCTGAATTGTTGATGGATTACATTTGCCACAGGCAGTTTAGCGTTAAAGAGGGAGATGAAATAATAAAGATCAAAGAAAACAGACACATTAGCAGTTTGAGTGGAGCAAGCTAACAGATGACAACCAACATCAAAGTACAAGGGACTGGTGAGCTGTGGCATCTTGAACACAGAAATTTTGTTGGGATTAAATAAATATGCCCGCTTTTGTCAGATACTTTCTTTTAACAAAAGAGACTCAGTCTAGCCAGCATAGCACAGCAATTAGCGAGCACTTTGGCCAAAACTGTTTAGCAAACAAAGGAGGTGAAAAATATCCTACCAAAGCATAAATAAATACATTGCAAGATGCAACAGATGTGTTGATGTAAGGGTTTATTTTTTAAGTCAAATTTCAAATCATGAGAGTTAACGTTGGAGAGAAATGTGTCCCTTAGCAAGACAGTTCTCGGCCTCAGAACAGGAAAAAATGTATACTTGCTGCAGAGATTAGCTGCCCAGTAATGTCTGCTGGTGTGCGTGAACACTTGTAGACAACCTCAGGCTGCGGTGGAAGAACTGAGCTTCTCAAATTATCTTATAAAAGGCAGATGTGGTATTGTGCAAGCCTCAAACATCGGATACAAATCAGTCACAATTACTCCTGAAGATAAACATGCTTTCACAGTCTGTCTTGGGTTTAGCAACCATGTATATTTTCCCTGCAAAGTTGGAACAATAACAAAGACAATATTTGTCAGCTTTAATAAAGTACATTACTCCCTTGGAGCTGACTGCAGAGCACTGTTTAGCATGTATGCCTTTCTGGGGTACCATCCTCTTTATGGTAAGTGAAGCCAAAAATTGTGTATAAAGGGAGCACAGCTATCAAAGATCTTCCTTGATCTTTCTAAAAAATAAATTTCAGAAATTTTTATGCCAGCTACATATTCCGAAAAGGCAGTAACTGATAAATGCTGCTGTCAGTTGTTCTGGGCTGGAACAGATTTGACAGCAGTCAAATTGACTCCAGTGTATTCCTGCATCAACAGCATTCAAAATAACAGCCCAGGATCTGGCAAAAAATACTTGAATGTGAAAGTATGTAACAGGTCCTACACATCCAAAGGGAGCTTGGACATGGAGGGACTGCATCAATCACCAGCACTCAAAGCTATCCTGGAGCTACCTCTGCTAAATCAAAGATGGCAATAGGAAGGAAAAAATATGTACGAAGTATTGTGCCAATACGCAAAGTTTGCAAATAACTATGTTAGTCTTAAAAGAAAAAGCTCAAACAGGATTCAGATATAAAGCTATAAAATGAAACTGACGGTAGTCAACATGATTTGGTGTCCAATTGCCAAACATAGGTGATTGTTTCAGGACTTCTCTAGTTTGGCTGAGAAAATGGTGCAGAATAAATTTGCTTTAAAATATAATAGTAGGCTATAACCCTGAGCCTACACTGAAGAAATTTTGAACTGGCTAAATTCCAATTCTTGGTATAAAGGTGAAAAGTGAATAGTGATTTTTTAAGGGATCTATTCCTATTGGATTTCTACTGATACCTCTGGCTGACTCTTCGCTATTTGGTAATTTAAGCAGATTTTAAATATTATAAAAATCACTGCAGATCACATGTAAGGATGATTTAGGATTAGCAAAACAATCCTATATGAATGGGACAAGCTGGTAACCTGAACAAAAAACAGAAATGCACTTAAATGCAGCCAAATGGGAAGTTATACATCCAAGAACAGAAAATGCAGGCAGGTTTCTGTAGACTGAAAGAATTGTGAGGGACACTGTGGGTATTAATTATTTCCCTGCTGGGCATTGTGCTGAAAGACTAGCACAATCTTTGAGCTGAAAGCAAAGGTGTGAAAAGAGGGAGTGGGGCATTTGTTCCTCAGGTGCTGGAGAGACAGATGCTACATTGCTAGAAAATTGCTCTAGAATATTTGGGTTTTAAGTATTTATAAACTGGGATGTATAAAATAGCCACAAAATTATTTGAGCTGAAGAGAGTAAAGAGACATATTTGAAATGTCCAAGTTAGGTTTAAGACAAAAGTTGTGAGAAGTCTTAAATACTGTATGTCACTACTATAATGATGAGATAAAGCAGTGATTAAGTGGGCAGCGTAAGGGAGGTTCCTTACTGAGTCATTGCTCTGAGGCTGACTCTTAACTGGGAGAGCAGGATGCCATAGCATGCCCATCCTGTGGTTGCACAGCTCCCTTTTTAAACCCCACGTGTCAGCTTGGAGTTGGCTTCACCTCAAAGGTAAACTTTGCTGAAATTTTGTTCAGGATGGATGCAAAGAAGCCGCTAAGCTCCTTTCTGTAGCCATGAGCTCAATAGGCGGCTCCACCGTGCCAAAAAAAAAAAAAACACAAGCCGCTGCGGCCCTCTCCAGGCAGATAGCAAGGCTTGAGCAGGTGCTGAAACCCAAACAGGTTTCCCAGGGGACAGAGGCTGAAAACAAGATTTGGTCATTAGCTGGTGGAAGTGTATGCAGGAGGAATAGCAGAAGTAGAAATGCTGAGATGAAGCAGCAAAGAAACAGTGACTATAAAAGAGGCAGTGATACTGAGGTTCTGAGTAAACGCTAAGGAGGTAGAACTTTTATAGAACTTTCAGACTAATGGCTTCTTGAAAGAAAAAGATAAAAAAAAATAGAAAAGCTTGAGCACTGTGAAAAAAAAGAAACCACTGTTATGTGGGATACTTCAGAGTTCAGAAAAACTGGACTAGTAACTTTTTCCTTAATAAACATCTCTTCCAAGGTACAGGACTCCCTCCTCAATTCTTACTTTGAATAGTTAACTCTGGGCAGCAAGTTGGGAAAAAAGTGTCTGCTCAAGAAGAAAATACTGGGTACAGAACAGCTCTGAAGTGAAGAAAGATGTAACAAGATCAAATACCTAACAGATCAAATTAGAGAATCATGGAAAGAAATTTCCAGTGGCAGCAATCAGTGATCGGTAATCTCTCAATGTCTTCTGACTGAGACTGGATGCCATTCTGGAAGATATATATGTTTTAGTTAAAAACACAAGTTGTGCTTCAGTCAAACTGACAAGATTAGGGCTTTAAGAAAAAATATATGCATAAAACTTGAATTGCCAGTACTATATATGATCTTGGACTGGATGATGTGATCATCAACTGCATCATAGTTTGTTTTTTGCCACTTGCTTTCAAGTTAGATACATCTGCTCTTGAAGGCTCAGTTTCCACAATGTGCAAGTACAGCTGACTCAGCCCAGAACCTGCTTCAGGCTCTGTGCAATGGGGAGTGGAACAGGACTGTGGCTCCAGCAGTTTTATCTCCTCCTACCTCATGCACTGGTTTTCCAGTCTGTGTATTTATATTTGTACACGCATCTATGCTTTTAGCTTTTCTTTAGCCTGATACGGAGTCCTCTCTAGCTCTGCCAAACTGAAAAACATGTGCTTCCCTTCATGTAGGGAAATGAAACAGAAAAAGGCAGTTTCAAACAAGCACAGACACAGACAATGAATGTCAGACACTAGAATAAACGGTGAATTCTATGATTAAAAACACTGAATTTCATGGCCCTTTGGGAAAATGCCAGTCTAAGAAACCTGCAGGATGATGGATCTGTGACACCCTGGAGAGATAAAGCAGGACATAGTGACTGGTACTTGCAGCACTAAGATGGCACTAAGAGTTTATGCTTCTTTCATGTTTTTAATTCAGTTGGACAACCACGGAAGTTAACAGATGCATTAAATGGAATGTATTGTATTATTGTGAAATGAAAACTCATGTTGAAGATCACAGAATTGCTGCAAGTGAACACAACATCCTCAGAATGACTGCCGTCATAGTCTTCTCCAATAAAGTTTTCTCTTTATGCGCATTATGGGCATGGATTTATTTTATTTTTGCAAGAAAACATGTATGTTCTTTCTTTACTGTTCCTTAAGTAGGACTGCAAGCTCATCCTATTTTTTTATGACTGTTCCTAAAATGGACACTTGTGGACTTGAAATCTGAGGAAACAAATATATAGAAAATCTAAGTACATTTGTGCATCCATGACTTACTGATGTTCAAGAAGATGCTGATTTTTAAAACACAAGCTTTCTAATGCAGTTTTTACAGCCAAAACACAGCAATGAACTGAAATTGTTCAGAAATAGCTCTGAAAATGTTTAAGCTGAGGAACAGGAAAAAAAATCTGAAACTAAGAAATTCTAAGAGTAGAAAAGTCCATTTAAGCTATAAATTTAGATATATTATTTAATATGTGTTCAAGTGAGGCTAATGCAAGCTATATGTACATTTATCAAAGTATAATTTCTTTCAATTTAATTAGACAGAGTTCAAGTTAGTCCTGTTTAGAATAATTTTATTCTTTACAATTTTATCCTGTTTCCATTTAATTTGATTAAATAACTATGGGTACAGTAGAACAGGACTAGGATTTCATTATATTAAAAATTCACTCAGAACAAATTCTCAGTACTTAAGAAAAGCTTTTCATTTGCAAGAAATTGTATACACACATTAAGAACTGTAGTGATCTAGTAACATTGCTTTCAGTTTATTAACTGATCTGTACAATTCTAGGCAGTTGCCTCCATAGCACATCTGTGTTCAGAATGTGTGCCAGCGTGGCTCCTCAGCCTGTGGTGCATTTCTTGAGTCCTGGCAACCAGGAGTGGTCAAGACCATGGTGAGGAGTGCTGAGGGCTGCCCACACCCTTGGCCATCAGTTCCTAATATTACTGTGAGGTGACACCACAAGCCAGTACATTGGGAAGCTCGGTTTCCTCCAGGCACATTAAATTGCCTGTAGGTATTTAGGCTATGCAGTTTTCCACAGATGGTGAGCAGCACTGATGCCACCAGTAGCAGTGAGGATGTGTGTGAGAGAGGAGGAAGGAGGAGGAATGCGGAAAGAGCAAAAGGAGAAAAGAGAGGGAAAGAATATCAGAGGTGGAAAAGAAGGAAGTGATACAGAAAAGAAAAAAAATGTACAGGTAAAAGGGATGAAGTTGTTCAAGAAGTCTTTTATGACTATTATGCAATACAGAGAACATGAAGTGACTGTGGTAACTCTCATCCAAGGATGAGAAATCAGTAAATATGATTGACCTCTTGTGATGACCACAGTCTTAATTGCACATTTGAGGTGTATTATATATTTATTATAAAAAAGATGACACACTTTGTTTTTGCTGGCATAGTGCAATAGTCTTTTCCTTACTTTTCCAGCTTTTCAGATCTACCTTTCTCTCTATGCTTTCTCTCTCTCCTTTCCAAACTTGAGGAGACAGTTATGTATATAACTAAGTCAATATAATGAATAATATTTTATCTTTAAAGAGACTAAATTGAACCTTATAAAACTTCCATGTTCAATTTTCAGAAATAGCAAGTTCAAGATGACAATTGCCCACTGCCAAAAAGATATCCATTCTATGCCAACATTTTAAGATTAAAATGTAGGCCAGGCAATTAGGTAAATTCTCTGCTCCATTCCTCATTTGATGTGTAAACCTTTTTTCTTTTAGAAAAGTAAAGCAGGAAAAATGTAAATCCAGTTGCGTTCCTTTATGGAATATATAGCTGAAAGAATCAGGACTCTTAAAAGAAAAAGAATCCTGTTACTCCCTTTCCTGCTATACTAAGTGAAGCACAATTTTTGATAAGCATTTTCTAAATAAATAGTATTTTATAAAAATACCTTATTCCTTCACCAGATTACTTTTCTATGAGAAATACCTCTATAGAACATAAGCCTTAGATGGCTGCTTAAGTTAAAAGAGTCAAAGCCCCCAAAATTTGGGTTGAAAAGTGAGATGTATATATGAGAATTTCAGTGTATTAACAATATATTTTTCTGTTATAAAACCAATTGTTTTTCATTTCCTTTTTTTTCCTTGCATTTTGGATGTTATGTTATAAGCACTATTATTCATTGTGCTTATTCTTTCCAAGTTGGTACAATTCAGTATTGCTATCCAAATGGAATGAATATATTTTTTATTGGGTTATATTGATTTAAATACCAGTGTTTTCTTATTTAACAAATGGGGTTATAATGCCTAGGAAGGGTAAACAAAGGACCTGTTCTGACCCGTATGTAAATAGCTGAAGAAATATAGATGTTAAAAGAAGCAAAGAAATCAATATTATGTAACTTTATACTCTACCTGTGGGTATGTCTGTCTTTCTTGATGACCGTCAGTGCACCATGGACTGTTTATGTGGAATAATAGATGGGTACGCTGGGGTGTGCAGGACTACAGCTCCATGTCTCCTGGGACATGCATACACATAGGTAGCTTAGGTAGCTTCTGCATGAGCAGCAGCCCAGATCTATTAGCATTGTCTTCGACTGAGGCTAGCTGAGTTAGTACAGAGCTGGCCCAGACATTCATACTCCTGTAGCTTCCAGGCTCTTGGTAGCCAACAGCTAGATTAAAATTAGCTCAGTTAGCCTGGCCTGTGGGACAAGCACACCTCAACATTACTGCATGCTGATTCCAGTAGCTGCAAGAAAAAGGCAGGGGATGTATGTGGAAACACAAGAACTGTACTGCCAATGCTCACTTCTTCGGCTGAACAAGACTTGTGGCTTTTCCCTAAGTTCTGTGAAGTAATAAAGTGCAAAACACTTGCACCTCATTTCAGCTTTGGAATGATGAATACAGGGCAACATTGTGTTCTCAGGATAACAAAAAGCTGTGTCAGCTTACTCCTCAAACACCTTGGTTCCTGCTTGCCAGCGTTTTGCTGTTCTACTCCCAGCTTTTCCTGAGCAGGATTCCTCGCTTCAAAATGTGAAATGAATTTTCATTCATGTTTTTGCTGGGTTGACAAGATAAAATAATGATTTGCTACAGCTATATCAAGCTGAAAGTTTATTTAAGTATTTGAATGAAATTGTATCACAAGTACAGCAAGTGATTCCACATAAAAAAGCAATCACGCTAGTTCAGCTACAGTAAGGATTTCTGCAGAATAATGGCATAGCAGCTTTTTAGTTCTTATAAAATCACTTATCAGGCTTCCCGTGGATTCCTTTTATTTTCTCTGTACTAGCCTTGCTTCTTCAGAAATTATTTCATAATATTAATTAATGTCTTACATAAGCATCTGACATTTCTTTTCTGTAGCCATTGACTTTAGCCTATTTTGTTGTGAGAAGTGGGCCAAAAAATTGATCCTGTAGTCTGTCCACAGGCAAAAAGGAATTAGTATTGTGTGCAGTAGAAAAAGTGTGTACATTTCCTTACCACAGATGTTTGTAGATCTGGATTTCTGCATTCTGCCAAGCTATTTGACATGTAACTTGTCTTGGACTGTGTGCATAATGTTCAAGATTGAAATGAAGAGGTTTCCTTCACAGAACTGCCTTAGGTGAAAACAGTCTATACTTACCAGACCATCTCCATTTAGTCTTTAATCCTGATTAACAACTGACTCTGTGATATCAATTTATTATGATAGTGCTATCAGCCATATTATAGCTTTTTCAATTAATTTAAGAATTTCCCATAGGAATACACGTACATCAATTAATATCTCAGAATGTTAACAACTTTTCTAAAATGTTTCAATTAAACACATTACAAGCCCTTTGATGTTGCTCTGAATTTTAGTTATTTTTCATTGCAGAATACGGTTTAATAATGACTTGAATATATTTCTTTAAAAATAACTATATGAGTGGTTGCAAGGGTGAAAGGTTTGTTCCTAATGGATTGGTTATCGGTCTGCTCATGATGAATAGTTAGTTTCTGGAAGAACTTAGACACTAGAGGCCAGATCAGGAGAACACTGGGCACTCTCACTGCAAACATTTTGTATTGCACAGAAAAAGCAAACCAGAAGAAAATATGGCATGGCACTTGCGCATATCCTGATTAGACCATACATTCTTAAATTATGAATTTATGTATGTAAATCTGTGCTCAGTGTATTGTATGTACATATATGTTCGGTATATACATAAAATGTACAATTGTATATAAAATAGACAAATATAGACAATTAGACAAATATATAAAATATATATTGTCTATAAAATAGACAATAGGAGTTATGAAACACACCTTCTATTAAAACAACACCAAGAGAGAAAGGAATCTGGACATTTATGATTCCTGAGTTCAGATTCAACTCATTTTAATGCTTACAAGTTTTGCTCTCACTTGCTGTTTACTTCATTTTTTTGGCTTCTGTCTTTTATAAATACAAGCTTTCATTAACACTCTTTCTGGTTCCAAAATATTTCTAATCCTTTATTCACACAAACAGAGCTATCCAGCTACAAATATGTGCTTATTTCTATTTATATCACTTGTTGGTGACATTTTTCTATTAATTTTAATCTGCATATCACCCTATCTTGTCTTCTGGGCAGATGTTTATTGACTAGTTATATCCTCACACTCTTTTTCATAACTAATGAAAGCATCAAAACACACAAACCCCCTGGCCAGCAGGACTAGAGAAGTTACGATCCCTTTATACTCGGCGCTGGTTAGGCTGCACCTTGAGTACTGTGTCTAGTTCTGGGCCCCTCACTTTAAGAGAGATGTTGAGATGCTGGAGTGTGTCCAGAGGAGAGCAACAAAGATGGTGAGGGGGCTGGAGCACAAGCCCTATGAAGAGCGACTGAGGGAGCTGGGGTTCTTTTGCCTGGAGAAGAGGAGGCTCAGGGGAGACCTTATTGCTCTCTATAACTACCTAAAAGGAGGTTGTAGGCAGGCAGGGTTTGGTCTCTTCTCTCAGGCGACCAGTGACAGAACAAGAGGACATGGTCTCAAGCTTCGTCAGGGGAGGTTTAGGCTTGATATTAGGAAAAAAGTTTTCACTGAAAGGGTGATTGGCCATTGGAATGCGCTGCCCAGGGAGGTGGTGGAGTCATTGTCCATGGAGGTGTTTAAAAACAGATTGGATGAGGCACTTAATGCCATGGTTTAAACGACGAGTAGGTGTTGGTGTTGGGTCAGAGGTCTTTTCCAACCTTGTGATACTCTGTGTGTGTGTGACTTAGGTTTATTCTGTTTAAATTAGAATTTGGATGGAATGACATTAAAATAAATGTTATATGTTTAATTTATGACAGTTATTGCTTAGTTTACACAGTACTCAAGCATTTTAATTTATTGCCATGCTTATACATAACAAAAATGTTAAAACAATGCAGTTTTCTTTGTGGCATTCAGAAAGAAGACAATAATAGGAAAAAGGGTTTTAAATCTGTGCTTCTGCTCCTCAAGAAATTACATGTATGATTTACTTATTGATTAATGATCCAGGTTTTGGTAATTTTCAGCTGAAAGTCTCTGGAGTGGGATCACTCTGCGTCTCTCTTCCTCCTTCCTCTTGCTGACAATTAGCATGACAGTCTACAAAGCCTCGGCAGTATCAATGATGCAGCCATGTGACACGTGTGCTCTATCAGTCCATCTAGGCGTGATTTAAAAGAGAAGCAAATGCAAGTTTTTGTGCTGTGGGAAGACAGCTCTTTCAATTTGATAAAAATAAGACATCCCAACCACCCACAGAAGGAAGTGACTTCATATAGCTGACCACTTAGCTGCTGCCCTAGTAATTGTAAATATATTTTGTTTCCTTCCAGCCAGTCAAAAAAAGCATTTTTCCTTTTGGTTCACATATAATTTGAAGAACTCACTATTATGAGTTTAAGGTACATTTTCCAAAAAACCAACTCATATAAAGCTTGCAGGTATTTGCCTCATGCAGCCTATAGCCTTTCAGTACAGAGAGTGCTGCTTCCACTGGTAAAGTCACAGAGCAAACTCCAGCTGGATACTAGAGCACCTCTATCATTCTTTCTCTGCTGGACAAAGTATTGTGCAGCATATGCTCCACATCAGCAGGGGATTAGAAAGAAGCTCCAAAGACAGAGGAGATTTTATGTTGTTTATGAAGTTATACATAATGTATAGGGGATACTTTACACATGAAGAGAGTAAATCTATTTTCAGTCCACAGCTGTCTTTCTTGGTGTGCTGTGGAGTGAAGCTGTTTCTGGCAGCGCTGATCTCAATCGTGTGTCAAAAAGGTTCATTACTCACCCACTGAGCTCCAGTTACCAAAACTCCTTCTCCTCTGAACACATAAGGGATGTGACTTATGGTGATATTTTTCATTCTTTGCTTTCTTTCCAGTAAATTAATCTAATTTAATGCTTTAAATAGAGGTTCTGATTTATTTTATTTACAGAGTGAGTACAAATGTTCCCCAGATATGTCTTTTTTTTTCCTGGAGGTTCTGCTGATATTTGTTAGGTGTGGATGTCTTTGGAGGTGGCTATTTGTATTGTCAGCAGATACTAGACACCACTGACAGTTTCAAAGTTTAGTAAAACAGCCAACATATTCACAAGAGTAGTATCACTCCAAGGGAAACCAAGAACAGCATAAAGCAGACAGTCTAAGAGTCTTCTGATAAGCTAGTTTAACAAATATCACTTATGCAGTATATTTCAACTTCAAAGTGATCTTGTTAATGAATCCTTAAATTTCACTCTGGCAGCAATTCAGAAAGCTGGTAGAGTTATCTGCTGTATTTATAATGAGACATAATCTAACACTGGGATCTTCCTGCACAGTCAGCGTCGTGGGAACCATCTGTAGGGCACCCACTTGTACTAAACAGAAGGGGAAACATGGAGCAAATTTATATTGCTGTAATTGTTTGTTGTATGTCTTACAGTGGTGCCTTGGACAGCTGGAACAGTAGAAAATTTAACAAGAGTCGGATGTTAGCCCAACCTGTATTGGCAGGATACCTGTACTTGGGTAGCACAATACAAAAATCAGAAGTCAGACATCCACTGAAGCAGACTCTGCCTGACTCTGTGGCTCTGAGTAATTACCAAAAAACAAACATCCCAAACTGGGATTTATGCCCCAAACAAAATAACAGAGAGTCCTTGCAGCATTTAGAATCTACAGCTTTTAAACCGTGGCACATATTTTATTTATATCTTTCAGTGTATGTTTTTTCTCTTCTGTTTCAGGATGATTTGGTAAACTTTTTTCTCCATAATAATCTTATTTACAATATTATTTCCTATATTCTTCAGTTGATAATTTGTCAGAAGTTATCCAGACATGAAAGAAGTCCCGGTGTTTGAATCATTTTACCTGGAATACCAGAAGTAATGGGATAATCAGAGAGATGACAAATGTGATGTTCATTTACAATAGGGGGAAAACCACTATCTACTACAGTGTCAGCAATTCCCATTGTGCTAGTATGTACCATTTTCTAGTGAAAGGGTTTGAAAAAACAAAGGATTCTGTCATCTGGCACCAATGTCCAAAGCAACAAGTTCATAGACCTGACTGGCTCCTCAGGGCACTAGCATTTCTGAAATATCAAAAAAAAAAATTAAAATAGTGAAACATGTTTTAATTAAATAATTTTAAATAATTTTATTCTAAATGTAAGAAATTATGAATAAATTGAAGCTTAATGTGGTGCCAGCTCATGAGTTGAAGATTGGAATCTGATCCGAATTTATAGGTTGAATTATTTCCTCCCACTGGATTTGGCAGGGGCTGTACTTGTGTAATAGCATATTAGGCTATTTAGATCTTAAATGCATCATCAACTTCCTGCAGACACTTCTACTGTAACACAAGTGGTTTTTGTACAGTGTAGCAATAAAGCAAGGCTTTTAAGAGGTCTGCTGTGTGCGGGACTTTATCTTCCTCACTGCTTTATAAAGAACTATGATCTCAGGAAATACAATCCGTAAAATTCTACTGCTATGAAATTACTTAACTGTTGTATCCTGTACAAGGAATTTTAAGAGATATGTTTAGTCATGGTACAAACTTAGTTGCATCCAGAGTATTATAATAAGTGAGACTGAAGTTAAATCTTAGAACCAGGTCCAGCCTTCCCATGTGATCTTCCTTTCTAGAAGTCTCTTAAAGAAGGCTAGAGATATATGAGTATATACAGCTGGAAAAGGGGAGACAGGGTGACATGCAATCTCCCTCAGCCAACAAGTCTGCCCAGAAGCTTGTGCAATCTGTGTTGTCCACACAGTTTCAGTGTTCTCTCTGGAGAACACTTACTGTAACACTTCTTGCAGGCGGGGCGAGTTGAAAGGTTAAGAGATGCCCTATTGCCAAAAGGCTGCATGAGGAAATAGGTGCTTCGAGGTCAGATGTGGCTTGAATGCCAAGGGATCTGTGAACACTGGGACATGACGCTGTATCTTTTCTGAGGGATTTCAAGCTTCCATACTGACAAGCAGGGACGTGAAGAGAATCCTAAGACAGCTACAGACGGTTTCTTTCTCCTGGGAAAAAGCAATCTGGCTCACTTGAAACAGTGTACAGAAGCTCTCTTCTCCAAAGCAAGGAACAAATGGGCTTGAAAATGTAAAAACATCACATGTGATACTGTGATACTACTATTGCAGTGTCCACTCCAGAGCCAAGAGCGAGGCCCAATCACCCTCTCCCTGAGGGAAGCTCCCACTCCCCTTCACAGGTGTAAGGCCGCTCCCACGCCTCATGCCATTACCGAGATAAAACAAGCCCGCAGATGGATTTATCCTGCTTTCCACAGGCCTTTATTTCCAGCTAGGGCTAAGGAGGCCGGACTGGTGCAGCACTAGCTCCAACACACTGAGGAGTACCTAGCACACTACTTTACCCCTATTGTGGGCTAGTGAAAACCTCATGACATTCAGCAACATTAAGTGCAAGGTCCTGCACCTGGGTCAGGGCAACCCTCAGTATCAAATACAGGCTGGGGGATGAAGAGATTGAGAACCCTGTGGAGAAGGACCTAGGGGTCCTGGTGGATGAGAAGTTTAAACATGAGCTGGCAATGTGCACTCATAGCCCAGAAAGCCAACAGTATCCTGGGCCGCACCAAAAGAAGCATGGCCAGCAGGTCAAGGGAGGTGATTCTGCCCCTCTACTCTGCTCTTGTGTCCAGTTCTGGAGCCCTTAGGACAGGAAAGAAAAGGAGCTGTTAGAGTGAGTCCAGAGGAGGGCAACAAAAATCATCAAAGGCCTACCCTGTGAAGAGAGGCTGAGAGAGTTGGGGTTGTTCAGCTTGGAGAAGACTCCAAGGAGACCTTATTGCGGCCTTCAATACTTAAAGGGGGCTCATTACAAAAATGGGGAAAAACAGGGCCTGTAGCAATAAGAAAAGGAGTAATTGTTTTATACTAAAAGAGAAGTTTAGACTGCATATTAGGAAGAAATTTTTTTTGCTGAGGGTGGTGAACACTGGAACAAGTTGCCCGGAGAGGTGGTAGATGCCCCATCCTGGAAACATTCAAGCTCAGGTTAGACAAATCTCTTGAATAGATCCCTGGCTGCCATCCTTATCTATAGCTAAAAGAACTGGGGTAAAACTTAAAAATAATTTTTAAAAAGTGTTGATGTGGAAAACTCAAGGCTATTTAGGATCCTAAATCAATTCTGAATATGGGACTGAGATCGTTAAATAAATTATTTTGGATCCAGAGAAGACTTTCTTCAGCTCATCTGAGAAAGATGGAGACAGACTTTTAGTAGGGCTTGGAGTGATAGGAGAAGGGGTAAAGGTTTTTAACTTAAAGAGGCAGAAGGCTAGGCAGAAGGAAGAAATGTTTTATGATGTGGTGAAACACTGGAACAGGTTGCCCAGATTTGTGGTAGATGCCCCATCCCTGGTGACATTCAAGGTCAGGTTGGATGGGGCTCTGAGCGATCTGATCTGGTTGAAGGTGTTCCTGCTCACTGCAGAGCTCACCTTCATCGTCCCTTCTAATCCAAACCATTCCATGATCACAGAATCATAGAACGGTTTAGGTTGGAAGGGAGTTTAAAGCCCATCCAGTTCCAACCTCTCTACCATAGGCAGGGACACCTCCCACTACTCCAGGCTGCTCAAAGCCCCATCCAACCTGGCCTTGAACACTTTCAGGCAGGGGCAGCCACAACTTCCCCAGGCAAACTGTGCCAGTGTCTCACCACTCTCAACGTGAAGAATTTCTTCCTAATGTTTAATTTAAATCTTCCCCTTTTCAGTTTAAAGCCATTCCCCCTGTTCCTGTCACTACAAGCCCTTGTAAAAAGTCCCTCCCCAGCTTTCCTGTAGCACCCTTCAGGTACTGCAAGGCTGCTCTAAGGTCTCCCCAGAGCCTTTTCTTCTCCAGGCCGAAAAAGCTCAACTCTCTCAACCTGTCCTCATAGCAGAGGAGCTCCAGTCCTCTGATCATCTTCGTAGCCCTCGGCTGGACCTGTTCCAACAGTTCCATATTCTTCTCATGTTGGGGATTCCGAAACTGGACACAATACTCCAGGTGAGGGGGTCTCACGAGAGCGGAGCAAAGAGTGAGCACCGCGATTCCATGATTCAACCGAGCGAGAACGAACCCTGCCAAACACGAGGCGTTACCGTATTTACGCCCCTAACCCACCGCGGCGTTCCACGACCCGCCGCAGCCCAACACGTGCTCCCGTATTTCACCGCGTAGAAGCGCTCGCTAACTCCCCTCCGGAGCAGCGCATGCGCTCTGCCACGGCAGAGGCGGGAGCGCGACCCTATGGGGTGAGGAGAGGGAGGGAGCACCCGGCCCCTCCTCCTTCCCCTCCCTCCTTGCTCTCGGAGCTTCCAAGGCCTGCCGTGGCCTTGAGTCGCCGGCCGGCGGGGCTCCGGGGAAAGCGTAGAACCATGGCGCAGCGGAGAGCGGCGGGGCGAGGGCCTTGCCAAGCGGCGGCGGAGACCGCCCGGCAGCAGCGGCGGCTTCTGGAAGGTGAGGGGGGGGAGGGTGCGGCGGGAGAAAGCGCGCGCTCAGCCGCCCAGCGCGCTGGGGGACGTTGCCCTCTGCGCCTCTCGGCAATGTCCCCTGGCGCGTGCTCGGCGGTTGGGCTAGAAGAGCGGCCGCCTCAGGGAGCTGCTGTGGAGAGGGGGGGCGTGTGTGTAGGGGTGAGTGTGTGTGTGGGTCTGTGTGTGAGATGTGAGTGTTGGCGTGCGTGAATGAGTTTGGGGTGTGTGAATAAGCGGGTGTGTGTGGTGGTCTGTGGGGTGTGTGGGAGAGGGAGTTGGGCTCCCATGGCCGGGCCTGTCAGCTCATACCCGCAAGGCTGGAATGGGGCAGTGATAAGTGTGATGCCGAAAATACTGGCAATTGAACTCTCATCTAAGACTTATTTTGGAGTTTTTGCTAACTGTATCCTGGGCTGCATCAAAAGAAGTGTGGCCAGCAGGTGAAGGGAGGTGGTTCTTCCCCTCTGCTCTTGTGAGACCTCACCTGGAACCTGGACTACTGTGTCCAGTTCTGGAATCTCCAACATAAGAAGGATGTGGAAGTGTTGAAACGAGTGCAGAGGAGGGCCGTGAAGATGATCACAGGGTTGGAGTATCTCTGCTATGAGGACAGGCTGAGAGAATTTGGGTTATTCAAGCCTGGAGAAGAGAAGGCCCTGGGGATACCTAATAGCAGTCTTTCAGTACTTGAAGGGGGCTACAGGAAAGCTGGGGAGGGAGGCTTTTTACAAGGGCTTGTAATGATAGGAATGGGGGAATGGTTTTAAACTGGAAGGAGGAAGATTTAAATTAGACATTAGGAAGAAACTCTTCATTATGAGGGTGTTGAGACACTGGCACAGTTTGCCTGGGGAAATTGTGGCTGCCCCTGCCTGAAAGTGTTCAAGGCCAGGTTGGATGGGGCTTTGAGCAGCCTGGAGTAGTGGGAGGTGTAGTAGTAGTGGGAGTGCCTATGACAGAGGAGTTGGAACTGGATGATCTTTAAGGTCCCTTCCAATCCAAACCATTCTATGATTCTATGCGTAATGAGGTAAGAGCTGGTTACAGAATATATGTCCCACTTCTATTCATAGGGATACATTTTTCCAGATATCTTATGCATTATATTAATTACTTTCCAAAAACTAATTTCAACATTAGTATGAACTTCACAACAGCCAAGTCTCTGTTAATTGGACCTTTGAAGCCAGCTCTGTCTGAGCTTGCATTTTTAGATAGGGAAAGAATGCAAGCAGAGGTGATTATAGCAGAAGACACATCTGTTCAGCTCATATCATACTTAATACAAAACATCATTTCTGTCTGAACAGTGTCTGGAAAAACTTTGAAAAAATACACTATAAAGAAAACGTGCTGTTAGAGGGACATTTTGTCTAACTTGCAAAAAATACAGTTACTTAGATGAAACTTTAGTTTAGATCAAAATATTTCACTTCTTGTAATAGTAACTACTTCTTCTATCAGGTACCCCCCATGCTAGTGAGGAAACGTGTGTGTGTGTATTATTCCACTGACTGTCGCACAAAAAGTGGCACAAAGTGCATTTCACTGTGCTTTCTACTTCCGTCCTCTAAGTTGTTTACTTTATTATTCTTATTTTTGCTAAAATAACCACCTGTGAGGTATTCATGCTTGTCTTTGCCACATAGATGCTGCCTTTTTCCTCTGCAGAGCTGGTGTGCACCTGTGGGATCACGCTGACCTCAGTGGAAAAAAAAAAAAACACTAAAGCCAGTAACACTGCCAATTCGTGCAGCTGGCTCTGTTTCATCCATGGGTTTCGTCATCCTTTCCCTGCATTTCACAACAGTGAGGTGGCAGCGTGACCCACCGGAATGTTACGCGTTGGCATTGTAGTTATTCCACCCATATCCAAGAAAGAAAATACAGCCCTGGCACGTTTTGTGTTCCTCAGGTGATGAAGACTGATGTGTCCTGCAAAGCTGTGCTAGCCTAGCAGCGTCTGAGGAGAGAGAGTGTTTTGATATATGCACGCATAGCCACCCTAGTGTGGGTGCAGGGATTCTTGTTGTTTATTTCTCTGTTTAAAATTAGTGTGTATAGCAGCGTTTGTGCCAAGGAGTGTATTGTATATAGGTGGTCATACCGGTAAAAATCCAAAGTACAGAAGAGGTCTAAAATGTAGTTGTGTCACTTACTGTACTCCCATTGCTTTCTTTTTCACAGGAATATAAAGACTGTTAAAAATGTATATAGGCATATCCAAGAGAAGAGTTTTTATATGAGTGTAAAATATGTGTAATTCCCAAATATGAGAACTGTAACCCAGGCTGCTCTGCGAATATTTATATACATTTTCTACTTAGGTGTGTGTATCACCTAACTGACTGGTGTCTGTGCCTGCTGCTCTCTCTTAGGAGAAAAAAATCTTTTAATGAGCGTGTTTCAAAGTTGTGTTGTATATACCGAAGATCTAACTAACAAGTTAACTTCAAGATTTAACTTCAAGTTAAATCTCTAGTTAAATAGGCTGGCAGAAGATTTCTGGCAAAAAGGGAAAAAAATATGTATGCCTTTGTTTAGCTCTGTTTTTCTTTTCACAAATGTATTTATTAATCGAGGCTTAAATTATTAGGGATCATAGAAGTTAACTTCTGTGGGATGTTTGTTAGTTTAAGAACTTCAAACATGTTTGAAAGGTTTCAGGCAATGAGAGCAATGTGTTGTATATGTCATAGAAAGCATTATTGGGAAGATTATGTCTGCAGATAGCTTACCTTAATCTTTCCTTAAAATATGTTTGAAATCTGTTGTAAGATGACAGGATTTTTCTGTTGTTATTGTTTTGGTTTGGTTTTTTTTAAACTTTGTTTTTCTTTAATTTCAGGGAAAGCTCAGGAAGAAGGTGGATCAGCTCGGACATCACTTCTTATTTTAGTGTCCATCTTCTTATCAGCTGCTTTCGTTATGTTCCTGGTATATAAAAATTTCCCACAACTTAGTGAGTAAGTATATCAGGAAAGATTAATGTGTTTGCTTTTCTTTCAGTATCAAATTGTAGAGGAGCTTACATGGGATTAGGTGATGTGAGTTAATTATATACATAACCTTATTCCTTTTAAAAGGGAGTTTGAGTTTATAACCTAGAATGTCAGAATACAAAGCTTCATGTTGAAATACTGACTGATAGGATCTGTGTAAATAGAGTTGTACTTGACCTAGTGTTTCTGCTGAACAGTTGAAATACTATGTTTTGAAAAGTAACCCCCTGTCACATGAGCAGTGGTAACTCGCTATGTTCTTAACCTTCTTCAGTTGAGAGCTAAAATGTGTTTGGTCAGGGCTAGGTTTATTTTAAAATTCCTTGTGCGCTGGTACAACTGGAGGCTGTCATCAAAAGGGGACATCCTTCTTCCTTCATATCTAAGCTTCACATTCTCTTTTTCTCCAATTTTGTTGCATCTAGCACTCGTGTTGGGAAGGTAGATAGTTTAACAAGATGGAAACCTGCTTGTCTGACGATTTTCTTTTTTTCTTTTAGTAGTTAATTTTCTATCTGATTGAACTTGCTCAACAAGTTTAGTTTGCAACAGTCCAGTCACTAAGTCTGATACAGAGGAAGAGAGGACGCTCAACTGGGCTGCCCAGGGTTGCACCAGATTAAGGTGTGACATGAGATTTTTGCTTTTAAAGCTTTGTTTGTGAGATAAAGCTCTTACACTCTTGCTGCACTTCAAATGTTATGACCTGTAGCGTTGAGGCAGTTACAGTTGGTTTTGGCTGAAATGTTGACAGCTGTTTGTTTGCCAAGGTTTGATTTGTGTAACTATTTTTGATCAGTACTTGGTAAGAAAAAAAAGTCCTAGAAATAAAGCAGATTTTTTTTTAAAAAATTGATTAAAATAAAGGTTTCCAAAGACTTAAATTGAAGATTTTCTAATACAAAACATGCTGTAAATATTGTGCTCATCTGATAACCTTATCACAACAATAATGATGTGGTTTGTTTGCTGAGGTTGTAGTATAGTCATGTTGTGTATCTAATTATAGATTCAATAAGTAATGTTACTGTACTGTTTGATTGTATTTACCATTATTCCTGCCTTTTCTTTTTTTCCAGAGAAGAAAGAGAATGTATAAAGGTGCCTAGAGATATGGATGATGCAAAGGCCTTGGGAAAAGTCCTGTCCAAATATAAGGACACATTTTATGTTCAAGTGTTAGTGGCTTATTTTGCCACATATGTTTTGTATCCTTTTTCAAGGGAAGTCTTGATGTAGTCTTAAGAAAGGATTAAGTAGAAGGAAATTGAAGCACACATGTAGAGTAGTAAATGCTGTGGTGATTTGCATGCAGCTTCATCTTGGACAGTATTTTGAGCTTTGATATTAGACTTGATCTCATTTTAGTGGTATGCTAACTTTTTAAACTGCAGACTGAATTGCCAGTTAGAAATTACTGTTGATTCTAAAGGAAAACCAAGACTACTATGCTTCTCTTCCTTGGGACAGTCAGAAGTGGCATATAAGGATGATATAGAATATTTTACAGCATTTCTGCGGGAAAGTGTTTTGAGCCTTCTTTCATCTCTGCAGTGCCCACTCCAAAAAAACAAATCTTTTTTTTCCTTTTAGAGAGAGCGAAATTTCTGAAGTACTTTCTGCCTAGGGAGACACAAAACTACCTGTGTTCTGTGTTAACTTCTTTTTCCTGAGTGCTGACTATATTAATTAATCATTAAACAGACTCTTAACTGTAACACTTAACTAAAGGTTAATAACTTCTAAAAGCTGTATAAGAGTTTTGTTTCATAGTTTAATGCAGGAGGCTTTCGTAACTGAGAAAAATCATTACTGAATATGCCATTATCCTCTAGCTCGGTCTTTTTTAGTTCACAAGGAACAGATTTGTGAAGAAAACTAAAATGTTACTTTATATATGAATAAGAAATAGAACAGAATTGGCTGTTTAGTAGATTACTATAGCCACTGGTGGGATGACATTTACTCTTTCAGCAGTAGACTGTGATTCAGTTGACTAATATGTTAGTTATCTCAGAAACTTGATATCTGCTTAGAAAAAGCTGCACTGGTTGTAATGGTCTTGAGGAAGATTATTTGCCTTTTTGATATTTTAGTCATTCAACTCAGATGAAATAGCATGCAGATTTGTTTTGCTTTATAAGATTTCCGACCAAAATGGGCAATGTATCATGGTTTCAAAATGCCTAGCAAGCCTTGAGCTCAACAGCCTCTTTGCTTTTGCTGCAGAAACTTAATTTTTGTCTTTTTGAAAACTTCTGACTGAAATTGGTGATCAGATAGTTATCTAGGATTGCACCGTGCCTATTTTTAAGAAAGGAGAAGTTCATACATGTCAGTCTTCCATGAAACTCGGTAGTTGTGGGCTCGGAGAGTTCTGTGAACTTTTTTAGAGAGAATATCTGAAAATATATCTGAATATCTGACTACAGAGCATATCTGTAGTCGACAATGTAAAATCAGAAGTGTGTGTTGCCTGTAATGTCACAATAAATCTCCAGTGCCAATTGTAGCACAGCGTAACAGAAGCATGTAGTACAGCTTTTGTTATTTAGTGATTTATTTTTGTATGCGTAATGATCTACCCCTTGTTTTTCTGTGCTTGAGCTTGTTGTGCAACTCTGCAAACGTATTTTGAAGTAAAGATCTTTAAAGGCTATGCCTACTTATATTTATGCTTTTTCAAATTGTAATATGCATCCTGACTGCTTATAAAATTAAGAATTGGGTAGCTTTTTAAAAATTGCATTTTCTTAACTAAGATGCATCCAGCTTGCAAACGTTTGCTATCCCTGGTTCTATATTCCTCAGTATCCTGTCAGGGTTTCTTTATCCCTTTCCGTTGGCCTTATTTCTTGTTTGTCTGGTAAGTACAGAAAATCGTGAGGGCATATATTTCTGTCCATTTGGAGTACAACCAAGCATCTAAACAGCTTCCAGTTGGAAATTATGAGAGTTTGAGTGAAATAGAGTTACACTTTGGTTTCTGAGGAATGAATGAATTCTCATTCAGCTCTTTTGTGAAAATGGTGTTACCCACAAAATTCACTGTGGCATTGGGTGATGATCCAAAAGACTAAACTGTTTCTCCAAGTTTTCTTAATAGTGGAGGCATCTGAATGTGAATCAGCCAGTTTCCTTTACTTTAAACTTCTCTAGCATCCACCAGAAGCCTGTTGTCATTTCAGAACACAATTACTAGATTTTTATTATTGTATTGCAAAACATGTTTTTAAATGGCTTAAATACCCAAGAAGCTTAATTTAAGATATGAAATGTATGTTATTGATAAGCTTCAAAAAATGTCACGTACAAAAGTGCAGTCATAACGAGCCTTAGTATGTAAGAATGAGATAATTGAGGAGGTGTGGAGGATCAAGTTGATGAATCTTCAATTTTTAATCTCTTTAATGGCATCGCACCCTTTATTTGCAAAACTTTTACTGTTCAAACTCTTAAAATAAAACTGAAGAAGCACTCAATATTATTTGATAGGTAATCAACACTTTCTGCTTTGAATGTCAAGACTGAAATGCTCTGGAAATGAAGGGTTGTTGTCTTGGGTCAACAATATTCTTCGGGAGTGTGTACGCACTGATGGAGGAGAGCCCTTCAGCCTCAATGGAGAGCCACACAGAAGCAGGCTATAAGGGATATAAGGCTGAGATTAATTAGAATTTCTGCTCAATAGTTCTTTCTTTTTTTTCCCCCCAGTGCTCAGGACTTGGAGCTTCATTCTGCTATATGCTTTCATACCTAGTGGGACGACCTGTTGTATACAGATATTTAACAGAAAAAGCAGTAAAATGGTCAGAACAGGTAAAGTTTCTAGAGATGCTGAAATTTATGGTAGAAAATATATAGTGGAATAGTATGGAAAATAAGGGGGGGCCTCATGCTCATGTATCTAGTTATCAAGAATGGGTTCTGACTCCTTTCTGTCACTGTGTAGTTACTTTCTCTGACTGGTTTTAAGCAATGGGGTGTATTCCTGATTTATGGTATTTCCTGTGAGGAAGTTGTTTTTACCTAGGAAGAGTTTGCAACTGATAACCACCCTGGTTTTGCTAATGTCAACAGGAAACGTCTCCAATTTCAAATTAAAATTTACCTCTCTAAGCATCAGAATTAGTCAAAGCTGGGTTTCTGTTTTCTGTAGGGGAAGAAAACCTGTTGCTGCATGTGTGATTGCAAAACCTTAAATTGAAGAGGTTGTTGTGGGTGCAGCATTTAAAAACCTTCTCTTACAGTATCTGTTTCAGCAAGTATTAATTATTGGTGAAGTTAAAGATTTTACAGTACAAAATCATAACATGTTTAGTGTTTGACCTCATGTCTGTTGATATGGTACTCTGAAATGTGTTAAAACGGGTTTTTTTGGCAAGTATGAAGCACAACTTAACTACTGTAGTCCATTCAAGGTTTTTGAATCACATAAAAATATTTTAAGCTTGTTCCTCATTAGATAAGATGTAAAGCTGTGTGCAGCAAAAGTGTCTTTATTAAATCGTATAGTAGTATATTGACTATGATACCATCTTAATATTAGAGTATAATCTTGAGGCTATTCTCTGAGCAGCCAGTGGTTACTATTTCCATTAGTAAAACTGGATGTGTGATTTAAAATTATGTAATCACATGTGCAGTTCATATCTCACTGTTTCCAGGTTAATTGGATTATGTCATGCTTGCGTTTTCAGGGTTAAAACATTTTACATGCAGGATTAATCAATGTTTAAATGTTGGTCCTTCCCTAAGATGTAAAAAAACACAGTGGTATTACTATACTGACTTTCATGTTGCAGTTGAAGCTAAAGTTGGGGGAAAAATGGGTTGCAACTGGGGTGAATTGCTACATGAGATTTTGTACGGGATCAGACCAGGTTTGATTTTACCTGTTCAGGACCTGATGACCGTGTTTATGTGTAGGCTTAGAGAAGATCTGCCAGGATATGCCAGAAGTGGTGGATGCTTTGGTATCCTTATTATTTGGTTTGAGGTTACAGTTCTTCTTTGAAAGGGCTGATGTGCTAAAGCCAGGCTGGAAGGAGAAGAGGCTTTGATGTAATACTAGTGTAAGGAGCTGGGATAGACTTCAGAATATAATTAATACTGTAAATAAAGCTGGGGCTGTTGTGGTTGCTCCTGGGTAAATGTTAATGGTGGGCATTCTAATGCATGGATAGATAGGTTTTGCAACTGTGATGGCAGCAGCCATGTGATGAACTTCAGAGTCATGACCTGGGTAGGTTTCAAAGTGAGGAATACAGCTGTTTTTCGAGTTAAACCATGAGTTAGGACAGAACGAGTTGAGGAACAAACTTCATTGCTAGTTCCTGCACAAGCTTTAGGAATAGGATGACAAGCTGGCCATGTTGATTTGGCTGCAGTTAGACAGGCAGAGGCTGTTGTGCTGAAGTTAGGGTTAGGCTGGCTGGTGTGCCGAATCACTTGTTTGCTTTTTAAGTTGGGTAATTCAGGCACATCATCACCATGCTCTAACACAGACTGGTATTTCCAGATGAACTTCAGAATTATGTAGCTGGTGATTCACTGATGACTCAAGATCTTGTCATTGTTTAACTGATTTTTGTTTGCAACTTGTAAATTTGTGCAAAATATACACAAAAACCCCTTAGCAAGCTTCTAGTAGTAAAATCACTGTGTATTTTCATGGCAGGTATTTTTTTACTGATTTTTTTTAATTTTGTTTTTGTTTTGGCAGGTTGAACGACACAGAGAACACCTCATTAACTACATAATATTTTTGAGAATAACACCTTTTCTCCCCAATTGGTTTATCAATATAACATCTCCTGTAATAAATGTGCCATTGAAAGTATTTTTCATTGGCACTTTTCTAGGTAAGAGTTCTGGCTAGTGAACTGCTCTTTGGGGGTAGTCAGAAGAAGGAATGACATTTGCTGCTTTCTGTATGCTTTGTTCAGCAGACATCACCACCTACTGGATAGCTGAAAGATCACACAAAAATATTTGGTTTGTACTTTGTGGTGCGAGGGGCTTAAAGTCAAAAGATTTTAGTAGTCAGGACTATTCTAAATATACTGGATGGGAGATAATGAGCCCTGGCTTAATTACTTGCTTAAGGAAACATACTCTATATGAACACTTTTACGTGGCATTTTGTTCCACTCCGTGACTATAATATGTCTGTGAACTTCTATAAGCTCCTACTTTGAGCTCAGCATAATTGTGTGAGTTTATATATGACTTTGATCTGAAGGATTTCTCCTCTTTGTCCCACTCTATTTTGTTAATGGTAATATATCTTCCTAGGAGTGAATTTATAATTTAATAAATACAGTGCTAAACTCTTTAATTTTGTGATTGGCATATTTTTGCAAATACTGTTTAATGTCGTTAGGAAACAATCCATATTTTTCCCTTATGACCTTAAATGAAATCAGTTTGTAAAGGCACAACTTGAAATCTACAGAGTCAAAAGAGCAGAGATTGTTTTCTTAGTCTTCTGTTTGATTTGGTGTTAAAAAATAGTGAAAATGGCATACACCCAGTTCTTTTGATAAGGTTTTTGTCTCTCAAGTGTGTATTTACACGCCTCTTAAAAAAAAAAAGGACAAGGCAATAAGGTCTGAATTTTTTGATGTTAAAAGTTGGATGACTTTATTTATGATTTTTTTTTTTTCACCCTGACAAGGTGTTTTTTCTTTCTTTGTCCTTCTCTGCTCCAGGTGTGGCACCACCGTCATTTGTAGCCATTAAGGCAGGAACAACGCTGTACCAACTTACAACAGCAGGGGAAGCTGTTTCCTGGAACTCTGTTTTTGTTCTCATGATTCTAGCCATCCTCTCCATCCTACCGGCTGTCTTCCAGAAGAAACTGAAACAGAAGTTTGAATAAGGATCAAACTGGACCAGAATTTCTCATGCTTCATCTCAGGATCAGCACTTCTGATATTTGTATATTTACTTTTCTATTGGATCTTAAGCAATTGAAGAGGAGGCTTGTAATTAATAAGAATGTCTTTAAATAAACACATGGCCTAAGATAGAAGGAACTGTGTTCAGAAATGTACTGCATATAGTTTTGTAACCAAACCATCAGTGTTTTACTTTGAGAGGGTGTGTGGGCCCCTCAGAATGAGGGAAATGAGAACACAGATGTAACATTTTGCTCTGATAATCTGCAGAGCAAAAATTGTAATGTAGGCATAAACTACAGATAATGCTTTCTAAAACTTGCAGGAAAAAACCCTTAATTATTCAGTCCAATTTTGTAACATTCTCTATAAGATTACGTGTGATCTGGTCTGAGTACATTTCTCATCACCAATATATATTTTTTTTTTGCCTTTTGGAGTTCCAAAATAATAGCATAATACAATAACGGTGCTTACTGAAGAACAAAGGTTTTTTGCTGTACTTTAACTACAATGATATTCTCATCCTAATGGTTTACTTCTATTTATTAGTGCTGTGTGGATTTAAATACTTGAACCTACATCTGCTCTACTAACTGGATTAACAAAGGCCAAGTGTCACGTCATTCCTTCTCATCCTCCATAAAGTTTTATTCTGGGAGAGAATATAGGAAGGGAGAGAGCAGGTTTTTATCATGGCTGTCTGATTATTTTTCAAGTTCTATATTTTATTTTTTTAAGGTTGATTATTTTCCCAATATTTCACTTGCATAGATATATGCCAATTTAAGAAAACAATTGTATGATCATATAAAACTCTCAGTTCTCAAGTGATTAAAAAATGTATAACCTTAAGCAATGTAATATTTCTCAAGCAATATGCAAAGAGTATAAAATTTTCCATTGCAGCTGAATTAGCTGTAAATGTTTGGTACACAGATTGGTGCAGTTCTTATTAAAGAGCTGATTCCAAATAATGTTCAAAGCATCACGTAATAGAAGGCTCTTGTCAGCGTATATAAAATTGAAAGGATGATTCCATTGTCTGGTAAGTCAGTAACTAGGAATGGGCAACCAGCTATGATTCACATTAAGGAGAAGTATATAAATTCAATAAGGTATATGATACCTCCCCATGTATGCTTAGAGCTGTTGTTTTTTGTGTTGTCAGTGGAATCCCATAAAATGAGGCCCTGATCAGCAAGGAACTGGGGTGCATGTTTGAAGTTTTATCCTGTTGAAACCAGTGCTGCTTATACGCTTTAAGTTGGTGCCCCCGATGTATCTAGCTGAAATGGGAGTTGCCACGTTAGTATATGTTCCAATTCAAAGGTTTATTTGTCTGGGTCCTCTTGTTAACTCATCATATGATAGATCATTGAGATGTAAGAGAACAGTTCCATAAATGTGATAATATGAAAGGTACTGGTACCTTTAAAGAGTTTTGTTCTTTTGTAACATAATGTTAATTGACTCCTTCATTTCATCACAGTATTATATGTAAATATGTAGTAAATATTATTGATACACTATGTCTTTTATTTAAATCTGGGCTGCACCGTAAAATGGTATTTTTACATAGATATATAAAGGAATTCATATCACTTCTGTTTGCAGTTTATTGTAAGATTATTTAGCTTCAGCAGTTGTTTTGTTATTTAGAATTTACGATAAAAGTGTACTTCATTGACATTTAAAACTGAGCAGTGATTATTTTTATTGGTGCAGTTCTAATCTCAGAAGTTATCTACCCAGGGGATTTATTCCACAGTAAAGGATTTATTCCATAGTAAACTTGAGTGTTAAGTTAGCTGTTGTGAGCAAGTTTCCCCTGGACTATTGAGTGTGGAGTCAGTGTAAATTTACAGCCTACTTTTCTGCATAGATAATTTTTCATATTACCTTCTACTTATTGTCCAGTGGCTCTTCTCAAAATTTGTCTCAATTTCTGGTCAATAACAGATGCAGTTGTAAAAACTTTTCTTAGGCTGTATGAAACCAATGTTTTAGCGGAACCTTGACACTAAAGAAGCAACTGAACTATGTTTCAATTTAATGTGAATCATGCTATCACTTGACATTTTCATCGAAATATATTTCACTCTGTAGATGGGATCAGGCTATGTTACTGAAAAACGTGTTTCAGCTGTAGGCTGGGTTCGCATCACAGTGGCTAAAAGCCTTAAGACCTTATAAAGGTTGAAAATAGAGTCCTTTCCCTTTGCAAAACCTGAAGTATTTTTTTTAACCTGTCTGTTCTGTGTTTATATTCACCTGCCAGCAGCCTCAGGCAGTTTCCTACCCTATGAGGATGACTTCTAAGGGTTCTGAAGAGTAAGGAAGGTGATGTGAAAAGAGAAAAAAGACACTGTGCTGTGGAATGCTGTACTAGCCTACTCTGTCCTTCAGGGAATCCAGCAAGTGACCCAAGAGATAGCCATACTATTTTGACAGGAAAATGGTGTCTACCATGACACAAGCTGGAAAACTGGGAAAATGTAGCTTTGTTTTCTAATTGCAAGGAATTTTTAGCTGTTAGGTGACCTGTGCATCTTTTGGAAATTTTTGTGATTGCTGCATGACTTCATTACTAAATGTCTCTTGCCATTTGATAATAAAGCTATTATAGAAAACATGAAACATTGTATCTTTGAGTACAATGAGGCATGCTGAACTTCTAAGCTTAATTTTTTATTTACATGTTTATAAGGGATGAGTTCTTAAGTAGCATTTTTAATGACTGATTAAAAATTCAACTGAGCTGATTACATCTGTAGTTGAGATTAATTCTGTTTCTACCTTTATTTCAGAACACCTAAACTTGACTTCCTTTTCCATGCAAAACTAATTTCTTGCATACAATAGTAATTTTGAAAAGTTTTTTTATTTTGAACTGGAAGGCAATTGAGTTGAACTTGTTTTATCTCCTCAAATGGAGCTGTCTGGATAATTGTATCTTTTTTTTTTGCTTTATCATGAATTCCTGATGGAAGGCTCTTGCTAAAGTTATTATTACAGCTTCGTTCACTTTCCATTAACATGTTATGTCCAGTTTATGGAATTCTTTTTGCCTTGTATAGAAAACTGATGTTGAAAGCTTGCTTGAAAGGTCAAGACAAAAGATGGTAAAAAATGAAAAGTCTTTATTTAAAATGTTAGTGAACTATACTATTACGCAAAGTCAAACATGTTTTTTGTTGTCAGGTAACTGAAGATTTTTGGATGTTGTTTGTGAGAATCTTCATCACGTATAGTTTCTGTGATAACTGGGTTTTATGTTAATAACTAAAATGCAGTGTGGATTGCTCTGCTTTACATCAGAAATGGAGTACGCCGCCTGCCTCATACCATGCAGTTTACTCTGGATTACGCTAAACCGCCAGCAGAATCAACTCATCCAGGAGCTACTGCAGGTACATTTTTACAAATTTAAGAACTAACTGAAATAGATGCCTCTGAAAGCTCTTGCTACATAATTAAATTCATACTGCGAGTGTTTTGCACTGGAGATGTATTAAAAAGGAACAAAATAGGAAATGCATTTCTTTCTGTTTCTTGGTCACATTTCTTTCATTGTTATAAGTAATACCAGTGAGGTGATAATTCTAGGAACTGTGGGAACTAGAGCACTAAGAATTATACCTTCTAGTCAGATTCCTCCACTCAAAATAGTTTGGTGCAGTGAACAAATCCTGTCCCAGGAGTGCCACGTGAGAGCCTGTGCATTCCGTAGCACCCACTACAGAGCCAGGACTAGAAAGGGGAAGTCTGACTCTTCCTCAAAGATATAATGAACTACATTCCATAATGTGGGACAATCTCCTTTGCAAGATTACAAAATAGAGTGTGAGGTTTTTTCCCCCAGGAGGCTGAAAAGAATACAGGTCAAATTATAGAAAGCGTTCCTTCTGTCATAAATAGTGTGAGGCTTGTGCACCATATATTTTAGTGTGACAGTGTTAAGAGGGAAATGAAGTTTTGACAGGAAAGCAGGATTCAGAGCAAGCTTTTCAGATTTCCTTCAAAGAGAAGTTAGTTATTCTGATTATTGTATGACCAATTGATCTCTTGCAATGACACACAGTTCTATCTAACTCAGCTGGTGGTTTTATAACTCCAGGTCACCCAAGCTGAAAGAAGTTACGGCCTTTTGATAATGGCAATTCATACAAATAAAAGCATTATATCTTTACTAATAGATTGTAACTCCCCCTCCTCTTTTTAAAAATATTCCACCTAGTGTAATAATTCATGTTTCATTGTTTTATAGTGCACATGGAAGAATCTGGGTCTGGATTATGAGAGCTAAGATTTCATAATAGCTCCTTTCTGTAGATAATGTTCAAAACACAGACAATTCTGCTTCTGCACATGTCTAGGGCTTTGATGGTATCTTCATATCCTTGAACAGTTAGTAGGCTGCGGGGAAGAGAATGTGCCATAGTGGCAAATTTGCAATGCTTACTGTACTTACGAATTCCATGCCATGAAAAAGTGTTTTGAGTAGATCACTAAATCATTCTTATATTTGACTATTTGTTCTGTGTTAAAATGATTTCCCCAGGAACATCCTCAGGGCAGGGGCTGGAAGGGCGGACTCCAGCTGGCCTGTCTGCTATCTCCAGTGAGGGAGCAGGGCATGCCAGGGGCAGCCTCAGCCAAGGGTCTCAGTCATCAAGCAAGTTTGTAGTGATGAGACAGCTCCCAGATAAAGCCAGAAATGCAAATCAGCAATACATGGTCAGGATCGGGCCCAGTAAGGGTAAGCAGGATCTGATGCAGTCCAGCAGCGCAACTTAAATGGCCCCATGTTTGGTGGGGCCGAGACCCAAGCTAAGGCTGGTCAGGGCTGCTAAGGCTATTAGTGCCCTCAGGGCCCTGTTATAGGCAGGTTCTATCCAGATATGCTGACTTTCATGGGACTTTCCCTGAAATACATCCTCTAATTCTTCTGATTCTCCTCCAGGGTTAAGGGAGATCCTAAATGCTTAGTCTGAATACTAAAAAATTATTAAACAGATATCTCAACTAGAATACTAGGCCAGACAGCTGCAAGTCTTTAGACTTCAGACTTAATCAGTGACCTTGACTGTGTCATTATTATGTGTGCAGTTTCATGAAAGCCTCTTGATCGTATGTTTGCCTTGGTCTTGACATCAATGACACAAGCCAGGGTATTCTTTCTTTTTCATGGTTGATTTTGCGGTCAAAGGGAACCTCATAATGATCTGAAGTCAAGCTTGCTCTGCTGTGGTGTGTTCTTGCAGGGGTTCTTGAGCTGCCTTTGTATCTGCTGGGTTGAATGTTGGGCCTCCCACAAGTGGGAAATGCATAGACCTCCTTGAAACTATGGATATTTTCAACATATTTGGGCTGTCATTCCCTTGGCCTGTGCCTCCACCTTGGAGGACTTGTCCTTCTTAGGGTGGGGCACCATCCTCAACAAGTGGAAGGTGTGGAAACAAACCAGACTCATACATACTCCCCTTCTGCTGTCATGTCAGTGACTGACAGACCCTCGTACCTCACCAACAAGTGGTGTGGTGCCACTGCCCATCTGAGGCTCTGGGACTCCCTGTGGTAGATAGACCTGCACAATGAATGTATGATTTGCTCACAAGCTGCACCACCAGGTGTGGGCTCCTGGAAAGAGGGACACTGCTGTATGGGAGCTTAAGTAATGTTCTGTGTCTTGACATGACAGTTCTCCTCTGATCTGTGCCCTGTTGCTGGAGGATGTGTGTTAGGTCACCTGGTGTGCAGGTGATATTCCAGAAGTCTTGTGTCGCTATTACTTACAGCAAATGCACTGTCATTAAGCAATTGCTGCTAGTTTCAAATGTCCAGCTTTGCAGACTGGAGAGGATTGCTTTAATGTTGTCACTGATTTTTAATTTTTTTTTAAGAATCCAGAGTAAATCTCATAATTGAAGAACTTAAAATTTGACACCATATCCAATCAGCATCCTGAAACTGTAGTGATCTGTTTATGCTTTGAGCTCTGTTACCTGAGCATGCCTCATCTTGGGAACCAGATGCCCAGGAAAAGGGCAGATACCCTGTTTCAGACGACTTTAGTGCCCTGAGTAGTGTTGAATGAAAATGTCATTTGCTGTTTGGGTTTCTTACTGCTTATTAAATAAAGTCTTCCAATAATGATGATTGGGTTTGGAGGTGAAATGTCTGAATTAACTAGTATGAGGAGTAATCAAGATATGTTCACATTAAATTCTCCCTTCACTATTTTAAAAATACTTTTATTCTCTTTGATTTAAGGCTTCCGTTTGAAAATCCCAGTCTTTGCCATTGAAAGCAGCAGCTGAATGAACACTGATAGTTTTGCCAAAAACAATGACTCTTTTAAATCATTTCTTATTTACTAATATATCTTTATGATTTTCTGGCTGAACAGTCATAGTTTCCACAGCTCTCACAATTCCATGGATTTTGTCAACACCATAAAGAATACCTGCAGGAATTCATAATGTAGTTCAGTGTTGTTGCCTTACTCAAGGACCCCTAAGCAATTGGCAAAGCTTGCTGACAAAATTGCCATGTTTTAGGTGCTTCCTGTGATGGGAACATTGCTCAAGATGACTGACAGATTAAAGCTATTGGCCTTTGAATTAAATTTCACAGATGTTGCTCGTGGTTACTGGGCAAAGAGGTATTTCAGAAATGAAAGAATTGGGGGGGAGATGGAATAGAAAAGAGACAGTCATTGGCAAAATGGGAGTAGAAAGCTCTAGCTGTTTGGGTACACCTACTGGATGCCTGTATTTAAGAGAGACTGGGCTGTAAGCTGTCTATGAATTAATCTGACAAACTAAGAACAAGCTTTTCACAGCAAAAAACTGGGGTGACTCTTGATTATCTTTCTTGATTAACTAATGTTTTGTTGATTCTGGTTCATGCAGTTCCTCCATTCTTGTTCCTTTCTTGTAGCAATTCAAAACAAATCTGAATTTCTGAGACTGCCACTCTCCTTTTAAAACAGTATTTCTGTCCCTTACCCTGTTGCATAGCAAGAGGGATGTGTGTGTGTGTTTAAATATTGCTGCTCAACAGAATTTCTAGTAATCCTCTACTTACTGGCCCATCTAACTTTATGTGCTAAATCTGCTAAATAAATCATTGTTGCTGTAACAGGGAAAGTGCAAGTCAGCATAATTTCGTATTTTCCCATTATATTCTTTATTTTACACCCCCTCTTGCCCCTGCCAGTATCTCTGCTGCTTCCCTAGATCCGAGACCCTCAAGCTATGAGTTTTGTTTATAAGGGTTAAACTACAGTTCAGGCTTACTCAAAAGAAGTTTTACCATGTGCTGAATACATTGCCCTTTGTCAGAGCAAGAGCACAGCGAGAAGCAAAATGTGCAAAGAAGGGCTAGAGAACATAGCAGAAGAAAAGCAACCAGGTTTAGCTAGCTCTGTTCTCTGTGGCTGTCTTCCCCAAACCACCAGGCAGGCTCAGCATCAGCTGAATGTACATGCTTACTGTAGAGTTAACTTGAGACTTTCAGTCTAATGTTGCTCCTAATTATCCTGCTATCTTTATTGCAATATCTCCCTCAGGTTCACTAGTGGTTTGAAATTGAACTGTCAATCAAATCTAAGGAGTACTTTCATTCATTGATAACCCATTCTGTGGCCCATATAGTCTTAATCAAATGAATACTAATAGCACCAGTCCTTCTTATAGTTTTTCCTATTTCCCAGAAGGGTGGAAAAGCTCTCTGCAATTCACTGGGCAAAAATGGCATCAAGAGCTTAGTTATTGTACTGCAAAAGGCCGTAGACCATTAACAGTGAAGTCTTACACATGCGGCTATCTCAAGTGCCTGCAAAGAACTCAATATGTCTTAGCAATGTAAACTCAAATATGTCGTTTCACGTGCTTGATAGCATCTTAAATTAGATTATGGTCTGATTAATTCAGCATTACAGATGTAACCTTATCTATTTGGGCAGTCCTAGATAATAAGCCTAAAAGACTGAAAACTTCTAATTCCTCATAAGCTGTACAAGATAGGGAAAAATTCTGATGTGAAAGTCACAAATAGAGAACTGAGTGAGGTGAGGACCAGGAGGGAAATGGCTTACAGACCTAATTTTAGCCTAGTGAGGCTACCTCTGTCCTGCTATGGTCAGAGGAAAGATGTGCTCTCAACTCAGAGGATGGGTAGGGGTTACCAGTCCTTCAGTAACTTGATTTGAATCATTCTTGTTGTTCCCTCTGCCTCAGGGGTTGTTTCCTTTCCGTGCTGAGCCAGAGAGGAGGGAGAGGATCTCATAGAATCGCTCGGTTGGAGAAGACTTTTGAGATCAAGTCCAGCCGCGCCTGTACACTACTAAACCGTCTCCCTGAGCCCTTCTTCTACCTGTCTTTTAAATCCCTCCAGGGATGGGAACTCAACCGCCTCCCTGGGCAGCCTGACCTTTCACTGAAGAAATTTTTCCTAATGTCTAAGATTTCACTCAGCTGTGCAAGCCCAAAACTGAGTTATGGCTGTGACGTTAGTTGAACCAGAAGAAAAACACCACTAAACTCTCCAAAAACCAGACAATCCCAAATGCGCCTCTCCTTCGCCCGCCCTCTCCGTATCATGACCTGGGTACGACTGCTGCACAAAGCCTGTGGAGCCACCACAGCCACTGGGGCAGCCGCTCTCCGGGCCCGCGCAGGGGCAGTTGGAGGTGACAGCGAAGCCTTAATTCCAGCTGTGCTCCCAGAGCACCAACGCCATGCTTTGAGCAGAGCCTCCCTGTCCTCAATAACGGCAAGGGGACAGAGCCCTTCTCTTCCCGGCTGAGGAGCCGCCGGCCTCCTCCCGCTGAACCGAGCTCGTCCGCCGCGCGCCGCCCGCACTCCCCGCTGTCCCCTCACGGCGTCGATGGCTCCGCGCACGCCTCTCAGCGCCCCCCGCGCCGTAGCCGGCAGCATCACGTCATCTCTCTCGCTCAGAGCGCACGCGCAGCACTGCGGCTCCCCGGCCCCGACCGCCTTCCCCCACCCCCCCCGCGGGAACCGCTGGGGGCCGTACCCACAATGCCGCGCGGCGCTGCCCGCTCCGCGCCGCCATGGAGGCGGCGGCCGCAGCTGGCGCAGCTGGCGCAGCCGCGCCGCCCGCCGCCGCCCGGCCCTACTGCCCCTGAGCCCCGCGCTCCCCTCGGGCTCCAGCATGAGCGGCGGCGGCGGCGGCTCCTCGGCACCCGGCCGCTTCGCCGACTACTTCGTGATCTGCGGGCTGGACACCGAGACCGGGCTGGAGCCGGACGAGCTCTCCGGTGAGTGGCGCGGGCCGGGCATCGGCGGCGCCGGGGGTGGCAGCTCTGCCCCCGCCCCGCGCGGTGCGGGGCAGCCTCGGGCCGCGCCGCTGCCCTGGGCGCCCCCCTGAGCAGAGATGCCCGGTTGTGTGTGAGCGTGTGGAAGTGATCCCAACTTCCCAACCCCCCTGCAGCCCTGTGGCGAACGGCCTCTCCAAACACCCCGCGGTGTGTGTTGTTCCATAGGGGAGGCTGTGAGCCGGCGGGGTGTTACTGTACAGCATCCTTACCCGGGCTGCGTTCATTCCCTCCTGGGCACGTGAAGCACGCAGGTGCTCTCAACGCGTCAGGTTTTGGAGAGACAGCAAAGACTTTTTGCTTATTCTGCACCTAGTTTTGTTGTAGAATAGGATAAGGATTTCCTTCTAGCAGTACTGGAAAAGAAACCGGATTAGGAAGTAATTACTGTGTTAGATGAGAACATCCACACCAGACCTGAACCAAATCAATCTGTCACACAACACAGTGTCAAACCTGCGGTTTTAAGGTTAAAAATCGTTCTTTGTTTTAGCAGCACTTGTTTCAGCGTTAGTTTCTCTGTACTGGCTCCCATTAGATTGAGTTGTTACTTAGCATCGTCAGCTGGTCAACGATACCTAATATCAGTACTTATTTTGTGTATTTGAGCTCGGAACTTGTCCAGTTATATGTTCTTTCCTTTTTTAAAAATAAAAAATTAGCTTGCTTTTATAAGATCCCATGAGGATTTTTTTGCGTCATTGTAAAGTCATCCTCTCCTCACCAAATAAACATTTGTTTCTTGTACAGCGAAGTTTGTGTTATTAGTACTGATTTCTTACATTGAACTCTCCTAAACTTTAGCTATGATGGAAATTTTCTTTTTGTTCTTAATGACTTCAAACTGACTTTCTCTTCTATCCCTTATGCTGACCACTACCTTACCTCAAAAGAATTATTGTTTATCTAATGTTAAAATAACTGTAGGGTACAATTTGAGACTTGAAGAGTGAATACGGCATAACAGTCTGCTCTATAATGGCTCTTTAAATTACAGCATCAATTCATTTAAGAAACTCAAGAGAATAAAATGCAATACGATTTCATTGAAGGATGTGTGAGGTTCCACAGATTTTTCTTGGTTAAATCATAAGTGAACAAAATTTCTAGATTGAAAACTGTTTCTGATGCTACTCTTGTTATTTGTGTACCCAGTACCTGTTTGTGTGAGGTAGTGCAAGGCACACTCAGTAATTCTCTGATCTTGATAGGAACATGAATAATTCTCCTCACATAATTAAATTTAAAACCAGTAGCATATTACTTTGAGCTAGCTGTTGAATAGTAGACTGGAAGACATCAGTACCTCTTTTTTAAAATATTCTGAGTGCACAGGTCTGAAAGCTGAAGCATGATGTTGTTTATTAAGATCAGGTCTGGAGTATGATGTTCTTTATGTATTTGCTTTCCCAGTCAAGGACTACATCTATGTATGTAGAACTGTAGTGTGTGATGTATCTTGGACTGTACAATTCCACCATGATACTGTAATGGTGTTGCTTGTGACACGGTATGGGTTTGGGGGGGGGTTAATATATATGAGGGAGGATGAATTTTGTGTCATTTGAGGAAAGGGTTTAAAAAAGAGGTGGGGGAAGCCAGGAGAATAAATTTATGACGTCACAGTGTATAATCTAGCTGGAATTCCCGTACATTTTTTTTGAGTTTGTTGTGTTATTAATAATGCACGATCGTGTGACTGATACTGCTTTCAAATTGTGTCTCAGGTTATAACCTCCTCCAAGTGTCCACTGATAAAAATGGAAAGGGCGTCTGTTGGTTTCAGTGGGTTTGGATAAAGCTTTGAAACACTTTGTACTTCCTGGAAGGCTTGCTTATTTGAATGAAAGGGTTATTGTGTGCTGTTTTTCCCTCCCCTCCTTCTTATTTCTGTGCTGAAAAACAGATTCTGAATCCTTGTACTGTTGAAACAATTTGCCTCATGTGTCCATTGTTGGAAGAGAGGTGCTGGCACTTGACCTGGTGGGTGCCAGGGTGGGGAGCGGGATGCTTCCCCAGCACGGGAAAGCTGGGCACAGCGGATCTGTCTGGGGTTTTCCTGCGTCAGGGCTGCTGGAGCTCAGCTTGGCATGATGTCATTGCCGCCCCACCGCTGCAGGAGCTGGCGGTCGCTGCCAGGGCCCGTGGGGATGCTGCCGGCAGACTTTGTTCTCGCCAAGCTAATGAAATCGTGTATTTCAGGTATTCAGCCTTAATATTGATGATGCAATGTTTTCTGCAGACTTATAAATGAAGCATAAGATCATGGATTGATGCTCAGTCTGGTTACTTTGCTGGAAGAGGCATCTCTGCTGGCGATTTTCCTTTGTATGATGGAAACTTACTGAGTAGCACAACTGTAACACTTTTTTCTGAAAAAGTTGGCTGATGGAAGATGCACAGTATATGTATATGTTTGTTTTCTTTTAATATAATGGGAAATATTGTGTTTAGGGCTTTGTAGTTAGGATGAGTTAAAGATAGCGTGTGGTCTATATTGCTAGGGCTTTTTTATCCCCAGATTCAAGTGATCTGGTTATTCAGGCATCTTTCATTATTTTGATAATTGTGATCTCACTGAGTGACCTGTTAAAGCAGAAAAAAATTACTGGCCATAGTAAAACGAAACAAACAACAACCCCCCTGACATTTTGAAGCTTCATCCAGTGGCAGTTGCTGAACTGGACAAGAGAGGAGCTGAGGTGCATTTCCACATTTCCAGGTGGTGTTGATGTGTCAGAAGGGATGACAGAAATCTGTTAAGTAGGCTGCAAGTGTCTGTTACATAGGCCTCCTTCATAAGAGGAAATCACAGAATGGTTGAGGTTGGAAGGGGCGTCTGGAGGCTGGCAGGTTCAATCACCCTCTGCTCAAACAGGGCCACCTAAAGCTAGTTGCTGAGGTCTGTGCCCAGGTGGCTTTTGGGTGTCTCCAAGGATGGAGACTCCACAACCTCTTTGTGCAGCCTGTGCTCAGACTGAGCCTGAGCTCAGTAACCTTCAGAGTGAAAGAGTGTTTCCTGATGTTCAGATGGAACTTCCTGTGTTTCAGTTTGTGCCCATCACCTCTGGTCCTGTCACTACGCACGACTGAAAAGAGCCTAGCTCTGTGCTCTTTGCACCCTCTCTTCAGGTTCTTACATACATCAATAAAATTCCTCCCTGAGCTTTCTGCTCTCCAGGCGGAAGAGTCCCAACTCTCTCAGCCTCTCCCCACATGAGAGGTGATCCAGTCCCTTAATCATCTTCATGGCTGGATTCTCCCCGCTATATCCATGTCTGCCTTATACTGAGGAGCTCAGAACTAGACGCAGCACTCAGATGTGGTCTCACTAGTTCTCAGTAGAGGGGAAGGATCACCTCCCTCAGCCTGCTGGCAGTGTTTGGACCAATGCAGTTCAGGATGCCATTTGCTTCCTTTGCAGCAAGGACATGTTGCTGCCTTATGGTTCAACTTGGTCTCCACAAGGAAAAAATGAAATACATCAACTACCCAAAATCTTCTGTGTAATATAACTTGTCGTAATGCTGCAAAATTATGGTAGGATTTCTTAATTTAGATTGTATGACTGTGCCCTGGAAGGGTAATGAGAATGAAGATGTACTTCATCTCATCTTTCATCTGATAACATCTTTCCCTCATGTGTCGAGTTACTTAGGTGTGATCGGAATGATGGTGGAAGTACTTGTGCTGCATGGAACTACTGGAGTTTTTCTGTGTTCTTTTTCACTAAAGATTTTGTTTTCTTTTCCTCCTCTGTGGTGTGTTAGTTTTTAGCAAATGCTGGTCAGTAGAGTTTGTTTACTGTGGAATGACAAAACAAAGAATCATCTCACCACTTCAGTACACTTGTGTGTAATTGTAGTCTGGAAGTTGCTGTTACAAAATATGGAGCTCAGAACCAAATATCTGGATACCACAGTATAATCTAAGATTTTCTGATGCACATGCCTGAGTAGTCTTGAATGTCATATCTTGAAGATTATAACAGTTATTTCAGAAATAACAGTATTACAGAAGAGAAATGGTGTTTTTAAAAAAGTTAATAATCTGTGAAGAAAAGATCGATAATTTAATAATAATATTGTTTTTAAAAAAATCTTATTCTGGAAGACTAAGGACAGTGACTTGTCTGTCACCTGTATTTCTTTCTGTCTTTCTTCCCAGTCTGAGCTGGTCTTCTAAGGTTTGGTCCAAAAATTATTTTATTCAGTAGATGGCTTTGTGTTCCTTTTGTCAAGGTCCTTATCATGGTGTTCTGAGGTGTTCAACTGATCGTGAGCCTCATCCTTATAGGAGGGTAAAAATGAGCATTAGGTGAAGCCCATGTGTCCAGGAAATATCCCTCCTGTAGACAGCCTTCATGTGCCTTTTCAGAATCTATGTTAGATCTTCTTTCACTCTAGTGTGTGATGATGTGATACGGTTTTAGTTAGTATTAGTCTCTCATACCTTTGTGTGTATTTCAGTGGTATTGAGGCAGGATCTGTGTGTAGATTATTTGGCATAACATGACTGGTTATGAGTAAGGCATCTATATGCTGGCACAGCGGCCTATTTATTACTGCTGGTATGTGAAATTCTAAAGGAAGATGGTGCCTTGTGTATAGTATTCACCTAACTCCACTCAAAATTAATCTGACAAACTGATATTAAAGCAAGTGTTTTTCCTCACCAGTAAAATAGAAATTTTGTCTCGCCTCATCCCTCAGTCTGTAATGAACTGTCACAATTTTTCTGTTTTGTTAGCTTCAAATTTAAAATGACAGCTTATCTTCATGCATTTCCTGTTGGTAGGATTTATTTTAAGAGTGTTCGGTATCAAACTATATTATGAACTTGCTTAGTATATCAGAATTGGGATAGTAGTTTCCTCTGCAGTAGTCCGTATAGTAATGCTGTTATCAGCGCCTGTGTTAAGTTCCAAGTTCAACAGACTTAAGTAGTTAGAGGCTTTTATTTTGCCTCAAAGGTATTTGCAAGGGGTGGTTAAAGGGGAAGAGGAGAAAGAAGAAAAGCAAGCTTAATTTCAATTAGCAGATACCCTTTTCTGACTGACATTTGACCAGTTTTGTATTTTCCTCTTTTGGGTGTTTTTATCTTGGAATTAGGGCATGGCATTTGAGGTTGGAGCCAGCTGTGACTCTTGCAGTGCAGCTCCTCTGCAATACTGTTTATTCCTTGAGTAAATAGTGTGTGAGTAGATTTCTCTCTTTGCTATGATAGTAGTACCAACAGTTGCTGCAGAAGTAATTTGCATTGAGGGGAGCCATTGTTTGATTTTTTTCTAAAGGCTGAAGTGTTCCGTGTTTTGGGGGTTTTGGTGTTTGGTTTTGGTTTTTTTTTTTCCCCTCTTCCTTTCTTTGACTATAATATGAATGGTATTTTTGCAAGCTTCCCACAGTTCCCTAATGGTGTGCCTCTTCCCTTGAGGATTCATTCTGAGGCCGAACAGGAGGTTTTTCTGTTTCTTTGCTTCTGTGGGATTGCTAACCAAGGTGTTGGCACTGTGGGGGGCCTCTCCAGTAGCACCGAGGCTGAGACCACACACTGTTTTCTCATAGGTCACTGTGGACAGGCAGCAGAGAGCAGCAACTTTTGGCCGAACTTGCATTGGCACATGTGAAACATTTTAATCCGGATAATAGTTTATTCCACTCCTCCCTACCCCCTCTATCTTTTCCCAAGAAGCTGGAGCTGTTTGCCATGTTTGAGTGCCAGAAAGATCTTTTGTCTCTTCGGGAACTGAGGCAGACGTGCTGGGGTAGCTGATATGTAGAATAAAGAATGGGAGCGCTGATGTAAGAGGGAGGCAGCTGTACTGGCTGAACTACATTTGAAGCCACAATTTATTAGATGATGTTTCTATAGCGCCAATTTTGTGATTATCATATTTGACTTTTCGATTAAACTGAGCTGTGTGCATTACAGAATCATCTCCTCAAACCCCAAAACTTCTTCATTTTTCCGATGTTCCGTATTTGTTATAAATTCTTATTTGGAAGGCTCTTAGTTAAGGTGTGGGGGAGGAGGAAGGTTACAAGTTCTTGATTTGAGAATAGACTAAAGATGCTAAGAAAGTGTCTAAAGAATAGAAGTTTACAAGTCTGACTTTTGAAGCCTTTTAAAAAAGATGTAGAAATTTCATGTTATTAAGACATACAAAGATGGGTTCATTTAGCTTTTTGTTCCTTTGTTTTTTTATGTTGTTTTGTTTTCATTGCAGTTTCTTTTGCAAGATAGAAACTCTACAAAGAGAACATCTTAAATGGGTTGTATGGGAAACACTGACATTTACAAATAATAAACTGCTTTGTTTTTCCCTCTAAATCTTCAAATTATTGATCCTATAGTTACAAAACACTACAACTGTTTTTGTCTGCCTTTTGACTTAGTGATGTCCTACTTGAGTGTTCTTGGTAATGACTTCTCCTACTTATCTTTTGAATTCCCTCTAACCTGCAGGGCTCATGTAGCAGAAATAATGTACGTGATGTGACAATGTCGGAAGTAATTACTTATTGATGTATGTTGTGCAGTAATTGTGCTCTCTGAATTTCTTGACAGCCCTTTCAAATTTGTGGTGTGTAGTCAACTTTGCAGCAAACTGGAATGTTAACCCTGAAAGATGTAAGATATTATCGCACAAAGAAATTATCAAGCATTCCAACACAAACTGATGAATGATGAAGGATCTGGAGTGCTTCTGCTCAAGGCTTGTTTCTTAGTCTTTCCAGGAAAATGCTGCTTTGCTTATGGTTTGACTTTTAGTTTCAAACTTTTCTGTAAAAGTATAGAATATTGCCTTTTTTATGTGGGTTTTTTTTCTTTTTTTACTGTATGATCAACCATGGTCAGGTACAATGTGCACCTCTGTATTGAGGTGTTTATATATTGATCTTGAAGCATCTTGAGCAAGATATTGCATTTCACGGGTAAGTGATCTGCAGACAGATAGCATGGCAGTCATAAGCAACCTTTTCATTTGCTGATATAGTAACATTGCAGTGTTTAACTGAGTCAGGGAAAAAGGTTGGTTTTACAGTAGCAGATACTCTTTCAGCGTGACTTCAGGTGAGTTTGGAAAAGTTTTTGTGCAATTGTAGTTGCTGCTGCTTGTGTCTACAATTGAACTCTCTATTGCAGAAGTATGTATGTAGTTGGAGATCTCAAGGCTGCTGCAATGTACTGGTCTGTACATTGCTTCTATCTTCTACAAACAAAATGTTATGAACTCTTCTACTATTTGCATATATTACTTATTCTTCCTTGACTTGGTACTTTCACCAAGTTCTCTTACCAATGGTTGTTTCCTGATTTTGCACCCCAAACCCAGCACTGTCCTACTGAGCTGTCACCAGAATTGCATTGGGAAGAGAAGTCCCTTAAGTGAACAAGGTCAGTGCCAGCTCTAACTGGCGTAAGACTGTTATGTCCATTTCTGGCTCTTTTATGTGTGTGGTCTGGGAGCTCGAAACATGAAATAAATTATTTTAAAGTTTTGCTGAAGGCTAGTAAAATTTCTCTTGATTTCTGAGATTTCTGTCTCAGTGATTTCTGAGAATGAATCTGGCAGAGATTTTATGGCAGCTCAGGTCAATCTATGTAGGTTATTGTGGTCTCCTTTTTCCTGTCTTCACTGCCTTCCTGTGCTCCTGCCTACCTCCCTTCTATGAGGACTACTGTCCTGTTGGACATTGTTCAGTGAGCAGGTTCAAGGGAGCAGCAGGCCTTGATGTGAGGAAGGAGGTTGATAATAAGCAGTGGTTGGTTAAGTTGGTGCAGGTGCCCAGAACGTTCCTTAGACTGGCATCCGTGTGGCTGATCAACAGGACTCTGACCTGACCTCTAAGGGATTTGTGGTCCAGAGGTCACAGGTTACTTGTGCTCTGTGAGGTTGCTTTAATGCTGCAAGGTCATTGCAGGAAGTAAGCACTGGATGGATGTCCTGGTGTTTATGTCTCCCCTGGGAGCATGCTCAGGATCCATGAACTGACTTTCCCCACACTGAGGTCTGCCTGGCATGTGTGGTTGGCCTTGAGAATGGCTGCTGTTTTACAGGTGAGACCTTATGAATGGGGCCTAATCTTGGCTTGGATAATGAAGAAATCTGGATGTCTCCAATGAATGAGCTGAATTGATGGTTCTTTTGATAATTTATTCCATAAATAGTCCCGAGTCTGTTATGCGTGGGTGGCGAAGAGCACTCTGGGAAGTACTCATGTACGCTCTGTGTGTGTATATTTGGGCTTTTTTACTTGTGTGTCTTTTTCTCCTTTCATATAAAATATTCCACAGTTAAAACTATATATAACATAATGTTTTGTTTTCCTCAAGCATGACCAGGGAAGGGATTTAACTCAATCTTTCTTCTGTGGAGCCATGAGCCATCATCTTTGTTTATGACTTTGAACAAAGGGGTGATATGCAACTGCATATCTAGACAGATAACTAGGGTTTTCAGGGCTGAATTAAAGTACTGGATTTTGTTCTTCCTATTTTAATCAGATTTTCATATTGAAAGCATTTTTTTTACCAGACATGAATCATGCTTTGTGAAGAAGAAAGGTAAGCTTGATATGGTACATCTGAAAAGAAGAAAGCTTGAGAGAAATGGTTGGCAACATGCGAAGGAAGGACATAGTCAGAGCTAAGATAGACTTGAGAGTTGGTCGTGTCCATTGACCAAACTGTCAGCAAATCTGATTAATTTTCTTGTATTAGAAATCGCTTCTATTTTAAAAATAGAAAATAAATCAAGCACTCAATGGCTTTCTTACAGGGCAATTTTTTGGGAGGGGCAGTCCTCATTAAGGCAGATTACTGCAAAGCACTGCTTTCAGATGTTAGATAACAAAGTGAAACATACTGGGCAGGACTTGTATACTGAGATGGTAGGATGGCTGAATTTTTTGTATTTTGCTGACCTCTGTATGTCACTGGAACCTGCTGGAAAGGCTTCATGTGTGTTTTAAAATACGGCTTTCCTCTTCGATGCCAAACCTCAGTGGTATTCCAGAAGAATACAGGTAGTTGGTTAAAGGGCTGGAGAGATGTTTGAGTAGCATTTTGTCCTTGTGCTTTTACACAGGCGTGTTTCCGTCAGTCTCAGAGCTCAAGTTGGAGGGCAATGGGAGTGCAAAAAATAGGATCATTTAATGGGATGGGACATGGTGCAAAAGGAGATCCACAGTGGTTCAGGAGGGTTGCCTGAGAAGGTATGTGCTGCTTCTTGCTCAGGCTTCCCTGAAGTAGGTTCACCGGCCCTGCAGATCTTACAGAGGTATGAAAAGAACAGCTGATTTTGGTATTAAATATACTCAAATATGCTTATCTCCACTTTTGCTTTATATTTATGGCACACGTAAAAGAATTATGTTCTGTTCTGAAGATAAGGCACCGTTTTTCTTTCTTAATGTCTTCTGTTGTGCCTATTTCAGAGCTATTGTATAATGGAAATGGCACACATCCCTCCAACCCCAGTGGCTGGGAACACGCTTGTCATTGAAATTTTGAGTGCTGCTTCTGTTGTTTTGTTGGAAACAGACCTGAGTATCTCACTGTAAGTCTTTTTGCTGTGGCTAAAGCAGAAAAGCAGTTTTGTAAAACAATTCTGTTTGTAAGAACATTTCCTTGAAAATTTCTGCCAGGCAGTCTTGATTACAATATAAAATACACGGTGTCCATCTGCTTTCCTGTGTTACATGCAAAATATTTTTTTTTTAATAAAAAGTAGGATGCTTTCAAAAATGCAAGGTGAGAACTTTAGGGGGTAAGGGGGTTCTTGTTTGTTTTTTAAAAAGCTGCCTTAGATTCTTGATATTTTTTTCTGCCACTTCCCTGCTCCACCTCTTCCCTCCTTCCTTGAAACAGTATCAGAAAATATAAAAACAAAAGCGTTTGTTTTCCTGACCTTACAATCACCGAACACAGATGTCCACCACTGTTTTTTTTGTGGTACTTTAAATCCATTGTTGCAACATTTGAAACTATTCCAGGATGTGTGTGGCAATATGTTTTGTTATTGGCTGTATGAGTGCATTTCACTTAAATGATGAATGGGTATCTATTAATTCCTATATTTTCATTTGTCGTAGAGGGCTTGGAAGAATTTATGCTCTCAAAGCGATAAATGGTCAAGAGATTATTTGTATCCAGTGAAGTTCTCACTGAATATCCAGTTAGTGAAGTGAGCTCTTGTTTTTTTTTTTTCAGTTCACAGTGAGGTTCTTTGTGTAATAATTCTTGAAACTTTACAATTCTTGAATTCTGGAATGCAGAAGAAAATGGGAAAACCTCAGGATCTTTATAATCAACAGATCAGGTTTAACTTGTCTCTTTATCCTTCCTGCTTTTTTGTGACTGCCATATGAGGAATTGTATTGTCCATTCGACATTTAAATGTATGTTGTATTCTGAAAGGAATATTTTCTCATGGAGTTGGGATAAGGGATTTTTACAAGGAAGTTTGAGTCTGCTAGATGACAAATAGGCCAAAGGAAAATTTAGAGCCCTTCATCGTTCTGGTTATTTTCTTCCTCTTCTCTCTACTTCCTTCTAAAGAAAGTACTTTAACTTTAATAGATGAAGAATGGCACCTCACCCAACATACATTTCACTTGCACTTAAGACATACCTAAATAGAGTATCCATAACAGTGTGTCCATAACGCATATTTGCGCCTCTGTTTTAGAAAGGCAGATGGTGGACTTCATTTGCCTTGGAGCTCTGTTGTCAGGGAAAGTGAAATAGTAACTTGCATAAAGAAATCCTTAGAGGAAGTCCCAAATGTGAAAACTATAGGTTGTACATGTGCTACAGATCCAACAGAATGACAGCTGCTAGAGACAGTGATTTAACCCCCTGATTCCAGTTGCTTAATCGCTGCTGCAACGATAAAATTAATGTCATCCTGAAGATTCTTCTCGTATGGATAACATAATCTACTTTAAAATCTGTTAAAAGTTCAATTCCAGGAACAAATTAACTGGTCTAACCACCACTTCAGCTTACACTATGCCATGTGGTCTTGCCAACAGGGGGAGGGGGAGTTAGAAGTGCAGGACAGAGGGTTTATGTGTTTCAGGATAAAAGGCAAGAAGAGCTCTTTTTTGTGTATATCTGAGGAGGAGGTTTGCTGGGGAAGGGAGTCCTCTGTAATGAGTAATACGTGCAGTTCTGCTTAAGGAGGAGGGACTGTTAGGAAGGAAACAAGTAATAATCTGAAGGCATTTGTCCATTGATAGAGTTACTGTTTGCTTAAAGGTTTGATGGCTGCAGCTTTTCTTGAATCATGGTTTTTATTCCAAGAATTCTCGTTTAATGGATTTCTTACCTTTGTCTGCCAAGCTTTGGATGTTTAGTTCCTACATTGTAGAGGGGTTTTCTTGCATGTTTGTTTTTTTTTTGCAGTTTTATATGGTTTAATATTTATTAAAGAAGGAATCAGAGAAATGTATTGGTTTGGCTTTAAAATAAACTTTGATTAATTATTAGTATATTAATAGCTTTCTAGCGATGTATTGTAAGGACTTTAATATTAGAATATGGGGTTCTGAAAAGTTAGAGTAGTGTTGCTTTCCTGAAGGATAGGTCTGGGGCTTTTGCTTTTTTGTTTAGTTTTTTTTTTCCATTGTCTGGCTAAAATGAATCAACAGTTGCCATCTCATTTCACATCTAGAATGGTTCAGGCCATATCATTTAATTACTTGTTTAACTATCCCGATTTTGCTCTTAAGTCTTGGAAATAGAATATTTAACCTTTTCCATTGTCAAATGGAAATATGGCAAGTCATTTTTTACAGAACTCTTTTGCCTTTGATATTAAGGTACTGGTTCTTGGCTTGATTATCTTTCCATGCCTGCAAGCATTTTGAGCACCTGTATTTGCTTTTACAATGTAACCAGTTCAACTGTTGATCATCACTTTGACTAACCAAGAAGTCATCAAATCTCCCAGCACAGAAAACCACTTCTTCCCCTCCATTGCCTGTCTTCCCCTCAGTTGCTCTCATTTGTACCATACTTCCATCCTTTCTGCAGTGAGGCTTCCAGAAGTATGTACACTATCTGTATTTCCAGCCGACTATGTTTGTTTAGACTTGAGCCATGAATTTTATGTTTAGTAAATAGAATTATTTACCTTAATATCTATGGCCTTATTGTGTATACTGAGAACAATCGCTGGCTGAACTGGGAGTTCTGCTGCTGTTCGTGACTTTAGCTGCTGGTTTTAGATTAACTTCATTCTAAATATCTTGTAGACGGCTGCCATTCTTCTATCTATGGAAACAACTCAGGCTTTTCTTTTTTTTCGTTTGACAGGCATGCTATTGCAGTTACTAAGTTTTCACCCAAAACTCAAGAATAAGAAAGGTTGTTTTCAAAATGTCCTATGATGTCCATTTTCACCTAAGTATGGCTTTGGGCTCTATTTTTTTTTTAATTGAAAGCAGGATAGAATTAGGCTCTCCTTTGGATATTGTTTATACTTCATGCACTCTTCAGATCCTCTTGTTGACTGACTTTTGACTTGCATCCCACATTTGGGAAAACCTCCTCTCTTTGGCTGTCGTGGTCAGCTCAGTTTTGGGCCCCCACCCTGCACAAATTGGAATGACTCCCTCTGTTGCAAGATTCCTCACTCTGTGGAGGTATAGGGTATGGTTATAGGGTTTTATAGGGTCTTCTGGATATGAAGTTTGGTTTCTTCAGCATGCTGCATAGTACAGGAAAGCTGCCCTGAGTGCCGTCTCATAGTTTCTCTTGCTGTTACAGACTCTCATTGTTATTATTCATTTGTTTAATTACAGCAATATGGCTGTTTCACGATGAAGCTGGTTTAGATTTATTTTATTAAGACATTCATTTTAGTGGCAGTGGGATTTGCATATACAGCCTCTCTATGCTAAAAGATTCCTGTAGGAGCATCCTTATGAGAAAAATATAAAGTTGATGTTTTGATTATATGCCATCTAGTTTTTTTATTTGAAGATGTCATGTATATAATAAATGTACACCAAGACTGAATGAATTGAATGAATGAATAGCAGACTGTATCACAAGAATTGAAAGCAAGAAGCTGCTTGCCAGGGTGAAAGCAACAAACCACTTAATGAGAATTAGTAGAGCTTTCTGGATGTCTTTGTTTTATAATTATTTTGAGCAGATTAGCGGACTTGATGAATAAATGAAGATGGCAGTATTAACTGTTGTGTGACTGTTCAGTTCTTTTATCAGGCACTTTTCCTGGCAGCTAGGGTAGCTTCTTCTTACTTGCTCTTTATTGGCTTGTTCTTCATTGTCATAGAGGGAAAATTGAGCTAGACTCTACCTTTTTCCTGTAATTTTGTGTTTCTGGGTTTTATGTTGTATGACAGCTCTTGACAAATAATCTTATGGTTGTAGCTATTTGGTTATTGTTTCTACTTTAAATCCAAATTTGTACAAGTTTATAGTCTGTGGTGTGGTTTGAGTCTTCATTTCTGTAGATCTTTTCCTATGCTGTGACAAGCAACTGACTGATAATGTGTATGCGAGGATCAGAAAATGTGTTTCAGAGGCCTCCTTAGTTTTCAGCAGACAATGCTGTGTTACATTAAAAAAAAACACTTTTACATGGAACTTGCACAAAAGAAAGAAATTATTTACAGAGAAGTTTTGTTTGAAGACCTATTTATTATAACTCGGATCAATATAGAAAATATACTTCCTAGTCATCACTTCTGGTAGAGGAGAGGAACCTTAAGAAAAGCATAATTTGGTGATAGTACCCTCTGGTAGTCGTTAAGCGTGGGAGCTTGTATTCACTCTGAAACTTGTGGGATACAGCATATTTTTTATCAGTTTGCCTTCTCTTACGTCTTCATTTTCTCAGTTCTGGAATAAAACTTTGACCATTTTTACTGATGTGTTTGTCTCTTGCATTTATTAAACCTGCTCTTGTCTTAAGTGTTTTTATCAAAACCATTTCAGTTAGCAGTGAGTTAATGGGATGTCTAATTCTAATGTAGATCTCGAAACCATGAAGTTATTTTTGCCTGTTGGAGACATGCTGCAATTGGCGTTTTGCTGGAGCATGGTGTTTGTGTATGAGACTTCTAACTGGTCATAAAAGAAATTTAGAATTAATTGCTTTTGGACTCTGGATATAAGCAAATATTTTTTTCACTTTTGTTTTTCCTGTCTGTTAAGGGCTGTCTAGAGACATCCACTCACTATTTAGTGGGAGAAGGGAAGAGGGAGCCTAGGCAATGGGCTTGCTGGTGCTCAGGTTGTAATGGCAATCAAACAGGGTGGCCAGTGTCCTGGACATGCACAGATCACCTTTCTGACCTTGGGTTACTTCCAAAATGTTGTTGTTGAGCTGTCACTTGAGATTCCCTGCCCTGTCCGTACCTTTGGAAGTCAGCATTACCCAGTTTGAAGGTCCAGAGGTTTGCTGTATGACAAGCATGAAGGTTCTTACAGAAAGAGATACCTAAAGATAGAAGACTGTGCTGCCTTGAAGAAGAAAATGAGCATCACAGTCATGCGGAAGTCAGCACGACAAATATGATAGCAGAGCAGGAAAGAAACATCGTATGGAGGCACTCTGGCAAAAGCAGTGTCTGTGCAACAACTGAATTGATTGATGAGTTACAGGAAGGCATTTAAGTGTTGCCTTATGTTTCTGTCTGGATCAGGACTCGGTGGGTTTCCGGAAATCAATTTCAGTACTTTTATTAAATTATACGACAGGTTTCAGGTCTAAAAAATTCAAGCGTGTGATGGAGAGACTGTCTCTTGGGAGGAGATGGGGCAAGCCTTTCTAAAATACAGAAGCATCCATTTGGTTGCTTTTTTCTTTTTAACAGAAGGGAAGAGCAGCGTCATACATTTTGTAAGATTAATCATCTTAATGAAAAGGTATTCAAGGCACAGATTGTCTTTTTGTTTCCAGAATATGCATGACCTTGCATATAGGTGAACACAATGAATGTGGTGTGTGGCTTCCAATTTCAGGAGAAAATTTGGCCTTTGGATATTTTCTCCCTTATGTGTATGTGGAACAAAAAAAAAAACCCAGGAACAAAACCACTTAGTAAACATCTGAGCTTTTTCTTCAATTATCTAAAAGTTGACATTACATCATCTGCACAGATGTAAATATAGAGAATAGTAGGTGTGTTAAATCTCCTGACGTATTTTTAAAACCACTTTTACAGAGGACTCTTTCCTTGAGTGTCTGTTTGTGTCAGTAGATACAGATGTGGAGTTACATCCATTTTTCTTTCTCTTTCTGGGAGAATGGAAGTTTCTTTAAATGCTTATTTTCATATTTTAAGATTGTTATTAGCTATTGCAGAAATATTGTTATGCTTTCTGTCGTGGACACTGCCCTTTCCCAAAATGGTTATATTTTTTTATATTGAAGTTGTGCTCTGTTTTTTCCAAACTATCCCTCTCTCATATATTTCAGATTTTCCCAAATATGCATTTTTTTGTCTCTGAACAACAGTATTACTGAACAAAGTAATAAATAATATAACTGAGTGTTTTTGTATGAAAATCAGCTGAGCTTTTGATTTTTCAGACAAACAGGAAAAACAATCCCTCCTTTAATTTAAAAGCTAAACCCCAGAGGATTAGCAAAATAGATGTGAATATTTTGTGTATTGTGAGATCTGTCCTCGGTCCTGATGCAGGGTAAGGTCCCCGTTCAAGGTAATATTTAACACTTAGTTTAAACAAAATCCTGAGTTAAATGACTTCTCAACTGCCAAAGGACTTAAGCATTCCATGGAAGCAAGGTTTTGTTTGGTGTCATGTGTTTGTTAGGTTCTTTATTGTCTGTAGGCAGTGTTATAGCTGTCTCTGTGTATGGTTACTTTGTTGAAGCAAATGTTGTATGAAATGGAGAATCTAAGCTGGCTTAGAAACTGAATTTGAAATATTACTGTAAAAGTACAGAACAAATCCAACCAATTCTGAGATCAGCTTCTATTGCCGTGTAATCACTGCATGTAAGAAAAGAAGTGAGGCGCTGAAGTGAGTTTTCTCTTTTGAGGGCGTTGCTGAAATAGTTCGATTTATTTAAAGCATATGATTTCATGCAGTTGTGCCTGATTGTTAGTGCAACTGTCAACAGCTGCATGCTCATTTAGCTAATTGCATTCTAGTAAAATAGCTAAGCTTATTTTAAGATAGGCAGTCATATGCTGCTTTTTTTTAAAGCAACTACATTCAGAAGATTTATGGCAGAAAGTTCTGTGCTATTACAATGAACATTCATTATTCTAGAGGAAATTCAAGAGCTTATAAACAAGACTGTGTCATCCAGTGTAGTGTATGGATAGCATCTGTGAAAAGTTGGACCGTGCCACTTATACGTGTAGTTGTAAAGGTCTTGAAATGGTTTTCTCCTTAGTTTCATCATCTACTCTTTGGGAATGTTTTATAGTTTAACATGTGAAACTTTCATCTAACAAGTAATTCCTGCTGCATTAGTATTCTGGTTGTGTGTACAAGAACTATGAGCTGTTACTATACCGATCATCTCCTTCAAGAAATAGGTACCTGAAGTGAGAAATATATATAAAGTGGTAAATGTATAGAAAGCATATTAAGAGAGTCAGCTATCCATTTTGCATGCTAATTCTGTATTTTTTTTTACTGGTATGTCTTAGCTACGTAATTACAGTCGACAGTATGAAATTTATAATGCAGTGTTGTTTTTATTTGTTATATAGCTTTATGCCAGTATATACAGGCCTCTAAAACCCGAGATGGTGCCAGCCGTTTCATTTCAAGTGCAACAGAAGGTAAAGGAAAAAGTGTGGAGAAAATAAGCACACAATTTTTTTGTTCATCTGGTAGCCTGTCTTCCTGGGCATTTATGTAATTCTTGATCTTTTAATCCTCTAGAGTCTCTCTTCACAGCTAACTTCTTGTAATAAATGGCTGATACCCTTTTTTCCTAAATCTTGAAGAAGAAATTAAATGATGCTGCTTGTATGTCTATCTTAAACTTGCATCTTCTTTGTGTGTTGTCTATTTGTGCTTTTCTTCAGTAACAGAATTTCACTTAAACTGAAGCTTTAGCTGTGCTTTAGCAAGAATCTCATATATCTTAATAATAGCTTAGAGAATTGCTGTCCTGACCACAATCTCAAGATAGTCACGCTTAAGGAAAAGCGCAGATACTTAACAACATAGAAATGCTACGGTGCTAATCCTGGCTAATATCAGCAGTCTGATTATTCTCTAACTAATTGTCTTCATTTTCTGTTTCCCTTAAAAGGAGTGTGTGCTTAGTTCACTTGTCCTCACATCTACTTACTGATGTCCTGCTTTTTGGCCTTGTTTCAGCTTAAAAAGTGAAAGGAATGTTTATGTCTGTATTTTTCTTTCACCTGCAGGGGAAAACTTTGAACAGACTCCGTTAAGACGCACATTTAAATCCAAAGTTCTTGCTCGCTATCCTGAGAATGTTGAATGGAACCCTTTTGATCAGGATGCAGTGGGAATGGTAAGTATAACTTCATGACTTTTGTTTTTAAGACAAATGCTTAATTTAACAATTGAAGGCATTCACCTGTTTTTTCTTTGACAAAAAAATGTGGAATCTCTTACAGATTGGGGATAATAATGAACTTCTCAAAATTCTGCAGGCTCAAAAAGCCTTTTCATTTGATTGGGATATTTTCTAAAGGAAATCAGTTAAAACTTGCAGGTGATAAAACCGTAGGAGAGTTTTTGGTTACTTTACAACATTTTTGTTACATTCCAGAGAATGGGTAGAGAAATAAATGTCTGTAATGAATCTTCTTTGTGCATGATTTTTCTTTTTAATGGAATGCATTAAGGTTTCTTAATTTAGATGAAATATGGTACTTTTTCCTGACAGGTTTCTGGTCTTAGTGACCAAAATATTTTCCCTTATCTGAGTTTGAATTCTGTTATTTTATTCCAATTGATATTGGTAATGAAATGGTTATGAGTTTCGGTAGAAACTGCATACAGCCCTTTTAATATGTTCCTTTAGTTTTTCTGATTTAGGTGTGTGTTACATTGTTGTACAGGGATGTAACACTTAATGGAATTTAAAGTGAAATGCAGTGGCAGTCTGTGGATTCTAAATCCTGTTTTCACCAATGCTTCTGGAGGCATGAGGAGAGAAAAGTGTGTTTTAATTGATATTATCTCCCCTTCCCCTTTTTTATAGCTGTGTATGCCTAAAGGGCTTGCTTTCAAGACACAGGCCGATTCCAGAGATCCTCAGTTCCACTCTTTTATTATTACTCGTGAAGATGGCTCACGGACATTTGGATTTTCTCTCACCTTTTTTGAGGAAGTTACTAGCAAACAGATCTGCAGCGCGATGCAGACGTTGTATCATATGCACAATGCTGAATATGATATTCTTCATACTTCACCCACAAATGACAAAGATAGCTGCAGCAGCACTGGAGACTGCAATGGCACTGCTGTTTCAAAGCTACAACGTTTTAACTCCTATGATATCAGCAGAGATACACTCTATGTCTCGAAGTGCATTTGTTTGATTACTCCGATGTCTTTCATGAAAGCTTGTAAGAAAGTACTGGAACAACTTCACCAAGCAGTGACTTCACCTCAGCCACCACCTCTACCTTTAGAGAGCTACATCTACAATATTCTCTATGAGGTTCCTCTTCCTCCAGCAGGAAGGTCATTAAAATTTTCGGGTGTTTATGGACCAATTATCTGCCAAAGGCCAAGCACCAGTGAACTACCGTTGTTTGATTTTCCGGTTAAAGAAGTGTTTGAATTGCTTGGAGTAGAAAATGTGGTTCAACTATTTACCTGTGCCCTCTTGGAGTTTCAGATACTGCTTTATTCACAGCGTGAGTACTTGGGTTTTGTTTTCTTATCTTGCAGTTGTACTAGCACAAAGTCTTTTCATTTCTTGAATGTTAAAGACGCACACAAACAACAATATCTGCACTGAAGTGGCATCAGCATGCTAATGTACTCAGGCTGATCTATGTGCAGTTTTTAATGTAAAGAATAGAGCTGAAGTTGCAAAGAGTGTGTTGCAGTGACTCCGATTTTTACACATATAAACTTATAACTTGAGGCTTTCACGTAATCTCCTGTATTCGTGGACTGACTTTCCCCTTTATTATTGTCTCTGGAAATGTTCTGCTGTTGGATGGAGTAGAATGCCTTCCCCCATGTGCCTCTTCAGCAGCTTAGCTGAATTCCCTTGTATCTCTGCCAAAGTATCGTTGCATTTTGAGAAGATAGTTAATTATATATGGTTCTGAAGAACTAATGGTGCAAATACAATTTTCTCTTTGAATGCCCAAAGTCACATTTCAGTCGTTACTTTGAAGTATGAAAATGTTTTATTTGACTGAATTTAAGTATCAAATCTCTGTTAAGGCCTGAAACAGTTATTGCTGAAGTCACATAGATGCAGCTTACTTTGAAGAGGATAGGCAGCAACTAAGCTAAAGTAGCATCGGTTTATCAATAAGTAACATTGTAGTGGTAGTCTATTTTCTGTGTTAAAATTTGTGAATATTGAGCTTCTTACTCTACATCCTGTTACTCTGACAAAGAACATGTGGGGTTACACCAAAAGATATTATTCTGCTTCTTTTTTCCCACGCTGGCTAGTATTAGTCCAGAACTACCCATCCATAATGGTATTGCTCAAAGTAGACAGACTGCATTTTGAACACTGTTTTATAGTAATGGTAAAAAAGCCTGGAAGAACCCAAGACAAATCCAGGGACAGTCCACTGTGTTAAGGAAATCTGGTTTTGATATTTTCTTCCGTTGAGCTGTCACTGAAATATGTAGAATACAAATGGTAACTATTTATAAAATATGTACTGCAGTTATTAGCAACATTCTTCAAGCATGAAAGAGATATTTGTGTGTTGAGATGATGTGCGTAGACTAAAGCCAAAGATTTTGTGTGTACAGTCAAAGTGATTGAAAGTGTGTCATTGCAGCAGGGCTTTATGTCACAGTTGTTGCATTGTATAAACACTGTTAACTACCAGAGAGGAGCTATGCAATAGTTCAAATACAGTAAAAAACCCCCAAACTTTATGTACTCAATAGTGATTACTCTCTTGGATTAAAAAAACAAATTGCTTTGTTTATTGTTCACAGAAAATGTTAGAAATACTTGCCTAGCAGACAAACTATTTTTGTGGTTTCTCCAGAAATGGATAGGGTATTTATATGTTTGGGATTTAGGGAGAGAGTTTGTTTATGTGGATATCTGTATCCCACCAGTGGAAGATTCAAACATGAACTCCTCCATCTGAAGAAGAATGGAGCCCAGTTGGCCTGTGGTTGTGCTCGAGACCTCCTCTGGCTGGAGTGCGAATGTCTGACTGGTTGGAAGCACCACAAGAAAACCAATTTGTGTATCACCAAGTGGGAGCAGGGTCCCCTGATCTCATTTCAGACCATCGCGTTAGAAGCACTCTTTTCTCCTGAGCTGGAAGTCAGCATGCTTCTGGACTAGTCCTCCCTATTCTGTGTTCTTTCCAAGTCATATTTATAGGTTCAGCTTTTTTTCTTGGGCACTTTCCAAGCATCTGATCAGTGGCTAATTAAAGAAGCTTAAAATAGCCATGGAACACTTGAGTGTCTTGTTTGCATGCACAGGCATGTGGAATCAAAAGGATCCGTGTAGCTGAAGACCTGTGGGCATGGATCTTTATAACGATTTCTGTCTACTGTTTCCCCCACCTCACCCCAAGCTTTGGCTGGGTCGGGCTGTATTGCACCTTATGGAAGTGTCTTGTCTCTCTTTATCAAGTTCTTGCCTATAGTTTCAGGCTGAAAAGTCTTTTTTCAGTAGAAAAAGAATTTATTTGTTTGCCAACTGTTGGCCCTCAGCTTTGGTGAACTACCTGTGACAGTGTCTTCTCAGTAGTAGCAGACATAGTTTTTTGAAACATAGCTTCTCTTAGATACTTTCTGAGTGATGTAATCTCTGGCACCTTTTTTTTACTTACTTTCTTTTTTCTTGAAAAAAAATTTTGGTGCAGTTTGCTCATACTTGGAATACTTCTGAAGCTTCTAGTGAGTTAACAACAGAAGTTACTACATGCTGCTGGGTGTTGCCACCATAGAGAGAGAAAAGAATTAAGGACTCAACACTGAAGAGAGTTGAAAACTGGCTTCTAAAATGCTTTTGATACACGTGCCTTATTTTCATATTACTTGAAATGGAAGTGTGACGTATTTTGAAGTTCTAGAAAGTCAATTTTTTCATCCTGTAATTTCTGGTTTTGTCTTTTCTAACCATGATATTCTGTTTACTTCTACATGGCAGTGAATTAGAAAGTTGTTTTAGTGAAATGATTGCTTCATTTGCTTAAAAGGATATCAGTAGGAAAATGGAATGTCAGACTGAGGTTATGATTGTCTATACCTTTACTTACCAGTTTCCTTGTTTTAATTTGTTTAGGTTTTTGTGGTGATTTGTTTGTTTGTAAACTGGAATACCCTCCTAATACATTCTTCTCTTTCTTTTGTATGTTTGACATCAGTTTTTCACTTTGTGATACAGGGAATGTTAAATCTAGATACAGGTCATGGTGCAGTCGATTCTAAGTGAAATCAGAAATTGCTTGAACATTTATAAGGGCTTGATGACATTCTTGCATGTGCAGTAGTGTAAGGTCTAGGTTGTCCTTTAGCATATAAATCTGAGAATTTTTTAAATGTCTTTTGGGTTTGTTAAATCTCTTGCTGTTCAAACCTGTGACATTTGAGGTGATTTGGATCATTTCTCATTCTCCTAGGTCATGTGAGATTGCGATACTCATTGGGTGAATTTAGATTTAGAGTGTTGTGTGTCAGATCAGAGGGTTTGCATGTAAGATTTACTCCTTAAAAAAAAAAATCCCAAAATTCTTGGAGGACTCAGTGGCTAAAGAATTGGCTGAATGGTCATACTCAGAGTGGAGGTCAACGGTTCAATGTCCAAGTGGAGACTGATGATGAGGGGCATTCCTCAGAGCTCAGTATTGGGACCAGTGTTGTTTAACATCTTTGTTGCAGACGTGGACGGTGGTATTGAGTGCACCCTCAGCAATTTTGTGGATGACCCCAGGCTGTGTGACACGGTTGACACGCTGGAGGCAAGGAATGCCACCCAGAGGGACCTTGCTAGGCTTGAGAGGTGGGCCTGTGTGAGCCTCATGAAGTTCTACAAGGTCAAATGCAAGGTCCTGCACCTGAGTTGGGGCAATCCCAAGCACAAATACAGGCTGGGTGGAGAGTGGGTAGAGAGTAGCTCAACACATGCTGGCGATGTGCACTTGCAACCAGAGAGCCAACTGTATCCCAGGCTACAGGAAAAGAAGCCTGACCAGGAGGCCAAGGCAGGTAATTCTTTCCCTCTACTCTGTTCTCGTGAGACCTCACCTGGAGTCCTGTGTTCAGATATGGAGTCATTGGCACAGGAAGAGCGTGGATCTGTTAGAGTGTGTCCAGAGGAGGCCATGAAGATGCTTAGAAGGCTGAATCACCTCTGCTATGAGGACAGGCTGAGAGAGTTGGGGTTGTTCAGCCTAGAGAAGAGAAGCCTCCGGGGGAGATCTTCTAGCAGCCTTCTGGTACTTAAAGTGGACCTACAAGAAAGCTGGGGAGGGGCTCTTTATCAAGGTATGCAGGATTGGGACAAGGGATAATGGTCTTCTGAAAGAGGAGCAATTTAGATAAGATATTAGGAAGAAATGTTTTCCTGTGAGGGTGGTGAGGCTCTGGCACAGGTTACCCAGAGAAGTCGTGGATGCCCCATCCCTGGAAGCATTCAAGATCAGGTTAGATAAGACTTTGAGCAACCTAATCTGGTGGAAGGTGTCCCTGCCCATGGCGGGGGGGTTGGAACTGGATGATCTTTAAGGTCGCTTCCAACCCAAACCGTTTTATGATTCTGTGATTCTGTGACTTTGCTACCAGCTGCAATCCTTTTTGAAACAAATTATTTAGCATCTTAAGTTGCAGTCAGTCCTTGGAATAGGAGTAACTGTGCTTGGCCATGAATGTGTTTTGATTCTGTTGACATGTTTCTGACTTTATGCTTCTGAAAATTCTTTTTTTGCCTCATTGTATTGGTGCAACCTGTATGTTTTGGATCAGTGTAAGCCAAATGTAGGGAATGAATTCCTTGACTTGACTGTCCTCTTGAGAGAGTTATCTTCCATTTGGGAAAGCATTAGAGGAGTGCAGGTGCCTGTAAGACAGAGCAGAATCTGAATGCTCCTAATGCTAATTCCAGTGCTGAGCAACTCTGCCAAAGCAACAGCGGTGCTGAAGGAGGCTCCAGTAGTGCCCTCACTGCATCATTCTGCAGGAGCTGGTTTACATTCCTACAATGTATGTTGCCCTTGTATCTGTGAAATAAACTTATTCCTTATCTCTGTAAAGCACCTAGAGCTCTTATGAAAAGTGTGCACCAAGTTAAGCAGCTGTGAATTCTGCTTGGAGGAGATTTTCTAAACAGCTGAAAACAGTAAAAGAAATACAATGCCCCACTGCTGCAGATAATGTACAGTTTTTGTTTTCGGGGTATTTGCTGTCTGCAGCCATTTTTACATACAAATAAAGTTTTTTTTCTGCTTTGCTTTGCTTTTGAATCACTCCTCATCTTTCTTTGACTTACTTAAAATTGTGTTCACTCTGTGTTTTAGTGTTTATAGCATTGAATTTATTTCTTTGCGGGATTAATCTCATGTTGCCCAATTCTAAACTCTTCACAGGACATTTTCTTCATATGCCTCCAGTGATTTAGGAAACCTGCTGCTTGATGCAGACATCTCTAATCAGTCTATCAGACATAGAAATGAATATGAATAGGAGGTGCTTTGACCCACTGCTTCTATGAACCATAGTTCTGTGTAACGCAGGTTTTTTTTTTGAAGTAAAAGGCCTGGTTAAAAAAATGTCTGTTTTCTCTAAGGAATCTGACATACTGAATAGCTGTGCTTAGAAAAATTTGTTGAAAAATGTTTCTTCTACATCATGCTCTCTGCTGTGAACAGGTATGCCTGAAGGGAACACTTCAGGCAATGCTTTGTTCCAGTGACTCAACTGCATTGCATGCTGCCTGTCCATAGGGACTACGTACATATTTTTCCCCTTCTGCTGCCATTCAGGTTAAAGAGAAACCTAGTCCTGTCAAGTAATCTATCTTTGTAGTTTGTCCATATACTTTCTGAATATCTCCAAACACATCTGTAGTAATGGTTCTCCACTGTAGAGGCAACTCTCTACCTTAAAACACATGGGAGTTGCACATGGAATGGAAATTATAGAATCATAGAATTATTGAAGTTGGAAAAGACCTCTAAGATCATCAAGTCCAACCATCAGCCCAGCACCACGTGCCTGCTAAACCATGTCCTGAAGTGCCACACCTATACACTTTTTTAACACCTTCAGGGACGGTGAATCCACCACTTCCCTGGGCAGCCTGTTCCAATGCTTCACCACTCTTTGAGTAAAGAAGTTTTTCCCCATATTCAATCTAAACCTCCCCTGGTGCAACTTGAGACCATTTCCTCTTGTCCTAACGTTTAGTAATTTGTCAAATTACTTGACAGTACAGTGGTATTTAACTGTGGTCCATGAATTAGGAAGATTAGAAAGAAAAAAATATTCCAGAGTGTGATCATGTAATGATTTTGAATGTGGCCAAGTCAAAGAATTTCTGTACGCACTTGATAGATTTTTTTTTTCTGGTAGAGTGTGAGAACAGAGTTGTGGAATCGTGGTTCTTAGAGCTGCCATCTTCTTTCCATCCTGCTTCTTTCATTCTGGATCAAAGACCTCTCACTGCTTATTTTCCCTGGATTTAGTTGCTTTTTAGAGATCAATAAAAATGTCTATGCTTTAACGGATCATGTATTTTACCTATAGTGATTGGCTGGAAGAAAAGATCAGCCTTTTTATGTGTTCTTAAGTGGCTGTGTTCAAAAGTAGCAGATTTTCTTTTCCTTGCAGAGTGGTCAGTTAAGTACTTTCCAAACAGCGCACTAGTGGTATCTATTTTTTTTCCTACTAATGCTCTTGTACAATACGAGGCCAAAAGTCTCTCTGTGATTTGCACCAAAATAAGCATATTCTGGTTTAAAAAACAGGAGCAAGAACTCTACTAAAGCGCTTCTTCCCTCTTGATATTTTTTTGTTATTATTTTTAAATCTAATGTAATGCTTTGGTACTGGAAATGTGCTGCTTTCTTTTTTAAAAACAAAACTTCCATACCCTCTTAGGATAGGTGTAACTGAAGAAATAATTGAAGAAATTTTGGTTTATGTTTGGTGGCTTTTTGCTTTTGTCCTTGGCTTTTACCAACAGCTCCTGATGTGCATAAAGCCTGCAGTTCGTAGTCATTGTTACTTGCAGGCTGCAGCTGTGCAGGCAAAATAGTTGGGACCGGCTTAAGCCGTATGGGTATCCAGGATTGGAGAGCTGCATTTGCAGATAATTCCATTGCAGGAGGTACCTGCTGAGTGGATAGAATTTCTCAATTATTGATGTTACTTTGAAATGAATAGGAAAGGTGAATATTAAAGTTATCTTAATGACAGAGAGAGAAGTTGTACTTAAATTAGCCAGCATGACTAGACAGGAGGGTTTTGTGTAATAGGAAAACACTGTTTCTATTCTGAGACTTGTTCTTTCAAATAAACAAGCTGAATACCATCCAGCTGGAATGTTTGTATATCTATGACTACATTTATAGTTCCTTTTAAAGCTGAAGGAAATAGTGTATGGAATATATTCTTCTTCTTCCCAAAGCTTATCATTAATTCATCAATTCTTTGCAGTCAGGCTGTGATTAAAGCTACAAACTAGTAAGTAACTATGTAGGCAGAAACCGGTGTCTGGGCAGAATAGGGGAATGATGCTTGCTATGTTTCTTGATTGTTCCCTAATGTATTTCAGTCCAAGTAAGCTTTCAGCAAAAGCTTCAAACTGGTTAAGCTACTCTGGCTTGTTTTGATTGAAAGCTCCTTCAGTCACAGTAGATCTACTGTCAGGCAGTGACAGGTAGCTCTGTGCAGTGACCTTTTTCACTGGCCTGTTTTGTTCTGAAAGGAAAAATAAAAGCCTAGATTACAGAATTATGACTGATGTTAGCAAACCTCTTGGGTTGTAGGACTCTGCAGAGCCCAAACTCTGCAACTTTGACTTCAGACAAAATTCATCATGAATGCTAGGAAGTGAATTTCTTGACTCTCTGTTTTTTGCTATCTGAAGTTTGAACAGAGGATGGTTAAAGGATAGAATTAAAACCAGAACCTTAGAAAGTCCACAGTTAAGCTTAATTTTCCTTCTTTATGCAATTTTTGTCTGTACTCTGTAACTGATTACAGGGGCTTCAGGAACCTCAACACCTGAACCTGTGCGTTCAAGTATTTTTTCCAGTTTCATAGTGTCTGTAGTTTATGAACATAGAAGACACTCATATCCCCCACCCAACACATTTGAGGGATATTGATTTTTTTCCTTCCTCCTATTCCCTTCTACACTTCCTGACAGGAGTTAGATATTGTTGCAGTGTTGTGAAAAAGGATGCCATGTTTCCAGCTTGTACTATATTTATAGCTTGTCTGAACGTAGGAATTGTCTTAATCTTGTGAGCTTGTTTTTATACTTTTGCCAGCCTGGCAGTTGGACAGCATTCTGAATGTTTCAGCAGTTTTATTAGGCCACACGCTCTGAGTTCATCTGCTGTTGCCTCCTCCTTTGCGGTGCATAGATAGCAAAACCCATTAAAGATTCTTCCATAGTATAAAAGAGGAGGGTGAGGTTTTGGCCCAGCATGCTGCCATGTTAACTGCTCTAGCCAGCTGCTGCTGGTTGGTATGCACTTAACACTGCTGTTTAATTTTAGGAGGAGATGAGTTGTTTTTACATGGAACTGGGACTTCTGTCATACATCGCAAAGGATAAATGAAGCTGATCCTTTTGATTTTCTGCACAGTTATTTCAGTCACACTGTTGGGTTGCTACTTTGCAGCGTGCTGTGTAGACATGTAAATTCTCTCTTAAAAAATGTTTATCTGAGAGATACCAGATACCTTGGGTTTCAGCCAAGGCTTCCATAGAAAGCCATAAGCACAGAGAAAAGAAATTATTTCCAATGTATTTCTTTGCTGATTACAACACTGCTTCCACACTCAAACTGGTGTTCCTGGTAACCCTGGAATAGGTAGCAGAGGGTGACTTAATGGATGCTTAGACTCAGTTTACTCATTTCCATATGACTTGTAGAATGACCTACTTTGCATTAAACTCTCTTTGTTGTTTCAACAAAATGTGCTTCAGTGTACAAGCGTGGCTTTCATTAAAATGCTGCTCAGCTAGTACTGGGTTTTGTGGTTTCTGTTTTGAAGGAAGCTCTCATTTCTTTAACTTAGATTCATTTACTTAAACATATTTCTGAAAGAAATATTGTCTTTTTTTTTTATCTTTTCCAGATTATCAGAGGCTGATGACTGTGGCAGAGACCATCACAGCACTAATGTTTCCATTTCAGTGGCAGCATGTGTATGTTCCTATCCTTCCAGCATCCCTCCTTCATTTTCTAGATGCTCCTGTCCCTTACCTCATGGGCTTGCACTCTAATGGGCTGGATGACAGGTCTAAGCTGGAACTTCCTCAAGAGGTGAGAGGAGCTCGTCTTGGTTGATTAAATATTGTGCATGACTATGAGGGAAGTCAGAAATGAGGCAAAGCACTAGTATTACCTGTAACATCCATTGTGAAGTTCTTGCTGGCTCTGTTTTGGGATAGCTGTTACTTTATTTTTTGGAGATGCTGGAGAAAATCCAGTGGAATAGAAGAATAAACCCCTGTTTTGGAAATTGTGTGCTCTGATAAAATTACACTAATTTTACAGGTATTGATGCAGTGGGATTAGGGAAAGAACGTTTTTTTTGTGCTGCAAAATTTAACCCTGTAATGCTAGGAAATGCAGGAAAGTGCAGTGTGTTCACCATCTGTAGCCAAAAAACCATACAGCTGTTTCTCTGTGGTGCTGAGTGAGCAAAGCTTGGATGGCTTCAGCACTGTGCTGTGCTTGGGCTGCTTCCTCACTGCATGGGATTAGGTTAGGTTTCCGTGCACTGCATTTCTGCGTTGGAGTTGGCTTGTATGGACCCAGACTGTCAGGTTTCTGCATCAAAACTATTTCAAATTTTCTTCTAGAATGCATACTTCAGCCTGCAGCAAAATGTCACCATATATTAGAGCAAAGTGGTGCTAATTGAAATAGTGCTTAGAAAGTCCTGCCTTGTAGTCATGCTGTTTACACTGATCACTGTGTAAAAGAGAAGCAAACGATCTGTAAAGGTCCTGCAGCTCCTACATGAGGCTGGGACTGCATTCAAACTGCTTACAGGTTGTTTTTATTTAATTTATCCCACAGTTGACTTCACAGATATTCTTTTTAGGGACATGCCAAGAGAGTTTAAGAGCGGGTTGTGAGGATCAGGGAACCATGAGTGGTTGAGCACTGAGGTAGCACAGGAGGCATCTGCAGGAGCCAGTAACTGCCTATGGGAAGTATTTCAGGTACCTGGCTCTTGAAGCAGTTTCATCAGTTGTCTGAATGACTTCTCTCATCAAGCGCCATTGAATTGTGTATTTGCTCATGTGTATAGAAAATGCTAAGTTTTACGGTGTGGTCTGGCTGCTGTCAAGAAGCTGAACACCTTTCTCAGATAGCCCTGTGGGAAGTGGGTGCCTGCAGAGTTATTATTTGCGGAATACCACCACTCCGGCTCCTGCTGGAGTCTGCTTGCTTGTAGGTGTAATTTTGCTGAGGAGGGACTGAGTAAACCACGGGAAACACCCTGCTTGTAGGCACTGGTAGGATACCCCGATCTCTGCCATTTTCTCTGGTTGTCTGTTTCTTCTGTTATCATTTACATTACTGGGAAAGCAGAAATGTGGCAGGCAGAGGGTTTTGTGGTAGTGTTTTATATTTTCATTATCAGGAAGTGCTGCAGCATAGCTTGACACAAAAAAAACTTCTTAAAAAAGCTGTGTGAAATTAAAGACAAGATATTTTTGTGAACCTCCAGTCTGGTCACCATGCCAACATTGATCTTTTTCTCAAATCCATATGCTTATAGTCTTCATTTGTTTTTCCTGGCAAGTTCAAAGTAAAATTTCTCTTCAAATGGTGTTGTTTTGTCTATGAAAACTAAAATGTTTAATCTCTTTTCTTTCTTTTCTCCCTCTCTTTTTTTGCACTGGCATAATAATAACAGAGTAATGTATGTTCTTGCCATGAAAACAGTCTATTGCTTTGGTTTACTACATTTTTACAAAATTTTAGATGTACAAACAGGCCTAGTTAATATAGTTACTATACTTTTTAGAGAGGATAGCTGGTGAAATAAAATGTGTGTGTGGACATGCATGGTAATATGCACTGTGGATGTTTTCAGTATTATAGCAAGCTTCTAAAAGGTTGTCCTCCTTTTGTAAAGAGTTCCTCATTTTAAAATCAATGTAATACTTCCAACTAAATAAATATATCTTAATTTCAAATAGATATTTAAATTATTTAGAAGGTAAATGGTTTTGAAGAGCTTTATCTGCTTACTTTGGAAGTTTAAAGTAAGGTAGTTGATCTATTTTTAGATGTCAAAAATTAAATCAAAGTAGTATTAAAAAAACCAATCCAGCATCACAATTTACAGTTTGTCTTACAGACAGCCTGTTATGAAGGTGGAGGAGTTGATATTTGATAGTATCTTACAGAGATCAGAATTGTCTGGGAGGTCAGAGAGGGGAAGACACACTGGGGTGAGATAGCAGCAGCAACGTGCCCACACAACGGAATTTGCTTCAGGACTTTAACTTGACCTTCTGAAGCTTCAGCTTTTTTATCTGTCCTACTCTAAATAGTGGGCTTTTGAAGCTTTGTTCACGATGAGTATGACATATTCTGAGAAATCCCCTTGGTAGTCACTGCTGAGTAAGGTTTCTTACAAACTATGAAGTCCTGCCACTGCAGACTGGGGATGTAACTGTGGCATAGGAAATGGACTTGAACATGTAATGGAGGCTTCAGAAATGACTAAGAATTTACTCTATGGCAGTAGATTTGCTTATCTGAGAGAAGAAGTAGACTAGGAAGGACAGGAGCTCACTGTTGTTGAGATTTTTATTGTAGAGGGCTTAATTTCTAAAAGAAAACACCCAAGCAGCCCAAAAAAGTCCCGCTGTTGCAACAAGAAGTAAATGTACCATTTTAAAATGTCAAGCAGAATTCAAAGTGCATGCTGCTCTCACTAAGTGAAACTATTGGTCAGTATCAGGATTTCTGTATTTAAACTGCAGATGAGAGGTTCATCTCTAAACTACTTTATTGTAAGATTAGACTTTCAGATACCCTTAACTGAAAGAGTGCAAGAAGCTCTACGCTTCATTCCTGACATGAAAATGACAAGAAGCATTCATAAAATGTTTTGTTGTACAACAGTAGAAAAGGGCATATGTATACTATTATTTGTACTTCAATAAAGACAAATTTATCATCAGTAACAAAAGGGATATTAATATTTAACATTGCTTATCTCTTAAGTTTGAAATGCCTGTGGTCCCTTATGAAATCATGGGTTATGTGAGTAACTTAATTTCCAAGTCTTGCCTCTAGGCTTCTGATTCATTGGTATAGCATCAGAGTTTTTCTCACTTATCACAAAGGGTATATAAAGAGCTGCTTTTTGTTCTGATTTATTGAGTTCTGCAAAAAACCTTTTTTCCCTTTGTCTTGAAACTGCATAAACTGTATCTCTGTTGCTAATCTGATTATGTGAATGCAAGGGACAGCTGCTGTTAAAGAAAGCAATATCTAATTTAGATAAGGGCCAGAGAAGTGAGCTTTGACAGGAAATCTACTTAGTGCTTCTCAATTGAAGGGCGTTGTGGAAGAATGTAATATTGCTACCTAGCATAGTATGGGTGCCTCAATGTCCCTCTAGACTTCTTGGTTGTAATTGGTCAGGTTTGGTTTAAGTCTTGCACATATACGCCATAAGGCTTGGTTTGGTTTACCAGTAGTGGAAGGCTCCTATATTTTGGTCACATCTGATACTTTGAGAATGCTTTATCATGTGGGACCATGGAAACACAGTTTTATCCTAGAAGTTGGTGCTTTGTCAGGTGATGATTAAAATCTTCAGCAAAATAACTGCATTAGTACAAAGTTCAGGTTTAGGCTATCCATTGTGTACATGAGAGGACAGTGCCTGGTGGGGAATTCATTGAAGTTCGCCAGTGAATTGAAGACGTGACTCTCTGGCCTAGTAAAATTGTAGAAAAGGCTCGGGGCTTACTGTAGGGTTGAGTTTCTTGTGCGTGTCAGTGACACAGTGCGCTTAAAGCTAAGTTTGCTTTTATATGTGTTGCTGCTTTGCTGAGAGCTCTCCCTCTATGCATGAGCATCCCTGTGGTGTCACCGATAGCTGCATCAGAGGCTTGTAAGGAACCCAGAAAAGACTAAGGTGCTACAGAAATCAAAGGGGAAGAGAAGAACATGGAGCTGTTTCAGATGTTGCTGGCAAAGGTGTGGGTTTTTTATCGGTAAAATTGATCAAAAAAGTGGTTAAACTAGCTTTCTTGCAGATCATAAACCCAGCAAGTACTAAAGTATGATTCATTTTTTGATGTGCCTTTGAATTTCCTTTTAAAGAAACTTTTGCAGTGCTGTAGCAGTGTATTTTTAACAAGCAAGTTAATCTAGGCCATTTTATGCTACGGGATTTGCATGAGCCTCTTGCCACTCTGTAGTGCAGGAGAATGATGGAAATTTAAATTATTTTGAGTGAAAATAAGCAACAATAAGTCTTTCAACACAGCCTGAACTAAACAAAAGTAGTATCTCATTAAGAAGGCTTGTTTTTTTAATGGAGTGATCCAACAGTAGCTTTTTCTTTGAGAAAAGTTGAAAGATTTTAAAAGCTAAAATCTCTGCTAATAGAAGACGTATATTCTCAGTATTTTTATTCCAGCCACTAAAAAGATGTTGTTCAATGCTAAATCTTAACAAAATCTGTGGAGTTTTGTCTTTGTAGGTTGTTTTAGAAGATAAGAAGGATCTCTTGAGGAGCCTTTTTTTTTGTCTTGATGCCAACACATTTAGACCAGACTGACTAACATAATTATTCTGAAAGATAATCATAGAATCATAAAATGGTTTGAGTTGGAAGTGACCTTAAAGATCATCTAGTTCCAGCCTTCCTGCCATAGGCAGGGACACCTGCCACCAGACCAGGCTGCCCAAGACCCCATCCAACCTGGCTTTGAACACTTCCAGGGAGGGGGCATCCACAGCTTCCTTGGGCAACCTGTGCCTGTGTCTCACTGCCCTCATCGTGAAGAATTTCTTCCTAATGTCTAATCTAAATCTTCCCCCTTCCATTTTAAAGCGATTCACCCTTGTCCTGTCACTACAAGTCAATGTTCATGTATCTGATGCCAAAATGTAGTCCCCTGAGGTCAATAGCACAACTTTCCAAAGACTCAGTGGGGTTTGGACCACACCCAGCAATTCCAAAGCCAGAGAACAAATGCAATTCTATAGTCTGACCTTAGGAACAATAAGGGCCAAACCCATGCATATCTAGCAATACCTGCATCAAACCCATATCCTTCCTTTCACTTCTGTTCAAAATACCAAAGGAGATGACCTAGGTTCTGCCCAAAGGATGACTAAGGAGGAACTAATAGTCACTAATAATAAGTAAGCTGCTTATGCCACTGAGTACCTGAGTAGAAAATATGCTTTATTTCAAACATGAATTCATAATGATATGGTATTGTAGGTAAATAGATGCTTACAACAATATAGAACAGTCAGTTCTGATAGCACAGTCACCACTACTGAATTCTCCTTGTGGGACAGTTTTTCGCGTCCCTTCCCAGACAGTCAGATTGAAACATGGTTCCAAGTTAAGGCTTCTGCTTGAATACAGCATTGAAATACTAAAAACCTTTCATCTCCAGTATTTCTACAGCATATATCACCTTTGTGCATTAGGTCTGAACCTTGCAAATAACCACCCACTTCACACAGAGAATATATGTGGAGAGAATATTATTCGCAGTGCGAAGACTTGAATCTTTACATTGGTTACTTTTTGGCCAAGCACTTTTTAGGTATAGCCAAGCTTAACCAGAGTGATATTTTCTGCAGAATCTGTGCTAAGGTAGGATAATCCAAAAAAGAAGCAAAATTGAATGGCATCAACTGAAGAGAGTTTATAAAGGAAGAGATGCAATTAAACTGCTTGAAGAGTTTCTTAATGGGCTTGTGACGTATTAAATGGTTTTCGTTCTTCCTTCAGCACTGACTGGAAGACATTGTCCCTCGTTTTAAGGCTCTAATGTCTTGACGTGCTTACAGTGTTCCTGATAAATCTTAGATGACTTGACTTCCGATAATCACAGAACCACAAGTACAGCGTGGGTCTTGAAGTTCCTAAATTCAGGTGCTTACTTGAAACATGAAGGTTCTTGTGTGTGTGCTGTCCCTTTGTGCTGACTGTTTCTTTGACCAGGAATCAGATGTGCTCTGTGTGCATCCGGAGCGTGCTGTTGGAGCTACCTTGCGAGGCAGGAACACACAATACCTTCTGTGTTTCAGAATGGCAATACTGGGGAAATCTAAACAGTGACACCTGCCCTATTTAAAAAACAAAAACCTTTTCTAGGGTGCACCAGAAGCTGTTTCAGAATCAAGGAGTTAGTTCTATGTATTGACTTTGATTTCTTTCGCAACACCCCATTCAATTTGTGATGTTAATTTACAGTAAGGGATCTATATAAGAGCTACTAAACTGTTTTTTATGCATTCCTTTGAGGATAAGGAAAAAATACCAGTATTAAAATGTTAAAACATCAGGAAATGGACAACTGGAATTCTTTTATGTACCTTTGTAACTGGGTAATATTGTAGCAGAGCATAAATTGGACTTTTTCATGCAAGTTTCTGTGCAAATCTAGTGTAATAAGTCCAGTGGAGTTCTGCTTTAAGAAATTAACAATGTTTTTTTAAATTTTAAAGTTGAAGTTCAAGAAATCGAACACAACACGTATTTGTGTTTTAAGGAGAATTGACATCCTAACCTGGTTTGCCAGAAATGTGAAGAGAGGTAGATCAGTCGCGAGTATGAAGTGTATGTTTTCACACCAATTTACTTACATGAAGGGGTCTCATCAGGCATGTGTTTTCCTAGTCTACCCATGATTAGTCCCACTGCAAAATCCTACCAGAAGTACTTTGTCTTTACTGATGCTTCACTGCTTCTGTACATTTCCCTGATTTCCATCATTCATCCAGCGTGAGGTTAATCTCTTCTAATTCTTTCTTTTCTGAGAGTGCAACTGTTCTTTTGCACTTACTGAATCATAAGAAATAACTGGAGATCTGTTAGCTGTCATGACTTAATATGGTTTTTTTTCCTGCAAAGCGGTAGTGAACCCTGATTTCAAGTGTGCCTCTTAGAGTTATGTGGTGAAGCTAGGTTGAAAGTACTGCTTAAATCTGGGCAAAGGGATTTTTTTACAGGAAAGGCTAGGTAACAGTCCATGTTAATTTCTGCAGTGAAGAACTGAAATGCTTCTACGGAAAAGCAGCGTTTCTTTTGTATACTTGACTTTTCTAGCACATTTCACACATGAATGGTGTTCTTACTGTGAAGTTTGTAATTACGTAATGTTAGGAAACCATTTATTACAGATTTCACAATGCAGAAGCCGAAAGGGGAACCCCCTCACCCTATAGCCTTGAAAGATGTATAAAGACAGAATTGAAACTAGTTCAATTGATTTTTCCCCTTGAAAATAAACTTCTAAACTCGTTCAAGGAATTACCTTAGTTCTGAAGTTGCTTCTGAACTTTATTGCAACTTGTACACCTTTTAGAATGGAATCTGCCCAGTCTCTTAGAGGAGCAGACTGATAATTTGAGCAACCTGCCTATGTATGCACGTCTATAAAATAGTGTTGCAAATACCCTGTAGTTAAAATCTGGCTGTATGCTTATGAAAAAATTTGCAAGTCTGTGCCTAATGTATACTACAATCTCTGTTGTACCTAGTAAACAACTTAAAAATGAGTCATCTTTCTTAGTTACCTCCTTGAAAGATCTGGAAGTGTAGGCCTTGTGCTGCTTTCTTCAAAGTTGACTAACCAATTCAGTTATGGTTGGGGCAACTCTGTTCTGCAAAATAACCAAACAAATATAAATATGTTGGAATCTTTTAATAAGCACAAATCCCAGAGACGAATAAAACGTGATCCTTTTACTTAGTGATATCGTAATGGTATCCTGTTCTAAATTAAATCCCAGGCTAACCTGTGCTTTGTGGATGTAGACAACCATTTCATCGAACTGCCAGAAGACTTACCCCAGTTCCCCAATAAACTTGAGTTCGTTCAGGAAATTTCAGAGATACTGATGGCTTTTGGAATTCCACCTGAGGGAAACCTTCACTGCAGTGAAAGTGCCTCCAAGATGAAGAGCCTCAGAGCCTGTGACCTTGTGTCTGATAAAAGAAATGGGAACATAGCAGGATCACCTTTGAATTCCTATGAACTCCTGAAGGAAAACGAGACTATTGCAAGACTCCAAGCACTTGTTAAAAGAACAGGTGTGAGTCTAGAAAAGGTAAGCTATGAAATTATATACGTTTGTAGAGACAAGAGTAAGCTTGGTGGAGTGGAATTTAACCACACAACATTAAAGAAAACCTTTGGCTGTCCCCCAGGTGTTTCTTTGCCAGGATAATGTGTTTAAAAATATACCTTGCCTTGTTTAGTCTTGGTTTTATGATTTATTCTAGATTTACACCACTTTCTTATGGTTCGCATAGCTAAAACTGACATCCAGGTAATCCTGAAGTTGGAATCCAGTCTTGGTTTCTATAGGTATCTTTCTTTCTCATTGTGAGTAGAATATGTTAATTTTACTTGTCTATAATGTGCTGTTATAGGGATACTGTGGTGCTTTTTTCAGGTTGATGTTCTAAAGTGTGTTAGTGTCTGATTCCCAACAAGTATGCACAGCTCGTGGTGACCCTGATTGGATTTTTTTTGGCAATCAGAATCAGGGAAAAGTTATGGCCCAGATAAAAATTATGGCACTTTTTGCATAGAAAGACTACTTTGGGGTTTTTTTAGCCATTATGGAATAGAGTGAAGATTTCCTCAACAAAGGTGTTATTTCTTGCACTTCTTTAAGTTATCTTGACCAGTTCTTCATTGCTGAGTCAGATTCCTACTTGTCTAACTTCAACTTGGGCTACAGGTGGGAACAAACAGAGATGGAAATTGTGTGACCTACAATAGGTTGGGGAGGAGAGACACTATGGGCAGGGAGCTGCAAGGGGGGGTGTAAGAAGAAGCATTTGGTTACTAGATAGGATTAGAAGCTCAAATCAGCTATGTTGTTCTTCTCAGGTTTTTATTTTGCTTTGTTTTCTTTTTCAGGGGAAAACTGGTTAGAAGCTTTTGTTCTTTTGCTGAATGGATTGTGATGGGAAGAGTACAGGTCTTTTTAAATTTCTTGAATGGTTTTGCACATTCAGACCTTGTCTACTCTGTACTCTCTTCCATAGTAGTTGAAGTCCCATGTCACCAGCCTTTTTTGTGATGATAGGAGTGTATACCTTAAAACTGTCAAAATTTTCTCAAATACTTAACTAAAAAATCTGCCTAATGCCAAATGCCCGATTAATGAGCACTATATACATGCCAAGTGCTACTTATGAGGTGTGAAAAGAATTGGCTGAATAGCAGAGCTCTCTCTACCAGAGAGCAAGGCTGTAGGATGCTGTTTATATCTGGCCTAGCGATAACCAAGGTGCTTTAAGAAACAGGGGACAGGTGCAGCAACTGCATCATTGTGCAGGTGTTGTAAGCTCTAGATATTACATAAAATTATGTGTGGCAGTGCTTCTTATAATAGTTAAGAAAGACAGGGGTAGCAAATGTGTATTCAAACTAGTGTGTGAATGCTTGTGGTTTTGATTTTTTTTCTAGATACTCAATTCTTACCAAAACTAACATGAATGGAATATCCGAACCTCATATTACTGGTTTTGTAAATCTTAGGCCATATGTCAACTGAAAATGTATTTTATTTCATTAAAGTTACTCTGGGCTATATAGTGATGAATTGTGCATTACGCTGCTAAGGACTTAGGTTATAGGAAATTGGCTACTAAACATGCACAGCTTCTTTCTGCTGTGCATTTCTGTCTTCTTTTGGAAGCTGGTACATATTAAACTGTAACAGTACCAAGCCTGGACCTGCATTGCACCAGACAGAAATGTGTATTTATCTAATATGCAGGGGTGGTAAAAACCCCTAAAAAGTCTATGCAGGTGATTAAAAGGTAAAAGAAAATAAATTAAATATATGGCATACATGTGCATGTGCATGGTTGTTATTTATCCTTTTTTAATCTAAAGCGTCTTCAGTGCAACCAGTACAAAGGAGGTTGTGGTTTGAAAGTAGAGCTTCTGTAGGCAAAGGTTTCTTTCTAGGTTTTTTTGATGTTGCTGTTTTATTACAAAGCTTGAAACTGTAAGTAATTTTTTTTTAACTGGAATATTGACTTGAGGAGGAGCAGCTGAATGGCAGGTTAAGATCTTATATGCCTAAAATATCTGACAAAGCAACAATACAGATTATTTTTTTTTGTGTTCCTTTACTGTCTCAGTTGGAGGTGCGAGAGGAGACCAGTAGCAAAAAAGATCTTAAAATTCAGTGTGATGAAGAAGAATTCAAGATTTACCAGCTGAACATTCAAATCCGTGAAGTTTTTGCCAACCGCTTTACACAAATGTTTGCAGATTATGAAGTATTTGTCATTCAACCAAGTCAGGACAAGGAATCTTGGTTTACAAACAGGGAACAGATGCAAAACTTTGATAAAGTAAGTTGTAATAAGAAGATATGTCAATGTAAAAAATAAAACAGTATTCAAACCTAAGACTTTTTTTTTTCTGGGCCATAAATGGAAAACGGTACTGTCAAAATTGTGCGTGAAGATTATGCCTGCTAAAATGCTAATCTCATTCCTCCCATCAGCTTTATAAGCTTTGAACCCATCCAGAAGTTCATCATATTGACACCTGCAGTATTGTCATTGTGGTTTGCTGCGATTCTACTGAAATTTTTTGAAAATTAATGAAATGCTAAAATTGGAGTTTAATAATTACTGTGCTGTATAGTAGGTGATTGTCATTTTACTGAAGATTTCATGTAGATTGCCTGTTTCAGAGATAGAATTGTTGTGTGTGATAAAACTAGGCTTCAAGTGGCACCAAAGCATTGAAATCCATTCTTGATTGGAAAAATTTGTCCTTTTGATGGATGTTTCTCTTTCTGCAGACTCCCAAACACACTTTTTCACTTCTTGTCTTTTAGGCATCTTTCTTGTCAGACCAGCCTGAGCCTTACTTGCCTTTCCTCTCAAGATTTCTGGAGACCCAAATGTTTGCATCTTTTATTGACAATAAGATTATGTGCCATGATGAAGATGATAAAGACCCTGTTTTGAGAGTATTTGATTCTAGAGTGGATAAAATAAGGCTCCTAAATGTTAGGACACCAACTCTGCGCACATCTATGTATCAAAAGTGCACAACCATTGATGAGGCTGGTAAGAATAAGAAGCCACTTTCTTGACACTTAAGAAAATACATCTGGTCAGTGCTGTTGTAGACATTGGGTTAAAGTTAAGTAACTTATGATTTATTCTTTGATACCTCAAAAAATAGACAAAAAAGGCTGAGATGTAAAGCATAAGTAGGGAACTAAATGGTACATAGGAAGATGAGATTTGAGATGAAATTCATGTAAAGCTTAAGTGAACTCAACTGTTTTCCTGCACCCTTTGTGTGAAAAATGTTTGAGCTTTAGAAGATAAACTTTTCTCCTTTTGGTGTCAGTGCTTTGGTAGTTAATAAATCTTGTACTAATGTACCTGCTGGGGTCACTAAGAACCTTTCATCTGCTCTCTTAAATTTGAGATTCACTTTTAGTTGAGGATGTGTGATTATAGATACATATCTGATTAGGACATGCTTAAAAAAATAACTTTCTTACTATTTCAGAGAAATCTATTGAATTAAGGCTAGCAAAAATAGATCACACTGCAGTCCATCCACACTTGCTGGACATGAAAATTGGACAAGGGAAATATGAGCTTGGATTTTTTCCCAAGCTTCAGTCTGATGTTTTATCCACTGGACCAGCAAGCAACAAGTGAGTAAGCTAGGGCAACAGGTGCCGCATGTTGGTGAGATCTATAGAATGGTACTAAAGCAGAGATACTAGAAAGCAGATTCAGTATCTTTTTTGTTAAAGTGAGAAATGAGATGATGTGGATGGGTTGTGGTTGTTTTTTTTATTGTTGTTGTTACGTCTCTTGCTTTTTTTTTTTTTTTTTTTTTTTTTTGTCTTTTTAAAGTCTGGACTTCCAGAAGCAAGTTGACTTAAGAAGGGCCTATTATGTTTGAAAGTATAGTTGATGTACTTTGAGTTACTACTTATTACTGTTGATATAAAAGCAGATCTCCCTATTGGATCTCAGGAGCTAGCAGCTCTTTTAGGATACCTTCTTTTGAAAACTTTGAACGAAGAGGAAAATTTGTAAATTTTAACTGGATATCATAAAAGAATGAAAAAAATATAAAGAAAGTGTATGTGATCTAGTTTTCTGAAGTCCTGTAGTTGCCCAGTGTTGGATTCTTCTACAGAGATTCTTTGTGCGTAGTTGCAGCTGCACTCTGATGTAATTGTTGTTGATGTGTTCAATATGTAATAAGGTAGAAACTTTTTATATTCCCCATTGCCACTCCCCTTCACCTAACTCTTGACATTTCCTTAATAATATTCTTCTGTCTGTAGGTGGACAAAGAGAAATGCTCCAGCACAATGGAGGCGAAAGGACAGACAGAAGCAACACACAGAGCACCTACGTCTGGACAATGACCAGAGAGAGGTGAAAACTGTTCAGCTATAGAGATCTGATGTTTTTTCTCCTCCTAATTGCCTGAATAATGCTCTGTAACCTTTATGAAATGTCTAGACAGCTACTTGCAGTCCATCTCTGTTCTACAGTACAAATTAAGTTCCTGGTTCTTAGCAGACTAAAAATACTTAGTTTGCTTATTCTGAAAGTTATGCCGGTTTTACCCCCTCTCAGGACCAAAAATTTATTTCATCCCATGTATAGAAGAGTTCCTTGAAAATGTCATCTCAGTCTTTAAAGTTTGTTTGTTTTTTTTAAAAAAGGGGAGTGAGTAAGGGAGGAATTAGTTTTAACAGTTTTTAGCCACCTCTTGCCTGTCTCCAAATAACTTAGTTACCCTGTTTCTTTTGAATATTTGATGGAGGAAGGATAACCACCTCCAGAGAGAGATTAATTTCATCCTAAAATCAGAAGCACTGCCTTTTTGGAGTTGCCTGTTTTTCTTTTGTAGACCATGAATGAATTTTCAAAGTGGCAAATTGACACACAATCTCATGCTAAGGTGGAAATGTGACCCTCCACCCCTACTATCAGCTTTATGTCTGCCTGGTTTTACACAGCACAGCTGATTTACCCACTTTCTGAACTGATAACTTCTCTCACCAGTGCTTCTACAGCTGACGCAGTTATTCTTTGTAGGGAAGGGATTTTGAGAGATCTGGGTGATATGAACTTATTAAAGTACACTTTCTGATTCATATGTTACAGACTGAAAACTGTTAGACTGAGTGTTATTTACAGGTAGTTCCAAGAGTAATCTAGTTTAAAATACCAGAATTCTTTTTTTGTTTAGTACCCTCAGAGCTTTATTTTTGTTTCAATGTTTGTTGTTCATTACAGGCAATACTCTCTTGCTTTGTTAAACATCTTCTGAAAAGCTTTGTTTGGAATTTTGAAGTAGTCTTGTGTTTGTCAGGATAATGTTGTCAAAATCAAATATCTTTGTCCGGTTGTTTCTTTTATGGTAGTGATAAGTTTATTTGCCCTTCCAGTGTACTCATTTCAAGAATTATCTCATTGGTTTCTTAAAATTTTGTTCAAGTATAGCATCATCTTCTGTAATAGAAGAATGTCTGCTTATTAAAAAAGCTATGAGTAGTTTCTGGCTTTGACATGTTCAGTATGCTCTGATAACTCTAAAGTACTTCTTACTTAGAAGTAACAGAGTGAAAAATAGTTGATTTGTAACCTCATTATTGCTTTTAACAGTTCTGATGTTTAACACATGTAAACCTCTGAGATTCTGTTAGGTAATTATAAAGGCAAAATCTACCTCTAGTCTCTGGAGGTTTTGGGTTGTTTTTTTTTTTTCAACTGACTCAAATAATTTCTGAGAAACAAAAATTACAAATACATGCTCAGGTGAGGGTACCAAGTGCCAGGTTGATCAGGTGTGTTAGAGTTTTATGCTGTACCTTGTTGATGACATTATACTGATTGGATGTTGACCCCCCTCTCCAAGGTGAATGAAAGACTTTCCTATTAAATCAGAAAGAATGGGGAGGGAACCCTTCTGATGTGAACACAGGGGATCAGGCTGAGCAGGAGCCAGTGGTTTCAAAGTGAAGTGGTGTGAGTTTTAGGCAAGTTGAAGCTTTGGAGCAGCCAACAAAAATCTGTGGGATTGAGACTTAGTGGCTTTCAGCTTGCAAATATTTGTGCCCAGTGGAAGGTAGAGTTTACACCAGTCCAGTGATCAAACACCATCCTTTCTTTTTTCCTTTCAGCTTCATTACTTATGACTTTATTTTTATGTTTAATGCTTGAGAGATCTGTATTGTGTTATGTCTTCACTTTTCCTTTTCTGTTTTGCATGCTTGCCTTTATTACTTCGTATGTGCTAACCACTTTCGCTTTACATGATCTGCTTGGCTTTTTGCTACCAACTTGTCCTGCCAGCACCTGGACTTTTTCATGTCAGAGCTTCAGTTGCAGTTATGTTTAGACTGGGACCAGCATGATTGGCCCTTCATACCCTCTGTAAAATCTGTGTCAGAGCGTTATCTGGTATGTCCAATGCACAATATGAGTGTAATCATAATTCTGGATAAAGATGCATGATTATATGTATATATCGTAACTCTTTAGTGCAAGACTGATGGGAAGGTGTGATTTTTCCTCTTTGCAAAGATCATATCATGTTTCATAAGTTGGTCTGTTCACTGAATTTTCAGTTGGTCACTATTTCAGTGTAAGTTAGAGAAGTTACCTAGTAATCTCATAGATGTCGTGAATGTGAGTATTCTGTCAGTGCCTGTACAGGACTTGTTCTTTATCGCTTACTCACTGTTAGCCATATCCCAACAATCTGTGATCACCTGTCTTTCAAAATATTTGCCAAATTGTTCTTGTCTCTGAGGTGAAAGCGATGGTGACTCCTTGATGGCAGTAGCAGAAGCACAAAAGCTCTTTCAAATATAGTGAGCCCAGGAAATTATTTTGCTTGTGAATACATATGGGTCGCAGCTGAGAGCTGATAGTAGCATTTTGGAGCTGCTTCTTGAAAGACTGGGAGGGTGGGTAAGAAACGAGATCTGTAGGAATGCAGGGCGTAGCACAGATCTTGGATGTTGTCAAGCTCCAGGCAGACTTTTCTTGTGGTCCCCATGTAGACCAGTCTGCCATTTGAATAGTCTTGTCCTAGGTAATTATTGCAAACTTCCATTCTTTAATGAAAAAATAACAAGACAGTTATCAGTGGTAAAGGGAGTAATTGAAACTTTATGCATCTGAATATCCTTGGCAGGTTGTATTGTGTTTTTGTTATTCCACAATGCGTGTTCTAATATTAGATAGCGTCAATGGGGGTTTGATCTCCAGTGATGTGATATCTTAAGTGTCTCAGGCCAATATAGTGTGGGATATGAAAAGGGATCTTTTCCTGAAAGGGGATCTGACCCTTTCCTCATCATTGCACAAGGGTGGGTTATAAAGATAAATTCCTCCTTTTCACTTGGCAAAGTAGTCTCACTTGCACTCTTATCTGTATTTGTCAATTTCCTACCCCAATACAGAAGTATATCCAAGAAGCCAGGAATCTGGGCAGCACGATTCGGCAGCCCAAACTGTCTAACCTCTCTCCATCGGTAATTGCACAAACAAACTGGAAGTTTGTAGAAGGCTTATTGAAGGAATGCCGAAATAAGGTAATACAGAGACTGTTTCTATTCTCTTATACCTCATATCTATCCTTTATGGACCAGTATCCATTTCTTGGCCAATATGTTTGACATCTCCCCCTCACCACCTGGTCTCCATCATTTGTTTCTGCTTTATCCGTATAAAGATTTTTGCATGGTAGTGAGAAATTAATGAAGAGATTAGAATTTAGAAATTCTGCAAGGAGTGGAAATTTTATCAAGTTGATTTTTGATAGAGAGTGTAAAATTATAGAAAGGTATTGAGTGTTCTGATGGCTATTTATCATCCTGCTGCCTGTGTCTGTTATAGCTTATTTCAGTTGTCACTAATGGGACTGTGCTATTTCAACAAAAGTGAATATTCCAAAAGATGAGGTTGTGGTGAAAATTCAGGAGCTTTTCTCTTAACTAAAGGAAGTTTGTTAACATAAGTTTTCAGGAACTAACAAAGAAATTTGGCGTTATTTTGTAGACATGCATGTGCTTGACAAAATATTGATCTGAATTAAATGTAGGTACTAACATGTTAAATGTTAGTGTTAAGTGTTATAGTAACACAGTAAAGAGGGTAATTGTCAAATAGCACATTCTTGCCTGAAGTCAGTGGAGCAATTGTATAAAACGTTTCGTAAAATTGTGTTTCATGCATGCATCTATTTCTGATTTCACTAGTTGTCTGTGTGTATGAAACTGAACAAATAATTCCCTTTGCTTAATAGAGATCTGTGACAGTGAAAATCCTTGAAAGTAGACTTGTTTTTTTCACTGTGGGAATGCAACACTGGGGAATATAGTGAGCCTGTCGTTAGCAGAGAGAAATTACCAGGGGAGGTGAGGAGGAGAAGAAGCTAGAGACAAACTCAGTGTTCTTCATCTCAACTAAGACTGCGCTTAGGTGCCTAAGGGAGTATTACTGATTTGAGCGCTGGTCTAGAATAGCAATAAAGATGAAAAAATGTGTAAGAGATGAGCAGAAGTGATTTCCTAGTCATTTTTTTCCGTCCAGGTAGCTATATGATTGTATATTGTGACTGGGAGAATGTACTTTCAGAGTTTTGGAGAGCTTTGTTGATCAGTATGAAGTTGTGCACGATTTAGGAGCGTGAGGGTTATCAGGGAAACTCAAGAGAGACATTCCAGAATGTGTTTGGCTTAAATGCAAAGACTGTTCTGACAGAACAGGTTCTCCCAGGAATGATGTATCCCCCCTGCTATGTGGAAGCGCTTGCGCATGTTCACCTTCCCTGGGAGAAGGTGAACATAGCATACTGCTCCCAGTCCAGCACTCAGAATCACCCAATCCTGCCTTGAAGGGCCTTGCTGAGATGTGTTTAGGTTGTCAACGTGTGACATGCTGTTCCCTTTCATAGAGTTGCTGTGTTGAGGCTTATGTGCCTGTTTGCAAGCCCTCTGTTAGAAAGAGGGAGGAGGCTGTAAAGTGAGGAACACTGGTACTGCTGTGGCTTGAAAAACAGGGATAAAAGAAATGCAATTTTGCATTAGCTTCAGAAATACTACATACAACCAGTTATTCTGCCACATTTTTGCTATCATATGCTTCCTTGTTGGTTATTTGAAAAGAGTTAAGTGGTCTTGCAAGTTCTCGTAGAAAGAGCTAACTCTCTTTTTCCTTGTCCTTTTTGAGACCAAGAGGATGTTGGTTGAAAAAATGGGTCGAGAAGCTGTGGAGCTAGGTCATGGTGAAGTGAATATCACAGGTGTAGAAGAGAATACCCTGATAGCCAGTCTGTGTGACCTCTTAGAAAGGATATGGAGCCATGGTCTGCAAGTCAAACAGGTGAGGAACAAATATATTCCTGTACATTGCAGAGCACGCTCTTCTAAACTCATGTTATACTCTTCCTCTCTCTGCTTTCAGAGGATACCTTTTGTGTATATATAGATGTGTTAGAATACTTCTTGTCACTCCCCAGCCTTTTTATGTCAGTTACTGCCCCCTTGTCTGTCTCCACTTTTTGTTTTGGGGTACGTGTGATTGAAGTTGCAGAGGCTATAAGGCAGCACATGCTAGAGGTGCTGTCAATGGGATATGGCGTGGGGAATTTATTTTCATGAAGGATAATTTAGTTTTTAAGAGTAAAACCTTTGCTGGTTTTGTTCTTCCTGAATGATGTAGGGATAGATAAGTGACATTTACAAGATCACTAATTAGCAGTAGTGTTCTTCTTATGACATTAGTAATTGTTTGTCTTGCTCTTCTGGTTGGAGTCGCTTGTGGGACTAGATGGGATTGGGAAGTTCTTTATCCTTTCCTCCTCCTTTGTACAAAGGAATAGCAAGGACGGTGAGGATTATAACTCTTTTTAGAACAATGTACAAAACAGATATACGTAATCCAGACAACTGTAATTCAGTATCTCTTTTCCCAGCACCCAGGCGCCAGTGTTTAAATCTGCTCTCCTTCAAACTATGTAGTGGTTCTCTATGTGAAGATTTATGATGTGATTCTCTCCCTTCCCTCTTGTATATCACTTAGGATAGAAGCGGTACTGCTTTCCTCTTAGAAGACAGAGCATCAATACACTCTGCTTCAACTCAGATTTGGGCCTTTCAGACCACCAGGCGGCCAACCCTACATAAGGTTAATGCTTTGGATTGATTGCAGATGTCGGCAAACAGTGCTGAATGGTGGAATAAATAGAGTGGTGGAATATAATAGAGGCCTGATGGAGGAAGTGCAGTGCATCTCATATTATGATACACAGTTTAAAAAAAAAAGTACCATCAAGTCTCTGTGTGCTCTGGCCTTTATTAAATATGCAAAAGCCTGCTGTTTTATACATTGATTTTACTTTATTTTTCAATAATGTGCCAAGGAAGACTCTTCTTTCTCAATTGACCATAGTAATGACGATGGCTTCCCTTCCACTGATCCCTGCTTTTACCCCTTCCCTGCTGATGAACCCTGATAGTCCTCCATTAGCTACCTACTGATTTTTCCATGTGCAAAGTGAATCCACGCCTTCCTTTGCCTAGAGCAATGCAGGAGAGTTGTTGGATGTAGGGTCTAATAACTCAAGAAGTCTGAACTTTTGGAAGGCCTTGGTTATTCCCTTGCCTGTTCTCTGTCTCGCTGCTTTCCTTAGACTGTCTCTGTTTCCCTTATAGATAACGCTTGCATCATCATTGCTATTTGGTGAAGTTAAAGGAGAGTAACAAGGTGGTGGAGAGAGTGGGCAGATATATACTGCATGAGTTCTTACAGGCATCATGGTTGCTGACATCTATTTGCTGCAGGATGCTTTGTTTGCTGCTTTATGTGATCTGCTGCAGTTCTACAGGCAGTTGCTGAACACCAGACTGTGTGTGCGTGTGTGTGTTTATTGAGAGATGCTGTTTGGGATGTGGCTAGTCCCTGACTGATATTTTTATGTTTTTGTTAGACTTGCGATTTTGGCTTTCTATGTTGGATCTTTTAGGTACATACACGAGGCATTGAGTTTCTCTGGATTTTATTTATATCTTCACCACTGGATGCATGTTTTTAGTAGATTTCCCTCAACACAGATGTTACAGACGCTCTAGGCTTTAAATTCTGGAGGGATGGCACTTCTGGAATAATCCCTCATGGTTGTTAGTTTATATGTCAACTGTAGTGAGCTGTAGGATTGAAGTGTTTAGAGATTTTTCAAGTATAGTTTTTTAAAAAAAATACTTCAGAGTTGAATCGTAGTTACTGCACCTCCGGGAAGACACTTAGGTGATTTTAGATGACATTGCTAGCGCTGCATTGGCAACTACTGCTTTTCAGTCATAGTTTCTTTCAGCACAAAGTCGTAAATAAAGATATGGCTTTATAACATGACTGCTTTCCTGAAATGCAGAATTGCTCAGTCTTTACTGAGATTTCAAGTTAATATAATAACTTAGGATGATAATAAGTAATGCTGATTAATTTCCTCTGTAAGTAATTCCAATTAATGTGCTGGAGAGCCCTTTTTCAATTACTGCTGCCATTTTGTGGCTTTGCAAGCTTTGATTTATTATGCAGAGTATTTTAGGATGAATCCACGAACATTTAGTTTGCCAGTGAAAGATTTCCTCACAATCTGCTTTAAGCCACTGGGAGTTTAAGAAAGCAATATAATGAGCAAGGTGCACCTTTTGACACCATTTGACAGTTTTATCTTGGCCTAAATACTACATCCCAAATTTTAACATTTAAGTTGGTTTTACAACATGTGAAGCTGTAGTATTCTTGCTGATAAACTTTCATTGTCCTGCTCGTGTTTTGGGTTGTCTTTTCTTGCTGTGGTTATGATTATCTTTTTCTTGATGAAATTGAGGGAGGTCTTTTGAAGTTCTGAACATGGACAGCATACACTGATAGCCCTAAATTACCCTGAAAGGAGCCAGGCTTGGTCTGGGTCTAACATGGTTTATTCAGGTTGGCTCTGTATCACTTTTCATTTCACTGCTGGAAAGGCAGGGAGGGAAAGACACATAGTGCGGGTTATGGCCTCAGACTTACAACACTGCTTGCACATAGTGATTTTCAAGCCTTTAAATGTTTTCTTGTCACTTTAATGAGCTATGAGAAATGAAGTTCAATTGAGTTTTTTCCTGTTAGCAGAATGATTAGATCCCGGTAGTCTGACTCTTGCTTTTCTTTCTCAGCCACTTTACAGCTCATGAGCTGTAATACTTGTGTCTCCAACTTGTGTCTCATTTTGGTTTTTACCAATGACTTTAGAGGGAGAAACATTTAAAGCAAGTTTTGTTATGGTTGATACTTTCAAGGATGATTTAATCTTCTTATTTAATTAAGCTAATAATGATATTTTTAACTACTATTTTTTTAAATTTTAGGGAAAATCTGCTTTGTGGTCTCATCTGTTACACTACCTAGAAAACCGACAGAGAAAAACTGCATCAGGCAGCTTCAGTACCTCAGGTAAGACTGACTTTCACTGGAAGAAGATTATAAAAATGCTATGAGTAACAGCTACCTGCTGGTTTGCACTATGCAGAGATTGTTTTCTTGGAAATATCCTTCACTCAATATAACTGAATCAAGTATTCTATCCGCTACAGAATTAATATGGGCCTGGCGTATTGTCTCCATATATTTTGTGAAAAATAAACTTGTTTGTATTGAGCCCACTTGTTTGGGTCTGATATCTGAGTACTGCAGTAGTCAGATACCTGAAATATCTGATGTTTCAAAGGCTTTAAAACTGATTGTGCCCATACACCATCCTCCATATGACACATAGTCACTGCAAGACTGGCAAAGCCTATTATGGTATGGATGGGGGTCGAAAACAAGTATAAGCATATAAAATTGCGCTCTGCGTCCTGAAGTTTTACATTCTCTCTTGAAAAAACAACTGATTAGTAAGCTTATTGTTGAAAAGAAAAAGACATTTTAGAAAGTAAAAAGCACAATGAAGAAATGTATTTTAATTTTTGTTCTGTTAAGTGTTGCAGTAAAAGTAATATTGCATGTAAGATCCACTGATAATCTGTTTCTAAGATTATTAATGTAATTTTTAAACACTACATGTGTCAGATGGGGGCATAGGGTACAACTTCGGAGAGACCAGTGGGTTTGGGGAAGGTGGTAGCTGCCTTAATCTGGTTTTTTGTTTTGATTTTTGAAGTTGTCGTAGGCAAAGAGCTGCACAAGGTACTGTAAGCAATCAAAACCACAGTTCTGTAAAGTATTAAGTTCTGAATGTCATTTCGTCCACAGTGGGTTTGTATACCAGACTGAAATTACAATTAGTTTTACGCTTTCTAACTTTTGATTGAGGTGAGGGACTGTATTTAATATACAACTTGATTCTAGTATAGAATTCAAAAGATAAGAGTAATAATATTGCTTAAAAACCCCAAAATGTTGTGTCTCAAGAAGTAGTGGTGTTACATATTGAGTACTGTTTTCTAGTGTCAACAGTGCCAGTCAGTTTTACTATGAAGAAAGAAGATAGAGTAGTCTTTAGAAAATAAGACTTGATTAGTATATGTCTTAAGCCACTTGATGTCATAGCAATTTCAGCCCAGTGTGTGCCGATCTGCATAACCATCTGTGTCGCATATTAGATTTTCATATCATTTGAAGTGTAAATATGCCACAGTATCTTCACAAAGCAGTGAGTCACCAGTAACATAGAAGTGCAATTTTTAATCCACCTTCCTTTTTATATTGATTTTAAAACCTTTACATGGATTTCTTCTAACAAGAAATTCTATTCTTCTGAATCTAGGAATACTTCTTGATTCAGAAAGGAGAAAGTCTGACACCAGTCCAGTCATGTCACCTCTTAGAATCTCTCTCATCCAGGATATGAGGTGAGTTTAAACAATTGAAACCAACACAGAAAAAAACATGAGATTTGCTTACTACTTTCAGTGCACAGCATGTACTATGCAGAAAAGTCTGTGTTTCATGTCTTGGGAGGGGGCTGTGGGGAAGGAACCTGCTGAACTCTTTTGAAGTGTATATAGTGCAACCTTTCCCTTGAGCTTTACAAAAATGTTTCATACTGAGCAGATTTTATATTGTCACAGCTACTAGCTTATAGAAATACCCTGGCAGAGTTTTCATCTTTTTGTAGGTATTCTGCATTGTTTTATTTCTGCAGAGATGTGGGTGTAGCATATGTATTTTCCCAGTCATTGACAAGTTGATTGTGTGGTGCTGAGCTCATTCTTGCTTCTTAGTGAAGAAAACAGTTTAAAGAACTTGCTTGATCTAAAGGATGGGTTTATCTAACATTGAGTACTGTAATGTGAATAAAACTATAGCTACTGCTCAGTGCCCTCTTTTCAGTATATCAGAAAACAATATGCAGAACTTCTAAATTAATTTCGAAAGAATTTTTCTTTCCTCCTTTTTCCTTGACAACATTTGCTTTTTTCAGCGGGGAGGAGTGAATTGAAGATTTTCAAGGGACATCATTGTCCTTTCAAAATATGTCATTTGTGTCTTGTATGCAAGAAAAGCTACTACTGAGCATGCAAAGAGAGTATTTAATTTTCCAAAGCACTCAGCCATAAATATTGCAGTAGTAAGGTCCAGAATTATTCTTAAATCATGTGAGGCAATGGGCCTGGTTTAGAATTTTGTAAATACGACACTGCATTGCAGATATTTCGTTTTCAGGCTCTTATTCTTTTTCAGCTAGATATGGAAGGAATTTAGATACTGCTGAATATAAGGGTGGTCATGCCTCTCGTTCTAGTGGCTTGCCTGATATTTTGAATTCTTGGCAAAATTCTTCAGCCTGGTTTGGTTCAAAAGAACTGTCGCGCTTTGAAAATTCTGGGCAATGCCTTTTGTTTTTCTTTGTTTCTGTTCAGGCATATCCAGAACATCAGTGAGATCAAAACAGATGTTGGCAAGGCCAGAGCCTGGGTTCGTCTCTCCATGGAAAAGAAGTTGCTCTCTAGGCATCTAAAACAGCTGCTGTCAGATCATGAACTCACAAAGTAAGATGGTTTATCTTGGGCACACTTTTAAAAATAATGCCTGTTTAGTTGTTTGACTTCAAAAAAGCTAGAAGTGCCTATTATTCCATCTGCTTGGCAGGACACAAAAGGAATAGAACAAACTAGCCTAGTGTATGAGCTGTTTGGCAATTATAATTCAGTGCTGGGGTTCTTCAGATACAGAATCAGTTCTGTCAGCGTAGACTGTCTGTGACTTTGAGGTGAAATTTTCAAAAATTACCAGGGATGAAATGAAATGGGGCATAAGTCCAAATGCTTCTACTTTGCTGAGTCAAGCTTTTTATCTTAGCCCCCTTTCTGTAACTGTGGGGTATTTTGTTTTCCTTGGATTGTTTGTGTGTTTTCACAATTGCAGCTTAGGACCTTGTATACAATTCTGTCACAATATGAAGAGTGCACTGTTTGTCTATCAGGCAGATTTTGATTCTCTAGAACAGAGTGAGACAGCAGTGAAAATATGTTTAAAATGAAAGTGCTAAGCAAAGGAGCAGCTTGCCTAAGAATGACATAGATTCTTTGTAACCTTGTGTGCTTTGTGCTGCATATTTAGATATCCTACTTAAAGGTTTTTTAGGCAGCATGGATTTAAAGTGTGCTTAATTTGTTGTTTTTAGAGCAAGCAGTGCCAAGTTCAGTGAGTAAAAATAATTGTGCAACTTCTGCCATTTTGCAGTTAACATGATTATGTGTTGTTCTTTTCTGAAGCAACTGTTTGATATTTTAATTCACGCATTTTCTTCACTTGGCATTTGCTAAAAAATGTAAGAAAACTGATACGTGTTTGGTTTCTCTCTGGTCTGCAAAGAGACGAGAGTTAGGGAACAGAAGGAAATCATACAGCTTCACTCCTGAGACCTTTATGTGCATAACTAAACTGAGAAATTGTGCACTTTGAAAAGGCACATGCCCTTGTAGACAGGCTGTTGAACATGTGCTTCAGATTGTTCAAATGAAACATGGACATGGTCACCCATGAGACCCTTGTGAGTTTGCTATTCTCGTGGCTATAGGCAGCTATATAGATTGAAGGCTCAGTATCTTCATTACCATTGAACATTTCCTGTCAATCTCTAGTGTTACGTTTGTTATGTAAGTGAGAACGTGTGCGTGTGTTAATCATTATTGATTTGTTTTGCAAATTTCTGGCTTGTGAGCCCTTTGCTGACTATTTTATAATTGATGTCTGAAGTTAAGGGGAGTTGTCAGGATGTCCTCCTTGGCAGGAGCAATCTATCCATGGCTGTGTCAGCATTTTTAATACCCAATTCATGCATTCATGATGTTTTGAATATTCCTTTAGCATCAAATGGATTTTGATGCATCTTGGCATACTCTTTCTTTGTAATTATTTATCAACACTGGTATTATTTATTGGTTGCATAATTAACAAAAATAGTGGTGATTGCTGTGTACAAGTGAGTAGCTTTAAAAAGTATTTTCCTGTCAAAATTTGCACCTGAAAGGCTGAAGCTAAATTCTCTTCAAGGTTTCTCAGTTGTGCAAAGGTTGCAGTGTTAAATTCTCTAGTGTCTTTGAGTGATTTCAATAAGTGTATAAGATTGTTTCTGGTTACATTGCAGTCTTCTGCATGGGACTTAGCGTCTCCACTAGTGAGAGAGGGCTACTGAGCTACATCTTTTGATGTTTCCACTTCAAAGAAGTTGCAGTTCTGTGGGAAGTTGCAGTGCTAGAAAAGAGTTTGCAACCCAGTTAAAGGGAACAGTGGGACTTCCAAGGCCACCTTTGCATGCTTATGGCTTTGGTTGTGTCAGGAGCTGTGTACTGTCAGCACTGAAGCTATTCCCCAGCTTCATATGTGAGTTGTTATAGGCCCTGGGTTATATATTATAACCTAATATAGGCAGACAGCCCCAGTGTTTGCCCTAGTGTTCTTTGAAACCAGTCTTGTAACTGTCTTATGTGCTGGAGGACTCTCCCACAGCGCCATCTGCTCGAAAGTAACTTGTGAGGAATCTCTTCATTTCAGTTCTGTCATTTTACATAGCCAAAAGAACTCAGAGAATTTTTTTCAAGAAGGTACGAAAATCCTTTTCCCATCTTTTGGGATGGTTTTGGTTGGGAGAATACCCTTAGACCACCCCAAAGCTTGCTTTTGAGGAATGGAAAGTAGTGTGAAGTGTTGGACTGGTCACTTGGGAGACTTCAGACTTGAAGAGCGTCAGCATATCTCGGCACATTAAATACTCTTGGCTCTACCGGTATCACTTGTCATTTGTAATGACTTGCATATTCTTCGTAGTTTACCTAATAAATATGCATAATAGAAAACATTTCACTGAAAGCATCTTGTTACTATGACAGATTATTCGTTTTGCTTTGTCAGGAAACTCTACAAGCGTTATGCATTCCTCCGCTGTGATGATGAGAAAGAACAATTCCTATATCATCTCCTGTCATTCAATGCTGTTGATTACTTTTGCTTTACCAATGTTTTCACAACAATCCGTAAGTATTTGCCTTTGCCATAACTCTGATTTCCAGATTTTGAGTCCTTGTCCAAAATTCTAAACAGCTCTGAGCAACATGCTTTAATGTGATTATTCTGCTTTCTTCCTGGTATCCATCTGCATGTGCTGTATCGCTATTTCTGTGATCCTTCCTGATGGGCAGTAGTGTCTCTCTCTGTGTCCTTAGAGGCTTTTGTTTCTAAGTTGATAAAATATGGGCAGCTTTTATCCTCTCAACTGGGAGAGAGTTCTCAAAAGAAAGTTTTGTGATGAGCTTGTTTGCATCATGATAAACAAGAACAGTATAGATTGTTCATTATCAAGGTAATACTATTAACACATGATAGGAATTGAAAAGAAAGCGAAAAACTTTCCCCTTTTTGTGCTCAACCTGCTTTGCCTGCCTGTCTCTGAGTTCGAGGTAACAGTCAAATGGCCATTGAGGGCTACATCCAAAGTCTGTAACACATTGAAATACTTCTCTTTGTCCCCCCTCCCTTTATTTTTTTTAAAAAAAGGTGCCCTGAAGAAACTTTTAACCTGTTGTTGCAGATGCTTATATGTATTGTAGAATTCTCATGTGTTTGTACCTGCTGCCACAGGACCTCACTAATAAGGCAGAATAAAGAAAGACTTCAGCAAGGCTTGTAAAGTTGTGGGTGGGGTGTGTGAAAGGACCCCTCTGGCCCCATGTTGGAGTACTCTTGATTGTACATTATGATCCATATTTGTGTGTATGAAAGACAAAGCAAGCAGACGTCTAAGCAAAATAGTTTTGGGTCTTGTTATAGGCAAGTTCTGGACAATGCTAAAATCTGGTCTGCTGGATGCAATTAAATTCTCACTTACTTTAAGACTATCAGCACAGAAAATAAAAAGGGAAGCATTTTAATTCATTCTTAAATGCTGCAAGCATCAGACTTTAAAGAAAACGCAACCACCAAATGCTTTCTTGAGGGCACTGACAGCTGAGGAGATGTTGAGTGAGAAATGCATTAAATGCCTCAGCTGAAAAGCCCTAACTGTAATCCATTTATGCACTATAAAAGAAGGGCAGATTGCCAAGAAACACAATGACCATTCAGATAATTGGATTTTGTTATGAAAGTTTGGTTATAGGGGGCTGTGCATGAGAATGCTGGGCAGTTGAAGAGCACATGCATTTCCTAAGGAGCACATGCCTCTTGAGTCAGAGAAGGGGCTGTAACTCAGGTGACACTATGCTGAATTAGTCACTAGTAAACCAGAGGACCAGAAGGAGTTTGAGCATGTATGTGGTGCCAGTTAGAGGGGAAAGAGGTTTTTTGTTCTTTTAAAAAATCAGGAAGTCTTACAGTTAGGATAACTAAGAGCAACATGAGAAACTTACAGCATTACAATATATTTTTGCTGAATTTGTTCAGCCACGGTAGTGAATGTTGCTGTAAGCAAGCCCTGCAAAGAAAGGCTTTGGTTATTATTTGAATGGGAATCGGTGTTAGTTGTGTAACGCGCATACATGCACATGCAAAAGCAGGCAGTTAGGGGGTGAGCATTGAGTTGCATGCTGAGCTACAGTGTAGTCCTGCATGCCTGAATATTTTGTCTTTACTTCCTTGTCCCTGAACTGGAGACAAGTAACCATCTTCGTGACAAGTTTTGAGGCTGGTTAATGAAAAATGGTATACCCGTATGAGGGCATCATTCCATCCATATTTCTTTTTTCATTTGACAGTGCTTTGCAATCAGCTCTGCTTCTTAATGACTGCTATGTGTACACTTCCTGATTGTAGATCAGTGCTTAGTGTGCAAGTGTTAGCGTGATTAAATAGCAGCTCTGATGTTGTTTTGACATTTCATGGTACTGCAGTGTTTTATGACTTACCTTTTACTCCTTTCTTCATTAAATAGGTTATGTTTTATCCTTCTTCATTTTTGAAGTGTTATTTCTTCTTGTGCTTGCAGTGATACCGTATCATATATTGATTGTTCCTAGCAAGAAACTTGGGGGCTCAATGTTTACAGCCAATCCTTGGATCTGTATCTCGGGAGAACTGGGTGAAACAGGAGTCCTTCAGATTCCCAGGAATATATTAGAAATGACTTTTGAGGTTTGTATTGCTCAATACAAAAAAAGCATTGGATGTTTTGTTTGTTTAGTTTTAAATTCTCTCCTTGCTGTACCGTCTTGCCATACATTTCATATCTTCAGTCTCTGTGGTTCATCGCAAGTAGTTCCCGTAACAAATTTGAACTCTTTAATAACATGCAGAGCAAAACAACTGACAAATCCTTAGTGCAAGGATGGGCAAGACTTATAGTTGTTTACATTACAACTTTGTGGTGTTATGGTGGGAGGTGTCATATCCTCTGCTATTGGAAACAAAGAAGTGATTCTGCTCTGATTTTTGTGTGTGTGCGCATTGGGTGAAATTTAATGGAAAAAGAACCACATTTCTGATTCCCTGTCTGAGCATCTTCTCTAATAGTTTACTCCTCCAATGTGCTGACAAACTCTGTTTTATTTGCAGTGCCAGAACCTGGGAAAACTGACCACAGTGCAAATAGGACATGATAATTCAGGGCTGTATGCCAAGTGGCTAGTGGAATATGTAATGGTCAGAAATGAAATAACAGGGCATACTTACAAGTAAGTATCATCCTGACATTTCATGTTGGGTAAGTAGAATTCCTGCAGGGAGCTGGCGTAGTAGGGCTTGTTTGATTAGAAAGGTCTTATCTCCTGGGATTCTGCATCTACAGTTGCTGCTACCTGAAGGCATATAAAGGTCATTAGGCTTCTGGCATTAAACAAGTCATGGTTCTTAGAAAATTAAACACAGTTTTGAGTTTGCAGATGCTCACACCTAGCCTCAAAACATTGGTGAAGAAGATGAGTTGACTGTCGTGCATCTTAAAAATAATCTTTCTTGAGCAGAAGGAAGAAGTAGCAAGTTAGAGCTTGCTGCTTACCATATATGGGTGGTATTTCATATTAAGGCTGGGTACTCTAGGGTGACATTTGGATACAAGCTAGAACACAAGGGCTTGTAAATTAGAAACCTGTGTTTACATAGTGAAAGTAAAGGAACAAGATTTACGGTAAGAATTAAGTTTGTGTTAGGTACAACATAGTTGGATGCACTGTCTGTTGTTTAGCGACACTGCTGGGGTCATGTTGATGCAGATAAGTCCACTCAGTTCTCCATGCCAGTTTGTTTCCAAGTAATGGAAGAAGCAAGATTCTGGTTTTGGATGTTGTTCAGTTTTCTGATTAAGCTGATTAAACTGACATCATCTTTGGTTCATAAGAAAGTGATAGTGAGCAAGTGAGCACATGTGATTTCTAGTGTCTCATTTAATATCCCAATTTCAATAGAGGTGTTGGTGTTTGGGCATTTAAGTATGTTTGGAGGGTTTTTTTGTAGCTGGCCTGCTGTGCAACATATTAAATGAAAGCATAGATATATTTCATCACCCACCTATAGTGTGTAGTGGGTCTTCTCCTTCTATCTCTTTTTCCTCTGCAGCCCTCAAATCATGTGCTACTTACAGGACACAAGACAAAATCCACCACTGTTTGCTTTACAGATCATCTGGTATAATATGTAGCACAAACTTTAACGTAAAAGTTGTTTTACTTTTGCTCCCTCTGCTGGCTAAAGCCGAGATTTTGTTATTTGTTACTAGATGCATGAAGTATTTCTGATAACTATAGTAGCAGAATTCGGGTTCTGTGCAGCTGCGTTTGAAAGTCTTTGAGGTGGAATTGAATCTGAGTTGAAGGACTTGATCTGAGTATCTCTTTTATGTTCATAGGTTTCCCTGTGGAAGGTGGCTTGGAAAGGGAATGGATGATGGCAGCTTGGAGAGGATCCTGGTGGGAGAGTTGTTGACTTCCCACACCGAGGCTGACGAGCGACAGTGCCGAACTCCTCCTTTGCAGCAGTCACCAAGCATGATCAGAAGATTTGTGACTATATCGCCAAACAATAAGCCAAGTGAGTGGTGGGGGATATCTTGACATGTACTGTTCTGCATCATTGCCGGAGGAGGGCTGCTTGCAAACAGAAATGTAGGTTTTCTTGTATTTTAGAACTGTAGCTTGGAGGGGACCCATGAAACTCCCTTTGCCCAATCCCCTGCTCAAAGTCCAGCTCACTTTGGAGTTACAGTTCTGAGCAACCTGTTCTGTGTCCTCAAGAAAGATGTCTTTGGATTTCTGATCCAGTGCTTAGCTGCCCTAGTGGTGTTTTCTATGTTATTGTCCTTCTGCGGAATGAATGCTGTGGAGGGAGGTAGAAATTTGCTGACTTATCTCTGTCTGTCCTTCATGGACCAAAATGGTTGCTAGTGGTTTTTATTTGTGGACTTTAGTTTTCTGTTGAGATCACTGTTCTGGGGTTGTCTTCTTCCTGATAAATCAGATGGTTGCTTTGCTTCCAGGCATGCTTGTGTTTACAGTGAAACTATCACTGCAAGTATTTCCAGGATGCCCAGATTTGGTGGTCCTAATCAAAGCACATCTCCTTTTCTTAGATTTGGACCCTGGTCTGAAAATGCACATAACATGTAAAAAGCCACTTTCTATGTTGAAACACAGAATCACGGAATTGCAGGGGTTGGAAGGGACCTTTAGAGATCAACCAGTCCAAACCCTTGCTAAAGCAGGTTCACCTAGATAACGTTGCACAGCAGTGTGTGCAGGTGGGCTTTAAATATCTCCAGAGAAGGAGACATTACAGCCTCTCTGGGCAGTGTGTTCCCGTATTCCATCACCCTCAGAGTAAGGAAGGCTTTCCTCATGTTCAGGTGGAACTTCCGGTGTTGCAGTTTGTGCCTGTTGCCCCTTATCCTATCTCTGGGCATCACTGAAAAGAGCCTGGCTCCAGCCTCTTGACACTCACCCTTTAGATATTTATAAGCGTTGGTAAGATCCTCTCTCAGTCTTCTTTTCTTCAGGCTAAACAGAACCAGGCCTCTCAAGCTTTCCTCATAAGAGAGATGCTCCAGTCCCCTAATCATCTTCGTGACTCTCTGCTGGACTCTCTCTGGTAGTTCCTTGTCTTTCTTGAGCTGAGGAGCCTAAAACAGGACACAGTACTCCAGATGTGGCTTCACTAGGGCAGAGGTGATGGGGAGGAAAACCTTCCTTGATCTGCTGGCCACACTCTTTGTAGTGCATCTTGGGATACCATTGACCACCTTGGCCATGAGGGCACATTGCTGGCTCATGATCAGCTTGTTGTCCACCAGGTCTCCCAAGTCCTTCTCTGCAGAGCTACTTTCCAGCAGGTCAACCCCTAACCTGTACTGATGTGTGGAGTTATTCCGCCCTAGGTGCAGGGCTCTGCACTTGCCTTTGAAATTCGTTAGATTCCTCTCTGCCCAACTCTCCAGCCTGTCCAGGAGCCACTGAATGGCAACAGAGTTTTCTGGTGTATCAGTCACTCTTCCCAGTTTTGTGTCATCAGCAAGCTTGCTGACGATATGCTCTGTCCCCTCAGCCAGGTCATTGATGAATATGTTGAATTAGGCTGGTCCCAGTTCTGACCCTGGGATGACACTGCTAGCTGCAGGCTTCCAAGTAGACTCTGTGCCACTGATCATAACCCTCTGAGTTCTGACATCCAGCCTGTTCTCAATCCACCTCACTGTCCACTCAAGTTAGTGGAGTTAACACCACAGTTTTGACTTTGTTATAAAACCAAACCTTCTCCATTTGTACCTCCTCCACAGTAAGTAGAAGTAGAATTAAATTTCTATTACCCACAGTCCAGCATCTTTTCACCAAAAGTATAGGTTATACTGGGTCATGGTTTTCTTTTTTTTCTGGTGTGCCTTAACCCTCATGCACAGATGACATTTCTAAAGCTGTTATAGAGTGACTGCATATATTTTTCTATTTTTTGCAGAGTTAAATACTGGTCAGATACAAGAAGCTATTGGTGAAGCTGTCAATGGTATTGTCAAGCACTTCCACAAGCCAGAGAAGGAGGTGAGAAGTTGTGTTGTCTGAGTAGTGGCACTCCTGTCTTAAAACTTTTTGTTAGTAAGCATTGTAGAATATAGAACAGAAATAGCTAAACTGAATGAACAGCAATCTGTTTGAAAATTCCTTCAGTGGAGCACAAATGAGATACCGAGACTACATTGTTAGAATAGTACATCCTCAAATACCTCGTTTTTGCTGCTATGTGGAGCATTCACTTAATTTAAATGTTGACATTCTCTTACTGGAAATTGTGTTACAAGTCAAATTCTGCCAAGGGCTCTACCTGTATCACTGTCAAAAGCGTTGCCTCCTGTTTATTTTTTTGTGGGTTGACTGACCTTTGAGATCTACATCGAGTGCTGGGTAGGCTTTCCATGCCTGTTTTGCATTATCTTTGCTACTTAAAATGTTGTTTTAAAAAACCAAAAAGAAACAAAAGACCCACACCCAGACAACTACAACCCTGCAAGTGAAGCAGAAGTGCTGTCAAAGGCTCTGATACGCTTCTACCTTATACACATGTAATCATCCTAAGTGACACAGCATTTATTTCCTGAAACAAACTTAAGAAGCATGACCCTGCCAAAGCATCAAATCCAGCCCTTATCCGCTGGAACGGTGTAGAGCAGTGCTGACTCCTGTATGATATAATTGAAAGTCATTAATTTTTTACAAATAGGTCCTCACATTCCTTCTGCCCGTCTTTTCTGAGTTCAGTATGGCACAGTAAATTCATACGCGGTATAATTCTGGCTAATGATCACATACAATAATCTCAAGTGTTCATGCACTGATTTTGCAAAACAGAATTTACCATCACATTCTAAAGAATTCGGAGGTTTTACGAGGTTTAAAACTTGCATTAGATGTTGTTCTTGTTGATAAGCAAATAGTCCGAGGCACTGCTATAACGGACCTGTGATCTTTATTATTTAGTAAAAGAGAAAAATATTTTCTTAATTTCCTGTACAGTGGTGCTTATTATAGGTAAAATGTGCTCGTGATCTTTATCTTGGCCTCTTTGTGGCTTCCTGACGAGGCCCTGAGAGTCCTTTCTTCAGCCTTGGAGAAGTCAACAAATTTTTTGGATACTTGGGATTTGTAATAACTGGGCCATCCTGTCTGAATCCACTGTTTGACAGTAGACTGCAACTTTGGGCATCTATTTATTTAAAAACTGGTTTCAGTAATAGAGACCTTTTTGTGTCCCAGGCTTCCAAACTGAAATAATAAGTGTGGGTGCTTTCTGTGTGTGCTTGACAGAGAGGCAGTCTGACGCTGTTGCTGTGTGGAGAAAGTGGACTTGTTTCAGCTCTGGAGCAAGTGTTTCAGCATGGATTTAAATCACCGAGACTCTTCAAAAACGTCTTTATTTGGGACTTTTTAGGTAAGTGGGAGGAAGACATACCAGAGCCTACTTGTGCTTTCAAAATACATCCACCTGTGTGCTTTATCATTGTGTCTCAGATGGTGTGAATGATGTACTTCTTGGAGGCGTCTTGGTGACATCTCCTTATAGCATTATTTTACTGCATCTCAAAATTACATAGACACTAGAACCTCTTTAGCACCGTTCACAAGGAGGGAAGCAGAATCTCAGTTTTACACACGGGGAACGCAGGACTGAATCAAACAGAAAAAAACAATGCCTAGGTATAATCATGCAGGAGGATCATGAATGAGCTTTGACTCTAGGTCTTTCAGCTTCAGCTGTCCCCTCCATGACACAGTCATGCTGATTTGCCAGTGGTCTTATGTGGGCATCAGGTAGCATTATGGGTTTGTGAGCAGGCTTATGGGGGGAGCATTATACTGAGATGCTATTAAGTTTAATCATCTAAAATTGAAGGTCATAGTGCCTAATTATTTTATTCCAAGCGCAAGAGAATGATCTTTCAGGTATTTTAGGACTGCTGTATGCACTGATGAAACTCTCCCACCGTTCTTTTAAGAAAAAGCACAAACATACTATGAGACCCTTGAGCAGAATGAAATGGTCCCAGAAGAGAACTGGCAAACAAGGGCCAGGAATTTCTGTCGCTTTATCACAGCTATCAACAACACCCCTAGAAACATTGGGAAGGATGGCAAGTTTCAGATGCTGGTGTGTCTTGGAGCCAGGTATAAAGAAACTTCATTATTATTATTGTTGTTGTTATTATTTTAATAAAATGACAAAGATTATATGCATTAGCAAGATAAAGCTCCACAACTGCTGCATTGTGCAGTTTGACTGTTACAGTTTGATTTAACTAAAAGAAGGATCAAGTGAACCATACCCGGTCTGCATTCTTAGGCATGTGAAGTGTGCAAAATCTGAGAAACAAACTGAGTATGCCAAAGAGCTGAGCAGTTGAATCAAAAGAAAGGTGATAGGCTGGTGTGAATAGCCTCCCTCTCATACAGCTACAAGGTTGTAAGATAGAAATAGAAACCCATCCATTACTGAGACCTCTCCAGTTAATGGCTTGGGTGGATTCCCCACCCTCCACCTGCTTGTTGTAGGAGATGGGTAGGAGAGAAGCTGGAACTTCCAGGCCTCCTGGGAAGTGTATCTTTTGATATGAGGGGTGGAAAGCCTAGAAATGCATCTCACAGATACTCCCTACTTAAACAAGTTCCACAGACATTTACTCTCTGTTCCCCACTTTATTAAAATATGCTGAGAAGATGGTAGGTGTGTTCGGAAGGCAAAGAATGAAAATCATATCACTGAAAATGAGATATTAACTTGGCTTTATTTTTTTTATTTCCAAACTGCCACCTTGTCAGAGACCACCTTTTGCACCACTGGATAGCCCTGCTCGCAGACTGCCCAATCACAGCACAGATGTATGAAGACATAGCACTGATAAAGGATCATACTCTTGTGAATTCTTTGATTCGAGTGCTGCAGACCTTGCAGGAGTTCAACATTACACTGGAGGCATCTCTTGTTAAGGGAATCGATATTTGACCTCTTCTCCCACAGGAAGAACTGTCTTTAAAAAAAAAAAGCAACAAGGAGTGAATCTCATCCGTATGCAAAAGTTCTGTCTGCCAGTACGTTGTATCGTGAACTTGGTCATGGCCCTAAAATGCAACTTTGGCTTTTCTTGAAGAAAGCTCCAAAAATAGTACAGGCAACTGGATAGAAGCTGTAAACTCAATGTAAAAAAAGAGGATTTTGGTATAAATCTATTTTAGAGTTTATTTGCTGATTTGCTTTTTACACACTTTCATGTGAAAGAGTTAGAAATGAGTATTGTGCAGCTTATTTTAAAGCTGCAGTATTTCCTTGCCATAGAAAACGTGCAGTGAGCCTTTCAGCATTCTGTGAACTTGCCTTCAGATATGCTGTATGTCATAGACCCCAATGTATACACTCCATTTCTGCTGAGAAGGTCATTCTATAGTTTTTAAACTAATATTTTATATATATTAACATTTACCAATGTTTGATTTTTAACGTATTGGGTCACGTTCTGCTGCAAGGGAACTACAAATCTAATGTGTGCTTTTTTTAATAGCTCCAAAGCACTGATTTGTCAACAAATCATTTTTTCCTTTGTTTTGTTGTCAGTATTATTTTTAGTGAAATCCAGGAGACTGAACCATGAAATGTGCAGAGATCAAAGTAATATTTTTCGTATTGGTACGTAATTGCACAAAAGAAATTGAGCGTGTTTTTTAACTGATGTTTTTTATTTATTTAACCTATCATTATGTTTTGTAATTTTGTCTTTAAAAAAATCTTGTGTGATACAACTGGCTGTATTATGTTGCAATTCAGAATTTACAGTGCAGCCCACTTAAATGAAGAACCTGGAATAATTGCTCATAACACAAAGCTGTTTCCACTGAACCTGCCTTTTGAAGTTTGGTATATGGTTGCTGCTGGTAATTCTCTTAACTGCTAACAAAGAGGGACATGAGTTCCCCAAATGCCAGATGACTAAATAATGGTGTTTATGCCCCCAAGAAATAATAATGGTATACCTTATTAACAGGTATAAGGATTTCTTAAGTTGTCTGAAAAGACAGTAAGTAGTAAGGTTTTTTCTTTTCCTTTTGAATGAATATGTTTTGAGTTCTGTTAGCAGAGTTTGCTTCTTTTGGGATGCTTTTATTTTAGCAGGGAAAGCTTTAGTCCACTTCTACAATAAAACATAAACATTTTGAAAACTTAATTTACTGGAGATCTGGAACTTGGAAGATGCCTAAAGGCTTCTCTGTTCATTTGAATCATCTGATAAAAATCTCTTTGAAATGAATATGTGACTTCAGAAGAGGCTGGTTTATCAGCGTCACAAATTATTGTACAGAAATTCAGGGCTGTGTATTTAAGAGGTCTCCACTGTATAAACGTATCTCAGTATTGTCTCTCTTTTGAGAAGCAGAGTCCAAATTTTTCAGTTCGTACCATGTTGTAGCACCTTTTCTTTACCTACAGCTTAGTCACATCTTGTGATAGTTTTGTTTCCATAATTTATAAGTTTAGCACATGTATTAAATTTTTGACTATTTTTACTTTTGTCCTATTTATTTCATTATTAAACTGATAAGTTTCTTTGTCACTACTTATCAGAGCAAGATTCTCTCTTGATTTCACAGTCGCATTAAGAAGATGCAAGGGCAATGTCCAAACCACTCCTCATGCTGGATGGTTGTGAATTCTTTCACAGTCTGAAGCTTAGAATGAAGTATTTTGTGTGTGCAGGTTCGAGTTTGTTGGTTTTTTCCATCTTTGGAAGGGCAAAAATAAAACAGATGTACTTTATTTGAAGAATTTCTTGTATTCAACTTCATATATTGGGATAATCTTTATACACTTGCCCAAATTGCTTATTTATGTATTAATAGTAGCAAAAAAGAGTAATTTTACAGTGCTTACAGCTGGCTTTAACATTACTTTACTAGGCCTGTTTATTTTACAAGGAGATGTCTATGTAAGAAAGGAGGGTTGGATTAGTTATTTTGGCCATAACAGATTAGTTGGTCCTGTTGTAGTATTACATATGGATTGATTTTTATCTTGCATGAAGTAATTAATTTTGGATTAAGGTCTTTTTTTTTCCTTTTTTTTTGTCTTTACACAACTTCACCTATATGTGGCATGATAACCATTGGTAATGGCTTGCTTCGGTGTGGAGCTTTTTGGCCTCATTATGAGAATTACTGATACCTGGGATGGACGCAGGCCGGGCTTTGCTGGTCCCCAAGTGGTGGGCTCTCCAGCTAGCACATGTGGATGAAGCTGTGCATCAGTGACAGCACCCTCTTGTGCTAGCTGTTCAGGTGCAAGGGAAGATGCAGAGTTCATCTTCCCAGCTTCTCAGTTACATTATTTTCACAGGGAAGACCACTTTGTGATGAGCCCTTCCTGCTTCTCTCAAAGTGGGGACTATACTTGATCCCGTTAGAATTCAAAGCACTTTTTGGTGTGGGCTTCTGAGTTGGGAAGGTTTTCTCAACTGAAGAGCGGTAAAAGGCTCTGAATTGCAGCAGAAAAAAATTTGGTTTTGTTGAATCCAGAGGCCACCAAGAAAGACTGAGATATTAAGTATAATTCTGGCGTAGCCTGTGCTAGGGATTTGGGAAGAGATTTGTCTGGCTTATCTAAGAACAGTTCAGTCTGTGGTAGCAGCCATAATCCCTACTACTCTTCAGTGTTTACCACAAGCCAACCTACTTCTTTCATTGATGTAGATAGGATCCAGCCTGTGCTCCTTCCATGCCATTCTGCTTCATTGGATAACTGTATAAGAACAAATGGTGTAGTCGGCATCTTTTTAACTAGTGTTGAAAAATCCATCTCCCTTTTTAAAACTTGCATTGCATTTTCTGTTCAGAAATGAGTTACAGAAAAATGCAATTTTAACTTTTTCTGTTATCTTTCTAAAATAAGGAAGCAGGTTTGGTAGATACAGGTTAATGTGGCTATGCTGATTTGTTAGGGGGGGTTGTAACAATTAATGGGAAAAAATAATGTATTTTTAACAGCACATGTGCATTCTCTAAGGAGAAATATAATGATAAAAAGTAGTCCTTAATGCAGTAAATATAGGGTGGTGAATTGGCTAAACGTGTTTACAGGCTGGTATGTGATTTGAGGAAAAAAAACAGGCTGCCATGTATCAATTATTTATGCTTCTTTGGTTAATGCTGTCAGATTACGAATAGTATTTTTCAAATTGTTCATATGGGACCTACTAGCCGGATGATCCATATTTTTGATGTGTTTTGAATTCATGAGTATGTTAAGGTTTCTGCAGTGAAACTATTCAGAGTTAACTTCTTCTGTATGTTGTCAAATGATTTTTGTCTATAGTGCAAGATACTATAGGATACTTGAAAATACTTGAAGATATTGTACACATACTTCACATCTTTGTAGTTCTTTATTTTATACCTAGAGATTGGCTGTTACACTGAGATAAAGCATCAATACCTTATAAATGATATATTTTGCTACATGGGGAAATCACTGGCTTGTTTTTTTAAGGGTGGGCGTTGCAGTTTACATTATAATGACAAAACCAGGTACTGTTTTCCATTCTTATTTTTCCTGTGATATTTCAATCCATTGGACATTAAATGTGACTTGGTTATACAGAACAATTTTACAGGTGTAGCTTATTTGCTGAATTGCAATAAAATTTATCTTCTAACATGAGAAATAGCATTAATGTGCTATTTTCAAAAGCCTCTTATTATAAGTTGGCTAATCATCTTTTCTCCTTTTCCTGACTGCAGGTACATATCATGTTTTAGTGACCGATCTCAGGAGACTTTTTGTAGTTTGGTATAAGATCTGTTCAGCTAAATGCCTGCCTCTTTCCCAGCACCATTGCAGCTTTCTTACTAGCTGTTGTTGGTCAGACTGCCATCAGTGGAAGAGTTGGCTACTCATTAGTCAGGGAATGGGGAGAACAGGAAGAAAAAGGGACTAATGCGGATCTTGGAAAGTATCTGTGAATACAGTCACACACAATGCCATTTATGTTAGCTTTTTTCCTACCTTAGAAAAAAATTTGATCCAAATAACCAAATTTGGTGGAGGTCTCCATATTTTATGTTCTGAAAAATACGATTGGTCACCTCTGTCTACCATGTACTTGACTTTTCTCTTTATGTGAGAAGGTCCATACAGAGAAGCAGGAGTTGTTGGAGATGCAGCTATCCGACGCTTCAAATAGAAGGCTAAATGAGAAGATAGCACTGTCCATCTCTGAGACTATGACAACATCTGTAGCACACATGTGCCCAAGCATTATTGTCTGTTTCCTTCTCCTCCCCTAATCTTTGGCCAGGGTAAGATCTAACTTGACAGATGGTCCCACAGGAGGAATTACTGGGTGGAGGAGTTGTACTGGCAGAGGCGAAAGTATGGTTCCTTCCCTCTCCATTTGTTCCCTCTTTGAGTGATTTGATGTGTGTGTATGATATGGGTGCAGTGAACCCCTTTACAATCCTGGTTTGTTAAATACTGCACTGCTTATCTCACCTTGAAACTGGTTCTTCCTGCCCTACTGTGTATTAAATTGAGTTTTTAGATTTGAATTGAGTGGTAAACAAATGTGAGCACAGCTCATTTGTGGTTATGCTTTTGTAACGTTTCTGCAGCTTTTGTCCTGAAAGTTTTATGTGTCAGTTGTGTGAGAAGCAGGGACACCGGGTCAGTTTTACTCAGTTGCATCTCCTGCTTCATCCAGAATGCACTTTCCAGGACGTCCCTGCTTGAGCAGGTGATTGGACAAGATGACCTTCAAGGTCCCATCCAACCTCAGTCACTCTGATTCTGTGGTTCCTCCTCACGAACAATGATAGGAACAGGTAAGAAGGCTGAATGCCACTTCCCCCATGTTGTACAATTTCTACCATTTCTTAGTAGCCCAGAATCTGAAAAAAAAAAAGCTTGTTCCTTAGATACGCTCTTTTTTCCTGTGTTTTAGGGAGCCTCCCGCTCTTTTGTCAGCTATAGCCAGAGGGACTCATGTATTCTTCTGATCTGCATGTTAGCAATGGGTACCTTCTGCTTTGGAAGATTTCTGGTTTGGAGCTGACAAATACAGAAGATAGTTATCTCAGCCTGGGAACAGTGATTCAAGTTAGGACTATTTTGAAGTTGGTGGGGTTCATTCTGTCAAACAGTGCAAGGTCATCATTCAATGTTTTATACCACCAAGGAAAACATGGAAGGGAAGGAGTTTCATCATTATTTGGAGATAGCTCTGCTTCTCTTGTCTCTCTTTGTTTCTACACACACACACACCTGGTCTGTGGTGGAGGCTTTTTTTAAGCAAAGCAAAATAACAAGTATTAAGTTCTCTCTTGGGGAACCACATCAGTCTTCCTGAGCTGGCAGTGGTTCTGTGCTACTGACAAATAATGGTGTCATCCTGTGGGCTCACTGGAGGAGATGCTGAGAGGGTAAACCCGTACTGGTGCTGGAAGCCTACCCCGTACCCTGGTGAGGTAGCCTGAGCCTTGGATGGGTTTGGGGGGTGTACTTGGTACCTGCTGCCAGGTTATGCTGCTCTTGTGTGAGAGGCCAAACCTACCTTTCTTGGAAACTGAGAGGCTCAGTTCCCTGGGCCTATTAGACCTGCTGCTCCTAATTCCTCTGCAGGGCACTTTGAGACCTGGATGGAGCTGTGAGGTAAGCATGGCTTCAGAAAGACATTCACTTCATCACAAGCGGCCTCGAATCTTTCAGGCTTCCTGCAGGGGAAAGAATATGAAGAAGAGAGGCCTTGGTGAGCAAAGTGTGTTATGCTGCTGCTGGGTTAACATCACTTTTCAAAATGTCAGGTCTGAGGTGTTTTTACAGAAGGGGATGCTTATTAACATCTGTTGGAGAGGAGGGTTTGAGTGCTAGGTGATGATTGTTGATAACGGATCTAAACACATGGGTCTAGAAATGTGCTTGTGTATGATTTGTTGTAGTGATGACTTGGAAAGTTCTTATAAAGTGCAAATGTCAGAGTTGCACCAAACAGATCTTTGTCTAAAAGTTATCTCATGCAGCAAAAGCTCTTATTTTTTTCCCTATTGACTCAAAAGTTGTATATTCATTAACAGAACATACTGTATCCAGTCCTGCTGTAAACAGGAACAGTTCTTCAGTGACAGTGGCATTTTAAGATACAGATCCTACGACATTTAAAATGTCACTGATGGATCTGTTATTTGTTTCAGGGAGGTTTTTCTACCAGTGGCATAAAATGACTTAGAGAAGGAGTATAAATTATGTGAGAAGGTCTTTAGACTCCTTGTGATCAGACAAACCCCAGATTTCCTCATTGTTTGAGATAAGCCATGTGCGGGTCCTGCTTCCAATGAAAGCCAGTGTTAAATTGCAAATGTTATTTTATGTAGAATTCAACAACCTAGTAGGTAGCTTGGAAAACCCTTGGATACTAAGATAAAAAGTCTTAAGTGCAAAAGTTTGAGTGATTGATTTTGAAGAAAAACAATTGTTTAAAACCTGGTATACATATGGAGATGGGTAAGGGTTGAAACTACAGTTCTGATACATTTCTTGCATGCAAAGCTTTGGAATCATTAAATATTTCAAAGTATTTCCTCACTTCTTTGTCTACCCCCTTCACTTTTTTGTTCTGGCATCTCCCTCCCAGGCACTCGCCGTGCTCTGTCATCGTGTTAAATTTTGGGTCAATATGATACACTGGTGCTCAGCCCAGCAAGCCCACTGTTTCTCATGACATCAAAGTACAAAGGAAGTAGAAATTTAGAAGTATTCCAATAATGTTTGTTTATCATTAAATAATAAAATTTAATAAGGTTTATAAAGCATAAAACAGTTTTTAACCCAAACTTTCAGATGAAAGTGTTCAGCTCTTCTCATCAGATCAGGTGCAGAATTTCTGGAATGGTTTTCACATCCGACTGCTCTGGCAGTTTAGTCTTCATCTCTCAATGTGAGACAATATGAGTGATACTTAAAGTAGAGGACAGAGAGGTACTGGGGATCTTCTCTGTACAGAAGAGTTCCTTTGGAGCAGCAGACAATCCTTGAGCAGTGTTGTGCTCCTGTCGGTCTGAAGAGATCAGACTGTTAGGGAGAAGAAGTTCTAATTTTTGCAGCATTGTAAGGTAGAACATACCTTGGTGGTTGGAAAAGCACACAAGTTCTCTGATGTGCAACATTTCTCCAAACATAAACCAGCCCAACCTCTCTCTCCCCCAAAGCATCTGTGAACTATAACTGAATGGGACTCTGGTCCACGCAATACTGAGAAATTGTTACTCAAGGCTTAAATGCTGTATAGTATCTAGAGAAGCAAAAACTTTGCTATTGGTTTTAGGATCAGCATGTATAATGTGTGAAAATACCATTTGCATACAGTTCTTGTAGATATTTACCAGTAGCTATTTTCCTCCCTAAAACTTTGTGAGTTTATTTTATTTTTAATTGCTGAAGAAAACCCCAACTGTGCTATTTGGGGTCTCTTCCTGTTGAACCGCCCCTGGTATGTTTGTTTTTCTTTCATCTCACTTAACTTCTTGTTTAAATTGTCATAAGAATCTTTCTGGCTTCTCTAACCCAGGAATGATCTTGGTGCCTAGTGCAGTCGTCTGTCACTTTGACTCTGTAGTTGAATAGAAATAGTTAAGAAGGCCACAGAAAGACGTCTGTGTTGAGGTCTGAACTTCTGTCTTTAAAGATGTATTTTATTGGTTATTCTTCTTTATAAACAGATGAGTGTTATATGTGAAATAATAGCTAGAATCCTTCACAAAGTACTTTGAGATTTATGTATAAGAAGTGATTTCATTAAGATGTTTAATATTGTTCCTGTTTATTTTCCAAGCTGTGTTGAGATCTTTTGATCTAACTCAGACATGCCCAAATATTTATGTGTCACTTTACAGTTTAGTTTACAGAAGTAAATAAGATGCTTTGCATTTAATATGTCTCAGAGAGCTTTAGTAGTTTGGGTATATGGCTTTTCTCCTCAGTGTCTCTTACGTTTTTTTTTTCTGCTGTACTCTTAGAATCATAGAATGGGTTGGGTTGCAAGCAACCTTAAAGATCATCCAGTTTCAACCCCCTGCCATGGGCTGGGACACCTTCCACTAAAGTCCGGTTCCTCAAAGCCCCATCCAGCCTGGTTCTGAACACCTCCAGAGATGGGGCATTCACGACTTCTTTGGGCAACCTGTGCCAGAGCCTCACCACCCTTACAAGAAAACATTTCTTCCTAATATCTAATCTAAATCTCCCCTCTTTAAGCTTAAAACCATAACCCCATATCCTATCACTGCACTCTCTGAAGAAGGGTCCCTCCCCAGCATTCTTGTAGGTCCACTCTAAGTACTGGAAGGCTGCTATGTGTCCCTGGAGCCTTCTCTTCTCTAGGTTGAACAAGCCCAGCTCTCTCAGCCTGTCCTCGTATTGGGGGTGTTCTAACCCTCTGATCACCTTCATGGTCTTCATCTGGACTCGCTCCAGTCAAAGATTGTGTCTTTCCTGCACTGAGGACTCCAGAACTGAACGCAGTACTCCAGGTTAGGTCTCACAAGAGCAGAGCAGAGGGCCAGAATTACCTCCCTCAGCCTGCTGGCCTCGCTTCTTTTGATGGAGCACAGTACACAGTTGCCTCTCCGGGGTTCAAGCGCACTTTACCGGCTCATGTTGAGCTTCTCATCCACAAGCACCCCCAAGTCCTTCACATGTAGATTTTATGCCTTTAGTAAAATCTTGCAACCTTACACTGTGAAGTGTCTGAAGTATGTAACAGCCTTTCTGTAAGGTACCTTGTAGTCACATGCCTAAATGGGAGATGGCTTGTAGAGAGAGAATTGTTTGTAGAGACCTAGACTGATACCTCCAGATGAGAGGTGCGTGGATGTGCAAATTCTCATTGTAAGTATGGTTGTTTATTCATGAGAACATGTAAACTGTTGAGAAAGTCTTCATTCATTTATTACTTTCTGTGGGTAGGGAAGACTTGCGGTATGATGCGGGGTGGAGAATCCTTGGAGTGTTTAATGAGTGCTTTATGCATTTATAGATGAGTTTGACTAAAACTGAATCCATCCAGGAGATACAATAGGTTGTTTCTCATTGGATTTTAGAAGAGAATAACTTTGATCATTTCAAAAGCCATGACGCCTGATGCTCCAGTGAGAAAGGAAAGTGGTAATTTATAGCTACCATTAAGGAAACAAAGACAAAGACAGAGGGAAAGTTTCACTCTGAAGATTTACTAATGTGTATAAACCACCCTTACAACTAGAAATAGCTTGGTATTTCTCACAGAACACAACAAAAGAGAAAAGGCAGCAGAATGGGGATGGGAGGGAGGAGTGGAAAAGAATACTGCCTGCTTTTGCTTGCACCGCGAAAGGTCAAACAACAGTTAGGAAATTATAATTCCAGTGGGTAATAGACAGGCCACTTTTACCTGCCAAAGGGAGGAGAACCGTGAGAAATCCCTAGCTGGGAAAGGAGGTGGGATGGGGTGGTGGTGTGATGTTGTGGGTTCTGGTATGGGGACTTCAGGCACTGCAGTGGGGTGTAATTCCTTGGTAAAAGTTGTAATACTGTATTTTTGAGGAAACACAAGCCGAGCTGGAGCAAGCTGTGTGAGCCTGTGGGTTGTGGCAGGATGTGGTCACACAGGGTCTGTGCACGGGCTTGTCTCTGCTGGAAAGAGACCGTTCCCCGGGCCGCTCCGAGCAGGGAGCCCCGGCTCCGCTCGCCGCTGGCACCCGCACCGCGTGTGGGGTGTTTCATGCGCCCTCGGGGAGCAGCGGCTCCCGGGACACCTGTGTTTGGGGACCTGTGCAGGTGTGGGAGCACCGGGGCCGCGGGGGGGTGCGCGGGTGAGGGGTTTAACGCGGGACGGGGCGGGGGGGGGGAGCAGGGGGTGCGCTCCCTGCCTCGGGGCGGGCGGGGAGGCCCGGGGAGGGGAGGGCGGCCCGCCCCGCGCCCGCTGTCAGTGCGAGGCGCCTCCCTCCGCCTCCTCCCGCCCGGCGGCGGCAGCAGCAGCGCAGCCACCGCAGCGCCGTCCATGGGGTCCGGCGCCCGCCACGGTGCCGCGGGGGGGGCGCTGGGTCTGCTGCTGCCGCTGCTGGCGCTGCTGCTGCCCGCGCCGGCCGCCCCCGCCGCCCTGAACCTGCCCGGTGAGTGCCGCCCGCCTTCAGCCCTGGACAGCGGCGGCCCCGGGGCGGCATCACCCGCGGGGAGCCCGGGGCGGGCGGCGACCGGTACCGGGGTGCGGGTGTTGGCGAGGGGACCGGTGCCCGGATGGGGAGCGGTTGTTGTGGAGGGGAGCAGTATCGGGGTGCTGGACGGCTGTTGCTGTAGGGGCGGGAGGGACTGGTACCGAAGTGCGGTCCGATACGGGCAGGGACCGGTACGGGGGTCTGCGTGTTGGTGTTTGGTGGGACCGGTACCGAGGTGTGAGTGTTGGTGCAGGGGGACCGGTACCGAGGTGCGGGTGTTGCCGACGCGGGGACCGGTACCGAGGCGAGGGAGTCGTTTCGCTGCCCACCGGGCGCTGCAGGCACCACTGCTGACTTCCAGCTGCGGATTTGCTGACCCCGAGGACTCGGGCACCTGGTTAATATCACACCTTTGCCGGGGGAGCGGGGAAGTAAACTCTGCGTATATCACGGCTGAATCTGCCTTCGGTGGCCGAGGAATAAACCCAATAAATCTTCCTGCAGCCTCCTCCGTGTCCTCCTTGCTACCAAGTTTAAGGCTGTGATGTTTGCTCACAGTCTTCCTACTCCGGGGTCTCTCCAGCTCAGGCCAATGTCACTGCATCAGGAAATCTGGCTCCTTGTGCATAGTGATTTTTTTCTAGCCCTCTTTTCTGTGTTTCTGGAGGCATTAATGCTGTTTATTTTGCTGACGTTTTTCCCTGTGCAATGCAGACCACAGATAATTACTGTAAAAATAAAGTATTTTGCCACTAGCTAGAGATCTAGTTGATGTCTCTGCGCCACAGCTTTGAAAGAAGCTGTCTCCTGGTGTGTATTTCCTGGGAGCCACCTTGGCAGGGCAGGTGTGTCTCCCTGCCTCCCTGGCCCAGGCTGGGAAGGAGGTAGCTCACGGTGCAGGGGTTAGGCAGCCAGCAAATGTGGCTAATGCTTCTTTCTGCCTGCTGTCTTTCCTTCCCTACCCGTCCTTTCCTCCTGCTCCATCTACCTGAATCCCACTAGCTTGTGGCCCCTCAGCAATTCCCTGCACCTCTTCTTGCATAATTAACTTCCTCAATTTCCTGCTTCCCCTGGCTTTCAATAGCTTGAATTTTCCACTTTGAGAGGAAGGGGATTCTGCCACTCTCTCCGGCTGTTTTCCACCTTCCCCTTACTTTCTGGAGGTGGTATCCGAAGACCTTGTTGCTGTTACTAGTTTGCGTGCACCTGAGAGCCAGGAGAGCGCTACTGCTGTAACACTGGCTCTTTGCCTTGTTTCCCACTGCCAAAGGCCTTTAGGAGTTAAAACTACACGAATACTTCCTGAAGTTGGCAAATGCTGCAGTGCCCACAGGCATATTTTGTGATTCAGAGAAAAAAAAATATGAATGCTATAATTGTAAATGGGAGAGGTGCTGGCTGAAGTTCCCCATTAGAAATTGATCCCCAGTATAAAAAGTGGCAGTCTATTTAAGTAGTCACCTTCTGCTGATACTTATGCAATTCATCTTGTTATTTTAGGCGTCACTTTCTGTGCCTATGTGGGGTGCTGCTTCTACAATTTTTCCTTTTAGCGGGTTGCTGGAAATCTTCCTGTTTCTGTGTTTGACTTCTCTTCAGCTGTATGAAGAGCTTCTGCTGATGCCTTCTGGTGCCTGTAACTTTTCTTCCTCTTCTTGTATCTAAACTTCTTTATCTCTAGGACTTCCTCCTGTTGGTGTTTCCCTTTCTCCTTATTTCCTCTGCTCTGAAGTTCCCACCTGGATTTTTTCCTTCAGTACTTTGTGAAGGCTGGCCAGGTGATTTGGCAATGCTGCTCACCAGATACTACTCTTGTCTTCAAAAAAATGGCATTATTTATAAATTATACGTATGTTTGATGGTAAGTCAGTCTTCTTTACTAACAGTTGGTGGTGACTTTGAAATTACATTTCTATAAACTCTCCTTGTTAGTTTAAAGATCATTGCACATCCTGAGGGTTATGTCATGGATGTGATCAAGAACTTTGTCTTTAACCTTTTTTTTGTTAACTGGAAAGTTTAACCATCCGTAATGAATCTTTGTAAAACTGTCAGCTAAATTGCCTGAAGGATCCAGCCCATAATAGATGATTTTGGATATATTTATAAGTAGGTACAAAAGCTTAACATAAGCTTACCTGAATTGCATGCAAATACATCCATATGCAGGTAGAGCATTATTGAAATTTAAGTTCAGATAAAGTCTCTGCATGCTTCTGTCTTGACTCACAAGTACATATAATATGTGTGCACACACCACCAACAGGTGCTCAGCCTTACATCATCTTGTCAGTGATGTATACAGGTGACATGCCCTGTTCTCCACCTTCTGAATCACTTCTGCATCTTGTCCTTTCACAGATGTGGATGAATGTTCCCTGGGACTTGATGATTGCCACCCAGATGCTATTTGTCAAAACACCCCGAAGCTGTACAAGTGCATGTGCAAAGTGGGTTACACTGGTGAAGGGAAGAAATGTGAAGGTAAAGTGTTGCGAGCACTGTATTCTGCCTGTGTGAGCATAAGGTCTTTCTAAGAAGACAGAACCATGCTTAAAGATGCTTAAAACATGGAGGATGATTTTAAATTAAGTTACTCATTGTTTTTCAACTGATTTCCTTCTTGTTTACAAAATCAAATGCAAACAGATTGCATGTTTTTTCACCTAGTAATATCACTTGGTCTAATAATTGGTTTGTTGTTTAACCAGCAGCCTGAAAAACTGTAAGGTAAAGCTACATGGGAATCTTAGGACATTTTGTCGCTAGAAACATTCAGAAAGTAATGTGTTAAGTATTGTCTATTTGCAAGACAATGATGATTTGGGCAACAATTGCTGCTCACATTTACACAGTCACATCTCAAACTGCCTATTACACTCAAGCAAGCATCCATCATACTGACTTTTGCTTTATTCCTTAGACATTGATGAATGTGATAATGACTTCAATGGAGGCTGTGTCCACGAGTGTTTCAACATGCCAGGAAATTACCGCTGTACTTGCTATGATGGTTTTATGTTGGCTCATGATGGCCACAACTGCCTGGGTAAGAAGCTGTTCAAGAACACTGAATAGTGATGCTAACATAACCCTTTAACTGCATCAGTGGGAAATGGATGGCGATCTGATGGGCTGAATCAGGGACTAAGGAATTCCAGGTACTGATGTACTATCCCAGTGTGGCTCATATCCTTCTCATTTACAGAGAGGAAATTGTGCTACATTTCTGTTAGGTGCTTTGGCTTAAAAAGTGTGAAGTACCATCTGTTATCACACTAAATGAGTTTATGCATGTGCTATCGTCTTTTCTGTTCCAGTGTTAGTTTAGGATCAGTTCTCAGGTTTGTTTCAGATTCGAAGTCTTCTGTCTCATATATCTACAGTGTGTGGGCTTCTCATTCTTAGCCTGCCTGAGTACTTTTTGACAAGCAAGCTGTAAGGAAAGGACAATTAGGAGAATGCAGTAGCTGTGCAAGTTGGAGACCATTGATGTACAGAGTGACTAAGACAAATGCTTACACTTTTCCTGAGTAGTTAGTGTGAAGCAAAGTCTGCAACTCTGAAAGCATGTTCAGTCTTGGCACTGCTCCCCTGACCCTGCATATACACACTCTTATCCTCTTTTCTTTGTTTAAGACCTCGATAGTTTGCTTCTTTATGTGCACCAGCAGGTGAAAATCTTTGAAAATGGGTACCAAGCCCTTGTGGTTTTACTGTGAAAATATTCTTCAGCACACAGTGCAGCAGTGTACAGATATGCATGAGCTGTCAGCTAGTTGGCAGTGTGCAATCCTGCTGGTGTTATTTCCCTGGGACAGGATCTCATGTTGATGAAGCTCCCAGGACCTGTCGTAGGTACCCTGTGTATCTGTGCCCTGTGCTGTGGTACCTGTCTCATGTACTTTTACAGAGATGGCTCAGATTTTTATTTCTGCTGTGCTGAGTGCGGGTGTGCCTGAGCAAACTTTCACCCTGCTGTCAGTCTGAGGGAAACTTGCTCTCACGGCATAATTTTAAGACTGTAATTAGTTTGGTTGGGGTATTTCCCACTAGTGTCTGGCATATCAGATGAGAGATCAGACCACCCCAGGCTGTATATTCTGCTGGGACAAATCAGAAAAGCTCTGGAGTTTTCAGTGGGATTGTGTTGGATTTCACCTAGTAGGAACCTGATGCTTACCCACAGATTAACTTTGCTACAGTGTAAGTGGAGGAGAGGATGAAGTCATGAAGTTTGAAGTAAAATAGAGAGGGAAGCAAAATATCTGCTGAGGCTTTAAAATAATAGGAAGGCCACCTTGTTTTTCTTTAGTGCATTTGTGTAAAGGCACAGTGGAGTTCAATTGAGGTTACCATAAAGGGCTGAATGTGAACGAACACATTGCCTCTTACAATGCCAACAAAGGATGTACTCTCTTTGTATCCAGTAGCCCTAGAGCATGCTTCAGCTGACTGGTCTGTGATCAGTAGGACCTAGACACTTAGACCTAAGTCTACTACCTGCTGTGTTACTGGGAAAGTGCACAGTACTGCATGGCAGACTTATTAAAATAAAATAAAATAAGAAGTCATTGTCATAAAATGAAGTTTTTAACACTGACCTGCCAATTTTGAGATGTGATGTAAAAGTTAAATAAATATTTTGGCATTCAGCAAATTAGATCACATCTTCTCTTAATCTGTTTATTTACTTTGTTCAAGCCAGAGTTGCCCTCCTGTCAACCTTATTTTTGAAGATCTCGGCTCTGTGCCTGGGTTTAAGCCAAATAGACAATTACTTGTTGGAGAGAGATGATTTTTTGGAAAGCTTTCCAAGGTCTGTAAGACAGAAACATCTGCTGGAGTTCAAATCTATAGTACTGAAGACTCATGATGGCTGTTTAATCATGATTGTTTGCACATTCACATCACTGTAAAACTTTAAAATACTCAGCTTCTCTGTGATGGGGATGTGTCAGCCGCTCTCTTTGCTGCAGCAGGTCACATTCTTTTGCGCTCAATTGGCTTACTCATTGCCTTCAGTAGAAATTAAATCTGTTGTAATACTATGCTATGCTTCTTACTAAAAGCCTTTCTCTTTCTCCTTTTTTAGAAGACAGCTGTTTTATGCCAGAAATGCTACAATGTTAAATCAAAAACATTGTACTGTTAGCACAGAAACAATGAACAGAACAGGGAGCAAACATGCTGTTCCGTATGAATTTGCAAATGAGACCAATGTTTTGTCCTGTTTTTTAAGGGACTGAGCATTTTTACTTCCTGTTTAAATTGGCATTTCTGAAAATTAGAGTAGAAATTTTTTTTGCTGGTAGTGGTTACAAAAACCTATGCTTATTAAGGGGTAAAATTCAAAAGAACTGGAGGTTGGAATGAGCATCCTCTTGTTCAGAGGCTTAGCTGAAGGTTCTTTACTCTTTGTTTCTCTTCATTATCTTGCAAGCAGAGCCTTTCTTTATTCTTGTGTATTGTTAAAGCTCTGTATATTGCAAAATAAGTATTAAAACTATTTTCAGACAACACAGCAGCAGCCTTGATGGCAAGTTGTGATGGCCTAGAGTTGAGGGAGGATAAATCAAACTGAGCATCAGAGCAGGTGTGGTGTGTGAATTCTAACTAGTGTAAAAGTAAGGAACAGGGAATAAGTTTTAAGCTAATTTTATTCTGAGGTTCGTGTTTTTCTTGTTCCACCTTTGCTCCAGAATAGGGATCTCTCTGGAAAAACACCTTTTATAGCTTGGATGAGTTTGGAGCCAAAATTGCAGCTCACTGAGCAAGATAAAACCTTGTATTGGTGCTCAAGCTAGATGTGAATGTGTGTGGCTGCTGAGTGGCAGTGCTATCGAGGTGCACTGAGAAGCAGAGTGAGTTCACGTAGGTGCAGTGTGAGGCCCTGCTTCTGGCTCCACCAAAACTACTCTGCCCTAGTTGTAACCAGTAACTCTAGTTAGTTAGCCAGCATTTTGTGGGAGCCCTGTGGCTGATTGGGCAAACTGTGAACAGGAGAAAAGCAGCAGCAAAAATATGCTTTCCCAAGGGTAACAAGACAACAACAGGATAGCCTTGGGTGTCTAAGCTGCCTGGGTGGTTACATGTGGAGCAGATATCTGTCTGTACTGCATATTGAGTGGCTGTGGCCAATATGTGTGTATTGATGTTAGTACAAAGCTGATCTCTCTCTTTTTCTCTCTCTTTTAGATACAGATGAATGCATATTCAACAACGGTGGTTGCCAACATGTTTGTGTCAACACTGTGGGGAGCTATGAATGTCGCTGTAAGGAAGGGTTCTTTCTAAGTGATAACCAACATACGTGCATCCACCGCTCAGAAGGTACTGGCTGCTTCCCTCCAGGCACCAGGCAGGAGTTTTTGACAGAAGCTAACTGCAAAATCTCTAAAGCAGTTTCAAAACTATTTTTAATTTGAGTTTTTCAAAGCTGCGAAGGGTCTTGAAGTCCTCACACCTTTTAAAAGGAACAGTGTGTCAGAATCTTCTAAGTGACTTTGAAGGCTTTTTTCATCCATTCTGCCCCTTTGATCCCGCCTGTGTGTCCACAGTATTGTACTTGTTAAAGGCTGTACTGCTGTACTCCCAGTGTACTTTGTGCTCTGTCTAAGTTAAGCTGTGACTTGATACAGGGAATGACAACAAACTGAAAGACAGGGAGTTCTGACCATTTCCATTGGCTTTAGTTACAGGGCAATACTTGTATTATCTTCCCGTACCTTTTAGGTTCCCTGTACAGTGTTTAGGTTTTAGCTGAGAGATTTATTGTTTGTCAGCCCCAAAGGTATTCAAGTCACGTTCTTTGTTTTGAGTGAAACCTTTATGAAGCGACCTTTGAGAGATGAGAGAGTCTTGGATATCTAATTAGACATCAGATTGAACAAAATTATTTTGGATGCCCTTAGGGACTACTTTAAAGTGGTTGCTCAGATCAGGAGTTGTCCATTGAACTGTACAGTGAATACCTTACTAAGAAGTATTTAAAGCTGCAAAGTTTTCTTTAATCTATGGCTTATTGTTGGCATGACTATAAGAGGAATCTGAGCGTGAATAAACAAATCTCACTTTAAAAATCCCCATAGTGAGGACATCAACAGTTATAGACATATATGGCCATCCACAGATGAGTGTGCTGAGGTGGCTCTCATCTGCCATAGCTGAACTGATCTTTTGTTTGAATTAAGAATTTGTATTCTCAGCCTCCCTGGTACTGAGCTTGGTCTCATGGGGATCTGCTGATGCATAGTGATTTCTCAGGCCATTGCTGAGCCGGGGACAAGCAGGAAGGCTGGAGTGTTGTGGCAAGGCATTTCCCCGCATATTGCCTTGCTAGCAGTGATGTGTGTTTATGTGTGTGCATGGATGATGAATCTGAGGATGAAAAGCAGTTGCTTGAACTCCTTGTCTTGTCTGATGCCAAGGGAGAAGAAACTTCCAACTCCTTTTATTCTTACTTGTTGCTACTTGAGTACTTTCTGCTGTCCTGAACTAACAGCAGCAGAGTTTACTGTCCTTAATATTTGTTCCCTAAATTATACCTTTGGAATCCTATCTCTGTTCTCTTATTTTTAAAGATTGTTTTCAAAAAAAGGCCTTTTTTTTTCTAGAATACCACTTTTGCACTTATTTTAGTCTCTTTTTTTCTTTGAAAAAGAAAGGCAAGAGGAAAAAAGATGCTTCTTTTCCTAAAATCTACTAAATAAAATGTGTTCTTTTCGAAACCAGTCTTAAAAAAACCTACTGGTTTTGCCCAAAATGCTTTTTTAGTTCATACTAAAGTACAGAAGTATTTCTTTTGTTTTCTTTAAAAGCCTTTTTTCCAGGTTATCAGGCTGTGACTGTTCCCCTCCCTCCCATTACTGTGAAGAAGTGCTAAATGGGAGTCTCCCCTTTTGAATTTTTTTCTCGGATGGTCAGGTCTGTTTTAAGTCAAATCTGATTGCTTTATCTTTCCTCTCACTTTGTCCTCTGCTTTTCTGCTCATCACTCAGTCTTCTATTCTCTGCTTGGTGTATGCATCTCAAACTCTATAGACTTTATCAGTTCTCTTTTGAGACCTCACAACATTGGTCAAAACAGCATTTGACACCTACTGCCTAGACCATCTGTTCAGTTTTGCTCCTTATCTGTAATACAAGGGGCTATTTCCTCCCTGTTAAGAAAGAAGTATACTACCTATTTCCAGCCTAGTTAAGACAGTGCATACGTTAATGCTTGAGAGACCCTCCTAGTGGTCTGCAATACTAGCATTTACACAGACAGACAAAGAGTGAACTTGAGTTGAGATAGGAGAAATAGAGAGGTGTGGGACTGTTGTGTTCCTCCCTATGACCAGTGTAACAGGGGAGCCTAAGAGTCATCTGCTCTTCTAAGCCTATCTGCAGTTACCCTCTGGGTTCCATCACTAGTGTGACACGGGACTTAAGGTCAAGAAGCTATTAATTTTTTGTCTGATATGACTGTATTGGTCTGAAGCACAGGAGTGCTTTGAGAGGCCTCATGGTTCTGCCTAACCCCTACTTAAACCACAGGAACTCATAGTGTCTTTGGAAGTTGTGCACGGAAATTTTTTCCTTGGCTGTCTCCTCTGAACGATCTCTTGTTCATCTGTATGTGGGAGAATGGATTTAGGTTGGGAGGCTGTTACAGTAGCTGGCAGGGCAGCCATGCACATGTAGCCTTTTTCTGTGTTTAACTTGCTTCATATTGGAGAATATAAAAAAATTGAAGGAAAATAGAGTTTTTCGGGACTAAATATATAATGCATATTGTGTTTGCTATTGCTATGGGTGACAAATCGCGCTGCTCTCCCTTGTGGTATTTCACAGTCATAGCTATCCACTTGTGCTGAGTCAGTGGGAGTGAATTGGACTTGCAAGATGAAAGCCACATCTCAAATCACTGTGTGGACTGAAAGCTTGTTCACAGGGAACTATCTCAGCTGTTGCTCTTAGGGTCCTTCTGACTTAGGAGAAAGGGGATAACTAGAAAGCTTTTTGTAAAAAGTTGTCTTAACACAAGGGTGTAGAAAACCTGAAGAAAGATTAAAGCATTCCTAGGGTATCCTGTTTTGCTGGCTGTGCTGCTGTTCCTCACCATTTAGCTGTTAGAGGGTGCCTCTGAGAATCCCTGGTTGTTCTTTGTAGGATTGCATCCTTTCCCTCTGTCCTATTGAGTGCCTGTTTGAATGTGCCTTAAATGGAGCTTTAATGTTCTTAGTAGAATGGTAGTGATATCCCTACATCTTCTGTGTAAAAAAAGACAAAGATTTAAACACGTAGCATACATGTATGAGATTAAATTAATGTGAACTGATAAGGAAATACCATGCTGGCATTTTGCCTGTGTCTTGCCAGTGACAAGAGTGCTCAGATCTCGCTAAAGTGTGCTGGGTAACTTTGCCAAGGATCCATCTGGCTTGGGGTCAGCTAGGCCAGGCAGGCACTGGATTCAGCTCTCTTGGCTGTGAGTGTGGCCATCAAGAGATTCATCCATCCTAAGGCACTCGTATGTTGGTAGGGCAGGATCTTCTGCAAGAGAAATTGTGTGTCTGGGAAGCACATGGTGGGATTTGACCAAAATTTGTTTGGGGTTTGGTTGTGAACCACTATCTGCCATTGCAGCAGCTCTGTTAACAATGTGACCTCTTGAGTCCATGCAGGAGTTTTCAGTCACACAGCATTTATGGTTTTACAGACATTTCTTTAATACAACCTTATAAGATGGGGCTGAGTAAAAATCTATCACCTTTAGAAATAAGCAGCAACTTCATAACAAATGCTGGAATATGTGGGTGTGCATATCTTCTGTGAAGTGCTGTCTTTTGGGTCAGCTAGATTTTGGTGGTTTTGGTCATGTACCTTGTTACACAATGGGTACTTTGTTATTAAAATGTGCCCTGGTCTGGGAAGTGCAGTTTTAGCTTTCTGTGAAGACCTGATTGAATTCTGCTCACTCAGAATAGAGCAATCCCAAATTGAGCATTTAAACCATTTGTCTTATGTCAGTGAACTTTACCAAAGCACCTGCTTGAACAGTTTCCCCTTTGGTAGCTCAATAGAAACAAAAGGATAACTTTGTTAACAGAAACTGAGCTACTAATTCTCTTAATGCTTTCTAACACCTCTGAGCTAACAGACCAAATCATATTGCATGCTTAAGAACAGAACTGTCAGAAAAACACAAGAGTTAATGAGGCTAATTTGTGGCCTCATAGGTTGTCTCTTTCCTTGACTGACAGCACAATAATGGATGGCAGCTTTCATGTGGGTTCCTTGAGCTGTGTGTGTGTGCTGCAGGATTTGAAGTGTCTTTGTCTCATTAGACTTCTACAGAGTCCTCACTGTGGGAAAGGAATCAAAAAGTCAGTAGAGCAGAATAATCTAGGCTCTGCAATATCCATTCTTTTGTTGCTTAAAGCTGTTTTAGTAGAGAATGGGTACTATAGCTTGTACTTGAGATGGCAAGAGTAGTTGTGTGCATGGCAAGGGCCTAATTGAAGTGTAGTAGAATAATGGTGATGAGCTGACCTCTGCTTGCCAATACAGTGTTTTTGCTTCATTTAGTAATAAGGCTACAAAAAGGCTGTGTAAGTTTAAAAAATACGTAGGGTGTGGAGTGGTTCACATAATTCCTTTTTAGCAGCATGGTCACCTTTTTCATTCTCTCTGATTGTGCATCCGCTCAGCTCAGTAGAAGTTCACTAAAGTAATGTGGGATAAGCACTTGCGGCCAAAGTATGCTCCACTTGGTCTTCTCAAATGAAGTGCTCTCACCAAGAAGAAAGAGCACTGTGGTGTAATGTGCCTTATAAAAGCCAAATGCACTAAGGCAGAGAATTTGATGGCAAAGGTGTGTTCTCCCTATGCCTGAGGAGAGCATTTTCGTCCTCTCTAACAACTTTTCAGCAATATAGAAGACTTCAGCAAAAATCTGTGGTGCTGTTAGAACAAAAACTATTCTTTTAGTTTGATTTAATGATCCCATTTGATAACTCAGGCAGCTGCTCTATAATCTTAAGCTGTCTGTGCACAAATTGTGTCACTATCTTGCCAATAACAAAGGGATTTAGATGAACCATGGGACAAGGTGAAAGAAGATTTTACAATAATTCTAGGGACAATTCCTCCCTGTTTAATTGACTTTAACTTTTTGCAAAGGACATGCAAGTCACTCTGTCAGTCATTGGGTGCTGGTACACAAACTTGTAACTGTCAGAGACAAATATGACTGGATGTTTTTAGGACGTGCACCAAAAGCAAGAAAGTTACTAGTGTCACATTCCTTTTTCATTTGGTTAAAGCAGGCACTGGCACTAAATTCTGTCCAGCTGGGAAGGTGTATAGAAATACAGAACACTGTGATAATCCCCAGTGAGGTTGTTTGGGGAGATATTTATTGAAATCATAAAAAAATGAAAACAAAATGTTAACAAAAATGAGAATTGACATACAGCATACGTAAAATCTGCATGTCTACCTCATCACTACCTGGTCACTGCTGAGGTTGGTTCTAACTTTGGGAATCTGTTAGATCGGTAATTGAAATAGAGGTGGCTTTTATGTCTGTCAGCTCATGCATTCCTGTGTCTGGTGGCTGTTCTTTTAAGCAGAGAAATAAGAACTTCACTTTTGGCTTTGATCTTGCCCCAGGTTTGAGCCACCTTGCAATTGTTGTAAAATAAATGAGGGGGTTTACAAAACACTGGTATAAAATGAGACCATTGGATGAGAATATGGATTCTAGGAGTCTTACTTTTTGATCTTGCAGTCAAGGAACACTGGCACAGAAAAGGTCATAGATGGAGAAATCTTTGGGCCATTGACTTTGCAGGACTTTGTTTTTCCTGTCTGTAAACTTCTTGTCCTAACACTGTAGAGTCTTCCCAGAAGGAGCAGTCTGTTGTCTCTGTGTGTATTGAACTGACTTTGGTTGATCGTTGTCTGCACATAGAGATGCTGTGGATGCTGATGATTTTGCACTTGTCCTGTTTTGCAGAAGGCATGAGCTGCATGAATAAAGATCATGGCTGTGCCCACATCTGCAGAGAAACGCCCAAAGGAGGAGTTGCCTGTGAATGTCGACCAGGATTTGAACTGTCCAAGAACCAGAGGAGCTGCATTTGTATGCAACATCCTGCATATGCTTATGGTTTCCCAAAGTGAACAAATAATGTTCTCTTTGCAGTGAGATGGGATTTGGTATGTTACAGCTGAACTGGGATGACACACCTAAATTGTGTGCACATGCATTAAAATAGAATCAATGGCTTTCCTGGACACTCTTGCACCAGTCTATTGGTTGCTACGGTATCTTTAGTTTGGAAGTTGCGCCATCATTCCTAATGATTGGAAGTTCAGCTGCACAAGAGAGCTCTGCAGTATTTTAGTCTCAGAGTTCTTCAGGAAAAAAGGGCATGTTAGGAGGGTGTGTTGGATGGTCAAATGGAGACAAAATTAGACACTGTCAAAAATGCTGAAAGTATTTCTGAGGTGTAATATGTATTTTCTTCCTAGTAACGTGTAATCATGGAAATGGTGGCTGTCAACATACATGTGATGATGCTGATAATGGGCCTATTTGTGGATGTCACCCCAAGTACATCATGCATGCAGATGGGAAAACCTGTCTAGGTCAGTATACAGTGAAGAGTAGTTGTTTTCTGTTGATGACTGACTCTAGAGTGGTGTGGCATTACTGTGTGTGCACGATTAATGCTCCTTATAATAGTATGGTTACAAAATGTCAAGAAATCCCAAACTAAGAAACCTGGCAATGCATGAGTGAATTGGTTTGGTCCAGGCAACTTATGCTTTCCTATCTAAGTAGCTATCTAGTACTACTGCACTAGTCCCTTTGAAGCACAAAACCTCTCACTAACCAAGAAAAATTCCCTTCCCTGTAGGATATTTTAGGTCAGTTTCTTGTATAGCATAAGCCAGAGAGTGTAACCAAATAGTACATCTGTTAAAACTATAACTCTGAATTAAATTAAAGTATGAGTTTTGCAAGGCAGTTTTCCAGTAAAAAGAGCACTTAAGATTTATAAACTTCCAGTCTCTGGAGGAGTTTGTTGTCTGTTGATTGAAATCAAATGCTCAGGCATAGCTGGCTGCAACTTGTATTAGTCCGTGATAGATGACGACAGTGTGCTCTTAACAGAGCACTTCGTGACAGTTCAATTAGTTCTTTCATCTTGTTACTGTTCACTACACCCATAGCATATCTTCTGTTTTAAGAATACTAAAGCAAACACGGGTTGTAAGGAAGCAACAAAACCAAAGTATTTTGTGGCTTTGACTGAAGGGTCTTCATGATTTTCATTATCGCTTTCTTTGGGTTTTTTTTGAAAAAAAATATTTCTGCCTGGTCAGCTCTGACTTTCTCTGATAATTCAGTGTGCGATGCAGCTGTTTGCATGTTTGGTCCTCTTGGATATCAGATGAGGCATGTGGTCAGGGCACATTTACTCATTTTTTTTCCATGTTCCTTACAGAGAGGGAAGAGGCTTCTGTTGAAATTTCTGAGGGAAACGCTACAGCAGGAGTTGATGTAGACAAGAGGGTGAAGCGACGGTTGCTTATGGGTAAAAGTGCTTATCCAAAGTAATTTTGTTGTTTGTGGAAACTTTTTAGATTGAAGAATTGTTTTTATTGTAACCCTCTGGGCTGAATTCTGCCTGAGATTCTCCACTCCCTATTATAGAGATATTCTATATTATTCTATAACGTAGAAGAAACTATGTACATAGTGTTGGTCAGCAGTAGGTGTCAGGAATTTGCCCTTGGTTTCCATGATTCGAATTTACCATGGGAATGCAGTACAGCCTGTGGAGCAAATAGTGTTTTATCTGATTCTCTTCAACTGAAAGTATACTTCTGCATGAAAGAGAATTGGGCCCAGTGGTTGATTGCATTGAGAGAGACATGCTAGTATACAAGACCATCTTATTCTTCCTAGAGGTGTTCACATCTGGTCCTGAATGCCAGCCTGAGTGTCTGTCACTACTGGGAAGGCACTGCCATGAGAAACAATCACTGCGGTCTCAGGGTAGCTGGATTAGTGGATGTTTGCCTTGCAAGAGCCCTTACTCCAGGCAGTCAGGGCGATTTATTGTGCTTATTGGCATTTGCCACAGAAGTAGCATGGAGGCTGAGAAAGGAACTACCAAAAGTATAGGGCTAGCTCTCAGCTCCTGAATCCATATTTAGGCATCCAAATGAATGGCCTAATTTTAAAAAAAAATTACTTTTTCTATCTGGGGAAAGAGCAACAAAGAAGAGGCACTCTGTCTTCACGTGGAGGTTGGACACAGCCTCTGAATGTTGAATGTGAGATGGGAGACTGGGAGAAAATAAACCAGTAAAGATCTCAAAACTTGAGAATAAGTACAGTATGCTACAGAAGACTAGGAGACAGAGCTAAAATGAGAGGACTTCAAAAAGCAGACATAGAAAATGATCTTTGCAGCTTTCTGAAGCAATATGTGCTGGATAAAATTGCATTTGTCCAGCCAGTGAAAATGTTGTTAGACTGACTGTGGTGGTTAGACAGAGTAGTAGAGAACAAATGCCAAAGACTGAGTTATTTCTGTGTAGTTGGATATGAAGAACTGTATTTTAGAGGTGTTTCCTAGAAAGGTTTGGTGAGTTTTAGACACAGTTTGCATAGGGGAAAGTTAGCGGAACATTAGGCTGAAATGGCACCTGGGTTACAGCCTGAAGGAACTCTCCATGTGGGCGTAATCCTTCATGACCGGCAGCACAGGTAGCATGTGAAGCTATATTGGGAGGAATTTAAGAAAACTGGTTTAGTAGTGCTGAGTGTAACCAGGTGCCTGAGCATTGGTGGGAAGTGTCAGAGGATCAGCCAGGATTAAGTGTGGGCATAAGGAGAATGATAGGAAGAGATTCATCATCAGGGAGCAGTGATTTGCGTTTATGGATGGGAATATTCAGGGATAATACCTTTGTAGAGTCTCCACAAAAAATGGATGTAGCTGAGGCAGGAGTTTTGCCAACACGAACGTGGTTGAATAGCAGCATGATTGGAACCATGCTTTGTATCACATGATGTTTCTTGTTACCATCATAAATCTCTGAGCAAACTTCAGCTTTATCTTGTTGGCTAGAAACATGTGCAGTAAATAATGGCGGCTGTGATCGTACATGTAAAGATACATCAACCGGAGTTCACTGCAGCTGTCCTGTTGGATTCACACTCCAGTTTGATGGGAAGACATGTAAAGGTGAGTTTTATGCTCGTGGACACAGGATTACCAACATCTTGCTGTAGGGTGTTCATCTCCAAATGAAGGTAATCTAGTGTCCAGAGGAAAACGTAATCTGACTTAAGAAGGGACTTGCAGCCAGTGGTAGATGCCTGGCTTCCATCGATGCGATGGACGTTGGGTGCATCGTGTGCAGAGAATCTCTGCTGCTCTGCACCCCCCTAACCACTTCCACCCTTCCTGCTGAGATGGCCTCATTTTTCATAGGTGAGGTTTGGTAATACAGGTCTGTGGTAAACTAGAGGTCAGTACTGGGAGAAGTAGGCCTATAGGTTCTTACAAGCGCACAGTCCAGTAGTCTGCTATTTTACGGCTGTGTATTAGGATGGTTTGTAAGTAAATAGCAGTGTGTAAACAGAGATGTGTGAGTAGAATTACTTATACTGATCCAAGCAGCTCTAATGAGAGTACTGGAAAGGAGCAAAGGGACATTTAGGTTGTATGTTAGAATAAATTACCAGTAACTAGATGTGAAGACTATTCTCCTAGGCAGAAATGATGGAATCCCCATGCCTGAGTCAGTTAATATTATATATAAAGAACTCATTCTTGTCTTGGCGTGAAAAGTACAGGGTAGCTCAGGAAGTTGTCCCTGTCTGAGGTTTCTGCAGGGCTTAGGAAAAGGGAACTGGGAGAATGTTTAAGAAGATAAAACCTGCTACAGATCATTTAAGTCCAAGTGTTTCCAACCAGAACTTAGGGAAATGGTTTTTCATGGACCCGAATGTAACTGAGAGCAATACATTAAATGAAAGCAAGTAACTGTCATGGGGCCGAATAGGCCAGATCATTCTTAAGAGCTGGATCTGATCTTCCTAAGATTTGTAGTAGTCTTGCTAGATTTTGTTTCTGGGCTTCTCTAACCAGTTGGACGTGACTGTTTTCTGTACCTGGCAGTGGAAGTATGTTGAATGTACTGTGTTTATTTGCTGAAGACTTCTCTTGTTGCAGATATTGATGAATGCCAGTCCAATAATGGAGGCTGTGATCATTTCTGTAAAAACACTGTTGGCAGTTTTGATTGCAGCTGCAGAAAAGGATTTAAATTATTAACAGATGAGAAGTCTTGTCAAGGTATGTGCACTGGAGAGGCCATATAAGCAGAACAAATCAGCGTGGCTTGGATATGTACTACAATGATGAAGTGATAATGGACTCCAGAATAATTTCCGTGCTTCAGTTTTGGGGTTTTTTAATCTTTCTGAAACAGCTGTTGAGTTAAAGCAGTTGGCTTGATGCTCTCATGGTAGGTATTTTAACAGCACAGTGAATTATTACATGGAAGCAACAGAGAGAGCATCATATTAAAAAGCTCTTTGAGGATAATGCTTCCCCTCTCCACCCTTCTATTAATGATCTTAAAATAATTTACAGGGAAAACCAGACAATATCTCTCTGTCCATTTTCTTAATGGAACATTTAGATGATGTAAGTTCATTGTTTAAAGAAAGATACAGCATGTGATCTATGAAATTATAGGCTTGTAAACAGAGTAGAATTCCCTATTCCCTAAAACATCATAAAACATTTGATTTCTAGGATGACATTGATTTCTGCTTGTAAGACATACAAAGCATATTTGGTTTTCTGTATACTGATTTCTACATGTAGATTTAGCAATCCTGTTTAACCTTCTTAAATACATTAAAATGTGAAGACCAAAATGGTCTGTGGTTTTGGAAAAGCTACAGTATGAAACAATGTAAAGCAAATTAGCCAGCTGGGGAGGTGAATAATCCCAGTTCCTAGACAGCCAGACATTAACGATGAATTTCAGAAAACTGAACTGACCAACAGAAAATAATTTTCACCGGGGTTTTTTGAGAGTTCTTATCCTTTTTAAATCAGACTAAGAAGGACAACTTTTTGTATGGAAGAAACTTACCATAAAAAATTAAGATTAGATTTTCAAGGTAGTTTGTGGGATTTTTTTTTTTAATGGAATCTGTTTAAGAATGTATTTTGAAGAGTTGCATCTCCCTTTTGTCCCTGTCATTTCTGTTACTTTCCCTAGATTGTTTCAAAAGTGATATCTAGAAGTGTGCAAAAACCCCAGAAAAAAGAATAATGCAATGTATCAGTGATGTTGATGTGAACTTTTTTGTATTTTGCAACAGTCTTACATGGCACATGTAATACATCAGCACGGAAGTTTTAGGTACTTTTGATGATGTAATAAACATTCATGGCCCCAGAAAGTGATGGGAATTCTACCATTCAGTTCACTGAGATCATGATTAGGTATCCTACCTGTGCTTTACAAAGATGATGTGCGTGAAATGATTGTAATGCCAAGGAAAACTTTCACTGGAGAAAACAGATACCTCGGCAGCTTTTAGAGACAGACATTGAAATCTAAATATACAGTATAATGGATCTGTGGAAAAAATCACCAAATTATTCCAGTCATTTGTCTTCATGTGTATCTCGGAGACTATGGTGATTTTCAGCAGACATAAATCAGGCACTGCATATTCATATGGAGTTTAAAAAGTGGTGTTTGCTTTAATTTATGGGGAAAAAACCCAAAGACATTACTTCCTTTCGTAAACCTATTTCTGCAGACCTTTATGTAGAGTTTTCTAAATGAAATAAGAGTTTTTTCAGGTTCTTTTTCCTCCCAAAGAAGAGAAATACTTTATTTTAAGCATAATTTTTAAAGATGTAGCAGCAATTTTTGTGTTTGCCAAGAAAACCTTGTTTGGCAAACTAATTATTCTTCTAGAAGTTGTCATTCCATTATGTTACATTATTTGCTTTCAAAGAATTTTCTCAGTTTATGTAGATGTGCTCATTTCTATGTCCAACTTTGTTGGCTCATCATGTGTGCTCCCTTGTCAGAGTGAGACATTGATGTATTCTTTTAAAACTTGCAGACATTGATGAATGCTCTTTTGAACGGACATGTGACCACACGTGCATCAATCATCCAGGCACCTTTGAGTGTACTTGTAATAAAGGATATGCTCTCTATGGCTTCACACACTGTGGAGGTGAGTTATGAGCAGGCCATGCTGATAAGAGTGCTGTTGCCCCAGGTCTGATTAGTGTTTGTGCGAGACATAAGCCTATGTATATGCAGTAGCTGTGCAGAGTAAATTTTACTCTTTGCCATGATACGGAAACACAGCAAAAGTAGGAACTAATCCTCCTTATTTCTGTCTTTGCTCAGACGATTTTCCCTTCCCACCCTGCACCCAGAAAGCACCCGTGACTATTAGAACAAACTGATGTGTTTTGCACCTGGATATGAAAGCTGTAATATGCATGTGAAAAATCTATCACAAGTCTCATTGGCTTCAATGAAAAGTCAGTGGAATAGGACTTAAAAACAGGAAGCTCTGAATGACTTAGGAAATTATAGTTTTGTGGGTTGCCCTTGTGCATATATCAGATCCTCTTCTGATATAGATTGCAATGTAGCTGATATAGTACCACCAATTTACATTGGCCAAGATTAGTACTCATAAATCTTTTACATCTTTCCTACAAGAAACACTCAAGGAAAGAGAGAGACATCTTCACAGAACCTCAATGTGTGCCAAGTGTGAATATTTCTGCAACAAATTCCCAGAATTAACATGAGGAAACATGAATAAGGGGACACTAAATAGAATTAAACCTGTTTTATATGTACTCTAGGCAAGACCTTAATGCCTCTATATTCTCATTTAACTCTGAGTAAGACCTATTTATTTCTTAGGCAGAATGAGCGCACTTGAACTTGGATATAACAGTTCAGAGATCTCTGTGTGCCTGATGTGTTCTAACGTCTGCCTCTAGAAAGTCAACAAAGAAGATTATAGGGCTAAAACATCACTATGTTTTATCCTGATGAATAGCAAAACCTGTCTGGATGGGGATTAATGCTGTTCTTTTAGCAGTTGGAGTGCATGAAGTCTGTTCTCATGAATTCCTTTGCATTAATTCCATTTATTTTGGCCACCAATGAGCAAAAGGAACTGTAATTTTGCTGTTAGCTGCTAATTGGCCTCTTCATATCATACTCCTGTGCAGAAGATGTTAATCCTTGTACCACAGTAAGTCCTTCATTTACTGATAGTCACGTGCTGTGTCAAAGCTGGTAGCATACACCTTCTCATCTTTGTGGAACAAGTCAATAAGTGCTGGAGATAGTAAGTTGTTGTTGCATACAGCATCCTAACAAAAGGTCATTGAAAACCAAGGATTTAGGCTGCTTTTGTGGTGTCTTAGGCAGCAGTACAAATTTAAGGTGTTCCTCTCTTTCTCCATTTTCCCTCTGCTTGCTCAGTCCTACCCCTGCTGTCTTAGTTCTGTTGCTAGCATATTTTGTGCCTCAAATCAGCTCAGTTTTGTAGTCTTTCATGGTGTTTTCTTTCATATTGTAACCTATCTAGAGGGGTGGACAAATGGTTGTGGGAGAGCAGTGACAAGAACTTGTTATTATCATTGAGAAAAGTGTACGTAGAAGTGGGTACCCTCAGTTGCATAAACTTCCTGGGACTCACAAGAGATTTCTTGATGGAAGACTTAGGTATAATTGCTATAAAGCTAGTGGAGACAAGGGAAGCAGTCATCAGAGTGGATCTGAGAGTCTGAGACACAGAACTTTGCATTTGTCTTTGTTGAAATTCATGAGATTCCTGCCAGCCCATTTCTCCAGCCAGTCAAGCTTCGTCTGAATAGCAGCACAACCATCTGGTATCTCAGCCACTCCTCTGAGTTTTGTATCATCTGCAGACTTGCCGAGGGTGAACTCTTGTCCCATCATCCAGGTTTAATGAAGAGGTTAAATAGTATTGGCCCCAGTACTGACCCCTGCAATACACCACTGGTGAATGATATATTCTTCAGCAGCATACAAGCTTGCACCAAAGGCCATGTGTTGTATTGTCAGTAGTTTCTCCTCCTATTGGCATTTATTGGATGGGGCAAGGCTCTAAAATTAGATAATAGGCCAAAAGGGACATTGGGGATACAATAGTGTTATTTGCCCACATGGAGTCAAATAGTCTTTCATAGCAGTTTTATCTATCTGAGCACTTTGGAGAAGTGGTCAATATAAATCCTGTCCCTGTTGTCTGTCTTTATTCCAAATTAGAAATATTAATTAACCAGCCACAGCATGATGCAGACTTGATTTGGTCTCCTTTACTTCGAGGTAATTTGTTATCATATTGCTGAGGCTGTATTTTTTTTAGTTGTGTGGTTTAAGGACATACCTAACATCTCCCCTTGACAACATTTGATCAATTTTTACATTTATCAAAGGATTTCCATGAAAACAAAACTATTTCAAGATGGGTGTCCAGGTAGCCTTCCCAAAACTTTTTCCAAACCCTGCTAAATGGTATTTGTGTGCACATCTATCTAGTGGAGTTAGAGTACAGAACTTTGGCAGAAGTAACTTTTTAAAAGTATTTTTACCTTTCCTCTGTAGATATTAATGAATGTAGTGTCAACAATGGTGGTTGCCAACAGCTGTGTGTGAACACACTGGGAGACTATGAATGCCTGTGTCACTCTAACTACAAATTACACTGGAATAAGAAGGATTGTGTTGGTAAGGTGCCTAGTAAATACATTTCTACCCCTCATCTGTCTGATGGCCATATGGTCATAGTCAAATATGAAAATCTTGATCTGTCCAGTTAAGTGGTGTAAGTAATTGTTTGTGTTTTTCCATTTTACGTTTTAGTCAGGCATGGTGGTACTGATGTTGAAACTGGTAAAAGCAAGAAAAAAAAACCCCAACAAAACAGGAGATACTTTGAGGGATTTAATGCTTTCTTTCCTGTGCTTTTATCTAGCTCGTTCTTCTATTTCCTTTTGTTTCTTTGCATGAGAAGGTCTGCTAATGATAACTATAACTGGAAAGAAATTACTATGTGGTGTGATCTTCCAGTGATTTTATTTTGCTTTGATTTTTCTGTCTAAACAGCTTGTTAATTGTGTAGGTACTCTCAGGTACCAGCTACAAAGCAGCTGCATGCTGATTTATTAGTAGGGTGTATGTAGACATTTTACTTCTGTGAGTATTTGTTTTATCCTATTTAGAGACAAAGGATCCCTTGCCTGATAATACGTCACCCAAGGTGTCGCTGCACTGCACTAAGAGTGGTGGGAGCGATAGGTGCTTCTTAAGCTGCTCTTCAGATATCCAAGTATTTTCTGGTAAGTCAAAACCAATGAAAACAAGCATATGATTCTCTAGAGAGTGTAAGAGTAGCAAAACTCCTAACTCTCATGGAAGTCCCAAGAAGTAGACAATCAACAGGGACCTTTCCATTTTCAGTACAGATAATAAAGGGCTATATCCCAGCCAGTGTCCCTAGAAAGCCCCTCCTTTCCTTGCCTTTTATAACCACTCTACCCTCAGATTCCCTTCTCATGACAACTATCTTTTTGAAGCTGAGGAGGACAGGGCAGAATTCTGCGTGCTCCCTGGGCCATTCCTTAATTGGCCCTGAGAACTGCTGCTGAATGGGGTGGAGGCATTCCAGCCCTGCGTGGGGTCTGAGGTTTTGCCTGCACAGCCCCTCTACCCTACAGGACACAGCATGCAGACTTGGCTAGTGCTTATGGGACAGATGCTGCTTTTCTTCCTGAACCCCTTAAATTGCTTTGTAAGAGACAAGCTCTAACATGGAGTATTTTATGAACAACATTGTTGAAAAAGATGATGATGCCTATCAACAAGTTAAAAATGTCTTTTATACCTCGGGAGTCTTCAGTCTGTGCACAATGCCTGTTTCTTTACTGTCTGTGTGTATGGTCTGTCTGTTAGGAACACAAGATGCCTACACCCTCACCTGTGGCAGGTCATCTCCACTTAAGAAAAAGCAGCAAAATACAAATGCATCCAGCTGGCTGGGTAATCACTGAATTTACTGTTGCATGACTTGACTGGTTTCTTTTAGTAGGTAACTGTGAAATGAGTGTTTTGTTGATTTTCTCGTTTCCCTCTCCATTATACTACTCCTGTTTTTCCTTCTTCTTCCTCCTCATGACTGCAGGTCGTCTTTACAGTGGGAGATTCCCCTTGTACTGCTTCTTCAGCATCACTCAAACTAAGATTTAAAAATAAGGAAAGAGAAAAAGTTCAGTAGTGAAATAATAAACAGCTGGGCCAGGTCTCTTTTTAGACATCCAAACTGGTCAGTGTTAGCAACATGCAATATGTGTAGGTGGAGTTGTTGGACAGTAAAATTTAGAAAGCATTTAAAGCTAAGCAGATAAAAGGGGCTATTTTATATAGGCATAATTTACTTTCTGAGCTGGTTTGGAGTATCTCCTTTGATTTCTGCTAACCTTTGTTTGATTTACCCAGTAGCTGATCTGAACTTGATATCATTCTGATTAGTAGTCTTTTTTGTTTTTCCTAAATAAAATCTGTCATACTTTGTTTCCGTTCTGATTGTGAACCAGCTTCGCAGCAGGAGGAAGCTGGCATCTCTTTAGTTTTTCTGTGATGACCGTTTTTTCACTTTTTATCGGTGTATTTTTTGATGTCATTATTATGATATGGCATTAGGCTTATCTAGATTTTCTGTTCCTGTTTTAAACTAACATGTCATCGTTTCTTCCTGAAGACACTTCAGCCATCAAGATAAGCGTAATCTTTAAATTAAATGAAGGAAAATGTAGTTCAAAAAAGACTGAGATGTTTCAAGAAGGTCTGGAACAGATGATACCAGGTATGAATACAAAAATGCAGGTAAGTAGATTAGTTAAGTGCTTTCCAGATATGAATACACCGTAAGTAAGGCATAGAGGACTACAAAGTTTCTGCTCGTCACTGACCTCATGAATCACACTCCTTTCCAGTCATGATTCTTGCAATAGTTATTTCATATCACAAGATATCCCTGTGACAGCCTTACAGTCTTGCTAACAAAGCCCTTCTCCTTTTTTATTTGTGCCACTGCCAATACATTCTAAGTAGAATCAACCATTTTTTAAATTCTTTTGATTTCTTCCTTTCTATTTCTCTCCCTTTTTTCAGTTATTTCCTTTCTCACCTCTTCTGTGCTATCTTATGCCACAGTGAAGAATCTTCCAGCCTGACTCTTCCTTTATACTTCAGCCCCAAATGGACACAGTAAGGTCAGATCTTCCACACGTTCCAAGCTAGCCTGGGAATTTACAAATTCAGGAGAAAATGAGGAGTACAACATTTCAAAGGAGCTGGGGAAGAAGTCACTAAACAATATGATGAATCAACTTGTCAGTTTGTTTGTCCTTAGAAGAGTAACAGAGAAACTACACTAGATGCTCAATGAAGAGTTATGTACTCTAGAACCAAAGCTTATTCCGGGTGTTTTCTTTAACTATATCTTATTTCCTCATTGAAGTCTTAAAAGTTGTCTCCAAATGTCCTGTGTACACAACCACTACTTATTTTAAACACCGTTATAAGCTAACATGTATTTCACGTGCTTCATGTGGGTGTAAAGTTTTTTCCATTGAGTAACCTGCCTGATGCAGGCAGTGTCATGGTTTTAAGATGCTTTGGAGAATGCAAGGGCAATTCATTGGAACCTGCTAGCAAAATTCAGGGGAAGTGGACTGAGCATCACAGCCAGGCTGTCATCCTAGCAATTAATCATACCTCTGACCCACTGCAGTGCCAGTCTTAGCTGGAAAGTACATCCCTACATGTACTGGAGTTATGATTCTGTGTGAGGCTGTACCTTTTGAGAAGCTGGTCAGACTTGGTTTATTGTCATGTGGAGCTGGTCAAAGTTGGTTTACTGTCACTTGGAGCTGATCACTTGCTTCACTTTAACTCTTCCTGACAGCATATGCACTGAGCAGTAGTGAATGTTCAATAACATGGCTGGCCAAGCTTTTGTTTCCTTTAATTTTGTTCATACAGAGAGACATAATTCAGTAATGGAGAGCTTCCGCTATGTAAACCTAACATGCAGCTCTGGCAAGAAAGTTCATGGAGCCCTCGGTAGACTGACAGCATCTAGAGAAACTTTTATCACTGTGGACTTTGAGCTTGAAACAAGCCGAAAGGAGGTGACAGGTTGGTTGGAAAATGATCCAAGGTGCGGTTTGAAGCTTCTTGCCATTTGCTCCTTTATTTCTGTATTTTGCTCTTCTATCTGTATGTAAAATGGTAATAAAAAGTATCTCCTGTTTTGAAAATTACTTTTATTGCTTTGAAAATAATGAGGGAAGGGGATAGTTTCAAAGATCAAAGAGCTGCCTAAAGATTAAAATCTTGTTGTCTGATTAATTTTCTTCTAGCCTGGTAGTATTGTCCTTAAAGATTTTGGACTTATTCATAGAAGTTGCTTTCTCAGTGATTTGTGTTGGTTGATCTTCTGAATTGGGTAGTTTTTTGTACATGTTCACTTACAGCAGCTTTCACCCTTGTTACTTTTCAGACACATGCGATGTGCGCTGTGCTCGGAAAAAGACTGAGAAGAGGTTCCGTAAAACCATTCGAACCTTACGGAAGACAGTGAGCAGGGACCAGTTCCGCATTCGTGTCTCTGCCACGGACCACGAAGTGACCAGGAAGTCTCTCAAGCTATCAGAGCCACAGCAGTCTTGTGGCACAGGACAGATGCATGTGGGTAACAGATGTGGTAAGTAAATGTAAATTAGGAACAAGCCATCATGTGTGTTTTACTGTTTTGCTTAGGTCTGGTGAGCTTGAGGGGATTGTGGGAAGCTTATCTAGGGGAGAGGAAGGCTGCATGTGAAGAATTAGGGGTTGCTGTTTGTGTTACTGAGATGTGCCCCTTGATGAATTTGTTGTTGGAAATTGCTGTGTTATAGAGTAAGGTCTCAGTGCATTCATTTTCCTCTAGTTGATGCGCAGCCTACAGAAAGCGCAAAGGTAGAAAACATGGGAGTAAAATCAGGCACCAGTGGCCTTGACATCACCAGTGTTATTTTTAAGACTACACTTGATATCCAGTGTAACACTGTGAACTTGTGAATATTTCCTATCTCCCTTGTTCCAAAGAAAAAGCTGAGCGGAACTTGATACAGTCACATTCTCTTTACTGATTAAGCTGTGGGTCCCAGAGAATCTTCTTGATAGAGTTATAAATTCATGGAGAATAGGGGGTTTATAGGCCAGTACTGAGAAAAATCTTAATTATCATGGCACTGGAGGGCAACACCATAATAAATGCTTCCAAAGAACAAAAGTTAAGGAGAGGGTTCAGATGTTATCTTAACAGGGGCCTAACAACCATGATGGCTAGTTCAGGCTTCATAGGGTAGGCAGCATGTAGGTGGTTTTGTGAATCAGTAAGCTTTTAAATTGCTTGTAAGTCTCAATTAATATCTTTGAGCAGCAACCCATTTGGCCTCAGAATAGATATTCCCATTTAGTTTTGCTAACTCTGGAAAAACTTAGATTCATAGAATAGAAAAATGAATTTATGCCATTTAAAACATCCGTGCAAGCAAGCAGACTAGGGAATTACTCAGAAATTCCGTCAGAAAAAGCTGTATGGTTTTTTTTTTTTGGTAACATTGTGATAAGTCTGAAAAATTTTGGCAAGTTCACTAAGTTTACATGGATGTTTTCAAGATGTTGCACTAGATGCTGGAGGAAGGCTTTGAAAAACTGTCTCAGTCCGTTGTACAGAGCACAGCATGGCTTTTATGCCATTTGTGATTTCATCGGGAAAAATAACAAAGAGTAAGCTAAAAATACTGCAGGTAGAGAAGACAAGGTGAATTGCAATATGGAATTGTAACAATAGAGAAACAATTTTTTTTACGTAACTGCAGATCCAGTTTAATTTGTCATTACAAATGAGAAGCTTACATGTCCTTTCCGTGCTAGTTCAGAGAGAAAGGGGGCTGTTGTAGAATGCCTGAAAACTCTTCGGTATGGTGAGCACGAATAGCCTGTCTGTGGTTAAATCGTCCTTGTGAAAGGTAGGAGGATTTGGCCAGTAGGAGAAGCAAAGTGATCATTCCTCTGTATTATAAAAGAAAGACATTGGGGTGCTGGAACCTTGTCCAAAGGAGGGCAACAAAGCTGGTGAAGGATCTGGAGCACAAGCCTTATAAGAAGTAATTGAGGGAACTGGGTTTTCTTAGTCTGAAGAAAAGGAGACAGAGGAGAGTCCTTATCAGTCTCTATGACTACCTGAAAAGAGAGTGTTGCGAGGTGAGTGTTGTTGTCTTTTCCAAAGGAACAAGTGATAGGACAAATAGCCTCAAGTTGCACCAAGAGAGGTTTAGACTGGATATTAGTAAAACTTGCTTCACCAAAAGGGTTATCAAGCACTGGAACAGCTACTCAGAGAAATGGTTGAGTCACCATCCCTGGAGGTATTTAAAAGTCATATAGATGTGGTGCTTAGGGACATGGTTGAGTGGTGGAGTTGGCAGTGCTAGGTGAAGGGTTGGATTTGTTGATCTTAAAGGTCTTTTCCAACCTAATTGATTCTGTGATTCTATGAAAACAGAGACATTGAGCATATGAGGACAATACTTTGTCGGACAACTTGCAGAAGTCAAGTCTCTTCTGTCGCTGAATCGGTGCACTTTGCAGTTTGTCCAGTTTGCTCTGGCCACCTTAACAGCTACTGCTGTGAGCAGTGGAACTAGTAAGATATGATCCCCTATGGGTCTCGTGCCTTATGTTCCGATCTGATCATGACTAAACAGGTGCAATCACTAAATGAATCTTCAGGTGAAGTATTCAGACCATATTCTTGTGGAGGTTTGCTGTGATCACAGGATTTGGAACAGCGTTTTACTTGCAGGGATGCTAAGAAGGTCTCTCTTATCCACTTGCATATTCTCCACTTATTTACATTAAACTTACAGAAACTTAGTATTTTTGAAACCTCTCTGCATCCTGTCAGGTTGCTGGAGGTAGGACAGAAGGTTCAGTAGTTTTGCTGAGGGGATATAAAAGCACACACAGAGGCTGTGTTGTTACATACGCCTCATTTCCTTAGAAAAAGCTGATTGTCCCAGTGTGTATGGTAAAGGCAGCACTGGGCAGCTGCGGCTGCTGCTTTGACAGCCAGTCAGGAGCTAAGAAATAAACTGAAGAGATGGGGTGGGAACAGCGTGGAAGAAGAGGCAGAAGCTAGTTTATGGATGTACGTGGGAGATTCAGGTGGTTTTGTTTTGTTTGGTTTTGATCTGATTGTTTTGTGGAGCTACTGAGAACTTCTGGACAGGATTGGGGCTCTGCTTATCTAGACCTGCTACTGATTCTGGGGAGAAAGTGATTCCATAGCAAGAGATACCAGGTCAGCAGATAGATTCAGGGCAGGTGGTCTCTGGACAGGCAGAGAAGGGGGGATTTTGCATAGTTTGACCAAAGGAGCAGGAAGCAGTGAGGTAACAAAGTCAGTTTATGGATTTACAAATCTTCTGTTAGACAGATAGTGAGTGAAGTGCACGTTTCAGTTCATTGTTTTCAAATACATTTTTTGAAAACAAAATAGTTGGAGTATGGCTAGGTTAGATACAGTTTTATTGATTTAGACAATTCAGACAGCCTTGTATTGCTCCTTACTATGGTAGACTCCTTCTGGCACAGTCCTCTCTGAAACTTTAGTTGTATCTGAACAGTGTAAAAGGGGAAAGTCCAGCTCCTACTCTGACAGCTTTTGTCTTGGGTAAGTGGCCTGCAGTTGCAGCAGTGAGCTAAATTGCATTTGATTTCACACTTTTGGTGAGGTAGTACTTTTCCTGATTTTCCTGTCTTCACTCCTACTGTCTGCTGTGAAGCACAGCACAGAAAACTCAAGAAAGACACAGGAAACAGATTAGATGACGTTTCCAAGGTATTTAATTGTTTTTAGTACTGAATGGTTGCAAGTCTATGTCAGCTGTTCTTTAAGCAGCTGTTGATGGTAACAGGGAATTCACTGTGAAATCCAAAGAGTAACGTATTTTATTTTAAGCTTGCTGCTTTCAGTTCTGTTTGGCATTTTCTGATGCTTTGGAGTTCAAGTGTCGCATTTCTCTGTCTTGTTATATGTAAACTCAATCAATAAGCATATTTAGGATTGGCTCACACTGGTTAATTCCATCAAGTCATGTGAATGGCTTCCAAGGAGCAACAAGCAGTATGTCTCTACTAATGTATATCACAGGAAATACGTGTAGCGAAATGAAAGCTTCATCAGCCTTTCCAGAGAACTGGATTTTCATAGCAGGAGTGTGATCTTTCCACATTGAGTAAATCCTGTGGTAAAAACCTGCATATTTGAATAACAGTGCTTCAGGATTGGATGAACCATTTGAGGATGCTGGGAATGCTACTTACTTCTTCAAGAAAAGATTTGCCTTGGGCAAATTGCAATTTCATTCACTAACCTGATGCAAGTATTCATTCTCCAGTATGAGAGCTCTTAGACAGATTTAACAGCCAAAGAACAAGAAATATTTGCAATTCCTTATTAAAAACTGATTTACCAGAAACATCCATATTGAAAGAGTAGTTGTTCATATCTGTTGGGACACTTTTGCTCTCAGGCACTTTCCACTGAGGGAGAAAAAACAAGCAATATAGCTGCTTTTCCATTGCTTTAAAACTCCGTCATACCTTGATCACATCCCATAGAGCTGAAGGTACACCTTTGCTGTTCCATTTTGGTTTTTTTTTGTATTAGGTGCATGAAACCTTTGATATGGAAGAAGGCGGTGAAATGTACCATTCCCTGAAACTGCTGTGTAAAAGAACATGTGAGCATGCCCCTGTTGTGTGGTAGTCACAAGTGGATTCATCAAAGAGCTATCACTTCAGGGAATAGCAAGCATGACCAGCAGTGGTATAGATGCTGCTCTGATGTCAATGCGCAGCTTTATCTTGTGTGGGAAGCGTTGATGCATTTCATTGCTCAACATTCAGCAGTTCTGTCCCCTTAGTTTAGAGGACGTAAATAAATATTAACATTTCATACAAAATCATGAACCACACCTGGAAGTTTAGTTTTACTCGCATTGTAAAAGTATGAGAGAGATATTTAAAGAGAAAAGCAAAGTGCTGCCTGCTTTTGTAGTTGTTACAATTAATAGTTGTGTTATGCAACAGAGAACTGTATGTTGCTTTTTATTTACCATTTTATAAAAAACTGACAATAAGAAATGAGTTATCAAATGGGAGGAAGGGCACTATTTTTCTGCTAACCTGCTTGCTCTGACATCATTGATCTAAGACATAAATCCTTAGGATGTGTAACCTTCTTATGTGACCTAAATGTGTGAACCACTAAAAAGCAATAACTTAAAGAATCAATTTGCATCAGTTGTTGGTGATTTTCCTTATAAAGTTAAGGCATCATTCTTAAGAAAATGGTGAATTGGTGGATCACGACCTCCTTTTTGAGGTTCACCTTCTCAGCCACTGAGATACTGCTGCATTTATCTATAGGAGCAAATGCTCAAAGGCTAATGTGCTGAAAAGAGGGGAAGAGCCTTTAAATGTCTTTGTAGCTGTTAATCCTAGTTCCCTGTGGGCCCCTGTCTCCTCCCTCCCCTTTTCTTCTTGATTTTGCATCAGAAAAGCTTTCACTTTTTTCCCTTAAAAACAGCTGCATGAGACTCAAACCCGAGTTTTTAAGGGTGTTGGAGACAAACAAAGACAGTCACTGCAGAAATGAAGTCTACTAGAGGCAATTGATTCTTTTGTTCATTTGGAGAAAACCAATCAGGTTTCTGAAAAAAGAGCAAAGCCAGCCAGCAGAATCCTGATTTAATGTCATCATTTGCAGATCTTCAGATCTTGTTTTGACTGGGTATCTACCATGTGTCAGATGGGACCATGCATTTTCTACTTTTGTGAAATGAAACTCTAACTTTTTTGGTTTCATTCAAAAAATGACAGGAAGCATTTTAACTCTTCGAGGTGTTTCTTGGATTTCGTGGTTTTTTTGTTGATTTTGGGGTTTTTTTCAGAGTGGGTTCATTTGTGTCATCCTGATGTCATGCACAGTCCTATGGGTTTCCACGGGATGATTCCTATGTTTGCATATAATTACGGCCTATAACTAATGTTACTATAATTGAACCTAACACAATGTCTGTTTGTTATGATAAATTGGGCCCTGGTGTGTGCTGTGAGCTTCTAAATGAGGCTTTCCTCATTACCCCTGCTCTGTGCATCAGTGGGATTAGGTACAAGTGGTACGTCTGGAACATGATGGGACAAGATGGGGAGGAACTAGGAGCAATTTACAGGGAATGTGTTTGTGGATCAAATTTTCTGGATGCTTGTATCGCTTTGAAAAGCTTGGTTTCATGTTGTCATGTGAAGAAACTGATATATTTAAGAGCTTGAGACATTAAAGCTTGAGCATCACTTGCAGTAGTCTTAATATTTGCATTGAATAATGAATATTTGTTAGACTGTAAATAACTAAAATTGTATCTGGATGTATTTACCTCTTTTCTCATACCCACATAGGCTCTATTAAGCCTTGAAGCGTTTGGTGCATTTTAGAAGTCATAGTGGAGGAAAGATAGAATCATAGAATTGCTTGGTTCGAAAAGACCTTTGAGATCATCAAGTCCAACCGTACCTGTTCACTACTAAACCATCTCCCTGAGCACTTCATCTACCAGTCTTTAAATACCTCCAGGGATGGTGTCTCAACCACCTCCGTGGGCAGCCTGTTCCAGTGGCTGAAACATAAACATAGGTTTATGCATTTTTCTAGGCAGTGCAATATTTAAAACGTGGTTTTACCAGTCTCAGTCTTTTACATACTTTATAAATTTAATCCAGAGTTGCTTGCGTTTTTTGAGTCTCATTGATTTCAATTTGAGCATGAGAGCTTAACACCCTTGAGAATAAGGCTCATTATTGCATGTAGTATCATCAGATATGAGTACATGTGGAGTACCCTCATAGGCCTGTCCATCTAGGCTTAGTCTCTCCGGTTGCTGGAGGCATTACGATGCTGCTTCATAAACCAGTGACCTCTGCTGTAAAAGCAACTAGTATTCCCCTCGCTCGCTCTGTCTTGGAAGACCACTCCACATGCTGGGGCCCTGATAATGATTGGAAGTGACTTCTGAGCAGAGAGTGACCAGCTAGGGCGGTAGCATCCTGTGAACCCAAACCCATGGGCACACAGAACAAGCCCACTGCTCATCCAAGTGGACTTCTGTGTCAGCCTGATTGTCTCTAGCAAGATGCTGTTGTCCAAACAGATATTATTCTTTTCAAGCAGTAGTTCATAGTGAAACAACTGGGTAGTCATTATTTGGCTTTCTCTGCATGTTGTGTCATCCTGTCCTCTGTCTTCCCACTTGATCCTTTTCTCCCTCCAAGCTAGTTCACAACTGTAACCACCACACTTGTACACAGCTTTTTTTTTCATCTGATTTTGCACACCCTATTACAGTGGTCGTAGCTAGTTGGACTTTTTTGTTAGTTCTCTTTCAATTGTTGCCAATTTTGGGAAAATCAAAATGAAATACTTGAATTCATTAATTCAGATCAAATGCAAATATTTTGGTTTGGCTTGGGTTGATTTTACACAAAATCTTACACACTGCCTTTCACCATCTTAGCCCCATATTTCTTCTGTGGGCACAGTCACAGGCACAGCCTGCCATGCTGCTGACCTGCCACAGTGCATCCCTAAGTGGCCAGTGCAACTGGAAGACAGGAGGGAAATGGGGCCTGAAGCAGTGTGGCTCCAGTGTAGCTTAATGGAACTCTGATTAACATTGAGCAAAGCGGAAACAAAACTTGCACACAGAAACTGCCGAAATTGCAGAAATTCTGACAGCTGATCAGCTCTAATACTTGTGTAAATATAGTCTTTGTATCACCTTGCACTTTAGCTAGAACAGTAGTCTAGATGCTGACCGCCCAATTTGGCTTTGAACCCACAGACACAAAATGTGAACGACATTCTTGTTGCTAGTTAGATAAAGTGTGAGAATGTGCTCTGGTGAGGAAGGAGAAAGTTGTATTTTATGCCCTAATAAAACTTAACAGGCTGAGGAAAGACAAATAACTTGTGACTCTTGCCCCAGTCCTCAGAGTACTGGAAACCAAAAATCAGCTGGAGCTCGCAGTGTGTCTCAGCGTGGAGGCAGGGCACAGAAGCAGACCATCTGATGCTTCTGCACTGTCTTCCTCTTGGTCTCAGAATTCTGTCATGAAATGCATCCAAGAATACCTCATGTTGAGGATCTCAGTGATGTCTGAGGAGACCTTTTTAAGTTTACTTCCTCAATGCAAATTTTCAAAAATTAGACACTTCACTAAAGAATCCTGGAAGATTGCCCTCAGTGACATGGTGTGAATGTTGAGAGTGTCCTGTGTAGGGATAGGAGTTGGACTCGATGATCCTTTTGAGTCCCTTCCAACTTGGGTGATTCTATGATTCTATAATTTACCAGTTTAAATCCACAGGGAGCCTAACAATTTTACAACTTTACAATTTTACATGCAGTTTCAAGGCAAGTAAAATAGAGGTGATAAAGCTGTCAAGAGAGATTTGATGGGATAAATTCTCAAATATAACATTTCCATGTAATTGATGGGCTTGGTTCTTACCTGGGACAAGTTTCCTTTGAGCTCTGTTAGCCATCCTACTGTTCCGTTGGACTCGGAGAACTTCAAGAAAAATAAAGAACAGTTTTAAGGTTGAATTTGTATGATTTAACAAGTGTCAATGTAAAGTGTAATTCTGTTTAAAACAAAAACAAAACAAAGACACACACACACAGGCCCCCCAGTGCAAAAAAACCCCTAAACCACTCCAAACTTGACATGTGATTAAAATGAAGGGAAAAAGACTGGCTAAGGGGAGACAGCAAAAAGCAAATAGTCTCCAGCAAGGCCACTCAGCACACTAATTTCTCATGGAGCCATGAAGTTTTTGGAGGAAAGGAGTATTGCACTGGTCTTTCCATTGCTTCTGAATTTCTGAAGTCAGTAGCCACTTCTCAAAATCACCTTTGCTAATCTTGATTGTCTGTCTTTGTCACAGAATGGCAAATAGTGCTCTTTCCTTACCTTATTAGGAGTGCTGCAACAAAAGCCTTAATTCATTCAGGTTTGTTGAGTTGCACAAAGAATAAAGAGATGAGTGTTCTGTAGGAACAGATGAAGAAAGGTTTGAGAAGTGTGGGAGCAAATGAATGTATGTCCCTTGTGAGAACAGAAGTGAAATGTGGCAGAAAAAGTTAGAACCAAGAGCAAATACTTCCTCACTAACTTTTGTTGATAAGCTACAAAGCATTGCTTAACCTGCTGTATTTTGTTTTTAAGCTAAGGGCGAACACTCACTATTCCAGCCTGTATCAGCCATAAACAAAACCCTTCATCATTGATCATGACCGGTAGTTACTGCCCTGCTTGTTGTTAGTCATACATCATGAAATGAAGCCAAGGCCAATTTAACTTCCTAACAAAACAGCTATTCACTGAGTGATTTATTGAAGCTATAAACATAAACTACCAGTTTATTATCGTAACAGGTCTTTAAAAGGACAGAATTTTTCAGCACAGCTGAACAACTGCAACAGTGTTTTGTGCCTATCCAGAGCAGGGTAATTATTAAATTCTGGCACTGAAGCCAATTCTTTTGTGAAAATTTTGAAAACCAGAATTTTTCAAAGATACACATAAATATTGCTGGGCTTGTTAGATAATATTGAGGTGTGTGTTTCAGTAAAATCATTCAAATTGAGTTAGTGCTATCTATGTACCATACAGAATACAGCAGACCAGTGTGCAGATAATCCTTACCCAAGATCCAGTATCAGAGGAATCTCAAGAATATTTATCTTTAAAAGTCTTTGAGGCACTCATAATGTTTAGTTTAGTGAATTTGCACAATTACTTGTTCTACTTGAGGCTTTCATACAATTCAGTAACACCAGTGGTTATCAAGTATGAATATTCAATAATATTAAGATCAAAATACTTGTAGAAATCTGGAAGTACATTTTTGGCATCATAGGTTCAGTACTGAATTAATTCATTTGGGAGGAGTTCAAGAGTTCTATGGCTAGGAAGAGGAGATAATCACTACATAATTTCACTCTATAGATTAACAGAGAACACTGGTCAGGCCTAGTGTCCTTTCTAGTCTTGCAACAATGACAACCATTCCAGTTTGCTAGCAGCAGAGGTTATCAGTGTCTGTTTTGGTTTTACAGGGTACACTGCATGTATTAAGTTCTGAAATGTGGCTCCCACTTCCCAAGTAAAGAGGAGAGCATTTTCACTGTGAGGTTTTGGGTCCTTTGCAGGTTCACTAACGTACCCTCACTTATAACATATAGGGTAAAGCAAATGCATTCTTTCTTTTTTTAGACCAGTGCTCACCAGGTGAATATTCTCTTGATGGCTTCAGACCCTGTCTGCCATGTCCCCTTGGAACATACCAGCCTGAAGCTGGGAGAGTATCCTGCTTTCCATGTGGAGGAGGTCTAACAACAAGACATAGCAGTGCATCCTTGTTTCAGGACTGTGAGACCAAAGGTAAGGTCAACATTTATTTGATGAACTGTATTGCTCTAAGGCAGGAGTAACTGCTACTGCTACAAGTGGAGCATTCAAAAAAAGATTCATTTTCCTTTCAAGGATGTCTTCTTCCAGTGGTCTCAGAGTTGTCTGGGCTGGCCTGGCTGCAAGGAAACTCAGTAAATCCTCAATTATTTTTATAACTGACTTTTATACAAGCCTTGAGAAGAGGTGAGATACATGGAGTCTGTGAAGTCATTGATCTGTGAAGAGTAATAAAGGAACAGCAAGGAGAAAAAATTCTCAAGGAAAAAAATCAAGAGCAGTATGCCTTATTGGCATTTTCAGTTTGAACACGCAGTGACATGAAATTGTGGAGGAGGGAATTGCAGTCATGAAGGATAAGAAAGCAAATAATTTCTTCATGTTCATAATGAGAAACTGGCTTGGATGCCATGCAATATAGCTAGAAAGCCAGCATTCCGTTTAACCCTGCAATACCTCAGGCAGCCCTTAATATTTGATCACAGTCAAGCTGAAATGTAGTCTGCTACCGTGGTATTCCTCCCAGGAGTGAGAATCAGGTGGAGATCATATTTAAAAATTAAGGAATCCTGTTAGCATCTTAGTTATCTAAAATGTAAAAAGCTGAAAAGTTAGCTATGAAGTTGTCTTTGAAAATGTTGGTAAAAATACCTGCCCATGGAGAGAGATGAAATGTTAATAGCTGTAATGGTTTACTCAATGTCTTAAAGCAGGGGTGTCAAACTCATTTTCGCCAGGGGGTCACATCAGCCTGCTCCTGCAGTGTAAGGCGCGTCACGCACTGCACACGTGACCAGCCCTGGCAGGAGTGTAGGGACAAGGAGCTCGGTGCTGCTGCTGGGTAGGAACAAGGTGCCAGGTCGGGTAAAGCAAGGTGGGGGGCTCGATTCAGCCCATGGGCCTTGTGCTTACCTCCCATCTCTTAAAGCGTGGGTATAAGAACACCACTTATATCAAAATAATCTGAAGAAAAGTGTTAATAGGAAATCTACTGCCGTAGAGTAGAAATAAGGGATAGAAACAAGGTCCCGATGCAAACATTTGGTGGTGGTTAGGGTTTGGAGATCTCTCTAAAGTCAGTGAAGCTGCGTTTACTATTGAGAATTGCAACATAATAGAAGAATTTTGCAGTATGGTTGAAAAATTAACATTACTGGTAATAATGCACTAGTTAATGGATTTCCTCAGTGAAAGATCACTGTTGTTTCATACTTAGCGCTTTAATTTGAAAAATTTAAAAAAATGTATTAAAAACCTTGGATCAAGATAAGAGGAACTGATTTCAGTTTTATTTAACATAAACAAAAACAAGTCTATAAATGAAGTTCACTTTTTAAGTTAGAGAGGAGATAAAAGGATTTTTTTCTATTAACTGGAATGAAAAGCTGAGGGATTTTCATGTGGAAGAGGCCACATGAGATATGGAATCACAGATGCAAGAACTATTTGGAACTTGCATCTGAAGCATTTGGATTGGGGGTGGAGCACCTTGGGAAGGACTCCAGACTGAGCTAGCTTACAAAGCTAAACAAGACTGGAATTATTTGGGAGTAAACAGAGCTTAAAAGGAATAGAAAAGAGGGACTGTGCAGTACAGAAAACTACATTTGAAAGGCAAGGTAGTAAATTATTTTGATGCTAAGCTGAAAGAGGTAAACTTTCCAAATGAGGTAAAAGGATTAGGAAAATATATTTTTTTTAACTCTCATAAGGAAAGAGGGCAAAGAAAAAGAAGCAAGGTAGTGATGGAGTTAAGAGCAAAGATAATATATGGTTGATGCTCTTGACTGCTTTTTGTTAGGTTTCAGTACAGATGACGATGGACATAGATGCAGATGCAGAACAGCTAAGCAAAATCAAATTAACAAAAGCATATTAGAGATGTACGCAAACGTGTTTGGGCTCCTGTATTCTCAGATTGCAATTAGAAGAGATTTTTCTTATCTGCTTGTAGGGAACTAGAAAAAAGTTGCAAATCTGTTAGAAACCATCTTCCCCCTATGTCTGTCTATCTCATGTCTAAAACTTCCTCAAAATCTGTTGTGTTTATAAAAGAGTTTGCATGTCAGAATGACATCTTTCTTTGGTGATGCAGGAGGTACTCTCAGCAAGTCCTGTGACAGTTATAGCTTATGAGTCTAGCTAACATGATGATCTGCATGATGTGATGAAATAAAGTAGCAGCAGGTCTGGTACAGGTGGCTGTACCCTGAGTCATGGCACAGTATGGGATCATGAGAGAAGGTGGCAATATTCCAGTTTAGTCACTAATATTGATGCAATGTGCCACTTGTAAAGGGCCGAAATCTTACCCCTCTGCTTGTGATGAGCTGATCACAGGTTTATACTAGGATGCAGCAGAAGTGCACATGGTGCTTGGCATAAGTTGGCAAGAAAGAAAGATTCAGTTAGTATTTTTGCATACAGTTCTTCTTCCAAGTCAAATGTCAGTGGCTACACCATCTGGTAATACACTTCTACTTGGTTTCCTGCTTACAAAATTATGGTGGTTATACTCAATGTCCCATATCTTTTATTGCTGCTTCCACACAGAACTGCTCTATAGTGTTGTGTTTGGGATTTTTGCACTTACATAAAGTGATTAACTAAGGTTCAATTACCTCTGCTTTATTGCCCTCATAGTTTTTTAATATGGCATTTTGGTTATTGAAATTATTCTATAGGAATGCATAAGATCACATTCTAATGTGCTACTGCCACTTCTAAACTCATGCTGCATATTTAATTACTCTCCAGTTCAGTGTTCACCTGGCCATTTTTATAATACCACAACGCATCGGTGCATTCGCTGCACAGTTGGGACATACCAGCCTGAGTTTGGACAAAATTACTGCATTTCATGCCCTGGAAACACCACTACTGATTTTGATGGGTCAACAAATATAACGCAGTGCAAAAGTAAGTACAGAAAGGTGGTTTTGATGATCTCTTAAAATAAAAAGACTGGGCCATTAATATTCAGAGTGGCCTAAAGGGCAAAATTTAGCATTGCTCCAGGGAGCTTGGAGAGAAGGCACTGGTGTTGCTCCTCCTTTGCTGCCTGCCTGTATCTCATCCCACCTGGCTTACTGAGGTCCATGAGAGACCATTTCTGCAGATTGGTTCCATCATTCTTGTTGAGTGATGATTGTGTCTTGTAAGTTGGTGCTGGGTCTATCTGAGTCTTGCTATTCAATCTTTTCTCCTATGATATAGCAGACAGAACGTGTTCTCAGCACTCTGATTTCTTTCTCTTCTATTAAAAGGCATGTAAGTTAGCTCACAAAACTTAATAGCTGTAGTAACCATTTCTTCTTATTAATAACCTTCAAAAGAGGCAATTACGAGGAGAACCACTGTTCTAGATTGTGGTAGCTGTAGTGTGGAAAGTTGAGGGTAAATTAAAGAGGGAGGATAGAGGGCAAAGAGGCAGCTCCTCAGAAGAATGTCTGGAAACACTTCTGCACACAGATGGATATACACATCACGTACATAGAAATATATTCCTGGGAAATGTTTGTCTCAAAGAATCTGTTTCCTAAGTATGTCACACCTGCATATCACTGTTCCAGTGCTGTAGTGCCCATACTGTTGTGGCCACACAGAGTCATGGAGCACAGACAAAGTATCCTGCACTGGCATTCACCCTCTCTTACTGCCAGGAATGTGGATCTGTGCAGAGAAAGGGCCTGCTATATTCCCTCTTTTGTGCTGCTACAGGCAAGGTGCCTGAGCAAAACACCTCAGACTCCAGTTAGACTTCTACTGATACTTCTACAAAAACATTCTGTCTGGTACAAGCAAGTGGACCATCTTCCTTTACCATTTCTGTATTCTGTTACAGCTGCATTGCCACTTGCCTGTGACATGGTCGATAGCACCCCCAGTGTTAACTGTATTAATACTACTCTGTATTTTTGTATCTCAACATTGATTAAAACACAAAGGCAGAAACAGGCAGCAGTATGAAGGGAAGCTGGCAGAGAACTGTGCCTGCATTAGATGCAAACAGAAAAGTTTGTGTGTCTGTCACCCGTGTACTGTTCCTTACGGGGACTGTAGCGAGAGCTGTAGCTTGATCTCACTTTGCCTCATCTTGCATATTGTATTGCTTTTCAGACAGGCAGTGTGGGGGTGAACTGGGAGATTACACTGGATATATTGAATCACCAAACTATCCTGGGGACTATCCTGCAAACACTGAGTGCACCTGGAATATTAACCCACCGCCAAAGCGCCGTATTCTGATTGTGGTTCCAGAAATATTTCTACCAATAGAAGACGAGTGTGGCGACTACCTGGTGATGCGAAAAAGCTGTAAGTCTGAGATCTCTGCTGAGACAAGAGGCATCTGTCTTAGAGAAACACAGGTTTCTCATGTGCATTGTTGTTTATATACATTAAATGTAGCCTGGCTGGCCTTATATGACAAATTAAGAAGTCCTATTTAGTAATGCTGCTCTACAGGTTCAGGTGAAACAAAGGTGCAAGGCCACGGTGCATCAGTGAACTCTGAGAGAAACATTGTTAAGAAGAGGTAGATGCTTCAAGGTAGCTAGTCATGAGTTATGATAAGCAATTCTAGTCTGGGTTAGGAAAGAGTAGTTAATTTTCAATAAACAGCTTCAGTTTCTAGCATAGTCACATCCTTCCAGCAGCTGACTGCGTCTTAGGCAAAGAGAAAATATTCCTTGACCAAGAAGTCATTCACTGATGGCCTGTCATCCACTGATGGCCTGCACATTCTGATAAGTTTTATTAATGGCAGCAAGTATTTCTTGTCATGGTAGTGTAAGTTATTTTCTAATTGTTTGTTACTACGAAGCATTGTCAGGTAACTGCCTATTGTGTGTTTTCTTCGAAAGCTTCTTCCAACTCAGTGACCACGTATGAAACCTGTCAAACCTACGAACGCCCTATAGCTTTCACTTCTAGGTCTAAGAAGTTGTGGATTCAGTTCAAGTCGAACGAAGGGAACAGTGCCAAAGGATTCCAAGTTCCTTATGTAACGTACGATGGTAAGCGGATGTGAGCAGCTGAGCCTATGTGGACTAGTGCAGCTGCAGCAGTGCAGAACTCCTTGTGGGCTACTTGACCCTTAGCAGGGTGACGCAGCGCTCTCAGCAGTGTTGCTATGAGACTACTTCCAGTAGCTGTTCTCATTTAAAGCTAGTTTAAGGAATTCTGCATTGCACTGCAGTCCTAAGTGCCACTGCATTTCCAGTTTTCCACAGACCTAAACAAAGAACTGAGATTCTGGGGTCTGACCTGCAAAATGCAGAGCTCGGAACCAGGGTATGGGTTTTATGCATTTTTGTGCCTTTCCAGTTCTGGATTGCTTCAGATGGCAGTGGAGTGTCCCCAGTGCATCTGATTTATTGTACTGCGGCTGCCACCTATAATCTAGTGCCAGATGGCAAAATATCTATATTGAAAAGAAGCTTGTGAGGCAAAAGTTTCATCCTATCCTTGTGAGAGTCACCAGGAGTGAAACTGGAGCTGAAGCTTTGCACTTCAGCATAAGTGATGTGAAAACGATATGGTACATTTCTGTTCACACTGGATCAATTGTGAAGGAGTCATCCTCACTGTGGCCTGCAGAGTTTCCTCAACAGTAGATAATTATTTTTTCAGGGAAAACCTCTCCTTTTGAGGCAGTTCAAGTTTCGATTGACTGGGGGTGCCTTTTCAGAAAATTTCCTCTCATCTGTTTTTTTTTTTTCTTATTGTAGAAAGAAGTCAATAACAGGTTGTGGGTATTTATAAATTAATTTCTGCAGTGCAATTGGTTTTAAGTGAGCTACTTTGTTACAGTATGCACTACAGTCCTAGGTGCATTATAATTTCTTCTGATTTTGACAGATTGATGCTGAGCAGCTCAGCAGAATACACTGTTTTCATAATAAGCAGGTTTTTAGCTTCTTATAAAAAAGCATTTGTAATATTCTCTGACTGCCAATATGAGGGCCACTGGTTCTTTTGGGGGTAGGGCTTTCATGTGTAAGCAAGGGGAGGTATTGAGTATGTAAGTGAAGTGAACCTGCAAATTACTCTCTTGTGCTTTCCCCATAGAGGATTACCAAGAACTAATAGAAGACATTGTTCGGGATGGTAGACTTTATGCATCTGAAAATCATCAAGAAATACTTAAGGTATATTCCTTCCACTAAACATGTTGGGTTTAATTGAAAATGACACTACTTTGTGCCAGTGAGGTTACATCCTGCTCTGCATTAAATCTGTTCTTTGATGTACTACACATACGCCACTTCAGGGAAATGGGGTGAATGAACATATCCTGATTGTGCAGAGCAATGGATATGAGACCCTTTGCCCACAAATCAGATTAAAAGTGGGTCAGACCTGCTAGGGAAATCTGTGGTGAAGATAGTCCCTTGAACCTCACGTAGGCTGTGCTGGAAGCAATCAGTGGAGTAAACTGAGGGACACAGGATCTGATTTCTTGGAGAAACATTTGGTGCTGCTGCTTGTAGCCTGTAGATCAGCAAGGGCTTTTCCTCCCTGGGTGAAAAAAAATCTTTGTGGATTTCAGTTCTCTGACCTTGATTAAAGGACAGTTGCATGAGCAAGTTGAGTGGATGTCATCCCAAGTAAACCTGTCTTTTGCTGGATATCAGATCAAGTGTTTGGTTTGTGGTGTGTGTTTTTTTGTTTGGGTTGGGTTGTGGGGTTTTTTGTTTGTTTTTTCCTGTTCTTGGAAGTCTGAGGAGGGGAGAAATCCTGGTGCTGCTAATGATGAAACTCTAGCAACTTCCCTGGGGCCTGAATGTCAGCCTTACTCTACTAATTTCTGGGCCCCTGAAACATTAGTACTTGGAAAGTAAAATGCCCATAATATTTTATGAGTTAATCAGTCATTAAGCTTTGGTAATATTGACTCTAACTCCTATGTGGAATTACTGTAAAATCTGCTTTCCTTTTTCTAGGACAAGAAACTGATAAAAGCATTGTTTGATGTGTTGGCACATCCACAGAACTATTTCAAGTACACAGCCCAGGAGTCAAGAGAAATGTTCCCAAGATCCTTCATTCGGCTGCTGCGTTCTAAAGTTTCCAGATTTTTGAGGCCTTACAAATAGTTGGCACTGTACTTAAAAACTTAACCAGCCCTGGGCGTGCACAGAGGGGTTGTGGTAGGTGGGACCGCTTTCTGTGTTTTACACACTGGCAGAGAAACTCCAGGGAAGCTTGCCAGCTCCATTCTTGACAAAGTTTGGCTTTCTCAGCTAATATAAATATTTTGGTGAACAGAATTTTGATTCCTTTCCAGATAATACCTTTCGGGGAACACGGATACTCCATAGGTCTCTGAAATAGAGGCTGCCCATAATTTCTTAACTGAATGGTGCCAAGCAGAAGTTTGTAGAGCTCTGCCCTGTTGCTTCATTAGTAACTCTAAAAGCTAATGAGGCAAGACAGGCTAAGTAGTGTGGTTTGAGATGAACTCTGGGCTACCATTTTGCCTCAACAAAGCTGGGTTCATGTTTGGTCTCGCTGAAAGTGAGAACAAGATTGATATCTCCCTTTTGCTACGCAGGAAATTCAGAGCTAATATTGCAACAGCATAAACCAGTGAGTCCAAGAATTGCACGAGGTGTAATTTTTCTCTGAAATATATGTTGTATGAGGCATATGGAGGAATAAGCAAAGGGCTGAGTATTAACTTGAATTCTCTGGATCTGAATCACACTGTGTTCATGCTAATGACCTTTCGGTTTAAATGGAGTGATAGCAGAATAAAACCAGGGCACCACAGTAATGGAAAACAGACCCTGAGCCGTGGGACACTTCCATTTTGAGTTGGCTGCAAATGTAACAACAGAACAGGTTATTTGCTAAATCCCAGAGCTCTTCTCGTGAATAGGCCTGGGACAGCATGAGGCTTCCAAGTGGTATAAAATTCTATCCTCCAAGCACCTGCACTTGAACACACAAGCCCCATATTAAATGCAGGCTTTGCTTAGATTATTCTGTTGTACATCACTGTTTAAACCTGTATAAAGTTCTTATATGAGCCTCAATCCTTATATTTCTTATCTTGTCTGAGCACCTTGCAACAGCATCATTGAACAGAGAAATGTTCCCTGTTTTGCTGGAGAGAAGTGGATGGACAAAGATATTTCTCAAACAGACTGTGGCTGCAAAAGTTGCCTATGGCAAAATACTGTTCAAGATTTCCAAAGTCTGTTTCCTTTTACTCAGGTTGTGTTTCTTTTGTGAGAGAAGACTATTCTGAATGGGCCTGTGAGGAGAACTTTGTTGATCAAAATGTCATCTCAGGGCTTTTCTGTCCACACTTATTATCACTCTCCTCTGGCCATGCAAACCATTTCCTCAGTGTCATGTGCCTTCTGGGCCTTCTGTCTTGAAGGGAGATGGCTGCAGTCCTGCTCATTGGAGTCCTGCTCGCTTACGACCTCAATCTTTCAGTCACTGCAGTGCCGAGTGGTGCAGCACGCGCCAGATTTCCTCTGTGTGCCCCCTTAGGAGAGGTACTGAAACTTTGCAGTGTGACCAGGACAAATGCTCCTTTTCCTAGGGTGTGGAGTCAGATCTCCTTGGGTTCATTGCATTGGTATGTGGTATTTAACTGTTGTATGTGAATAATACTATGTTCACAGTGAGACAGATGGAACTGTCATCGAGAGCCAGGACCTGAATCTCTTCCTTACACTGTTAAGAGCAAATAAATACTACCAAATGCAGCCTTGCTGAACTGTTGTGCTGTGGCAGCCCTGTTCTGTGGGATGTGAGGCAGTGCAGCCTGCGTGCATTAAGGGCAAGTCTTGGTCATGGTGTGATGCCAAGGCAGTGGCCTTAGGCCACAGCCAGGAAGCAGAACCTCTCAGGATGGGGTGATGTGATGCTGTGTTCCTCTTGCTACTGCCCTCAAAGGGTTGTCCTAGCTGGCTGCACTGAGGCTCCTGGTCCATATCAAGAGCTGCTTGTGGGTTTCTGTGGCAGGGTGAGCGCCCATTCCAGGAACAGGGCTGCCAGGCTTGCAGCAAAGGGGAACAAACAGAACTGGAGGGAGGATGGAGGCAGAGGTAAATTAGCAGAACAGAGGGGATTCCTGACTGGAGTGCTTCATCCTGAGCATGGTCCCTGCTGCGTTTGTGGGGAGGGAGGACAGGAGTTATCTAAAAGAAGGTATGAGGCCATGTGATTGATGAGAGGAGTGGCTAAGGGATGCCAAAACAGCAGGAAGGGTGGTAAGAAAGGCTTGCTACATCTGTGGTGAAGTGTACTGTTGTGGTGAGACGCCAGAAAGGTATTTCAAGCTAGTTTCTACACAGCCCCTACATCTTTATGTTTGTGGCTTCCCATGCCAGGTGCAGTGTCAGTGAGTTGCAATACAACCCACCAACCATTTTATGTGGAAACGGAGCACTCTGAAATGGGTGAGATGTTGCAGTTCTGCTCTGAGTGCATGGGTGAGTTAGAGGCCTGCTGGTGGGGCACTGGGAGGAAGAGGACCATGGTGTGCCAGTGTCTAGGCCAAGCCCAGCAAAGTGCCCTTGCTGTGGTCTGTGTGCTTTCTGCCAAGGGAAGCAAGCCAGTTCTTGCTGTATTCCCTCCCGAGAAGGCTATAGATCTGAACATTTCTGTTTCGTATTGCTAAGTGACACACAAATCAGAGTGACTGGTTTCAACAAGAGTTCAAGAAAGCAAAGGCTGTGGAACATCCAAATAGTTTAAATTGTTGAGATTGGGCTTTCTTGCTCTCTGCATGAGTTACTGACTTGAGCTCTGGGTTTGTTGCACTGCACCTCATCTTGCAGGCACACTGTTCTTGCTCTGCATGGCTGTTCTGGGACCAGCAACTCGCCTTCCATCTGTGCAGTGGATCTCAACTTTGATTCTCTATTGCCCCCGTGTGCACAGACTATTTTCATTGTTGTCTGTGGAAGAAGTGTACAAGTGTGGTGTCTGGTCCGAAGCTGAGGAGAAAAACCTGCCCTTTCTTGAAGAAGAATCCTTTTTCTCCACAGCCCTGTTTTTGTCTTCTACATAGAAAGTAAATGAATCAGAAACATTTCCATTGTGAATCACAATTTCCCCTTATGTTATTGATCCTGTGTGTGCTGTAGAAAGCAAAGAGGGAATTTCTGCCATCTTAAATATTGGGAGAAGTGATAGCCACTGCAGAAAGTTGTAACATTTGGCATTGTATCTGCATAGTGATGGTAGTGGCTCTGTAGAAATTTTAATTTCTACTTCCTGTGTGGTTGTAGAGTGATGTTATTTTTTTGGCAAAAAATGATTCAAAAAAAGTTTAACCTTATAAAACAGGATTTAACTTTTGAAATAATAAATAGCATTAACTGGATGACTTAATGTCACCTACATGAGATAAGCATAAGGATCTTTTTCATGGTTGTAAATTAATGTAAAATGTTTCAGACTGTTACTCTTAATAAGAGAAATAAACCAGTGAACTTTTAGTTGCATGAAAACCTTGGCTAATATTTTTAGTTGTCTTTGTGCAACATAATAGTTTTGTAGCAAAATTAATGGTTGTGTAGCAACTTATCGCACATCAGATACACTTTACTCTGGGAATATCTGCTTACCATTGCATTCTGTTTCATGTAGGATATTATTAGCTTGCATTTATACCCATGAAAATACAATTCTTTACATATTTAGTGGTGCACATGTTTCTGGCTGCTGGTATAATACCAGAATTATCCTGGTATTAATTCTAATAATTATGCTAGAAGTGTCTCTTATATGATGAGCTGGAGTCAATTGGACTGTTGTAACCAGCTCTATGAAGACAGAATAAACTACTTGGTATTCTCCAAAGCATTTTATTACTTTGTAGATTAATCTGTTTTTTTTTTTTTCCTAGAAAAATAAGTTATCAAAAGCCCAAACTCCCTTGTTTAAACTTAAAAGTAATAAAAAGCCCCAAACCAAAACAAGCTGAAAACCTCTGTTAAGACACAAGTTCTCAGAATATTTTTTAGGTTACACTGCAGTTTCATCAGACCTTTTCATTAAATCCACTGACTTAACTTCTTAGAATTTAAAAATAGAATTAGGTCATAGAAATTTATAACTGAATTGATCTATAATAATTTTTAATACTGTTTTCATGTATTTTTATGTGATATTATGTTGAGATTATTAGTTGTAGGCAATCTGTCAAAATTTTATAAAAATAATCAAAATATCTCCTTAATTTATTCAATTGCTTGTTTGACCCTTAGCTTTCTTTGCTCAGATTAACAAGGCCTGATTTGTTCATCCAAGTTTATTTGGTGCAGTTTTGGAAAATATAACTGTAATTCAGCTGTTAGCTGTAGAAAGCTGACATTGGTTTGTGTGGAAATGTCAGCAAAGTAAATGACATACAGGAATATAGAGGTCTTGTAAAAGTATGGTGACACCAGGCTAATCACAGCAGAAAACTGTCTTATTCAAATATTTTTCCTGATAAGGTAAATGCTGCCACGTGATAGATTGTAGTGATGGACACCTTGAGCCCTCAGATATCCTCCAGGATGAGCAATGTCAATATCAAATATCTTGGGAACTCCCAGAACAGTGGGAGGTGCAATTCTGACTGGGACTTTTTGGTGTTTACATAACAGAAATAAGTAACAGCAGAATATAGAGAACAAGACTTGAAGTTTATTTAATTCCATGGAATCAGTCTGATGCAGGTAAGCAGGAAGGAATGGTATTACAATAATCCTTAGGAACAGCGTGCAAGGATAGTGGCCTGCAAATATTTCTGAATTAAATAGAAAAAGCATTTGCATTTAAGTTTATCATGCATATAGATGACATCCTGTCAATGCAATAGATGCTTAATGTAAAACCTGTCACAACTGAAATGTACATATACTTCCTTTCTTCCTTTTAATTGTGTTTGTGCAAGGATGCTGCTGGAGGAGGCAAACAAGTACTTCTCAAAGAACTTGAGCCAAATTCAGGACTGGTACAAGTAGGTTTTTTTCTAAGCTTCCCTAGAACCAACCTGTCCTACAACACATCTCAATGCTGCCCATTTGGTTTGAACAATTCTTTTGCTCATAGGCAGATTTCCACTCTCTGTTGTGGAGCTCTGCTTTCCACAAGATATATTCTGCTGTAACACCCGTGAGCAGTGATGCAAATATAGCACCTGCAGGGAAAGCAGAAGGAGTTAGAGTATTCAAGGCAGAGGTTCCACTCTCAGAAGGCAAGACCACCTAGTGTCCCTCCAAGTCATTGCAAATTATGTATGACTTTCTACAAGTTGCTTTTTTCAACCACCTTATTAAACCACTTTTAAGTGTTAAAAAGAGTCAAAAAATATCTTCCTCTATTTAAATGGGTAGATAGTGCAGCTGTTGCTCTGATTAAACAAATTCTGAAAAGTAATAAAGTTTTCTTTTAAGTTTATGAAGTAAAGCCTGTTTCCTACACAATGAAAAAAGGTCAGAAAAAGATGACCTTGAAATCTTTTTCCTATTGAACGTGCCTATAATTATAGAATTCCTTACGGAAGCTCTCTTGCACTGGATAGTTGCTAATCTTGATCTGAAGCAACAGAAGTCTGCTTTTTTTCATTGGGAAGGATGTTCAATAGAAACTGTGGACTTACAGTCCTGGATATTGATCATGTGCCATGAAATTTTCCATTTATGATGATTTTAGGGACTGGAAAATAGTGGGTTAATAGTTTAAGAAGAGGAGAAGTTGTACTGGAAGCTGGAATATTTTGAAGTGGTCTCTTGATAATTTGTTGTTTAGTAAGTGTTTCATGTTATACCAAGAACACTACAAACATTGATGTAAACTTACATACAGAGCAAGTTTATGCTTCCCTAGGTTTAGAGAAAGCTTCATCTTCTCTGCCTGAATCTAATATAGCAGTGGTAGCCTGAATGTGTGTTTTGTACATTCTTTCCCACTTGCTGTTCTAAAGAGGAACAAAATACTAAGCATGGACAGCAGTCTTGATGTGAGTTGAAAGCAGAACATTTGGAAATAAGTTCAGGAGATGCAGATGTGTAGAGGTATGTTAAATATACACATATATAGACACACATACACACATACATATATTGCGTATGTATTTGACAATAAGATAGCCATGTGTGCAATGGCTCTCATGAAAGGAGAATGCAGTAAATATAGTTGTTGAGCAGAAAACAAAACAGTGAAAGTTAAAAAAAATAGCAGAAAACTGGCCTAGGATGTAAACTTGGGAGGAGTGGGATGCTGGGCAAGTGGGCACAGCAGGGTCTATGTGTGGGTGCTTGGTTGGGCACAGTGCTTGCTGGAGGCACTGCCTCTGGGTCCTTTGCTGCCTGTCCAGGCCTTCCTTCTCCCTTTTTTGGGACAGCCACCTGCAGTGCAGTCACGAGGGGCTTTGCTTCCCACAGCCCTCTCTGCCTCTGATGCCTTGGCGTGAGCTGGGGGACCCTGTGTGAGCACGGGCAGGGCTGTGCTTGGTGCAGGGTGCCCATGCCAGCCCAGGCACAGACAAGTGTGTGCCTGGGAAAAGATGAGAAAGATAAGTCTGCAAAGGTGAGAGCTCTAGAGATGTGTAAGAGGGTGGACAGGGAGCAAGTAGCACAGGGCTAGGACAATATGGGGCGCTTGATGCTGGCCAGAGTTACAGCTGAGGAGCCTGCTGGCACATCCTTGGTTTGCTTGGGGGCTGCTGTAGGACCTGCAAGGCTGGTTATGTGTAGTTTGCAGTTTCCTTTGTTCATCTGCATGCCTCCGAAACAGCAGGAAAGAGTTGGGTATAAGCAAAAGAGCAAATGAGGCTTCAAACACACCTTGCGTTTGCATTCGCAAGTACCAAAAGTCTTTTAGTTGTGCACTATTTGCTGTCAGTGTGGTGCAGCAGAGAGCCACAGCGTTTGCTCTGGATTTAGACCTGGTGGTTAGGAATTGCTTGTCACTGAGTTAGCACTAGCAAGTGTCTCACACCCTGTTTGTGACCAGGCTCTGTACCTACGCATGTCCTGTCACCAGTCAGAAGAACTGTTGCAAAATGCCACTCAGCTGGCTCCTGGAGGTGCTGCCTCAAGTAAAACCCAGCCAGGGACAGCAGCTCATGGTAGATGACTGTGATTTTTCTGGGGTTTAATGTGGAAATCAAGAAAGCGCTCCAGAAAACTGGGAATTCAGCATCTCTGTGTCCCACAGACAAGCTTGCCTGTGACACAACCCTGCTCACGAATTTGGGTGCCCCCCATTTTGCTGTTACTGATGTAGTGCTGGTGTGAGGGACTGTGTGGAAAAGCTGAGAAGTACCAGTTATTAAAAACAAGACTGGCAGAAAAGTGCTCAGGGGGCCTGTCTGGCTTGTATAGCATAACTATTGCGCCCCAGCTCCTGTAGGTGCTAATTCTCTCAGCAAACTTACAAAAATAAAACTCTGAAAAGGCTCATCCATGCTGAGAACAGCAACTTCATTCAGTGGAAGAAGGAAGCTTAGCTCTAGGAACTGAATGCTCAACACTGCAGGCATTGCTGTCTTCCTCAACTAGTCCAGAAAGGTCCCTCAGCCAGTCCCCGTGGCACAAGATGGAAACAGCAGTGCTGAAATAAGCACATTACAAATATTTGCCCCGGCATTGTATAGGACACATCCAACTTGGCCATTTGCTCTTGGAGTGGGTAACACTGTCCCAGTGTCTCTCTGTCCCAGCGGAAGGTGTTTCCGTATGGATTAATGAGGAAGTAAAATCTGATGTAGAAGATGGTGTGGCTTAGGAATGCTGTGGGCATATGCTCTGGCTCACCTTCACATGAGATGCTAGAGCCTTGTCCCTTCCTCAGACACCTCTCAGGGTCCATTCTTGCCTAGTGTATTGGGAAGGGGCTCAAACAAGGAGATTTTTGAGGATTTGGAGAGCTATGATAATGAAGCATAGTTTGTGTGATAATGAGGCATAGTTTGTGTCTGCCCACTGCTGTTTCTGGGGATGTTGGCAGACCTCAGCTCCCTGTGTTTCTGCCCTGCTGGTACTCTCTGCCACATGGGGCTCAGAGCTGTGCCAAGGGAGCAGGGTACCATCCACAGGGCTTCCCACGAGAGGGCAGTATCTCGCTCTAAGAAAATAAAAAAGCTGTTCAAACCCTGCTGACAAACAGGGATAGGTTTTGAGCTGGGTCTTTTGTAGCAGGAGGCCTAAACCAAACAGTCTGCTGCAAGCTGAGGCTTGGTTAACACAACAGCTCATGGTGTGTTTCTGTCTTCCTGCAGACGTGTGACTGTACTGAGGAAAAGCATCTTGCTGTATTGGGCTGGCCTCAGCAACTATGGTGGAATCCGGAAGAGTATTTCCCCATTCACTGGTGACTCTCTGCAGGACACGTGCCAAGGAGTGAAATATTCTTCTGAGTAGTAACAGGAGCTCCAGGCAGCTTTTCTGAGGGCATTGGCACTGTTAGCCAAACTACACAATTCAGATATTCTTTGTTCAGTTAAGAGAACAGTTTTGTCCCAAACACTGCCTCTGATCAATCTTTTTGAAGAAGAGAGAGTGATTTTGTAAATAACCTTGTATTTTGCCTTATTCTGTTTTTACAAAATGCAAATACGAGGCCTAGAAAGACCCATGCTGCTGGGCCAGACATTGCTACCTTTTGAGATTGCAGTGGGAGGAGAGGCTCTTCTGAAGTGAATTCTGACCATCAGTCAAGGCCATTTCCCCCTTCTTTTCCAAATTGCTAGCAAGGAATAGTGCAGGTTGCAAGTTGTTGGTTTCCAGGCAGAATAAGCCTCAAAGGAAGCTGAAGAAAATGGGCTGTGAATGTGTAACTTTAGTTGCTGTTCTTTACTTCTGAGAACAGTGAGTGATTCTGGCACTCTGCCTGACCCCATCTCTCTTGTGACTCAGTTTTTAAAGAATTCAATAATGGACTTTGAATGTTTGACTTTGTAAATAAAATTGTCTGGATAATGAGTGACTGCTTTCCTCCATCATTCTGAGGGAGGTTGCTCAGCTTGATCACAGTTTTGAGTCCTATTGGTGGTTGGACAGATGATCTTGTGGTAAATTATAGCCAAGGTAGGGCAGAAGCACAGGTAATCAATAGCACCATGTGTCTCACCATTCATACCCGCAGCGCACATGCTCCTGTTCTCCTGGGGCAGTTGGCTGGCTTAGTTTTCAGACATAGTGTGAGCTAAAGTATCTTTCAGTTGACCAGACTTGCAGGGGGAGATATTTAACTAGGCTACAACACGGCAAACACAACCTCTGTGTTAGGAGGGTTACATTGAGGTACTGTTGACGATTCTGTGCGTTAGCAAATATTAGCATGGAGTATCCAGTAACATGTCTCACTAAATCTTACCTGTTATGAGTTGCTGCAGTTTTGCATGTGCTGTGTGGAGGGGGATACAATGGTAGCTCACTTACACTCGCAGCACTTGAGAGCGTTAGAGTCTTGGCTTCATAAAATAAACATAAGGGCTCCACAGAGGTGAGAGATCCTGTGTTTAACTAACACTGTGGTGACCTCCTCTCTAATGTTGATGTAAATCGTATTTTTATCTTAAATGGATACTGTGAAATATCTTAGGTTCAGATTTTGATTTATCTTAAAGTTCCACACCAAAGATATTTAGATATATTCAATGAACATAGAATTTGAATGCTTTGAGTTCCAAAACTGATATATTTTTATATATATATCTAAACTTTAAGCTTTCATATCCTGAGCTCATTGAATATTGGTCTTTTGGGAAACCAGAGCAATTCCAGACTTGATAAAGAAACTATACAAAACAATCTGCCCCTTCTTCCTCTCCTCTGAATGAAGGATGCGAAGTTGTCGTAGAGCTGAGCTCCGTACAAAGGCAGAAATATTTGTCAAATGAAATCCCTTTATGAGTACTCCTTTAACTGGTAGAGGCAGAAGAGGTTCACAGCCAGTCTTTTAAAAAGTATAATAAGAATGTTGTTCCTTGGTGAATCCCACATGGGCAAGAGTAGAAGTAAGCACCCGTTCTCAAGGCTTTTGCAGAAGCTCTGGGAAATTCCAATTCTGTTCAACTTGCTTACTTCTTGCCACTGGAGTTACTCTGTCACTTTTGTCATCGTCAGCTGGTAAACTGGGTATTCCATACAGGAATCTTTCAAAAGTCAATGCTGTTTCAGAGATGACTTGAATTAGTCCTGTTCCAGAAAGAAAAAAATCTTTTCTTTTTTTGCTTGGTTTTAAGTTATGTTCTGAGATTTTGTGTTCTCTGGAGGTAAATACCCCCAGGTGCTGCAATTCAGGAATCATGTCACTCAAAAGCATCTGGAATGAAGACACGGGGTTATGGGGAAGATAACCCTGGACATAACCACCTTGGCTAATAGGGAGCAAGGCACTTTAGATCCCAGTGGCAATTGAATGTCATGTGGTCTTCTCCTGACCCCTTCTGGGCACCTGCCCATGGTGCCAGTTATTTCTGGGAATTATTTATTAGTTTGAAAAGAAATTATGAGGAACAAAATGACAACCTATTGTTCCATGTTTGCAGCAATCGATGGGTAAATATTTAAAACTTATTGCTGCCAAGTTAAGATCAGGTTAGTAAACTACTTCTAGGGCTGTAGCTAGGCATGGATGTCATTCTGGGCATCATGTATCCCCACTGCATCTCTGTTAATGTTCAAGGTGTTGACTCAAGGAAAACTTCGTCCAGCTGCCTTGTGATTAATCAGTCACGTGGACCTAAAAGTAAACACAGATCTCGAAAGTTTCCCAGGGTAATGTATACATTAGGCACTGAAAAAGTTTCGCTTCAGTACAAGTGCTCTAACAAATATCCCATACAATTTTGTGTGCATACTGATATTTTGTGTGTTAATGAGTGACTTTTCGCCATGTTGCAAAGGAGTTTTGCCCAGAGACCTTCTGTTTGCAGTCCCCATTCAGCACAGCATTTAAACAGGTATTTAAATGCGTTGGTGGTAGAAATGAATTGTTGTATTGGAGTATTTAGACCAAGAATGGACTCCTTGTTGTCCAATAAACACTGAAAGATTGCTGCTGGCTGCTAGCATAACTGGGGCTTTGTAAGGGGTGCTGTGCAGAGCTTTTGTTCTTTAGGCTGAAGAAAGTGAGAGAATTGCTGATGACACGAGGAAATTGAAAACAATGGCATATCTCTGTTGGAGCAAATTCAGTGCAGTTCTTGCTCTTGCAATGGCTGTTTATCGCTGACTTAGACACTCTGCATTTTAGGTGTCAGTAGTCCAACGGGTAACGACAGTGAACACATCTCGCAGCTCCCTTGATATGGGGAGTTGATAACTCCTTCGTTAGGCATGGCTGTGAATTATTTCAAGAAGTCAACAGAAGCAAACTCAGAAAAATCAGGCAGCAGCCTTGCAGGGAGGTTGCTGTTCAGCCCAGCAAGCCCCTTAGGTACCATGTGAAGCTCAGGTTTTTTACAGTTTGTTGGCAAGATATATACTTTGTCCAGATCCTCTGAGCTGGGTCTGTGAAAGGACTCTGAAGATTACACATCCTTCATTGACTCTTAAGATGAGCCAGGGCATCCCAATCACATGGCTTGATTGTAAATGTGATGTTTTCCATTGCAGAACCCAGCTGTGAGCCTTTGTCTCCTTGGTCTCCCTGCCCTCTCCTACCCCTCAGACCCAACATCTCATCTCCCCTTACGGGAGCAGCAGGCTGCCTGTTAATTTCTTAGCAGATCCTGCTGAGACCCGATGTGAAGAAGAGCAGCGCCCCCTTCCTCTTGCCTTTCAGAGCTCAGCAATCTTGAGCAGCAGCGTTCCAGCGGGACTGGCTCTACTGCTCCTTGGTCTCTCGGTGTCAGGCTGCTGGAAAGTTAGGAAAGGAGATGGAAAATTGTGTTTGTGTAATGTGAAATGACTTGTGCTGTTTTAGCCTTAACAACATCCCTCCTATATCTTTAATGACCTGAATGTAAAATTTATGGCTTGGAATGCCCCAGCAGCAGAGGAGACCGTCAGTACACAAGCTCCCTTTTGCAGGACAGGAGGGGAAGTGAAATCCCCTGAGGTTTGGGACGTCTGAATGATGTAGTTATGGTTGGCGCTTTGAATATATGTGTAGCTTACATCAAAATAAATATTTGGAGTTCAACTCTGGCATTTGTGAGGGTGGGTGAGAACTAGCATGTATTAATGTTTATCAAAACTAATCATTTGAAAATTTTATACTGGAATGATCTTATTATTGCACAAAATAAACAGAGTTTAGTGTGGATACATACTAGGGTGAAATGTCCCCTGCCCTCTATGTACACCATTTCCTGCCCATCTGCCCAGACGGAGTTTCTGAAGGGGGAGAGAGAGGTAAATTTGTCTTTTTGCTTGAGGGGAAAGTTCCCTGGTGTCTTCAGCTCCATGGAGAGCTGTGAAAGATCACGTGTGTGCTTGTGTGTGCTGCTGGTTTCGTAGCAGCACCACTTTCTGAGTTGCTCTCGGATCTTGTCTTGGGGGAAACCAGCTTGTGAGCAACAGCAGGGGGACAATCAATCCCATTTTCCACCACCTGTGAACAGGAACAGAACAGTTCAATGCACAGCAGCCAGCGTTACCTCTATTAAGGGCTGTAGTTATTCCTACTTGTTCTATGATGTGGAGGTCAAGGGACGCCAGGCTTTCTCTTCCCAGTGCCAAGCCCCATGTATATTTTCCTCTTATCCCTTCCCCAGTGCTTCTCCCTTCCCCCTTGGCACCCTGTCCCAAATCCCTCGCCAGCATATGGAACCCACAGTTTCTTCCCTGGCTCATGGAAGGGGCTCAGCCCATTTTCCCAGTGCAGCACAGTTCCTAGCACAGCTTTGCAGGCTCCAGAAGGAAGACCTGTTCTTATGCTCCATCACCCACAAACAACTCCTAGCCAGGAGTTGGCTGCCACTGAGGTACACGATAGAAGATGCTAGGAAGTAGATCATTTGTTTCCCTGACCAAATGTTCCTGTGCTTTTATTTTTCAGAAGTGTGTTTCAGCCTCTTTAAAATAGGAAAAATAAAAGTAAAGGAGATCTTGCAATATTTGCCATTTTAATGTTTGACACGTGCAGGTTTTTTTGTTCCTGAAACTGTCATCCACTTGTGTCCAAATGCAAAGAGAATTAGACAGATAAATTCAGTTCACTTTCCTCTGAGAAACTGTACAGTGTCTGATTCCTCTCCTGGTGTCACCAGTGCCCCCTCTCTGTGCCTGCTGCCACCTGCTCATGCACTGCACAGAACATGCCATAGGGGGAAAGGAGGCTGGAGCTGCACCCAAGGTAAACAGGGAGAGGTGCCCCAGGAATAGTTGTCCCTGTGAAGTGCTTGTGATGGGGCCTGTATCCCAGCCCAGGATATCTTTTCTCTTGGTCAGCACTGGAAACACAGATGGTAGATGTGGAGTTACTGTACAAAATGGGCCACATCTCTCAGGAATCTCAACCTGATTCCAACTTTGCATGTTATAGGATTTCTCCAGCTCTACCTGTAGTATTTGTCTTGCTACAAATGTGATCAATAAGCTCACTAAATCCTTCTGGATTTTTGTATCTAACCTTTTCAGAAAAAAAGACTGTCTTCCAAATTATTCCAGTTATTTTCCTGAGTATACTAGGTCTGACATTTACATATCCTATGCTGATGGATAGAATAACTTTTCTACATCACTTATTGTGGTTTTATTTTCTTGAGCTCTTCACAGTCTCCCCTCTGGAAACTGACACTGGCCCTAAAGTTTTTTCTCTTTGTGCTGGGGTAAATTATTGTTTTCGTGACTCTTGCCTGCTTCTGTTTTCTTCTGAGTTTTCTGGGGCATCTCTGCATCTCTTCAGGATATGGCAACTACTAACAAATCATTTCTTTTTAAGGAAAGATGAGAAATCAAAGAAAAGAAAAAAATAAGAAGGGCCGACCCACTTCCTGCTTTGCCTCCTGCCGCTTTCCTTTTCATCGAGCGAAAGGATGAAATGGGGGTGTGAACAAAACTCCGCAGCTCCTCTTTCCTTATGCTGAAGAAGCTGCAAGTGTGACTGGGTACTAAGCCTGTAAGCCTGTAAAAATCGGCTGTAAATGGAGACATAAAATTGCTGGGGTTTAGCTCAGTCAGTTTACTTCATGGATGAAGCAAGCTGTGTTTGCAGGCAGGATATGTGTTCATCTGCCAAGTAGGGTGGTTAATAAGCTCCTGAGCACTGCAGGTCCTGCCCCCTCCAAGGCCACTTGTGCTGCTGTTCAGTGCAGCCTTTGCCTGTCCCCAGCTGTGATGGCAGAGGGCATGTTGGAAAGGCTGGGGAGAGGAGAATTTAACTCTGTTTTCTCTTTGCAGTGGGTTTGGAAACTGAGCACAAAAACACCCCTGTCCTCGTCTTGGCTGGGCCAACAGATGCCCTGAGTGGGCAGAGCCCACCTCAAACATGCAGCAGCTTTGTTGGTAGCTGCTGGAGCCTTCTGCCTCTCAGATCCAGCACACGCTGGCTCCAGCATGTGCTGCCTGTCCATGCTGGCAGCAATGGACGTGTCAGCTTTGCAGCAGAGCCAGCCTGACCTGGAGAGCAGGCCAGTACCCCCAGGCTGGTTTTCTTTATCACAGTCTTGAAAAACCTCTTTTTGACATTAGTCTTGATGTTACACTGCGCAGAGAAATGTGTGTGCTGCTCTGGAGTCAGGAAGGAGCAAGAAAATTGTTTTTTTCCTTAGGGACATTCCTCAAGTGAGGTGCAACTGTCATGCACAGAGATGTCTCCAGCATGGGAAATCTTCTGAAATATGTCCCTATTTAGACGAACTCGCACAGGGGTGAGTGATAACCCTGGCTAAGTTGTTGCAAACAAATGACCAACTCAGAAGTTAATCCACTTAGGTTCGAAGTATCCAAAATGAGCCCCTATTTCAGTGTGGATCCTGAGTAATTTGAACCGATGACTTACTGCTCCTCTCACTTTCCTTTTTCCCAGGATTAAAAATCAAGAGGGGAATTAGGGCTTTTATCTCATTTGTTACCCTTGAACACTGGGCAGATTTTCTTCTGATCTGTTGGCAGAAGATGAATTTATATCATACAGCAGAAGTTAAATTGTAGGGTTCAGACAAAATGCTTGTTTGCTAAATTAAAATGCAGGCTGCAGTCTTGCAGCTGTAGTGTAGGGAATGCTTTTCATGCTCCACATCTTTTGCAGCTTTACTCTTCTTGCCATAAGCCAGAGTTGACTGGGCATTTACTGATATGCCAGACAGACTGCTGCTCCTTCACAGAGCTTTTATATAAAAAATAGCCTCTTAGTTTCAGTGGTAGTCCTTCTGCCTTCTGCTGTGCCTCCTTGCCTTTGGGAGAGTGTGGATGTAGTCATATGTATTTAATCAGCTGGATAACTGCCAAATAGCTCCCAAGGTGAAAAATAAGGTGTTTTTATCCTTCTGGGCATGTTTGCCTGTAGTGGAACAATGGTCCTGTTGTGTAATGAGCCGAGTCAGCACATGGAGAAAAATTTCTATCTCCCTTTAGACTGTAAGCCCTGTTACCCTTCTGCAAACCGACATGTTCACTGAGCTCAGGCTGGCTCACACGCAATGGCCTTTGTGTGAGGCTGTGAAATAACAGGTTTGAGTTTTATTGTAGTCTGCACTGTCATGTAATTTTTTTCCTCTTTCTCCCAGGTTGTATGAGGAAGGGCTGAACACACACAGTCTGACTGTGGCTGCAGAGCTCAGATGTGTAAGTCCAGCCACAGAGCGTTGCCACTTTGGCATCAGCCCTGCTCAGTGTCAGCACCACTCCCCATGCAAGGAGCTGGGGCCGTCAGTGGAAAGGGGCTGCTCTCTCTCCAGTGCCCTCACATCAACTAATCTTTACGGTTAAAACTTGCCAAGAGAAAGAAACAGATGGCTGGTCCTGCACTGTTGGGACTGTCCCCATTGCACTGGTCAAGGTGAGAGGACAGGGCTCACAGCTGCTGGGGGCTTGATCCTGCCTGGCTCCTTCCCTGCTCAGGCTTCGCAGCAGCCCACAGGGAAAGGAGGAAGGAGAAACTGTGGTGCTGCGGTTTAAAGTGACTGTCTGCTTGGTGTTTTCATTGCTTTCATTTTTTTTTCAATGTATCTCAGTTTTTGCAAGGGACTCCCTGCCTCCTTTCAGGGGAAACCCTCTTTTCCCTCTCTTTGCTCCACATTACTTCGGGTTTATTTCCAAAGTATTTTTCCCTGCCATTTCTTGTCACTTTCCTGTCAGAGTGTTTCCCTGGAGCAGGCCAAAAGCTGCTGGTGTCTGTGAGCTGCACTGATGGGGAATAGCAAAGAGGGGTCAGCACCCCAGCTCCTCCCAAAGGTTAGGAGTGCCCTGGAAGTCACTCTTGACATCAATCCTTGACTTAAGTCCTGTGCTTTATCTACTGCATCAAAGGTCACTGTGAGTTTAACAAGTACCAAATCACGATGGCGTGGGTGAGGGGGGCTGTCCAGATCTGTATTGCCTCTCTGGGGCAGGGCTGCATTTTCTCCTGCACCTGCTCCTTGAAACAAATTACTTGGAAAAGGAAGGTGCAGGTGATTACCGGCTGCCCTAACTGTGCTGCTGAAAGTGTATGAGCCTTACTGGAGGGAGGGGAGGAAAGAAAAAAAAAAGTTTTCTTTCTGGTAAGAGATGATATATCACTTTAAAACTCACTGTTGTAGTGGAAGAAACCAACGTGCACCATAAGTCCTGTTAAGGTAATCCTCTTCCCTATTATATCAATCAGTCTTTATAGTATGGAAGTGTATTAAGTTTGTTAATGTGTATTAGTCCCTGTTATATATTGTAATGTAATGAGGTAGTAGAATTTTCCTGGAGACTTTGGTATTGTTCATGCTTAAGTAAAACAAACTAAAGGTCAGTCTGGGCCCCAGAAATAAGAATTTTGCTTCTTGAAAGTCTAGAGCTGCCCACGAAGGATAAATGATACTCTTGGACAACCAAAACAACACCAGCATACTCACCCTCTAACATGTCTTTGAAACCCTCCCAGCATCATCTGACATCAGAGGTAAGTAACTATAGCAAGAGTGACCCCAGCGATCTCTGGATCAAGCAGCAAGAATGCTGCAAAACTGTAGCTGCTTCACAGAGTTTTTCTCTGATTAGTAATCAGTATGTGAATGCTAGTGATCAGTCAAATCATGCTGTACCTGAATTTTTGATGACTACAGGAACCCTGTGTAAAACCTTATTTAGGATGCCTCAGTTTGGTTGGGAGAATTTTTGTGCCTTACCCTTCCTGGGGACCTGAGCAGACAGTGATGGTACAGATCGGTGCCTGCAGGGTTTTGGTGAGGCCAGTGGCATCCAGAGCCTGTCCTAACCCCACCGGCCCCAGGCATAAGGTAGCAAATCTGCATGGTCTGTGTGGGGCTGCATCACTCCAGCAGCATCCAGAGCGCTGGGTAGCCATCACCTGCTGTGACACTTTGGAATCCTAATCCAGAACAAAACCAGCTGTGCCTGCAGAGGCTGACTGGGAGGTGCACTGGCTCCTGGGGCTGTTTGCAGCTCTCAAAGCCTCGCAGCAGCCTTATGGGCAGAAAGCCTCTGTGACGCTGCAGGGAAACTTTGAGAGCTGTTGGATGCCTATGGCTAATCTTGCTTTCAGTAGAGGCAGTGAGGAGGAACGGCACTGTTTTATTCCCTTAGACTGAGCTTGAGCTCACCCGTCGTTGTTTGTGCAACGTGCCCAACCCCTCCTTTACTCAGTGGCGCTGGCTGGAATACCTGCTGGTCTCCAAACGTCACCAGGCTCCGGTTATAAAACTCAGGCGACAGAGCATCTCCCTGGCTCCATCTCTGAGAGGTGCATCTTCAAGAAGTGAGCCATACGCAAGTGAAAAGATGTTTTATTCAGGTATCCTGACAGAGCCGACCAGAAAAGAAGTGGAGATAAGGGAAGCGGCATCTCTCCGCCAGCAGAGGAGGATGAAGCAGGCGGTTCAGTTTATTCACAAGGATTCTGCAGATCTCCTCCCTCTGGATGGACTGAAGAAGCTGGGGACTTCAAAAGATACTGTAAGGCTTTATGGTGTTTACTGCAAGGAGACCTAAGAAGCTGGTAGGGCAGTGTCTGTTTTATTTCTTCATGCCATTTTTCTGTTAGGAGAAGGAGATGATTGCTTGTAGAAATTGATTGAAAAAAATGAGGCTTTACTATGCAAAAGGAAGAGAATAGAAATATGATGCCAGTTATCACCAGGGTTTCTATTTGCTCGTAGGTGCTTTCAGATGCCTGGCACTCAGATCTAAAAGCTTTTAATATTTCTTTTTACGTTTATATGAAATTGGGATACCGTTTTCAGTTCAAAAATCCTGTCAATGAGAGTGAATCAAAATGGCTTCAAATAATACATATATAATACATATATGTTTGTCAGTGATACATATATACACACAATATATGATCATAAAAGATTCAGTAAAGTGCATTCACTAATAACTTCACAATATAAAATTGCCACAATTATGCTTTGATGAAAGCGTATGACTTTTTAAAAAAAAATTGGTACATAATTCTAGGTTTTAAATATTTACATATGCAATGACTCATGTGATCCTGTAGCTAACATAAAATATTCTTCATCATGTTCAAGGGCTAGAGAACATTTCTAAATACTAATGTGCACAAATGTTTGAGCTTTCTCTAATGGGAAATGATACTTAAATATAATAGCAAAACTTCTGATGTAAGGAGCAAAATCTAGAAAATACATCCTACCTAGGAAAGCTCCTTTACCTTCTTTGCCCAGTTGTTGCAGAATTCTTGCACTTTGTGATACACAAGATTTATTTTTTTCGATGATTGATGCAGGTGGATTGAAAAAAGTGAATATTTTTTATTTTTAGTGGTGTAGTTTTGTTCTGTCACAAGCTTCCTGCTCAGCTGGGCTAGGCTTGGCTCTGGAATGAGTTGGCTGTTCTCTGCAGTGCGCATAGAAGTGATTTTAATTTTTTGACATCCCAAATATTTCGCAGGTGTAAGGAAGGAAGTTCCTGCCCAGAGAAAGGCTCAGAAAGAGCATTCCTGGTCTCCATTGAATGGCAGCTGTTGATCAGGGAGCTACAAAGTGCCTTTCAGAGTGTACTGGTAGTGTAATTACTATTATCTGCAGAGTCCAAATAACGTGGCGTGGCTCAGTGTGTGGGGCCAAGACTGATGCTGGGCGTTCCTGCTCTGCCCAGACAAGAGAGGCAACAGGTAGCAGGAGCCAGGGGCACTGAGCCTTGTCCCTGCAGCAGCGAGGACCACGTTTGGCCCCCGGTGTCAGCGGCAGGGCATGGGGCTCCTCACCTTGGCCCTGCTCACAGAAACATCACCCGAGGGTCCCCCCCTGCTCCTGTGCCCGTGCTGGCTGAGTCGCGGCTGCAGCATCGCCCCTGCTGCGCCCACAGCCTGTGCGAGGAGGGACTGTATGGGGGGCTCTCTCCAGGGATGTGCCAAGCCCTGGGGAGGTCACAGCTCCTGATCCTCTCCAAGGACAGAGTGGACCTGCGACATGGCAGAGGTGTGCTGCCTGCTCCAGCTACCATGGCTATGGTGGGTCTCCAGCTGGGGATTAGTGAAAGCTGAGCTGAGGTGGGCCAGCCCACCACAAAACCACTGTGTCCCCATGCCATGGAGAGGGGTGGTGGGACAGTGGGCGCATGTAGTTAGGGCCAGCCTTGGCCACAGCCTCCTGCCCCATGGCACATATAGGGAGTCCTGAAAATGGCAGCACTGGCATGTGCTCAGGACCGTTTCCACAGCCCTAGAGAACACGCCATGAATTTCAGAGCTGTTGCAGTGGGTCGTGTTGCAGTGCAGCAATGCTGCCAGCACTGCCATGCTCACACCACACGCAGCTGGGATGCAGTGAGCGTGGCTTTGAGAGGACCCACTGTGTCTCCCCAGTGCTGCAACTGCCTGGATAGCACAAGGTTTGTCCCCAGGAGTAGTGGGATACTGTACATCTCTGGAGAAGCAACAAGACCCTCCAAAATGTGGGACACCACTTCTTTGGCATGGCCCCAGACTGAGAGGTCCAGATCCAGAGGGATTTGGCTGCATGGTCAGGAGGCTCAGGACATCAGGGGTTTTGCCAAGGAAGTTGTGAATAACTGCACACCTCCTAACAAAGCAGGACATTTTTGTGTCTAACGCTACACAACAGCCGTGGTGACACGGGTGGAAGGGCTTTTGACATGATAGGCATTATCGATTCAGGGTTTCCCACAGGGGTTTTCCAGTGGCCTTAGTGGGAGAAGGGAGGAAGTAACAGCTCTCCAGAGATGGGGCAGGTGGTGGGGTCAGACCATGCTTGTCAGGGTGACAGCTGGCAGTAATCACTCAGGTATGGGGGAGAAATCCCCTTCCTTTTTGGCCCCAGTCCAGGGGGTGCTGTGCACACTGAGGCAGCTGCAGGTCACCAGGATGGGTCTGCTGGAACCGCCCAGCTTGTGTGCAGTTACTTGGCTCCTGAAGCACCTTTCCTCGTGACGCTCCTTATAGGCAGGTTCGGTAAATACTTATCTAGGTTAAACCTCTGATATTTTTCAGTCTATTTTTCTGGGTTGGACCAAAATCTTCTAGCTCCTTGCTCCCTTTATGTATTCCACTTTGTTTGCTGGTATAAGACCAAACTATAGCACAGCATTCATTGGATTTGGCAAACATAGGGCTGGATATACAGAGCAGAAATGGTTTTGTTTTGATGCTTCTCTATTAGCCTCCTCCTGAAGCCCAGAAATTTGGCATGAGATGGTCCTTGGCTGTGATTTGGGCTTCCTGGCACAACAACAGTGACCTGCTGCCTGACTTGGGCAGGGTGTGCTGGCTGTTGGAAGCTCTTCCTCATGCTCTGACACTTTGCCCTCATCCTGAGAGCTGCTGGACGGGTTTGGAGGGGTTTTTCCAGAAACAGCCTCACATCACTTTACAAGCTGGGAAACAAAGTAATGAACAGTAATAACAACAACAAAAGAAAGCATTTCCCCCTCCCCAAGTGCCCTCTGCCCCCCCCCCCCCCCCCCCCCCCCAGCACTCAGGTCCTCAGCTCTGGGCACCCCACGGCCTCCTCCCCTTCTCCTATAGCTGCTGCAACATTACAGTTAATTGCAGTGCATTCAGTTCTTCTGTGCATTCAATGTGCACTTGCCAGAGTTTGTTGTGTCTCGGTTAAAATGCAAAAAGCTCCGATGTTACATGTACTGTCTCGGTCAGAGACCTGGACAGTGCTTGGGTACCTGGGGGATGCAGGAGAGCAGGGGGCATCTCTTGTCCCACCTCATCCCCCTGCATGAGGGGCTGGCAGCACACGGTCACAGGCTGATGGTGAAAGAGGTGAATTTGGATGAAGGATGGGAAGAAGAGAGAGAAATTGGTATTTCTTCGGACGAGCTCCATTGGTGTGTTAAACTCCGTTGTTTTAGTGTCTCAGTACAGAAGAGAGGACAAACCTCCTGAGATGGGTTTGGAGAGGAGGAGATGGCATTTTCCCTGACTTTCATCTTCATTTGAATAAAAATGTTGCTGACTGGTCCTGTTATCCCTAGATCTAGGAGTCAAAATAGTGGGACACCTGCCAGAGAGATAGATACTGCAAGGTGCAGTATAAATTAGAGAGGTGCTTATAGATTAGAGAGGAACAAAACTGGACAGAATTATTTGTGGATCTGACAAACAGTGGTCAATAGATTCAGTAATAGCTGGTGTCTCTGCTCATTTCTTTTAGGTTTCTACTGTGACTTTTTTAGGAGATTATAAGTTTTGCAAAGTCTCAGGAATGGAAAGTGTAAAGTGAAATCTCTTGTGAAAAAAATTCTGGTTTGTAGTCATATTTTGCTGAATGACACTAGGAAATAACTCGCTTTTTAGCACTGACACAATGATATGTGACTTTTTTTTAGCATAAAAGTACCAAGTACGTATCCATCACTTGAGTCATGTCAGTGACTAATATCCCTTACTCTGCTGCACACAACAGTCAAGGGAAATATAAGTTAAAGTGAACTAATTAATAGCCTGGGACAGGATGGTGCTGTAGGGAAGATTTTCAGTCCCCTCTTGCTAGATTATTTCTGCATTGGAGACAATGTAAGCAACATTTGTCCCCCTGAAGGCAAGATTTGTTGTGGCTTTCAGAATAACAAGCGTCAACAAAAGACAGTCCCATTCATGGTGGTAACTCGTGTTTGCTGAGTGCTGGATTTTTCCTTTTGGTAATGGATCTCATATAGGATTCATAAAGCCAGAGCCTGAGAAAACCCACATACGTAACCAGTTAACCATCCATAGGAACACTCCTATTAAAAAAAAATCTAGGTTTGAATCAAGGGTAGATTACAGTTAAAATAGCAATGATGAATGCACTGGTGACTTATTCTTCTCCTGCCTTTTCTTTCAAAGGTATTTGGCAACGTGATTGAGGCCAGATAGATCAGAACACACAGATTGTCCTGGGTGAAGCTATTCAGAACTTTCTCCTGGTGCCAGCTGAGTGGGGCTGGGTGCAAGTAGGTGACCTCTGTGCGACAGACTATCTTCTGGCCAGCTGAGACCTTCACACATCTTCTTCTCCAGTCCCCTATCCCCTCATTTGTTTTTCTTTTGATGATGTGAAGACTTAGTCTGCCAGATGTGTGCCTGAGTTGTAGGCAAACATAAAGGGTAATAAGGACATGCCATCCCCTGTCAGCAAATCCTGGCTTGCATTTTTGCTCAAATGAGGAGCCTTGGAGGTAATGTCAGTGCTGACTGTGCACCTATGTCTTCTGCTTCATGAAAGAAAGCCCTTGCTTCCAAACTGATTTGCTCATCCCTCAGCACAGGGTCTTTTACTGGTGAAGCCAGTCTACCTGCCTTAAATCTAGCTAAGTAATGCTGTTTCTGCTATTTAGTCTCGCTGGGAAGGCGATAGTCATCAAAGCAGTGCTGGACCTTTGTTACTTTTTGTGTAGGAAGGAGACAGAGCAATGTTGGATCTAATTTCTCCATATTGCTGGGAGTGCAGCTGCATAATTGCCTTTGCACAGGACATGCTCTCTAGTGTGCTGGTCAGACACAGCACCTGCAACCAACAATGGCCATGAAATTTTATTACTTTTCAAGTCGCAGGTTGTATGTAAAAGTAAGGATGATGAAAACTGAGGGGAAAAGGAGATTATGTGCCCAAGTGACCAATGGTGTTGGCTGCATCTACGCGATCTCATCAGTCAGGTCAAGTTTAACTGCCTGTGTTATGCTTACAGCAGGATCTGAAGAACTAACGTGGTTGCAGTTATTTTAGGATAATGCCAAGTTACATTAGCCTTTTGCAAGGGCTGTTACTTAACATGCTGCACGGATTATTTTAGAGCAGAGGCGCTGCACACGAGGGTGCGCGCTGGCCAGCTCGGGGAACCACGTCCGAGGTTTTCAGTTATCATGATCCCGTTGAAATTCCCTCAGGGTGAGGAGGTTTGCTGGTTCAGATGTCCCTGCAGACTTATGAATATGAATGCAAAAATTCAGGAATAAGCCAGTAAGAAGCCATCCACTGAGGACAAATTAAAACCAAAAGGAAAGAGCCATAATGGAGGGGGAGATTAGCCAGGCAGAGAAATGAGCAGATAATCAAGCAGCGTTATTTCACCTCCAGCAGAGTATGTGCATCCATGTATGACAAACATTAAACATAAAAAGGGAAAGCAGTTGGAGGAGATTTTGAGAGGCAACGTGCTTCTTGCAGAGCAAATGGAAATGACAGAGAAAGTGAGAAGCTGCCATACAAAGCACTGGTGATTCCCAGGGTGAATATGTCTCTACCTTCCTTACCTCTTCCCCTCCTCTCCTTTCCCTTCCATGGCAGGGAACCCAGGATTAGTCCCACCTACTCACCCTTCGAAGCTAAATACGAATGTGGAGGGAAGAGAGATGCAGAGCAATTTTAGAACAAATTCTGATGTAAAGGCCAGGCCAGGTCTGACAACAGACACCAACGGTAGCTCTGTTCCTGCAATTGTGCCTTCTTCACTTGCAGCTGTAAAAACTATCACGCAGACAGCCAAATCAACTTCTTGAATTTTGTGTTGATTCATGCAAAGAACATCACTGCTGGTAGAGGCTGGACATGGCTATTTCCTATGCCAGTGCTCAAAGAAAGCATCAGCATTAGTTCAGTAAGTCTATACACCTTTTTTTATACTTAGGTGGTGTGTGTAACTGGAAAGGCAATTTGTTACCTCTTAAGTTTTCACATCTCTGCAGAATTCTCGATGAAGACAATTGAAACTGAAACAGCAGCTTGGAAAAGCCTCGCTTGTTCTGATTCCTATACGAAATCAAGTCTTGGAAACAGAAAGGGATCGCTTTAAATTCTGGTTAATGTTTTGAAAGGATTATTCCCTTGGCAATACCAAGTAGTTCTCTTTAGTCAAAGCCAGGTAAGCCTGAACAGGCTGGAGAGCAAATAGGTGTAGGCTAGGAAGAGTTCATGTAGTCTGGGAATCAGGGAGAGTGAGACTTCAGGGCATCCCTCCCATAAGAGCAGCCCTGGCCTGGTGGGCACCACAAGTAGTAGGCTGGTGATGCAGGTCACTTCATGGCTTTCCTCTTACTTCACCCTGCTCTTCTCTGTGTGTTTTTTCTCAAAGCAACCACATAACATCCTGCAGAAGCGCCTGATGGAGACAAATCTATCAAAATTACGAAGCAGCCGAGGCAGCTGGACTCCAAAGAGTGATATCTCAGTGCAGACTAACAAGCTGAATCAAACCAAACTGGGCAGCTCAGGGAAAACAGAGGACGAGGAGCTCATAGTGGTGAGCTGCCAGGTAACAGTCCCTCTGCAGCCTTCCGGGGTTTTGTCCCAAAAATTTTATTTCTGACCGCCTCAAGCTGTGCTTTGCTACTCTGTGTTTCTTGATTAGGGTTGCACTCCACCAGGGCTGTCACAGCTGTGCGGATGCTCTCCCTCTGCAGCTCAGGGCTGCCGTGGCATGGATGCCCACCTAGGTGTCAGAGAGAAAACTGGTCTGATGGATGTCTTCCTTCAGACATCAGGGTGGAGGGAGCAGCCAGTCTGGGGCAGCATGCTGAAATGCTGAGGAGTAATTATCCATAGCAAATCCCTGTGCTCACAGTTAGGTTGTTTCCCATAAGTGCCATCCCTCTTTTCTTTCCCCGGGAGTAATTTCACATTTCTCCTCCTTACCCCCACACCCTTGTATTTTCTGCTCTCCACGATATCCTCTCTTGCCTGGGGCTGCCCCTTCTGTTCTCTGCAGGGGCAAATGCTGACGGGAAGGGCTTAGGACTCAACACTATGCTGTTTAATAGCACCACCTTACTCAAAAATCAGTTCAAAAGCCAACTCTTGGGTGCCTGTGGCAGATGGAGTGACAGCTTGTGGGCACTGAATGTGCAGTGGATTGTGGATGGACTGGGCTGGTGCAAGGAGATGTTGGCATTTTGGCATGGAGAGGTCTGTGCACAGCAGAGACCCTGAGCACTCTGCACATATCCCACATCCCACATGTCATCTCCCATTTCTGCTTGCTCTTGCAGTGTGAGGGGAAGGAACTGAAGGCTGTGGTGGACACCGGCTCGCAGCACAACCTCATCTCATCTGCCTGCCTGGACAGGCTAGGGTAAATATCCAGCTGTATTTCTGTTTTGTGGGTACCCTTGGTGTCTGGCAGCACAGGCAGTGCTCCTGGGGCTGGGGCTTTGCTTAGGCCAGCGATGGCCATTCTCAAGGGGAGTGCTTTGGCTGTGCCCAGGCAAGACCCCAAGCCTCCTATTACAACCAAATCAGGGCTTACTGATTCTTAAATATCCTTGCAGGAGCTGGAATAGAAAGCCACTTGTCTCTACCTATTTACCTCTGAGTAAATCCCTTCAGAGGACTGGATGAATTTCTATTTTTTCAGTGTTTGCCCGTTTGTCACTTGGTGCCTCGTCAAATGGCTGAAATTCCCCAGGCCTTCTGTTTCATTGGGACAGGTGTGGGGCTGGGTCAGCCCAATCCAGCCCTGCAGGTCTCCACTGTGAGGCAGGGACCTATCTGCTGGCCTCAACAATTGTTCAGTTGTGGACAAGCTTGTGCTCAAAAATACCTGTCTGGTGCTACTCTCAGTAACAAATTTCTCCCTTTTGAAGGGAAAGGAAATGGGTTTACATAGTGTTAGAGAGCTGACTGCCAGCCATTCACAGCAAAACTCCCCCTGATCTCTGGGGAGGAGGATCAGGCACCATCTCACAGGGTATCAAGGAGATCTGGCGCTTTATTCCCATGGAGACATTGCTTTTTATCACTGACTTGCAGTGATTACACAAAAAAAAAATAAAATTATAGTTGCTCCCTGAGCACTGCTGCATGGCCTTGAATGAATGGTGCCTGTTTTCTGTCCAGACAGTAATTACTTCTTTGCACAGCAGTGTTTAGTGGCTGGAAGGTGGCTGTGCTTTCTACAAACTTGTCACAAACTGGGGAGCTACTCAGCCTGGTTTATAAGTGATAACATTCCATGTGGAAGGGTCTCATCCTGCAAGATGTTGTATTGGCTGCTCGACATGACACATCCAAGTCACACAAGCGATGCTCTGTGAAAGTTTGTGTGCTCACTGTGTTACTCGTGTAGTTTTTGCAGCACCATAGTCCTTCAGCAGTCCTGCCCTTCAAAGAGCACTTAGGAAATAAGTTAGAGCCAGTTTTTGCTCTCAGGTTGTGGATGTTTCCCTCCTGATGTGACTGAGGCAGCTTTTGTGGCCACTGCAGTGAAAAGGCTCATGTTCCTTCCCAGTGTTACTCATGAGCATTGCAGGCAGCTTCCTCCTGCTTCTTTGCTGTTTGCATTTAGGAAAAAGGAGCTAATGCTAGATTAACAAAGTGAGTTAAAACCAGGGCTTTGACCGCTGGCTCACTGTGCTGTTGCTGCGGTAGGTCCTGTGTGACAACAGGCACCGCTCTAGGATGTTTTACTTCAAAGCAGTCCAACATGTGTGGCAGTGATAAAACATGAATTCTGTTTAAATCCAGCCCTGGAAAGCGGCAGGGAAGATGTGTGCTGAGTGATCTTGCTCTTGTTCCTGCCAGGGCAGGAGTGGCCCCGCAGTGTTCTTTGCTGGGTGCTGCTGCTTGCAGTTGAGACTCAGCAGCTCTGGAGACGGGCTCTGCTGCTGAGGTCACTGGGGGTTCAGCACGTAAAAGCAGCATGTGTGTGACCAAGGCACAGGCTCAGTTCCTCCCTTCTTTTTTAAAAATACGTTTGCATCTGGTTGATGTTGCCATTTAAGCTCTTCCCCTCTAAGGAAACCTGTGGGGTTAGCTTGCAGGTTGCCGCAGCGTTAAGAAATGCTCCTTAGAGATGTAGGTGCAGCTGCTACATGAGCAGCTCTGGTCACTGCATGCTGCTGAGGACTTTCCACTTTCAAACCCAGCTCCAGGATGTGTCACTGCATCATGCGTTAGTGGTCATCCTCACCTTTGCCCACAGGCTGCCTGTCCATACTTGGTTCAATCCCCGCTGTGATGAAGTGCTTTCCTGAAAGTGGCTTTACTCTGTCCCCTCCCTGCAGCCTCTCTGCAGCCCTGGTCCCATCTGGGAAAGCCATCTGGGTCAGTGGATGCCAGAGCAAGGAGCTGTCTCCTGCTGTATCGACTTTGTTCTGTTCCCTGCTTCAGCACCATGGCCCGTGCCCTGCAGTGGGGTTAAATTGAAGTGAAACAGTGACCACAGCTAAAGACCAGATGTCTTCCTTTGAGTGCATAGAGAAGCTATTGAAGTTGGCTACACATAAAAAAGCAGCTCCAATGTGTCTTGAGCTGGAGTAAAGCCAGCTCAGGGCCAAGCAGTTCATAAACAACTTCTTGATATGTTTCTGCCCGCATTTTTAAGGCCAGTCCCTAAGGGAACCTGTGCTAAACAGTGTGGGCAAACCCCACCTCAGTCTAAGGGCCTCTGCCTCTGAGAAAGACTGTCCCCCCTGGGATGGACAGACAGACAGACACACGCTGCTGCAATGCAGCTCAGCAGAGAGGTACCTCAAATAGCTGAAAAGTGATACAGGTTTTATCAGAGGAAGAGACCCCACCTCAGACTGCCTTTCCATTACATTCTTGTTGAGTTTAAAAAAGAAACTGAAGCTAAATAATTAATCAGTGCTATCAGACTAGTCTGTGGGGTGTAGAGAGAAGAAACAACTGTTCCTGAGATACTCCTGACATCCTTTTTTCCTTTTTTTGCATTGAATGTGTCTGCTCTGTGCCTCTTTCCTCTGAGGAAAACCAGCAGCAGCACCTGCTGGCACGCACGGTTTGGGTGCGCTGCCCCAGCTGCGAGGTGTGGAGACGCAGTGTCAGTGGCTCCACTGGTGGAAGGTAGGGTGAGGTATCACTAAATTAGAAGTAATTTTAGATCAGCAGCTTCTCCAAGTATTGAGGAAATGTAGGAAAAAAACATCCTCAGGTAAAAAGCAAAAGCTGATGAGGAGCTTTGGTCGGGGCAAAGAAGATGTAACCCCAGGACTGTATTGAGTGTCATGTTATGTTCTGGTGTGGGCGTAAGCTGCTGGCTGTATGCAGAGCATCACAGAAAACCTGCCAAGAAAGCACCTTTCCAATAACAGCTTGGTAATACGAGTAAGCTAAGAGCGCTTCAGGTGTAAGTATCCTCCAAATGCTCTTTGCTCCTTGCCAGAGCAGCCAAACCGTGGCTGTTTCATGTCAGGAGTGTTTTCAATGCACAGGTTAAAAGAGCATCTCAAAGTACTCCCCGGTGAACATGAGATGGTTTCATTGCCATACAAGGAGAAGGTGATCGGCCAGATCGAAAGCCTTGCCCTCACGGTGGGAGGCGTCCCTGTGGAGTGCGCTGCCCTCGTCGTGGGTGAGTGTGTGCGCTCCTCTGGTCCTTGCGTCTCGGCTGGGCCTCTACTCCTTCTTACCCCAGAGGGGGAAAAAGAAGTTTCAGAAGCACATTAAAATTAAAACAGAAATACTGCTTTTCTGCAGCAAAAGTCCCTATTGGCCCTTTGGAGAGAGAGAGGGAGGGAGGGAGGGAGGGAGAGAGGGAGGGAGGATGCGTTCAGCTGGGCTGTGCTGGGAGCACCAGGCATGTGCTCTGATGTGCAATGGAGCAGCCACTGTGCCTCCCTGCAGGCACATCCCCCTGCCCTTGTTTGATCATGTTTCGCTCTGGAATAACCCAGTTCCTTAATAAAAAGGTTTTTATTTAGCAGAGCAGCCACGAAGGAGGGATGGAGTTACTTACAAAAATCATGGGAGATATTTTCGAATGTATAAATCTGAATGTTCCTATTTTTCAGAAAACAATGAGAAATCGTTCTCCTTTGGGTTGCAGACACTGAAATCTCTGAAGGTAGGGATTTTCCAGCAGGGCTCTTATCCACGCTGGGGGAGATGGAACCACTGTGAATTGCAGTTTTCCCTCTTATCTAAAGGTATTTATTCTCTACAGTGTGTCATAAACATGGAGAAGCACCATCTCATTCTGGGGAAGACGGACAGGGAAGAAATCCCATTTGTGTGCAGTGGCAGTGCTGTGGAGGGAGAGCAGTAAGTTGGCTGGGGAGGTGAACTGAGGCTGGCGGTGGTGTTCCTGGTATAGCCTTACAGAATCCCCCAAACCCTCGCTGCTGGTGAGCAGGAGCTCACTGGCACCAGAGCAAACTGTTTTCATCGGCTCATTGAGCTTTGAAACCAAGTCTCTGGCTTTTTCAGCAGCCTTTTTCAGCTTTTGCTGCTTTTTTTCCAATAAGCATTGTACAGCAAAGGGGGTGTCTGCAAAGACACGGGCAAGGAAGTGCCTTACGAAATGTATTTTTTGGAGGTCACTAGGAAAACTCCTTGAGCACTGTTCTGAGAATGTTTCTGAAAAAATCTTTTTATGGAAAATATTTACCAAGTGAACCAAGTAAGCCTGCATGGCTGTTTTGCACAGTGCAGAGGAGAGAGATTCTATCTCGAGATAATGCTGTTGTTCTTTTCCCTGCATTACTCCTGCTGACCTCCTGCCAGCTGCACCTGATGTCCGAGACTTTTTCAGCCTTTTCTCTCTATAGGAAATCTGTGCTGTCCATTTTGGTACATCCTAAATGTGTGCCTCTTGTGCCAGCTGGCTCAGCAGCAACAGGCAGGGCAATCCCCCTTCCTTCCAGGCACTGCACGGGGACCCTCCTCACTGAGCACTGTGGAAAAGAATTGTATCACTGGCTCCTGCCTCTGACTTATGAAACCAGCATGCACTGGGTGCCTGAGAGAGAGATTTGCACTTACGTGCCTCTCTGGCTTTGCAGGCAGCGCTTGTGGTTGCTCTGCAATGAGTGCTGCAGACACAGCTATCTAAAAAAATGTTTTATCACTGCATAAGAAAGCATCTTTGGTGAAGGATGTAGGGCTGCAGCTTCTTTAGCTGACTGTCATGAGCCGCCACAACCATTTTGAATATCCTGCAGCCCCTGTGATGCTTGAGCCTGCTGTCCCTGGCACTGCAGAATTCGAGGAACCTGAGCGGGAGCGGGTGGGAAAGAGCAGACCTTCTTCATCTGATTCTATTTATGCTCCTTGGGAAGTACACAAGCAATCACAGATTCACAGAATCTTATATGTTCGAAAAAGACCTTTAAGATCGAGTCCAACTGTAAAGCTAACACTGCCAAGTCTACCACTAAACATGTTCCCAAGTGCCATTAGGACAGATGCACCAGTGCAAAGAGTCAGGATGGGAATGAATGGGCACCCAAAGTGTGCCCAGGACACCCTCGTGACGTGTGCCCAGGACACCAGCCATGGGTGCCTCCAGCATGCGAGCCTGGAGAGCATCTGGTACAGCACCACAGGGAAACCGTGCTGCAGCACAAAAGTATAGGGTGTTTTACCTGTCTCTTTTGAAATAGAGATGTGAGAGGCGTGGTTCTCTCACCACGGCAGTGATGAATTATTTTTTGTTACTGTATTCAAGCCCAAATTTTGGTGCCTTTTTTCTTCCTATATGAAAATCTCCTATTTTATTGAATGTAATTTTCTTCTTTTTCAGCAGTTTGGACGCATAAGGAGAAATTGAAACACCATCCCCACACAAGAGCTTGACATCAAAGAAACCCTGTGCAGCTGTTCCAGATGAAACAGCAGCACACTTCATTGAAAATATTTATACTAGGCTACGGCTTGAGTAGAGCTAAATGAAATCCTGTTCAGTAGCCAGTAATTTAGAGATATTGTCATGTTTATCTATGGGTTTTGAGAAACAAATGTGTGCTTATTTTCTGGACTTTTCTATATAGTGTCCTCTTTATTACAAACAGTTGCAAAAAAACCTTATGAATTTCTTCTGATGAGAAAAATACTTTTTATAGTGGCCTCATATGAGTAATTGTATTTAGCTGTGATTAGAGGCTATCAGAATGAGATTTTTATTAATGATTTTTCCAGAGGCTAAGCATTTATATTCACTTAATTGATATTGCCACATTCAAAGGGCCATTACCAGTAAGTTGCTCAGAGTAAAATAACAATGCTAATATGACCTAGGAATTATAGCTCATCCTGTTAGCATAGTATCGTTGCCATGTAATTAGGGATGCAACTGCTGGCTTGATGAGAAAGAGCAATTACAGAATAATTAATGAGTTACAGGCTTCTCTGCAGTGGCGTGGCAGAAGCACAGAAACGGGGTTTGGGGGGCTCCTGGAGCGATTTACTACAGTCTCCAACTCACCATGGTGTTAGCACCAGCATGAGAGCAGCCTGCAATGGCCCTGCCTCGCTGAGGCTCAGAACCCCTTGAAGAGGAGTCCTCTGGACAGGTCTCAGCTGCCTTCCTAGCAGGAGTAGTCAGGAAAAATAATCATTGTGCTGAGCCAAAAAGCAACAAAAGCACAAAAGTATGTTGTCCAGAAAGCAGCAGATACAGAGCCTCATTGGTATATCAAGGACCAAAAGGCCCTACCATGCCCTTGGGTCTCCTCTGCCACCAGGACTGATGGTGCCTCTGCCTGCCTGCCCAGCACTCAGCCTGCAGCACCAGCAGCACCCAGGCTGCATGCCCGTGTGGGTTAGCGACTCCAGGTGGACTTTAATGTTGCTGCCAGAAATGCCATAGTTTTTATAACTACTTACAAACCTCCTGGGATTTTAAGTACAGCAGTCACCTTGGTCACCCTCAGGGCAGGTGGGAGTTTTCACCTGGACAAACATTTCATTCGGTGTTTCCGTCCTGCAGCAGTAAGGTTGCTATTTCATGTGCTGCTTGCTTGCAAACCTGAACAAAATATATGGTGCTTCTTGGGGGGAGCCTGGCCTTGTATAAAAGCAGCTTTCTAGATTTTTAAAAGCTAATGGGAATTAATTAGTGTCATCTGCAGAAGAGGCATCTTTAAAACTCAGAATAATCTCCTTACGATATTCTGCGTCTGCTGATGGCCAGTCCCATTGCAGCTGGATCCACACGGGCCAGCGAGCTGTGTGCCACAGGAGCAGAAGCACTGCCCAGGCAACCCTTGGCCCCAGGCAGGCACAGGCTGTGGTGCAGCTCAGCTGGGCTGTGGATTCTCCTATGGGGATTCAAGTGGCCACTCATGTGCTTAAGCCTTCCCACAGACATTAATGCATTGTTTGCCCAGGCATCCTGCAGTGCTTAGCATTGATGTGGCTGGCATTTCCACTCAGGAAATATCTTGGCAGTCCTGTGTGAGGACCAGTAGCTCTTGTCATCTTGTGGCCATTGGCTGAGGTCCAGAGCCTGTCTGGCTCCTGTCAGCTTTAGCCAATCGGTGTCCAGAAACTCCATCTCACACCTGCCACGGCATCTAAACTGGAGCTTTGTCTCTTGCAGCAGGTTTGAACCTCTTTTCAATATTGGGTATGACTAGCCAATCTGAACTAGCTGTATTTTGAGCTATTTTCTATTTTGGTGATAAGTTTCAGTGCTTTCTCTACATACAGTATTTTATATAACACAGCTCTATATACATATTATATATTTACAGGTTGGGCTGCCCTGGGCAGTCTCACCAGAGTGCTGTAGAAATACTTCACTAAATATGAAAGACATTTGATTATTTTATATGCTATGAGTTTGGTATTTTGGTACTTCTTTCTTTCTGTGCTTATTACTGTGATAAATGTCAAATTAAACCTAAATAAAGCTAAATTGTTATTGCTGTTTATTTGCCTGTACCCTGAACACGCTGCTTATTTGCTTTCAGTGTGCTTCTCTACTGAGAACAGGAGTTCATTTCAGTCTTTACCCTCATGGGGCTCCACAGTGCTTTTGTGATTGTGTTAGGAATCACTGTTGGATCGTACAGGGAATGGCAGTGGAGATGTTCTACCTGGACAGGCTAAATGTCACATGGCCCTTGTGGTAAAACGTGACCATTTGAAATCCCAGCCTTTTGTTGCCTTGCATCTCTGTCCCAAAGCAGGTAAAAGATCCATCTTGTGCTGCTTTCCCTTTGGAAAGCTGAGTTTGTTTCTGCCACATGTGGGCAGCTCACTGGGGCAATGCCAGCAGTGCAGGGGAACGTGAAGGAGACTTTGTAAACTTTATGAAGCTAGGAATGAAAGCGAGCAGAGCAAAAGACAGGTAAATCATGGTTCCAATGCTTATGCGACCACAAAGAGAAGAGCAGAAGCCTGAGACTGGGGTCTTCTCCAAAGCTCTGAATTTTGATTTAGAGGCTTGCTGTCTTTGCCAAGGGAGGATTTAGGCTGTTTCACTAGTAGCGTCTCTCTTTATTACTGATGAGAAATTACCCTTTAACCAGCTCAAAGCCCCACAGTACAAACCTTTGGTGGAGTAGCAACCTCCAAGCTCAGTAGAAGTGGCTCTCCTCAGCACTGGGCTGCCTTTCTCCGAGTCTGAAAAGAACCCAGACTCCTGCAATAAAGTGGAGAAAAAATAAGGAGGATAAACATACAGGCAAAAATAACTTCTTGTTCTTCCTGGAGCTGCTATGGGTTTGTAGACTTACTCAGCTGGTCCTGACACTAGAGAGCAGAGTCCTAGCACACGTAAATGAAAAATCAATGGGCAAAATTTTATCCCTTCAGTGCAGAGTGAGATTAGCCCATGTGCTGGTGGCCTTTCAGAAGTGGCTCCTGTGAGCAAGATGCTGTGTAAGACATGACAGCTGCTACAGGAGACTGGCACTTGTGTCGGCCCAAAGGGATTATAGACTATGGGAAGTAACATCAGATCCTTGTATCTACACAAGAACTTGCACAGCCACAGAGGAAAAGGGTAAAGCAGCTGAGTGTTGCAGACCAAATCAGCAAGCCCTGAGCGCTTGGTCCTGCTCACCTCCAGCACAGGTGTGTGCCTATGCACCTTTGGGAATCTTTCCCAAGCATGGGTTTGCAGAAATCCTGGCCATGGCCCTGCAAACAAGGAACGTACTGCCTTGTCACATGGCCCTGGAGCAGAGAAGAGGGCAATGACTGAAATGATCTGGGATGAGAAGGACTCAGGACATAAAAAGGCAGCTGTGAGTGGATGTTATAAAAAGCCCCTAGGGTGGAGGAGGGTTTTGTTGAATGTTTTATGCCCCAGCTGGTGAATGCTGTCACACTGCAAACAAACATATCACAGGTGAGGACAAGCACAAAACCCCCAAGCAGCCTAAGGGAAAGTTAGCCAGCTGCTCCTTGGCCAAAGGGCTCCACAGCACTATCGCTTATGCTCATGTATTCAGCAAAGTGCAGTGGGACAAAACACCTGTGCCCCGCAATGTCTTGCCTTCATTTTGGTCATGGCTAAAGTGGAGATGAAGCATGCAAAGAGGAAGACATTAAAAGAAGCCTTAACAGGTCCACTGCATGTTTCAAAAGCTGATAGAATGCCTAGAGTCTTGACAGTTGGCTCCTACAATTAAGATGGCCCATGTGATTAAGACATCGATGTTCACTGAAAACTTTAGAGGTCTGGACAGCTGGTGGAGACTCCCAATTCTTGTATGTATTCCACTGTAAGTGATGTGCCTGAGGCCACACAGGCAGGCAGTAGCAAAGGAGGAGCACATTGGTGCTGCAGAGTGGGGCTCTCCCCATAACCCCACCTCCCTCTCCACATTGGTCCAAGCAGCTAAGAAGCCGACTGTCTAATTTAACTCTTTCTGCGCTGGCTACTCTGCAGCAGCACTTGCTGCTGATCAGAGTAGAAAGTCAGAGGACTTTGCCAGGAGTAGCCCTACAGCAATATTATTCACATACATTTTGTATCCCGCTGAGATCCACCAACATTTTTTCGTTGCCTCTGCCAGCACTCCCAGCGGAGCAGCTGATTAGAAGAGACTCACTGGAGCATCTCTCCACAGCTATCTGCTGGACAAACTGTTACCTAATAGCTCTCCGGGGAGATCCTTTTTATGGACTTTTCTATTACTGTTTTGCTGATGATAATGCAATGATCAACGTGTTGTGAAAACAATGCTGATTTGTATGTCTCAGAAGCAAATAACTAGATGACTTATTTTGACATAAATACACATCTTAGGGCTGCACATCGCTTTGTTTATTTTATGGGGCAAACATCAGTTGATATCTGTATTGCTTTATCACCTGCTTGCTTACTAGTTGGAGGTCAGGTACTGGGTTTCCATTAATTGTAAGGCTGCCTTTTACATAAGAGTTTTATCTTTTTTTCCCTTTTTCATAGTCTGTGCACTGCTCAGGTAGCCCAGCCATGTGCTGGTCTCCTCCTCCTCTGTTAACAAACACATTGCTGAGGCAAGGCTACAAACTGGAGATGTCACTGTAGATACCGGTGACATTTCACTAGAGATGGCATTGCTGAAAAGGCAATTGATTTAACGATTTTGTTACCAGAGTGGCTGCCACCACTTCCCCAGGCTGAGACTTCATCACTCTCAAAGTGGGTGTGAAACCAGTCAACAGCCTAATCATACTGGGAGTTCAAGAATAACAGGAAGCCACGGCAGTGGGAGAACCAGCTGGGGGGATGCTGCAGGGTTTTTCTTTCTTTCTTTTCTTGAATGTGGCAGGATCAATGTCTGGGGTTCATGGAGAGCGATCAGCACAGTGACTGCCCCCGCTGTGACATGCGGTTGGACTCTCCTCATGAGCACTGCCGTTCATACAAGAGGAAGAGGTGCAAAGCTACATGCTCATTACATATAAAACCGTTAGGTATCCTAGAAACAGGTGGTGTATCTGCAGAAGGTGGGGAGCTCTTAATGCTGCTTCAGTTCTGTGTGTCTCTCGCCTCTGCTGTCCATACATTCCCCCTGGGCAGTGGCAGGGCCAGTGCTGATACACTGCTCACCTCCTTTCACCTCTCCTTCTCAAACACTGGAAAAAACAACCTTCTTCCTGCAGTGGACATGCAGACACTGCTACTGCAGGTGGAGAAATAGCTGCCACCCTGAGGTGTCTGGGGGGGGTGTTCATTGCCTGCAGGGCTGACACAGCCTGCACCAGCCCCGTGCCCTGCACCCTGGTGTCCCATCAGTGCCGTGCACTGTTTGTGCCCAGCTCAACTGGGCTGGTCTGTGTTGTGGCTGCAGCATCTCTGTGCTCTCACTGACCAGCACACCCATGGGTGACATGGTGGGTGCAGAAACCTGGTGCCCTAGCTTGGTGGCAGAAAAAAAGGCAGTGGTTTCTGCCTCCAAGAGAAGAAGCACTAAGAGAGGACTGCCAGAAAGACTGGGACAAGACACCTGGATCCAGCCAGCTGAAAACTCACTCTGCTGTAAGGAAATGGTAGACAGGGCTAAGCACAACTGTTAACCGCAGCCTTGTGGTGCACAGCTGGCCACTGGGTTTTCTAGGCATGGCCAGCTGGGGAGCATCTCAACGGCAACAAAGGCAAAGGCAGTGTTGAAAAACTCTGCTTAAGGGAAAGAGCAGCATTGAGACCTATGTTCTCAATGAGAAAAAACCCTGTATTTTAAAGTGTTGCTATAAACCCCAGTCCTCTGTTCCTCCACAAGCAGATCAGATGGAGCAAGGCAAATGATTGGGCACTCAGTGGCTACAAAACACACTGAGTCACAGAGAACAAGGGCAAACAGGCTCCATCTGAGAAACTCTGCAACACCAGATGGCTCTGGCTATTAATTTGAAAAGAAAAAATGTAATTGGTGGTGAATCATTGGTCTTCCATAGATCAAAAATTAAAAAAAAAAGACTTTAAAATCCCTGGGTGGAAGACAAAGCCCAACACGAGTGCACTGCAGCCCGGTGACCTGGTTTTATCCAGGCCAGTAGAGACCAGGACACATGCAAAATGATCAGGATTTTGCCACTAGCCTTTTCTGGTGCTGGCAGAGAAAGGAGAAAACACATAAATGGGCAAAACATGACTTAGGGCTGGTACAACAGGGAAATTGGGTCTCCACAGTGCAAATGTTTGAGAATCCAGTGAAGTGGGTCTGTTGTGAGCGGTGCCTGGAAGGGGCCATTTGACCTTCTGGGTTAGCTGGTTTAGAAAGGAAATCTCTAGACTTTAAGTTCGTTCTGTTCACGGAGAGTTCCTCTACTGAAAGCATCGTGATGCTTCTTGGTGTAGGCTTCAATGATGTTTTTCAGATTCTCTTTTCAGGCTAACAGAAGGGGAAAATGGGCTCCTGTTCCTCTAGAAGGAGACGGCAGTGTATTTTTAAAAACAAATTATGTATGAGGGCTAATTAACTTGGCATTTATAGCTTAGCATTCTTGTAGATAAATTCACTCCAACTGGGACCACATTTTGTTGCAAGGAAGCTTCTGCCTATCGTCTCTTTCCTCCTGCTGCTTTGTCTGCTGCGATATGAAGGTCATGAGCCATTTTCCAATGTCCTGTTCAGTGCCTTCCAATTAAGTAATGAGTAAAGCGAAGATCCTAGGTACAGTTTGGCTGTTAGGGCTAAGACATGTCTCAGTGCAGCTCCTTGTGGTCCTGGTCAATGTTTTAATAGCTAGAAAAAGGTAGTGGGACAGGTTCCTAGAGGAGTTTGCTACATACAGGGCAATGATTTATCCAGTGGAGATGCTGTTGTTTCTGCTCAGTGGAGAGGAGAGCTGAAAAGATCATTGTAAAGAGGGAAAGGACACTAATTAGGTGAGGAATTTATCTCCTCCTTCAGCACCAAGGCTTTGCTAAATAATTTGTGCTCTGATTATGCTGTAGTTATGGTTAGCAGGCTGGGAGGATGGGCAGCCTGGAGGTGTGGGCAGGACGGGGCAGGTAAAAAACTCTTGCCCTTGCTGCTGCAACACCCCAGGCTCCTGTTGGGGTGTGCAGGACACCTGCCTCACCACGGGAGCTCCAAAATCCTGTTTGCTTTTGCTGTGTGCGTGCTGCAGGGTTATGTAGCTCAACAGGGCACCACTCATGCCACTCACTAGGGAAACACAGCCAAGGAGAGAAAGTCTAAGCTTGTTTTGACAAGGGGTGGTGACTTTATGCAGACATTATTTGGGTGTTACTTAACTCTCAGAAAAGTCCTCCTTCTCCTGCTGAGATCATTTTCCACCCCAAGGAGCATCCCTTGCACTCGGGAGAGCATCTGACTAGGATCTACTGGGAATTCATGTATTATCTAAGTAGTTCTTGTAAAAAGGAAAAGAGTTTCACCTGTACCTCTCCAAAGAGCAATGGAGCACAGCAGCAGCTGAAGAAAACCTTCTTGGAGAAAGCACTAATTTAATGAATCACCATAGCCTTACTAAGGGGGGGTTAATAGGATGCTTTCATTCTAAACTGTATTAGAAGACGCTGACGGCAATGAGTCTGCATCAGTTGCTTTCCTCGCACTTCCGCTGTCTGCCATTCCAAATTGAGTTAAGGTGATCCAGATGTGCCTCTTATTACGTTAAGAGAAAATATGGCATATTTTTTCTCCAAGGGTTACAGGTAACTAATGCAATATGTGCCCGGCACAGCAAAGGTAAAGTCCTATCCTCAGTGGTGTAAACTGCCATGGACGCAGTGAGATCAGTGGGATAACCCCACGTGCCCAGCTTTGGATGGGAATATCTCAGGACTCTGACAGGACAAAGACATAAACCACACCAGCCACAAGGCTGGTTTGTAAGAGGGCTGCACAGGTCTGCATGACTACATGCTTATGTGCAAACAGAAACCTCTAACTTCTTTCGCTCTCTTAGATTTTCTTCTCTCAATTTTTAAGACTTATTTGACACATTTTCACATTAGTAAGGTCAGATATTCATTTTCCGCACCATTCTCACGATATCAAACTATAAACATAAACAATCAAACCCCAAAACCACATACACAAACCCCAAATTAAACAATCATCAGTTGTTGTAAAGGCCAGAAGCTCTGATCAGGACTCCAGGAGGTTAAATGCTACAGATCAGACTCAGTGTCCAGCTTTTCGGGCTGGTGAGTTAAAACTAGGGCAACCTGGCTGGTGAAAACAGGAGGTCAAAAGGGTGGACACAATGAGTTTTTAGTACAAGTAACTGTGTGCAAAAATAATCTATACGGGACTGGTGTTAATAACCAAGCCTCCCCATGGCTCTGCTGTGTGGAATATGCTTCCTACCAGAAAGCCCGTCATGACTGCATTTAGGTGGGTGTAGAAGCAGCCTCCCAGGGAACACTTCAGACTACCTCCAGGTAAATCCCACCCTATAGGAAGAAAAACCAGGCTATTTATCACAGTAGAATCAACTGCATGTATTTATTGATCTTCTCAGAGATCATGGTTGCTTGGCATCACTAAACTGCAGGTCTCCCAAACTGCTTTTGAAAAGTCACCTCACTGCATTTGAAAAGGGCTCCAAATTTCAACATCCTTGATGCAAGAAAGCTCCTTTCTGTCCTTGAGCTGAGAGAAGCTGGTGCTCTTGTCATGCAGAGGACAGCCAGAAGCACATCTCAGAAGCACATGATGTACTGGGCTCTCTGGAGACTGCTAATGATTTTTGATTAATTTTCATTACCAGTGTGAGTAATGTTTGGGCCTGCTCTGCATCTGTCTTATTTAGAGTTATCTTTTCTTTCTTAGTTAAATGGCAGCTTCTAGAGACAGTGATCTAATTGTTCCTCAGCACTTGCTTGAAGCCATCAAATTTATGGATGGATATTGTGTAGTTTGCAGTACACGTGCTTTGGTCTTTAAGGCTCAGATCAAATAAAATGGAATAGCAGATTAGCTAGTAATTGAATGAAGTGAAAGATAATGTGCAGGCTGATGCTGGGGTCACAGAGATGCTTGGGCTGGACAACACTGAATAATTGACCAAATCAAAATATGCATGTTGCGGTCACCAAGCAGCAGGATGAACACTTTCAGAAGATACCCTGAGATCATAATGTAGAAACTCCTTTCTGTCTACCAGGGCAATGAGCTCTTGCAGTGGATTTTATACTGAGTTTTTGGAGTGCTATAAAACTCAGATGCGGCAGCCAGGGCATGAGGGGTTCAGCTGGTGCCCAGGATGCGTTAAATCCTGTCACATATGGGTCTGTTGGCATCCTCTGATACGGTGCAGAGCACCTTGTGCTGAGCCCTGTGAGGGGCAAACCCAGCTCCTGAGTTGGGGTCATGCAGTCTTTTCAAGTCATGCACAGGGAGGTGCGAGAGATGCTCGGAGAACTGCAGCTGGAGAAGGGTGCATAGAGTCCAGCTCACTGACACAGCCACAATGTCTTCTTACAGGCACTCATCACTCCATGGCATCAGAGGTGCTAAGTCAGCCCCTCACTCACACCTCAGACAGCTTGTCCTTAGTGTGGCCATGGCCATACTGAGACAGAGCACTTGCCGATCCCCAGGGTTGTTCACACACTAGAAAGGGGATAACCTTGTCAGTGTTCATCTGCAAGTTCCTTTCAGTTGGGCAGGCTTGGAGAAACCCTTCTGCCAGTTTCAGCTTAGTCCCAGTAAGGATCCCAGCCATTTCTTTCTTGTCAAGCTTCATTTTGATTCCCTCCTATCTGGATAACAGCATGCACTCATTGAGGCAAATACTGAGCAACTGGAAGTGGTAAAGACAGAGCCACAGACTAAGCTTTCTATCTATGTATAAAAAGTAAAACAAACCTAGAATCTGTACTGGAAAAAATGTTTTAAAATATTTTTGACTTAAAAAAAAGGATACCATCCACCATCTCACAACAGCACTACACTGGACTGGAGGGCAGGAAAACTTAGCTCACTTTCCTCTGCTGCCATGCATTTGGCAATGCCCTGAACTTATCTTTATGGTCCACATTTCTCATCTATACAGTCAAAAGCATAATTTCCAAAGACTTCTGCCTGAAGAGCTGCTGGCTTGGCTGATCTGTATTTGGCCCTTGTGAAGGCTTTGCTCTTGGGGTGCTCCCAGGAGGGATACAGCTTTTGGACAGTGGGCAGGATGAGGCTCACCCCCCCAAAAAGCAGATCTTCCATTCCACAATAATTAGTCCAAACAACTCCTTGCCTTCTACAACACACAATCAGGAGTTACTTGAAGTGCTCTTATATTTTAATTCACTGCAGCATACATGGAGAATCAGGCACATTGTATTCAGAACAAATGAAAACAAATACAGTCCCTGGAGCAAAAAAAAAAAGTCATTCCCAATTACATTAACGCGCAGCAGTGCACAGTGTAAAACAGCAGACCAAGCTCATTCATCCACCTTGTGTTTGTGTAATGGAGAGCTTAATACTTTCTGCTCTGACAATCAAAACATTGCTATTTCAAATGGACATTTTTCCCTTGTAAAACACTTTTTGTTAATTGAAGGAAAAGACATTGTCTAGGGTTGAAAGTTGCAGCCTGGACACAGCTGTCAGATGCGATGAAGCAGTCAGGGGGAAGTTCACAGGGAGCTGCTTTGCAGGGTGTTGTCATGGGAACAGAGCAAGTAGGGCATCTGCGTGCTGTGTCTTCCACACAAACTCTGGCAATGCGGTGGCATAAAATCAATGCCGTTCAGCAGCACTAGGAGAGCCAACTATTAGGTTGTCTCTAGTAGAATTTAATCTGAAACACAAAGGCCAGAACCTCCCTTTGTGTGAAAGTGGTGTCACTCCTTATCTGAATGGAGCAAGGCTTTATGCCAACTGAGTGAACATCTTAACACAGACATCAGAGGGTAAGAACTAACATTAAAAATGTCTAGTGGAACCAGAATTTCTTCTAAGAACCCTCTGAATTAAGGTCATGTCAGAGAGCAGTTAGAGGGACATATTTACTTCGATGATTTTCACTGTCTTGTGCACATTTTACCAGACTATGAATTTGGCATCCATAATGATTAATGGCTAAGAGAAATAGCTGAGCCTGGTTTGTACATCACTATGGCATATGAGATAAAAATACAAAATACTGCCACAGTGTCAGTATTTGTGGTCATCTGAAGTATCTGACTCCCTTTGCACAATGCTGTCCTTGAAGGCACCTTACCTGCTCTGTGCAAGAATTATTAGAATTTTCTTTATATGAAACACCTTATGTGATACAGTGGTTGCTAGGGTCAATCAATGGCTGAGAATGGTTTCCTCAGTAAAGAATATGGAGATTTCTGCTTTTGCAGTTTTAAGGGAAGATGTATCAAAACAAAAGAACAGTACTAATGTTACACTGCAGACACCGGTGAAAATGGAATCAAGTGCAATAGGTAAGCCAAGATCTGAGAAAGATTGAAATGCTGAGAAAAGGTTAAAAGAGCAAAACTCAATTCATTGCCTCCAAGCTTTCATTTTATCTTGCCCATGTCCACTGACAAAGTAAAGAACTCCTAATTTAAGCTGTGTAACTGCATTGCTGCCACTGACTCAGGCCAGCAAGATGCTGAGTGTATGCTCCTCATTTCCTATGGACTCCAAATTGTGAATGAGGGGTGCACATCCATCCAGGGCTCACTTGATGTGTGCTTTGGAAAAGTTACCAAAATAGCAAGCAAGGGAAGAAAATGGAGCCAACGCATGGAGGGGTTGCCAGTTTACTTGTTGAAGTTATTGATTAAAGCCCCTTTGCTTAGCAACAACTTTGAGAGAAGTAATTATAAACTTTACTGCAAACAGGACTGTAGTTCCATCTTGTCCTGCCTTTAACATATCTCTCACTGTCTATGATGTTTCCATGCAGTTCACAGCAAAGATTTGAATGAAATGGCTGGCATTGGGTATAGCATGTTCTCGATTCATAGTAATTTTACTTTTAGTGCCGATCCCTTTGAATACAAAACAGGGAGCATGGATTTATTAGAGTAGTCCCTGTGGATTTCTCTGTATGGGGAAGAACCTGTTGGTGGGTTTTGGGCATAGCTGCCTCTGTGCACACATGCCTCTGGCAAAAGCTCTCCCAAGGAGAAGAGGGAATACAAGACAAAGTGTGTGGAGCAGAGCTGACCTTGTCTCTCCCATGGGCAATGCACACAGGGTGCCTGAGGTCCTGCTGGGTCAGGCATGGAGGAGGTTGTTAATAAATTTTGGATTAAATAAACATATGCAGAAGCTTTCTTCAGGCTGTAAGGGATGAAGTCAGAGCTGTGGACTTACAGATCTTGGTTAACCAGCTGAAGCTACTTTATCATTTATAAGCTGCTGGTCCTTCTATTTGCAGCACATCTCCTGTGCAGAAGGAAGGCCCAGGCACCAGAAATTGCATTGATGAAAGCATGACATATGGTACTAATTGAAACCATAGGCAGAACACGGCACGCTGCCTACCTATGTGGAAGGGGGAGTCAGCTGGTACTAACAACACGCTCCAGTATGCGAGAGTACCGGCTGACCTTGCATTAACAGAGAGGGACTTTGAACTCTTATAGCCTGCAGAAAAGTCAAGAGTGGATTCACTGAGACAGAAAGATAAAATAAATGTGGAGCTCTTCCAGCACTTCCCTCCATTTGCTTCATATCATAAATATCAATACAAATATAGAAATACAGAGGTAAACAGTTTCTCTAGTTTGTCCTTTCCATATGCATTCGTTTCTCTTCTGAAAGGCTTTATCTGACTTCTAACAGCATATTGTAAAATAATGCCTTGGTTATGGAAGGAAGCCACCAGCCATTACATTGCATTACTGTAATGTAACGGGTCTCTGAGACAAACTATATTTGGAAAGCCTGATTTTACTGTATACCTTGTACCCCATCCATCCCCAGCATTGATTTGTCTTTTCATTCTCCGGAGATCAAAGACCAGCTAGACCTAACCAGAGCCACTGGGGTTTTGGACCAGAACAGAAACTCATGAGACAAAAAATTGATGTTTATTTTAAGGGATGCAGTACCAGTGACAGAACATATTCAAATAGATGCTGATGACTGATGTGCTGAAAGGTGAATTTCTCATTAGCCTAAAGCAATTGACATTGTAATGAATTGCTTCCCACACTTCTTTGCTAAGTAAAGGCTGCTGTAATAACAATTGCTCCCATCATTTTAATTTTTTAACTGAACATAGGGAATAGACAAAAGAGAATCTGTATTTTCTTTGTTTTTCTTTCTGTGCAAATGTCACATTGCTTTCATGTTGGCAATGACTGCCTAAGTGATGATTCAATTACTTATTTACATAATCCCTTCAGATTTTTCTTTTATGTCATTGTTGATAATGAAAAGATTTTTTGAGCTGAGAAAAGGAAAGGAAGCAGGCAAGCTCTAAATGTGAATAGGGTGAATTGACATGAAAAGATGGTAATTTGCTTTCATAAGAAATAATCATACTGCCCATAATTAAAATATTGTAAATAGTCTACCAAACCTGCCCTGAGGAACACTCACCCTGTGACAGTGAGTGCCCATTCAGCTGCAGAGTGTGAAGCAACCCTACACAAATTGTTTGACACAGCACAGTGTTATTACCACTAAGTGCATAAAGTTATTTCACAGGGCAAAAATTCAAAATGCTCTTCTTTGCATGTGAACCAGTGCAGCACAGTAAGGAGAAGCAGAGACATGGCTTGGTGCACTGCTGGCTACAGGGATGATGTGACTTTGGTAAAGCTTCTGCAACAGGAAAGGAAAAGTAGAAACCTGCTCTGCATGTACAGTGCCTAGAAATATAAAGCTCTTTATAAGCTATTTTTATAAGATGACTGAGCAGAAAAGATATGCCCCTGGAGTGCCTCCCCCCACCAACACTTAGAGATGCACCAACCATGCTGCATTCTTCATTGCACAGTCTTGCCTTTTGCTTCCTAAAGCCCTGATCAGGCTGTTCCCCAATGGCCATGGGGCGTTTACTGCACCCCACAGCTTACCCTCTCTGTGGAATGGGACCAGAATTTCACCCTCTCCCCTAAGCCTCAAAAGCAGAGCCTTTGAATGATCAAAGGGACTGCCAGGAGCTCTTGGGGAAGCATAGGTGTTTGAGTCTTGATGATGGAGACAAATACGACAGAATTTACAAAACTACAAAAAGCCCACTTCTAATTCAACACGGTGCACTGATACCAAAGCACAGAGTTTAGCTTAGAGAGGCCAATGCATCGTTGCAACTCTCAAAACAAATCTTATTAAAGCACAATCTATGTGTTTAAAAAGCAAATTAGGTGTGAGAGCTCAGCTCCATTAACTTGAAGGGAGTTGGTCCAGTAAGGACTGAGCTGGCAGTGCAAGGAGTAGCCTGCACACCACTAAAACTCAGACCTCAAAGATAAACCTTTGAGAGCTCTCTTGAAGATAAACCCATGTTCAGCCCTTCTAGAAGATTAGATTGCCAAAGAGCCACTACGGTCAGGGGAATAATTTAATAATCCTTTTTCTTAAAATCACCTTTCCTTTACATTTTTAACTTTTTTTTTAACTGTACTTTAACAGTATTGCTTCTGATACTGGTGTGCTGACAATTTTTTTAAAAAAAAAAGAACTGAAAAAATTTCTAAATTTTAAGATAAAATCTTCCAGTATTTTTTTCTTTAATAATTCATGTGGCAGTTTTGCTTATTAACTCACTGCTTACTGTGTGTTTTCTAGGGGAAGAATGGATTCTTCTTCTAGAAGTCATCTTTAACTCTTGCAGCACCAAGAACCTGTGGTTCACAAGCTCTTATTTATTTACTTCTTTTTTGTGTGTGTCCCTAGATTTGAGAAAGCTCTAGGACTGGGCTTGAAGGTCTCAAAGGCTGTTCCAGCCATCTAAAGAAAAGCGCATTTATTATCTGTGTATTAGAACTCTTTGAGTGTGTTAGAAAATTGGTCTCTCAGACTACCTGTTAGAAATCTTTTCCTAAGCTGAGCTGTTCCAGATGCAGTGATACCTCTGAAACTGCACATTATTTACTTCAGCTCAAAACTCAATCCATGTTTTTCTAAAGATTCAGCATGTTTTTCAACTCAGCAGTCAATTCGGCCATCGCAGAGTACGAGTGTGGGTGGTAAGGAAGTCGCAGGAGCCACCTTCACACTTCAAAACACTTTCATTGCAGATACAGTCATTAAACAGAAAAATTGTTTGGCTACAGCTGAAACCTGGTGTATGCTCATTATACTCTGCTGGCAATTTTCCCTGAATTTTAAATAAAGGTGTTTTATGTTTCCATAGTAACACAAGCCACTTTACTGAGACGCCTGATGTACTGTTAGTATTACACAATTCGCCACATTAAAACAAAGTGTAATAGCACTTTGAAAAGTACACTATATCTAAAGGATTATTTTAGTTCCTGTGAAATTACAGCCACTTGCAGGGGGCTGGGGAAGGACGGAGGGAATAGAGCAGCTTTCGATGATGTACAATGTCACTCCTTAGCAGCTGAGGATAGAAAAGGGATATAAGAAAGATACAAGGTATAAAAAATAGGAGAAGCAGTAGAGGGGCTGACTCATGCAGCCAGAAGTTCCTCTCTGAAGTGTGTCAGAGAACCTGAAGGACTTCCGAGCTGTTTCCCTGGCCAGACTCAAGCACTCGCTTGGCACCAGCTGCAGTGCACGGGCCAGGCTGGGGCCAGCCCTAGCAGCACCAGGTGGGTCTTGGGGCTCTTACTTGAACAGGGGCACAGTGTTTGATCTGCCAGGTCTCAAGGGACAGTGGTAGAAATGCTGCTTCTCACCAACGCTTATCATCCTCTGAAAGAGGGTGAACACAACTTGGTGGCAATAATTAATAACCACATTACAAATAGGGAACACTGCTGGATTTTAGTGACATCCTCTTGTTATCCAAGGAGCGGCTAAAAGAATAACCATATATTTTGTGCCTTGCTTATCCTCTAAGCTAAAAGAACAGCAAAGAATATATTCTCTGCCTTGTTTATCTTCTAGGGTCCTGTTGTAACATTCTGACATCTGATCAGGGCACCCTGACCTCTCCGAACAACTTTTATGGGAGGTAGGCAATCTTAGAAAGTAAGAAACTCAGTAGTTAATGAATTCAGGGCTGAGAATTTGTGTCTCCTCAAAGAAAGGACTGTCAGATAGGACGAATTTGCGATGGTTTAGGAATTATCAAAAGGACATCCTTATTGTAACCTATGATATGAAAGAGTGAAATAAGCATTTTTTTAGAATTCTATAACTTCATGAATATGTATTAGATAGGTGTAACAATTGTATTAAATAGGCAGGATCTTAAGCATTTGTTTTGTATAAATAGTCCTTTGTGGTTTTCATTAGGTGTGCTAGCTTTGTGGAAAATCTTCCACCTAACACCGTGCAGAATAAAAGTCACGACTCTTCTCTAAAAAAAATACTTTGTTTTGGGATTTTTCTTATTGATTTCAGGTAACATTCTCACAAAAACATCTGTCTCTTTCTATAAAATGTGTTCAGACATATTAAATGCCCTTTTAACTTCATAGAATCATTGAATCATGGAATGGTTTGGGTTGGAAGGAACCATGAATGCCATCTAGACCAACCCCTTTCAGGGAGCAGGGACATCTTCAACAGGCTCAGGGCCCCACCCAGCCTGACCTCATTTCCAGGGATGGGACATCTACCACTACTCTTGACAACCTGTTCCAGTGTTTCACCACCTTCAGTGTAAAAAATTTCCACCTAAGACCCCGCCCCACCTCCCCCGCGGAACCACCCTGCGGCGGCCCCGTTCCCGCGGGGGCCGCGATCGCACGGACGCGCCTGACGGCGGGGCGGGCAGAAGGCGGAAGTGATGGCAGCGGGCACCGCGGGAGCGGCGGCGGCGTGGCGATAAGCAGTGGGGAGGCCGATATGGCGGCCCGGTGCTGGGACGGGGCGCGCCTGTGCTGCCTGCTGGCGCTGGCGGCTCTGGCGGGGCTGGGCACCGAGGCTAAGGTGAGCGGGGCGGGGGGCGGCTCGCGGCGGTGTTCCCCGCCCCCCTTCCTGGTACCAGGGCCCTCCCGTCCGCCCCGCCGGCCGCTCGGTACACTCTACCCGTCCCGCCGGCCCGCTTCAGACGGAGGCCGGAGCCCCTGGGAGCAGCAGAGCCCGGCCTCCGCCGTCCCAAGTGCCTGTGCCAGCCTCAAGCTTGTGGCAATTTGTGCAGTTTTGAGGTGCTGCTTAGGAAGCCCTTGTGAAAAATGTGTTTTCTATCTAGAATAATAGTGTTTTCTTGACGAATTACTCTGCTTGCTCAGTGATTTTGAAGGTTTGTTCTTAAACTTGAAGGAAATCCTGAGCAAAACTTTTCAAAGATATTCACAGGTCGCTTGTGTTAACTTTTTAATGTATCATGTGAAGAGTACTTTCTGTATCCTGCTATGGTTGCTGATGATAATTTTTTCTAAGTGTGTTGTTTACTTTACAGAATTCTGAGGACGTCCGATGTAAATGCATCTGCCCTCCTTACAAAGACCATTCGGGCCATATTTACAACAAAAATGTTTCACAGAAAGACTGGTGAGTGTGTGTGGCATTAAAAATTATCATGAGTCTTACTGATTAAAGACTTCTTCCATAGTGATTATATGTGAGTCTTACAGGGTAGAGCTAGGAGAAATTACATCTCTTGCATAACTTACCGGAACTTTTCTTTTAAAATTACTTCAGAGTTCAGCTCTAACAAAGAACAAGGTTTAAAATCCATAGTTTTTGCACTGTCTTCTGTTTTGGTTTACTTGCATGTTTAGTTATTTATTTAGACTTCGAAGTCAGTAGAAGGGAAGAGAGTGTTGTCATTTGGATTCAGTGATTTGAAATGGCATAAAGGCAAGGGAGCACAGCCATGGAACTAGGACTTGGAATGCCGCCTCTTCTTTCTCCACTCTTGAAACCCATCCTGCCACTTAGTGACTCTTGTTTCCAGAGATTTCTGTCCCTCAGAATTGCAGCCAGAAGAGAGTACAGTGACACAGCGTGAGCCGTCTAACAACACATTTTTTTCAGAGTGTGCCCCAGTAATGTGCCCTGTTGTATTATTAAGCCTGGCTATGGCATTTATCAGATACCTCTCTAAGCTGAAGACTGATGTGTGTGGCCAGGAATGAGGGGTTGGGGAAAGAAGGGGAGAAAACAGCAATTTGTTATATTGGCAAATCTCCCTTGTGTATTTTCAGCCTGAGTATAATTTTTTAGAACAGCGTGTTTAGAGTTGTGTAGATGTTAGAAGTTCTCAGAGGTAAACGTGACATCCTTGTTGGTGTATTGACCATTCCTCAGTTACCTTAAGGATTTATAAAAGACTTTTCAGTTTGATGACAGCAGGTTGGCGTCTTGAGTATGAAAATTTCATGCTGCTGAGTAGGCCCAGAAAAATAATTATAGGAATAAAATCAGTAATACAGAGATGTGTAGAGCTGTGCCTTGACTTAAATTACTTACAGGAGAACTGTGAGAAACAACACTGTAAATTTCCATCTAAACTACTGAACACAAAATGTACTGTCCAGTTAAAATTACTATTTTTGTCCCACGATTAACTTCACAACACTAGTCCTACAGTGACAAATCAGATTGCAGCAATGAAACGTGCCGGGAGAATTCCAGCTGCAGCAGATATTTCAGAGTAGCAGAGTGACTGATTTTATTGCTTATTACTGCTCTGCAAATGAAAATGGAATTTTTTTTTCAGTGGGTACTACTTAATGTGTGCCTTACTAGCAGACAAGACCCTGTTTCCCTTTAAATCAATATTGGAACTGATTGAAGGAAAAATTATCTTTTTAAGTCTTGGATAATGTTATAGAGATAGATACTGATATGTACAGAATAAAAAAAACCCTCATCTTAAATTTCAGTTTTTTGAAATAATTTCATAAATGACTATTTAGGAACATTTTATGACTTTGATCTTCTCTTTGACATGTCTTCTTGCCACTTCTAAAAGACTTGTTTGCTAGTTTATGTACAATAAAACTGACAAATCTGGTGCCATACTTTGGCTTTTGCATAGTGCAAGTGACTTTTTAGTCAATAGAACTGACTGATGTGCACTATCCTTTAGGGATTTAGATTGTGAGACAAGAACCGGATGAATTTTTAGTGCCTTTATGAATTATGTACAGTATAATGATCACTTACTGCTGACTTGTCCAGACATAAAATAAAAATTTGATTTCGTATTGAACTTGTAATGTGCTTCATGATACTCTTATTTAGATGCTTCAGTTCTTTCAGTGGGAACGGTCTGTTCCTTGGCTTCAGACCAGCAAACAGCAGGTTCTGCCAACATCAGTATGGGCTGGGGCACTTTGACACCAATAAAAGTGTTCACCCTTCTGCACTCAGGTTTGGAATTTTTGCAGGCAGTCCCATACTGATGGACGGCGCAGTAGGCGAGCATAGTGATGTCTAAGTACCCACAGGGTTAAAGGTTTACAGCTGGACTTGATGATCTTAAAAGCCTTTTCCAACCTAAATGATTCTGTGATTTTTACGAAATAACCCACTTGGAACATGTTGGTGTTTGTATTTTGTATTTTGAAAATATTGGTGTACAGAGGCCAACTGCAGTGGTAGTCATGGATGTGGAGGGTGGACACCCTGTGTATAAGCTGAATGAACTGGAAATCTGCAGAAGCTGCCCTTCTGACTAGCCTAGCTTGCCTTAAAAAACCTGCTGCCTTGGTGCTGTTTCTGTGGGCACAAAGGAGAAGGTGGTAATGTAGAGAGAGTTGTGTGGGAAAAATAATTTAGAAAAGGAGTAGCTTTTTCTGTATTTTCCTCTAAAATTGCCATGGAATCGTAGTCCAAGGAAAAATATCATCAAAGTTCTAAGGTTCCTGATAGATTTTACATTCTTAGCAACTTGAAACATTGAACTGAAGAAAAAAAAGTGCTGATTTCAATATTTGATATATTCAAAGAAACAGGCTTACTACAGCACTTAAGCTACAGTCAAGCTTTCTACTGTACTTGTGCAGCATATTTGGCAAGCTTTCAATCGTATGAACTGAAATTGTGTAGACCATAACTTGCATTTTTTTTAATTTTTGTAGCTTGAATGCTGCACTCCTCCACAGAGGAGTTTCATATGAGAGAAATAAGTCTTGCCCTTCCTTCCAGAGGATGTGACTTGACCCTCAGTAGTTCTAGTTGTGAAGAAGAAATATGAAGAAAACAGAAGGGATGAATTGATGCCTGGATATGTGTTTGAAGTGTTGTAATCTAGTCTAGTAGAGTGCTGAATCCTAGGCTGCTGCTGTCATTTCTGACATTTTGTTTCATTACCTGCTTCTGACTGCACTAACATTGAGTTAACCAGGATAAAGGCGAAATACGATTTTTGTTTCCTTGGAGCTCTGCAAGGACCCTGGGATGTGAACTCTGAACAACCAACCTGAGTCAGCAAAAAAACGAAGATTACATAAGTTATTGGTGGAAGCACTTGTCTCATGGCAGCTGGTTTTTAGTGCTGTGGTGATAAGAATGCCCATAGGATTGTTAACCATGTTTTTTGGCATGGGACTGACATATTTTGTAATGTTTTAAGTCAACTTATGCTTTTGCATCTGGGTCTAGTGCTGAAAACTGAATGCAATTTATTTACAATCTTGTTGCTTTGAAAATCAATCCATCTGACTTCTTTTTTTTTTTTCTTCAGTGTCTGTAACTTGTTGTGGCAAGAAAAAAGAACTTCTGTTTGTGAACAGCAAAGAGGTTAATCTCTCTTTAGGTAGAGGAAGGACAGAATAAGGCTCTTCTGAGTATGGTGAAGAAAGAAGTATATAGCTGGAATTTACTTTTAGCTATGGTTTCAGAGTCCAATGATGCGTTCATGCTGGGATTCAAATCCTTGGACTTGTACTAACAGCATTAATACTTTCACTGAAAAACGAGAACATTGAGTTAGAAAGGTCTTAAAACCTGTACAGCAGCTTGTCAGTAGCTGAATTTGTTGTTAAGTAAAATAATTATGGAGTAGTGACTTATTTAATTTTTTTAAAAAAATCTTGGAAACCTATAGTTCAGAACAACTGAACTTAAGCAAAGGTGGCTTCTCAGCTCATGCAGGTGGGGTCTGCATACACAATAGAACAGGTAAGCTAAAATCAGCTCAAAACTAACTGAACAAGTTTCTGTCTTTCTTCAGTGATTGTCTTCATGTGGTTGAGCCTATGCCAGTCCCTGGACCTGATGTAGAAGCATACTGTTTACGTTGTGAATGCAAATATGAAGAGAGGAGCTCTGTCACAATTAAGGTAAATAATGTAATTCTGTTGGCATACGTTAAATACTTCAATTGATTAGTTTTTACCCTTTAAAAAGACAGCATTTTCTAAAGCAGCCTAAGATTTAACATTTTTCATGATAACTGCTCACCGTTTATCTTGAGTAGTAACAATAGCATCAAGCTACAGCTGAAGGAGCAGGCTGGAGATCCTTTATTGAAGATTTCTGCTTTTGAGATTAATCTTTACACCTTGCTGAAGTTACGAGTCTTCCAGGGCATTTTATGAAGCTTTGGACATGATGCTTTTGTTATTATTTTAGAGGGTGTGTCATTATTCAGCTGTCTTACTTGCTTACTGTAAATGTTCTTTGCCTGTTGGCAAGCTAAAAAAAGCAAAATTCTCCATATTTGCTCTAACAGATGGTTTCTGTGTGCTATTCTGTGCTCCTATTGGAGCCATTGAACCCTGGCTGAGGTGAAGAGATTGTTCAGTGCGTTTTGTGGGGGTTTTTTGTTGGTTAGAAATCTGGTATTTTTTGCCTTTTCTTTTTGCTTTTTTTTTTTGCATTTTTGCCTTCCCATTTTTCTTGGTGACTGTTTGAATGCAGAACCCTGCTAGGGAAGGGAGACCATGCAGGAACCCCCAAATTTGTCAACCCATTTTAATGGCAAAACTGAACAGTTGTCTTAGTTGAAGTGAGATTTATAACACCAAGTTGTTTTAAGAGGGATAGCATAAGATTTTTAGAAAGGCCTCACTAAGAGAAACTGTTGTAAGCTAACATCTGTCTGCCACAAACCCTTTTGATACCAGGTTGTAGTTTGGTGTGTTTTCCTCTGTTTGTGGGTTTTAAGTCATCTGGTGACACTACCAAAGATTGACAGGCTCATCACAAACTTTTCATGTGCTCTTCTTTTGGTCGTTGCTGCCTGCTTGAGAGACTGTGAGGGGAATGTCACAATTCTGGCATAAACTGTGCTTGCATTGTCTAGGTTACAATCATCATATACCTGTCCATTTTGGGCCTACTTCTTCTGTACATGGTGTACCTTACACTAGTGGAACCTATACTGAAGAGACGTCTCTTTGGACATTCACAGCTCATACAAAGTGATGAAGACATTGGGGTAAGTTCACCAGAGTGCTTGTGTACTTGAGTTAAGATAAAGACTGGGATGGTTAGTTGTTAAATAACTATTTGGGATGGGCAGCTTTTTTTTTTTGCCAGGCAGCATAAATACTTTTCCTGAAGGGAAAGGAGAAGAAGGCTGTGTGATGACTTCTGTGAAGACCCTTTTTCATTTTTCACTGGGCTAGAAAGCAGTGAGATGGGGATTGTGTCAGGTGTCCCAGCTCTAGGCACAGATTATTTTCTCAGAGAAGAAATGGAGTAGAGGTGGAGTTAAATGTATATAAGAGGTACAGCTTATTAAATGTTAATGATCCGTACAATCTTGCTAGTGATCACGTTTACACAAATTAGTGCTGCCTAAATTTCTCTTAACAAAAAGAAAGCAGAGGGATTGCATCTTCTGTTGCTTCAGATTGAATTTATTAATGCTAAAAATTGAAGAAGAAATTATAATGAAGTAAAATACCGATTAGTGTTGAAATAATTTCTTAGTATTACAGCTAGAAGTCAGAATGTGACAGGATATTCCAAAAGATCAGAACAGCCTTTTTTTGAGAGGAAGAGAGGAGCAATGCATTAGTGACTTGGTTTCCTGTCGTTGCTGGCCTTCCTAATCTTCAGCCCAGTGTTTTAGACTTGTAATGAAAATGGAACAAAATTGTCTTCAGTACCATTACAAGAAAGGAATGTAAGACCTTATGAAACCTTGTATTGGAAAGAGCAAGACACTTCAGTGTGGATAAGGAATACTGGTTTGTGGGAGTAGGTCATCTGTGTCTTGAAAGGGGATGTAAAATAGTGTAAAAATATGATCTGTGGCTTTGCATCTGATGAATGTGTGAGCATCTGAACCAGATGAATCTTCATGCCTGGGAGGAGTGTTGCCATGAAGTAATGTGAGGGAATTTTTCTAAAATGGCAGCTGGGTTGGTGGTAAAGTGTCAGGGCTGAACCACCCAAACTGGTAAGCCAGTTCTGAATTCTTGGCATCAATGTACTTTCTGTACTGAATCCTCAAACAACACTGCTTTTACTGATAAAGTGCCCTTCAGATGTGTTGTAATGATAGAAAGAATTTCTGAAACCAAACCCAGAATACGAAGCAGGAAAATTGCTTAACCTAAGGCTTTCAGCAGACATGACTTTATTACTGTTGAAGTAAGCAGGAGCCAGTCAAAAAGAGTTACACTTATTAGTTCCTAGAATAGAATTTTAAAATCTGTTTAAAAGCCCTGTAGTTCTGACTGACTGTTGCTTCAGTGGCTTCATAGATCTGAAGGTATCAAAACTGGTAAATGCTGTGCTCTGTTATGCTGTGTATCTGCAGATTTTAATGTGAGTTGCACTCAGTTTCTCCAGGTTGTTTTGTCATTGCTAATAAAGGGAGGAAAAGCGTATTTTTCAGTTTTACCAACTGCAGAATGGATTTACTTTAAAGTCTTGATCCATCTTAACCAATTTCATATTTTGCTGTATCTGTTACTGTGACCATTACCTGGGCTTGTGGAGTCACTAGTGTTTATATCTGCAGTGGTGCTTGGAACAAAAAGCACTGCAGGTCCTTGCTTAGTTCATGTTGGTCATTTCCTATTTATCCATCATCTGTGACAGTGAAATGAGAAATACTTTAAGGTCCTTCATTACTATCCCCATCCTTGCATTCCCTATTGCAAGTTCTCAAGGTGTTGGTTCTGTCACGCTTTGGAAATACTGTGTACATCAATTTTGTTGCTGAATTTCAAGCCAGTATGTTTGCTCTTTCTCGTTGCCCCATTGATGGCAGTGGGGACTGATGAATGTAAGCCACTTGGATAGACCTCTTTCCTCTTAAATTCTTTTTCCCCCTTGTTATCTACATAGAAAATGACAGTAGCTAGTCTTTGAGCTGAGATCATTATTTATTAGGAAACCAGTACCCTCTAGCTCACCGTGTGCTCTCCCTTCCACTGTCTGTTTTATGGTAGAAATGTGTTGCTGTTGTGAATTTTGTTTCCCTGTCAATGAAGTGATTTGTCACCTGTTAACTGTCCATTCTAGGTATGCCAAACTGTGTAGTTTTTTAGGTCAGATTATAGCTCTTTGGGTCAGGAATTGTCTCTTGTTCTCTGTGAACATATTTCTTAGCCCAGTGAGGCTCATGTGTGGCTTTGGGACTTGTAATGAGTCTCTGTACTACTAAGAATTATCACTGAGCTATTCTAGACAGTCGTATCACAAAGATTTGTGTTATGGTTAATGTAAATGTCTTTGAAGTGGGGAAAAAAATGGCATATGAAGTGTAGACATACAAACTCCTCATTTAATACAGGGCATAATTACAGTAGTTTTCATTATGCATTGTATATGATGCTTTCTGACGTAGCTTTAGCAATATAACTTTGTCTAAGACAATTTGAGACAATTTGAAAAAAGCCAAATAAGAAGTACATTTCCAACTCTTACTGTTTATGACTTTGTTATGTTTACTAGAGGAAAACAAAGCTTTGCAGGTACTGTTAGAAAGCAGGGTAGATATTAAACAAGCGCTCAGTTGTGGTTTAGTCACTTAAACAGCTGTATTGATACTGTGCTTTTAGACAGCTTAGTACAATAGGTTTAGTTTGGTAAACATAAGAGTGTGTTGGTTTTATATAGAAGCTGTGTGTGATCATCAGAAGAGCCTGACAGTAAATGGCCACCAGCTGGCAGAGAACTGACTCTTAATTCATTTTCAAGTGAAGTGTGTTCAGGACAGTAACGGGAGACTCCCAGCACCTGGGTCTGTTCTAGATGTCTGTCCCACCAGCTGCTAATAGGTGTAAGACTGTGGTTCTGATCTTGCAGCTCACCACAGTGTCTCTGGACAGCAAATAATTGTTTGAAAGGACAATGCAGTTTGGTCTGTTTGGGAGAGCTGTGGAAATTACTTCGAATGAGAAATTCAGTACAGTTCTAACTATTCAAAAACTTCCTTGGTCATTATTACTGACCAGCTCACTGAAACAGCTTGTTTACCTTAAAATAATTTTTGTCATTGCAGGATCACCAGCCTTTTGCAAATGCACATGATGTGCTGGCTCGTTCTCGAAGCCGCGCCAATGTGTTGAACAAAGTGGAGTATGCCCAGCAGCGTTGGAAGTTACAGGTCCAAGAGCAACGCAAATCTGTCTTTGACCGTCATGTTGTGCTGAGTTAATTATATCTCAGTAGAATAACTCCAGGAAAGTAAAGTGGACAAATTGAAAGAGCTGACTTAAGTCTTCCCCATCCTGCCAATTCAGAAGTGTTTTCTTGAATGGTTCCTTATTGATTTAAATAAAATAAAGAAAAAAGTATTTGAACTTTGAAAGAATGTAGTGGAATGGAGACAATTTAAAAATATTAGTTAACCAAAAGTTAAAATCTTTATACTTTCAAATGGCTTTTAGTAACAAAACTGAAAAGAAAACAAACCCTAAGATATCTTGGGTTGCCACTGTGGAACCTTATTTATGGTTGTGACTTTATGGTAATTTTTAACTATATATTTCTCTCTACTATTTATGTGGTTAAAAAGTACCTGGGAACACAGTAATTACTTGCAATTCACTGATCACTTTATGTAAAGATGTTTTGTAAATATACTTGGATTTTCTGCTGACTATTACTAGGTACTGGAAATAGAAATCTTGCAGTGTAGTTTTTGTATCAGAATGAAATCCCGATTGGCTCTATTCATCATTTGGTTTCTTACGCTCGTACTTTCCAGATGCTTGTATGTCAAGTGATGTCTGCAGATTTAAGGCAAAACTTAAATGGCACTGACTCTTTGAGCTGCATACTGAAAGTACTGTGATGTAGATAAACTAAAATGCAGTGCATATCAAGACAGTGTTGGCATTTTGTTCTATTTTGCTTTGATAGCTTAATATATTGTATGTGTACCATATCTCTTAAAAAATCTTTTCCCTTTGTTTTCATGGATGAAGTCTCAGGAGTTAGTGAATGATGAAGTACTTATTAAAAAATCTTTCTGCATTTGTTTGGATTGATGGTGTAAGGCACATATTTTCTCTAGCACCTATCATCTTGGGATTTAGGTGTATTTTTTTATCTGTGGTTCTGTACTCATCTCTCTTAAAGAGGTATACAGTTGCTAGATGACTAACTTTCCTATATCCCGTTTGGAATGTAACAATTAAAGATAAAACTGATTTTTGAAAAATGCTTTTGTATTATCTGTATGTCATCATTTTGCTCCCTCATTACCCTATATGTAAATTCCATCTATAAAAGCATTTCTCTGAAAACGCTTCAAAATAGAAATATGCACTTGTTCAGTGCTTAGATAAAGGAAAGGAAGGCTTACCAAATTGCTAACTGAAAAAAAGTTCTTAATCCCCAACTCAAATATATCCATGCATATGTAGTTACATTGTTGTTGTACAGTTTTCAGTTCTAGAGTGGAAGGAAATGGTATGTGGAACAGTACTATATGTTGCCGGATACAGTTTCGGTTTGCTTTGTCCACAGCCTGGGGGACAAGTAGCATGTACCTGTACACCTAACTCTGCTGAAACAGGGGTGGAAGCACGGTTGCCTCATAACAACATTTGCACTGACTGCAGCTTTTTTGCAGATGCAGAGCTTCATTGTCTTGGCAGTCCCGTACTCTTCCAAAAACTGACTTAATCTAGAGGGAATTATAATGGGTGGCTTATTGGTGGAGGCACAGGATAATTTCTTTAAATTAAAAAAAAAAGCACAATATTGATTGACAGGACAAAAAAACCCACCCCAAAATCCAGACTTGGGTTCAGTTACTGTGTGCAACATCCCACCCTGATGAGTCAATAACTAGTATGAAAGTGATGTACCTAAGGTCCCCTAAAGAAATGCAACCTAACTTTGTTGAATACATGTCTGTCTACCAGTTCTAGCAGATGTTTTACCTCTTGGCTGCCTTTCTGATGATGCCTGAAGCTGGCCTGGGATGGAGGATGCAGAATGCAGAATACAGCATTGTTGTGGCCCCACACAAGGGCAGCAGAAGCAGAAAGTTTTCTTTGTTGGCTGACAGTTCCAGAAAGACAAGACTGGGTGTCTGTAGCTTTCTTGGTAGTAGATCAATGAGTGTTTAATCTTTCAGTATTCTGAAAGTTTTAAGCTGAACTGGTTTGGTTTTGGATTTTATGTGGTTTTATTTTGATGGATAGAAGGGCCAAATATTGGTAATCCTAAGTGTTAAGGTAATCCTGTAAAATGTGAGGGGTTTGAAGTTAGGTGTCGTATTTTCTTGCACTTGTACGATTGGACAGCTATATCCTGATTGATTTAGCATCTATACCTATATATATGATTATACAGATGGATTACTGATTGCTCCATACTGTATTTCTAAGTTTAAGCAAAACTTTTAAACATTTGTCTTGCTACTGATTCTTCACTATTTTCAAATCCTATCTTGTCTACCTCCATAAATGCTTTATTAGACAGCTTTTATATGATGGTGTACTTCTTAACACTAAGGGAATTGCCCAAAATTACAATATAATGAAGATTAAATTTGAGGATATTAAGCTAACTAATATGTCTTTATCTCTAATCTGGAGACAAATCCATCACAAGTTTCTTCTGTAACAGAATACATACAGGAAGTAAACAAAGTACATTCCTGGTTACTTTTTCAGGTAAGTTGGCTGTGTTCAATACAGTTTTAAAATTTCTAGATCTTAATGCCAAGTTTTGTTGCCATCATAGCTGTGGTGTGGGTGGAAAAGCCAAACCAGAAATGAGCAGATCTAACTGTAGGCTACTTTGCATGCTGTCAATTGACTATAAATTGCAGCAGTCATTGACTCAGCGGAACGGGCTACATAATTCAGGTAAGAGATGCGTGTATCTAGCAACAAATCTTCACTGACTGTCAGTGTTTTTATACATCACTTCTACCAGGTATTCAGTTAACAGCGCTTCTGTAGCTTTTTACTGGATCATGTTTAATATGATCTATTATTTAATAAGGTATAAGAAAGATTGAACATTAACTTCTTTTTTTTAATCATTCAGATATTTCCAGGTATTATTCATCAATCTTAAAATAGCACGTCTTGTTTTCTTTCATCTGAAGACTGGTGAGTCTCTAGTCTAAAAGGAAAATGATCCTAACACTTGCATTTTGCACTTTGTGCAGGTAGTAAGGCAGCAGATAACTGCTTCATGTAATGCTATTATGCAGTAGAAGTGTCAGTATTAAGCTACAAATACTGCAAGTATTTCTTGAGGGGATGTTTTGATTTCATTTCTTGCTCTGTAGTGATGTTTTGCTATGAAGTTTTTTTTGCTATGCTACAAAATCGTTTCCTCAGACGATGTTTTTAAGTTGTTTGCAGTAGAAAGCTTTTAGACAATAACCCACCCTATGTAAGTAGAAAAGGGAAAGAGGACTTGTCTACTATTTTCCTTTTGTAATGACTGTGTATATTTGTCTCTGATTTTCTGCATGAATATTAATATAAAATGGATGTGTGTTCATGCTTTCAGCCTACCTATAGAAGCACCTATTTAAGATGCACGTGACTTTCTCTCTTAATAGCATGCTATGAATGAATTCTTAACTCGTAGGATTTCTGTTGTGAGGTCTATGTGCATTAGAAAAAGAGACAAAACAGTACAGAGGCATTTTGATAGAGTATGTTGTGAGGATAGGTCCATATCGAGTAAAAATTCCCCCTCTATTAAACATGGCAGTTATGAAGTCATTAGAGAACATTAAAATATCCCCGTATCCTTGTGAAGGATTAAGGGAATCCTGTTTAAGTTATGGAACCATGGTCAGAACATTTGAAGCTTTGCGAGGTTTTTTTGAGTATAGGATCTAGATGTTTCTAGTAATCTAGTTTAATTTCAAGATCTGTTTTCCACTTCAGAGGGTGTAATATAACCAAAGTGGTTTAGACAGCAGTGTATAGGTGTGGAAGTGGATGATAAGATAATTTTTGGATAGATTCTGTGTAGGCAAGTATTGGTTGCAGTTTCTGGGGATGGATTACAGTAATTCTTTAAAATTTAACTAGTTATTTAAAATTTATTTTTAAGTAGCTATTAGGTAACAGCCATTACAGTTATGCTGATATTTAGCTGTTGAATATTGATATTGGGAAGGCACATCATGTAACTTCCTATAAAACACCACAAGATTCTTTCTAATAAATGTATAAGGATGATGTGAGTAGTTATGCCTGCTGTTATGCTGCTCTGGAGAGAGGACTTGTGGTTTTAGTTGGCCTGTCCGAGGGGTCAGGGACAACTCTGCTTCGGGACAGCTCTGGCTGTGACTGTAAGCCTAACCATAAGCCTAACCCTAACTGTAATGGCTCTCCATGGAAATTGTCCCTTCCTTCAGTCTGAGTTACAGGTTTCTGGCGGTGCCCCAATGACTGTGTGCAGTCCCTTCTTAGTAAAATAATTTATAATTGGAACAATATTATTCAGACATGCATTTTTTCCTTTTATAAATCGATTATTTCATAATCCTCTGTATTTCATATCTGTGTTTAATCTGCAGGTGAGTGCAGAAGGAGCAGAGGACCCAGAGATGTTAGGTTTAGCAGAAATTCATCCTTTAAACCTTTTGTAAAGCTTTTTGTGTAGAATGGATGTAATACTTGACAGACATAAAACTGAGATCCATTCACTGCTCAAGTTTTCCATCTAATTAAGGTAGTATAGTGAATGAGACATCAAATGAATAGAGAGAAAAAACAATTTGGTTTTGAAGGCTTTTTGGTATGGATAAGGAGTCTGTTAATGGAACCGTAGATTTAATTTTTTTCAGGGAGAAGGAGGAGATGTGAAGAGTATGCCTCAAATATTGACCTGTTTTGTTTATTGGCTGTGGAGATGTAAGTTTTGGTGGATTTGGAGAAAGCTAGACCTATGTGGAGTGCGTAAAGTTAGATTGTCTTAATTTCTGAGGCTGAGGTGAAAGGAGACTGTTTGCTGCTTCCTTTAGGAAGCTTTAGTGGCTTTATTTTCTTAAAATCTGCTGTGAATTATTTTAATCAGTGTTGCTAACTTGCACTTTATTGTATTTTTGAATGAGACAGTGTCTGCTCTATGTAACAATCTTCTAATGCGGTTCTGAAATGTCACAAATGCCTTAAGTGTCTTCTGGAAAATGCCAGTAAAGCCAAGTGTTGGTAAGTCCAGGTGAGGTTTTTTTACTGTTCAGAAAGAGTTGTTTAACCTATTATGTAACTATGCATTTCCAGGTTAAGTGCAGAACCTGATGGATGGCAAAAGCTACCGTAACTTCATGGACAAGTTGTCCATCTGTACTGAGACTCAGCGCATACAGCTGCCTAGGCCTTTCTGTGCTGACCCAGTGCTCACGTTTCACGTGTACCCAGAAACACCAAACCAGGTCACTTGCTCTGAAGATTTGTCATTCTTTCCTTTCATGTCTGAGCATCTCATTATGGAAAACTTCTGCAGTGAGCCCTGCACCTTTCCCTATCAAATGCCCAATTCCAATTACCGCAGAAGTGAGTACTCCTATGGGCCAGCTTTCATCAGGAAGAGGAATGAGAGGGAAAGACAGAGGGTTAAATGTGTCAATGAAGGCTATGCTAAACTGAGGCATCACCTACCTAAGGAATACTTGGAGAAACGGCTCAGCAAAGTAGAGACGCTGCGTGCTGCAATAAAGTACATCAGCTACCTGCAGTCTGTTCTGTACAGCGATTCTGTGGTGGCAGAAAAAACTGTCATGGAGCCAAGCCAAGCACCTAAAGCTATTAACAAACAAAACCAGATTTTGAAGACTATCTAAACTGTTCCAAAGAATCAAAAGTTATCCTGTCTGGGAATCTTGTAGCCACCATATTATTAATAATGTGCACATTCCTACTGTTTCTTAGGAGCAGATCATAACATATGTCAGTATCAGCCTGCAGAAAAGAGTTTTAATTTTACAGATAGTAACTACATTAGATATGAAAAAGGCAACTGGGGAAATCTCATCTGAATGGCCTAAGTTAATTAATTCTTGGAAATCAGAAAAGATTTCTAGAATTGTTACCAAACCAAAATGTAATACCTATATGTGTGAAGTAACTGTATGTATCATCACAATCTGCATGCTTTAAAATAAAATCTTTCCACTGGTGGGACTGAGATTCTGCTCATTTTCTGTAATGTTACTGGTTTACATGCACTTTCTTAAAGATTATTGGCCTCACTCCCTATGATTCTCTTAATAGGCCTTTTTAAAGTTTCCCAGGAATGTTGTAAGATGCCAACAAAAAGGATAACTTAGTTTAAAAGGGGAAAAATATAAAGAGGAGGGTGGCAGCTCTCAAATGTATGGTTACTGGTCGTTAAGAAGAGTATAACATCTTGCAAGTGCTGTTCCATCATTTTTCTTATTAATGAATATTTTAATCCTATTAAAAATTGTTGGCTTAGCCTAATTTCTATTGAAAATTTGATTCTTCCTCAGCTGTCAGTACCCTTAAAAATTACCAGGGCTGCTCACATAATATACAGTATAAAAAGAGTTGACAAGGCCTTGGCTCTATGTGCGGGGGAGGGAGGACAAATACCCTGCAACAGAAATTATTCAGGACTTTTACTGATAATGATTGAGGTCTGAGGTGGCCTTCTCTGATCTCCCAGTCTGTTCCTCTGTTTCAGCTAAGTGATATAGAATAGATTCACGGGAAGATGGTGAAGAAAGTTTAGCTCACAAGTGGCATTAACATTTTCTGTATGTAAGGGAATTGTATTATTGATATTAAACAAAAAATTCTGCTGAGAGCATGAGAGCAAGTAGTCTGTGGGTGCAGTGGAATATATGAAAAATGGTTACAGACTTTCTAAATGCTGTATCCTCGTCCTTAATTGCAATCACCCCTCTGCTATCATGTTTTTAGAGCAGTGAATTGAAAAATGCCTACAGAATGCAATTAAGTATTCCTCCCCAGCCAAAAAAGAAAAAAATTAACATTTGTTAAGGAGAGAATAGAGATTAGAGATCACAGAAGAGATTAACAGGTAGATTATTGTATTTGTATTGTGGCATATTTTGACATGCACTTTGCAGGAAAAGAAGTAGAATTTGTTGTGAAAAGGGAAAGTTTGTAAAGCAATTTGACCTCAGTTTGTCTCAGCTTCAACATTTCTATCTGCATTTCAACCAATTTATTTGTCACACCCTCTGGTGATAGGCTTTTTCCTAAATCTGAACTGTAGCTTTGTAAAGTGCTATTTTCCTGCCCTACAATAGTTAGCAGAAAGCCTGGAGGACACTCTGCCCTCTTATAATCCCTTCTCTGCCTCTGCAGTCCTTCCACTGGGACCTGAAAATTTAGTGGATGTGTGGCAACAAACAGTCCTCTCTGTAGTTGCATTCCACTGTTTTTCAACTGGTGAGGTTGGGATGTCCTATGCTGGTAGTAATGACTGTGGCAACCTCCGTAGCAACTAGAAAACACTGGCAGCAAATGGCTTCCTGCATCAAACAGGCAAAGGGACAAGATTTCTGGATTCACTAAATCCAAATCGACTGGATGTAGTGTTATCAATAGCTGGTAAGTTTGAAACACTGCTGTGTCAAAGTACTTTAATTATCCAGGAAAAAGTAAAACCCTCAGTGTTGCAGGATTTCCTTTGTCAGTGTCCTGTTTTACACAGAAATAGGGAACTTCAACAGTAACAGCACTGAATAGGTTTAAAATGTGCTTTAATGTAGAATTGACAGTTGCGTTTCTTCACAAAGTATTACTGATTCCATCTTGTTTTCATTTATAATAGAGGAGTTTGTGTAGTTGTGAAACAAGTGAACATATTGTGTTGATTTGCGAGACTTAAAGACACATTTTGCAAGAGTTAATCCATTCTTGCCAGGTTTGGTGTGCTAGTTTTTTGAAATTATGTGAATCTATATCATTTCTCTTAGATAAGAGGCAAAATTTGAACCTAATAGAAGAACTTAAACTGTATTTTGTAAAGTAAATTAGGCACTTAAAATATATATATTGCATTTCCATGCAAATTTTACCTTAAGCGCGGTAAACATTTCTAAGCAGTAATAATAATAAAAAAAATATAAAGGAATAGAAGCTTGTCTACTACATCTTGACAGATTACCAGAGATAGCATCGCATCATCAATCTTACTGTGACAGCCTCTGAATAGTTATCACTTGTCAGATCTGAGCACCTATTCTTTCTCATGGCAAGCCATAATCCTCCTGCTCTAAAACATGACAGGACAGCTGAAATATCAAAATATTTTCCTCTTAATACATCACTATAAATAAAACAAGCAACTGTAATCTAACATCACGTTCAAAAACTGTCACGTTTACTCAGCTTGTCAACTTCAGCTGTAGTTTCTATGTCAGCCTGTAAAATAGGGAAGGTTTAGCTGATGCTGTTTACAAGAAAGCTTTAAAGCAGAGTGCAGATATAAGAAAAAAGAGCTGGATTTTACAGGGGGAAACAAAAGTTTGAGGAAGGTGAAAGCTATTTCTTTCCTGGGGATTTTCACAACATTTCTACTTTCCTTGGGTGTTTCTGTCCCTCTACCACATCAGGATTTGGATGACGGAAGGTCACTGAAGTTGGTGATACAGGTTCATCTGACCAAATGCCAGTCTAGGTATTTTGAATTTATTCTTCTTAAATAAAAATAAACAATTAATAAAAGCTACTGAGTTCTTGAGGCACACTAGAAAGCAATTGCTTGTGTTGGAAAATGCCAGTCATTGTCTATTTTCTACCTACAGGTTACGACTGAGTCATGCAGGAGGCTACTTTTGCAAGAATGGCTCATTTGGAAGGGTTCCTGCCTACAGGTCACAGGTATTGCAGTGTGATGCAAGCTCTGGACAAGTTCTTGTGCTCCAGTTTCGTACATACTGTCAACCCCTGCTGCAGGAGCCCTTTTGTAGTGCATCCTGCTTGGATCGCAAAGTCCCTCATCCCTCAGAGGTAAAATCAAGTTCTTGTTTGAGTCTGATTTGTTCTTTTTCATGATATCCAAAAGGATAAAAACGGCTGGAGCGTTAGATTAATAAATTAGCAGTTTGAACATCATTTGAGCTTTACCCTCCCCCACACCAGCAGGTTTTTATATGGTATTAAGTAAAGTGATTTGCTACCCTGGAGATTATGAAAAGCAAAGCCTGAGTAAACGTCCTATCAAAGAAACTGTCTTTTAATATTATTTGGATAAAAGCGGCTTGCTTTAGCAGCTGTCTTCTGTGAAATGTTTCTAATGCTTTGTGACAGGGGATTATTTTTCCTGTTTTGAACTTGAACCTGTCATAAACCAGTAGCTTCATTATATACTCTTCTGTTGTTCCCTGAATGCCCCAGTGCAAACCATCAGCTACAGCACTCTGGAGCACACCTACACTATGCTCGAGATGGATTTCTTCTCCTGATCTTAAGCATTTGCTTGCTATGTAAACAGCAAAGGGGCTAGTGCATGTTATGTTGGCCCAGAATTCCAGTGTACTCCTGGCTCATTTGCTCTAAACCCAAAACCAAGTAAATCTGGATAAAAGTACACACTGATGGCTTTTTTTCGCCAAGAGTAAGGCATTGACTCAGCACAAGCAAATTTTCTGTTTCTTCCCACATGCTTTGGCCTGTGGGAGTGCTGCAAAATGAGCTGGAGTGATCCAGTTCTTAAATCTGACAGGATTTTTTTTTCATGACCTATAGAGGCTGTTTCTCCCGGTGCTGACCCGTTTTCTTCAAGGTGCCAATGGATTAGCCACTGCTTCCCTTCCCCTGGCCCTGCATGGGAGAGGCTGAGCACATCAGGGAGCTCACTGCACTTAGACAGCAATGTCCCTGTGCTGGCGAGAGGAGAACAAGATGGATTTTATTACCAAGGTACTGTAAAAGAGGAGATAGAGGTGAGTGATGGTTGCTGTAGTTGGGGGTATGTGTAATAAGGTGTCCAGTCCACCAGCAGTCGTCACGTACCACCTGAGCTTAGTGGAGCAGTTTTGATTTCAGCTGATGCATGAATTAGAGAACAGATCACCAGAATAGCTGAAGGTTGTGGTTCTTTTGATTCATAAAGCTCCACATGTGCCTGCTTCCAGGCTGTCCTCACCTCCTGCAGACTGGCACATTGGGTGAGCCTCCTGCATGCAGTGTAGCCTCAAGCATCAATAAACTAGTAATGATCAGATCCTTGCTTTGCTCAGCCCTCCTTACTGAGTCCATGTCCAGAAGTGAGCGGGCATGTTTTGGAGCTTCTCATCTTCTGCAGAAGAGGGGTGCCCCCAGACTCCCAGTTTCTGGAGACAGCAGTGTTGTGCACCTTGCAAGAGCAGGGCCCTCTGCTTCTGCTGGCACTGGGCATTTAGCCAGGCTCGGCCAGCGTGAGTGGTGGTGTGAGCAGTGTACTGGCTACTGTTGTGTGTAGACACACAACCACCAATAGCATAGGAAAAGCCTTGGTGTTTTTTGTACACACTTCCAGCTTGAGTCAGCTACAGACCAATGGCTCACTGTCTTTTCAGAAATGTTAGTGAAAGGCTTAATTCATTAGTTTGTTAGCACTTCAAACAGAAAAAAAAAGAGTCTATTCTTTCTTAAGAACACGGAAGTACCTCGTTCCATTGTTGATGGAAAGCCTCTTGACAGGCCTTAATTTAAATGAAAATAAAATTTCACAACAACCCCTCTAGGAAGCAGACTTGAGTGTTGTATGTTATGAACAAGGACTTGGGCATGACTGAAGAAGAGATCTGAACAGCTTTCATGTCCCTTGTTATCTGGTGCACATGGTGTGGTTTGTGAAATCCAGTTGTACTCTATAGCTTTTTCTCTTGGGGAAGAAAACACAGATCCTAGTGGCAGTGAATCAGTACATATGCTGCATTTTGGTGAGCCTCACGGAGGGTTTTCTGGCTGTCTCAATGCTGAACTAACAATGCACGCTATTTAGTTACTGTTCAGGCTTGCTTGGTGTTTTGACCTAGCCACGTAGCCACAGAATGGCCTCCTGGTGAAGGTTATGTGACCTGACACTTTACAGACTGTTCTTCAGAGGAACTATAATTTTGTTCCTGGTAACAGAGTGAAAGAGGCATGTTCCTGGTAGAGTTTGCCAAACCAATTGTCTCATGTGGAAGGCATCCAGTGTGTGTGCAGAAAACAGCAAAGGATGACATCCTGGAGTACGTGAACGGGATGAAGCACTCCTTACTCCCCGGAGACAAAGTACTGGCACCCTGGGAGCCAGAAATGGCCAGGTATGGCCCAGGAACCGTCCTCAGGGGCATTGAGACAAGGGAACCCTTACGAGGTAAGAAAGATACTGCCTTCTTCCTCACCTTGCTCTGGAACATGAGTGCGTCTGTCAGGATAACCCCTTGTCACGGTGCTACTACCAGAGAAACACCAGTGCACAGATTACAGCTCAGCGTTAAAGCTCGCAGGAGCTGATGGAACTTGCTGTTAGATATCTGTGTATAACCTCACCAGTCTAACCCTAAGGAAGCTGTGACCCTTAAAAATGTCATCTTCCATGATGATGTTTTTCATGAGGGATACAAGTGAGGCAGCTGTCAGAAAGCACCCATTTATGCTTGAATGCTCATGTCTGTACCAAATGGTACATCTGGGGGTGATAATTATCACCCTAACATAGCAGATTTCAAGAGCTCATTCATTCTTCCCCTGTCTGACAGTCAAGCTCCATTGACATATCAAAATACTGCTCTCAGAACATTATTGCTAACCTTGGCAGTAACAACAAAAGTTACTCAGTCAACATTTTCTTGTTCATCTGGTGACAAACTGGGAGGAAAGATGCTGCCAGGCCTGATGCCACGCTGATGGTGCCCTAGCTGCCCAACTGACTCCTCCATGACATTATGGTGAGGTGTTACAGAGTGATAGTTGATCCTACCACTTGACAGGAGTAGAAGGTGTGTAAAGCTGCAAAGGCTCATCTCTATGTTCACTGGCCAGGCAGACCAACTGCTTATGGCTGCTTACCTTTTTTCTCAACAGCCTCAGAAAATGAAGAAATTATAGTACAGTTCTGGAATGAAAAGAAAGTGAAACTCCTGAATGGTGTGGCTCTGTGGATCCCTCCTAGCCTGTGGAAGAGAATTGCAGAGATGATCCAGATGCCCTTCACCAGCAGGGTGAAGCCCAGAGAAAGGCCAGACACTAATTCTTGTAATTTTTCCTGCAGTCCTAAACCAGCTGTGATTCCTCTTTGTGCTGCAGATAGCCTTGCCAAGCACTACTTGCTGTGTTCACCTTGCTGGCCACATTTCCACTATCACTGTGATGGTATACACTGTTCATCAGCATACGTGAAGTGCATCTGCTGCTGCCATCCCCATTTTGATGCCTGGTGGCCTCTTCCATACAGGTCTCTGGTCTTTCAGAGAGGCAGAGTCCATCAGTGAGCCCTCTCCACACCTTTTGGAACTGGAAGGCCCAAATGAAGAAAAACCAGCAGCTGTGGCAGCATCTTCTTCCTTTTCTGATTCAGAGTGGGACCTGGAGTCATTCCTCACTACGAGTACTGTGTTGGACAGTGCTATTAATGCAGACTCCAGCTGTCTTGAGAAGCCCAGGCTAAGGGATTCTGCAAGACCAGAGAGAAAATACTGGAAAAGAAGCCACCATGAGTCCCATCATAGTAATTCCAGGTACCTTTTAACCACCCTTACAGGGAAGAAGCAGCCAGAGGGAAATAACCAAGTGTGTTCTGTGCTCCATTCATCTGGATATTCACTTCACTTGTAGTTAATTGGTGTAAATACTATAAATTTGCATATCGGCCTCTGATACAATATTTCCCCCTCTCCATCAGTTCTGCTGCCTCATCTTGCATGCTACATCTTCTGTTTGCAGCTTATCCCACGCAAAACTACTAGAACCATGAATCCCATTTGGGAGCACAGATATCCCTCTCTGAGTTTCTTCCCTGTCATTTCTCTATACTTTTTACGATGCTAATGTCTTCATTAACTTCCATAGCTAGTCTGTGCAGAATAAATTGCCTGAAAGAATTCTTTTCAAGTTTAAAGTGCATTTTTCTCTCTTATGAAATGAATGTTTCTTCATTTCAGTTCTGGTTTCACTCTTAGATACAACTTTACTCCCTCCCAGGACTCAGTAATCATAGCAGCACATGTACAAAGAGCAAGCAGAAATCCAAAGCCATCTCCATTGTGCATATGTCCTGTGCTGCCCTGACTAATGAACGTGCAATGTTTGAAACCATTGAGCAGTCTCCCAGAGGGCAACTCACAATGAAAGGTATCCTAAGAAATCAAGATTGTAAACTACCACGGGGAGTAAGGTAATCTGTATTAATACTGTATTTACTTAAGCACGCGATTTGTTTGAAGAAATATTCTTGTTAATGGTCTGGTGGTTGGCTAGAAAAATACACTGCTCCTAACTTAATTGCCTGCTAAAGCCACTCACCACTTTTGTGATAGGGAGGGAACTTCTAATTAAAATAAAACAAACCACAAAGACCTAAGGATGGGCTGAAGCTACTTGGTAAAAAAAAAAATTTATGCCAGTAACTGTATAAGCATTCAAAAATGCCAGTTTCAATTCAGAAACCTGCCAAATGTCCATTGCCATCAACTCAGTGAAGTTCATGGAAGTAGGGACATACATGAGTAGTAGAAAATGGACAGCTGTGACTGTCAGTAGCAATAAAACATAAGAAAAGATTCAATCTGGAAAAAAATCAGTTCTGCTGGGCTCTGATAGTCACGATCTCTGTCTCGGAAAGATAAAAGCAGATATTTTTAGTAAACAGTCTCTACCGAGTATCTTCCCTTACTCCCTCACAAGAAGCAAGCAGTTTAAACAACAGAACCCTACCCTGAAGCTAAAAGATACAGAGAAGCAAACTGTGTCACAGCTAGGAACAAGGGAAACACCCTGATTTTTGGCCTGGTTTCTGTCAGCCATGGTCCTCTCCTGCTTTAGAAAAACTTGGAAAAGAAAAATCAGAATATGGAATGCAAAAAAAAAAAAAAAAGCAAGCACAGAAAAGAGGAAGAAGAAAGCTTGTAGGAAGAAAGGAAAGATGAAAGAGAATGGGAGGGTGAACAGAAACAGTGTTCTGCACAAAAGCACCAGAAATATAGTTAATAAATTCTATATTAGAAATCAAATATTAGCTCCTCTGTACCTTCATGCTATTGCAACTGTGAGCTGACTGCAGAATAAAACTTTGAAAATGCTAAACTTGCATGGTCTTCTTTAGGAGAATATTAATGTTAATGACATCTCGGTGAACAGAGAATATACCAGAATATAATTGAGAGAATATGAGATATATGAGAATATGAGATATATGCATTAATTTTAAGCAGAGGCCTACCAACTTATTAAGCATATGGTTCCTATTTTATTATATAAATAACTGTAATTACACACCTTTTACAGCTTTGTAACTGATTTCCTAGGAAACTGGAATTTTTAGGCCAGCATGAAGCTCCAGGCAAACATGCTCTATGTTAGGAAGTGACGTGCTTTGCTTTTTGGTAAAACTAAAAAGAAACCAGGGTGGCTTCATTCTGGCCCCAAACAGGTAGCATGCATTACAATAGTAGATGCAATGTGGTAATAGAGTATAATTACATACTTCTATTCCTGTAAAATAGCCCTTGGTGTTTTGTAAAGGTATGTTGAAACCCAGAAGATCAATTGCTATAGCTGTTTCATCATGCAATACAGACTGCATCAGAAGTCATTTACAACAAACAAGTGAAGCCAGAGAGCAGGCTTCCCAGAGGTGTTCTGTATTGGCCTAATGCCCTCCCACTGTAGTAGCCAGAGATACTTCTTACTTCCAAAGGAGAAATGTTTGGTCAAAGCTTCTGAAAATCCTGCGGTCTTAACGTATACTTCTGTGTTTCAGCAGTAATGTCTGTACTAGCACAGAAATGATGCCAGTATTAAAGTTACGTGAAGCAGATGTACCTATCTTACAACTAGGAAAGCAGCAGTTACAAAGACACTGATGCTTTTTTCAGACTAGCCTCCCAAGAGATTTGTTTTCTGCCCCCTGGAATAAGGTTTTAAAGCATCAGAAAATAAAAGTAGAAAAGAGAGTCAGATGATAAACATAAAGCAACTTGCACAGGAGATGACAAACTTGACGATACAGACTATGTCAGAAGAGGACAGACAATAAAAAACAATACAAAGCTCACTTGCAACAAAACAGAGAGACACATGATCAACCCAAATTCAATAAATATAAAGCTGATAAAGCGCAGAAGCTGATATTTCATGTAAAGTGCTTATACTATATCAGTTTTATATTTATTAAGCAAATCAAGTTCTTATTTAGGTACTATCGCTGTAGTATATCCTTATGGAAAACTATTATTTTAAAAACTAAAACTATTTCCCCTCACATGGCTTTTCAGCATCCTCAGTTTTTTACTCCAGGGTGTTATATTAAATTCCTAATTTTTGGACTTGATTTTACAATTCTTGAGACATCAGGTAAACTAGCATGAGCACTAAAAGCCTGAACAGATGCAAAGCAAGAGTCTAATAAACCTCCCGCTTGTCTACAGTTCTCTGGAGTCAGCCAGAGGAATTCAGAATAGCAATTTCTTTTTGTAGAAAGCCAGAAGGAATTGTGAAACAATATAAACTGACAGCCAAAAATACTTTTTTTCAGGATTAAAGTAGAAGAGGAAGTAGCCAGAGGGTAAAGGCCATGCTACCACAGATACAACAAAATGCTCAGAGATCCAGCATTCAAGCCATTGAATTCTATATTACAATGAAAATTAACTTAAACCTTTGCACCATCAGCTACAAAAAAAAATTACATCTATATATAGGTCATGTCTCTAATTCTAACCATGGAATCTGATTCTGCAGGAGAATTAACCATCCAGGGAGTGCACTCGTGTTTAAAGCATATTAACTTGGCTATAAGCTGCAGCATCCAGTTGCTCAGCAATACTTTTCCCCTGCAGGAAATAGGAGAAAAAGGGTACCTTACCATCTGCTGCAAAAGGCAGCTAACTGATGTTTAGCCTAGGTAAAAGCCTGTGAAGAAATAGAACTTGAAGCACTGATAGTTTATGTGCTTATACTGAACATCTGACACACATTCAAACACCTTGCTGAGCTGAGGTCCTAACAAATGAATATCATTTGCATTTTTTTTGTCAGAATAATAAAAGATAGGAGAGATGCACTGCAAGCCAGCTGCTATAAAATCAATTCCAGCCGACAGAAGCTAATGTACATCCATACTCATACCACATGGATCATGCTTTCTATGGTCAAGAGTGTGACATGGGTGTTCTGTTTGAGGATAATATAAAACAAGCTGTCACCACAAAGACCAAATTATGTATTTTATTCCATTGATTGTATCTTTAATTGTTTAAAGTATAAAAGACTGGAATTACATAATCACATAATCGGATTTAAGGCACACAATGTACAAATATTTATAAAAGCAGTGTACAAAGTGGGCTGCATACAACTGCATTAAGTAGAAAACAAATATACAAGCCATAAAAAAATGGAGTCCCAAACAGGAGGATACTATTAAAGTGCTAACAAGAAAATGATAGACATGATTCATTACATGCATTACAATAGCCTCGTACTTTATTCCAGTGATTGCCAAGAAACAATGGACATCAGAGAACAAATGTTAAATCAACACTTTGTCCTGCGTTGACATCCACCACATGGGTTTGTTGTACCATGTCCTCTGAGGTTGCTGTGATGGAATAGGTGCCAGGAGAAACTTCAATGTAGATGTCTTTGGGAGCTTTTCTGGTCTTTGTGTGTATGGGGAATGTTTCATTACTGTTTAGTCAATTTAGATTTCCCACAAAAATAAGTATTTTAATGGAGGTTAAAAAAAAGATACATTTCAGTTGCTATATAAACATACTAAGCTGTTTTCCAAAATATAGGCAGCATGAACAAAACTAAAAACCTAAGCAGTTTTGAACATAAACCTGGAAAAAATATCCATGCAACACGGGTGCTCCCACAAATTTGTGGCTGTGATATGGATTCAATGTTTCTCATCTTTTGTGGCCTAGAAGTTCCCAAAATTGATTCAGTTGGGTGTTAAGACTTTGAAAAATAAATAAAGTTCTTATCTCCATGAGGAACAAGAGCCTTCACAAAGACTGTATAAGGGCCAAGCATACATGACTAAGCAACTGCTGCATGCCTTGCTGCATGCTTTTCCCACAGGGAATGTGTCAGGAGCACAAATGAGATGAGACTGGAGAACCGCTGGGTTATTGTTGCTGATGCAGATCACAAGAGCGTAAAGATTAATCATAGTGTTTGACATTCTGTACCATTTAAAAATATAAAGTAGACTTAAATGGTTAAGCACCAGAATGCCACAATCAGGTTTATAATTAATTGTGGACGTCTCTCTATGCCTACTCTACTGCCCACCTATACATACATTCAGAATATACACTGGTTAATCATCTCCACACATAATCAGCAACCAGCAAAATGAAAAACAAATGCTACATCTCATTTTAAAAACAAAGTATTCTATTAACTTACATGTTGCTGGCAAGTTCAACTGGGTGCTATTCAGCTCCTGAGACAGGGGATGCTTTCTGTCCGTGAAATGTCACCCTCCACAAAAGGACTGATGTAACACCCATTGGTGCCACCAGAAGTTACTCTGCCTCCTTCCCCAACAGGAGGATTGCATCAGCCCAGTTGTTCATATGCCCATGATGTCAAACCATTTAGTGTAAGCAAGTGTCACAGACACTAGATGGATAATAGTTGTCCTATGGCAAGTGAATGAATAACCTTTGATCAAAATCAAACCCACCTACTTACCTCATCTTTGGAGAACTCCCGCTCTCTTTCCCCTGCTTGCCTGCCATGATATCTGCAGATGTGTTTGATTTCATGCTCTTTACATCTACAGGCTGCCACGGAGCTATAGTACTTCTGGACAATAGAAACAGAGACTATTATGCAGAGAAGCATCAAAGCCACGCTCACAACTACTGCAGATATACAATTAAAAGTAGAACTGTGCAGTTATTATTAACCTGTATTAATCTTTGTTGCTTGTTTGTTGACATGTGAGGATGAAAACAATGCTGCACAAGACTGTCAGCCTGATTTTAGATGCCTGTGTCCCATATGTAGGAATTCTTTGATGCCTCTGAATTCACGAAAATATCAAAGGAAAGCTCTGGAAACATCTACCTGATCAGGCCCTTCAAGAAAAGCTCTGGTGGAAGAAGGCATAGTATATGGGTCCTTAATAGGATGTAATGCAAGCTAGGTGCTTTGCAATGTAGGCAGTGAAGACTCGCTCTGCAGGACATGTGCAGGAGCAGTGCTTTAAAGCAGAGAATAAGTTCCTGAAGAAATTAAAATGTCTTCATAGTAGCATAGCAGTTTTGAGAATTGTATTCAAATCCACAGCAGCCCTTTTCTGGCTCCACAATAAAGGTACTTGAATCTCCGCACTTCAAATTAAGTAGTTGCGTACAGCTCTGCTGCCATCTGCTGTCACCACAGAACTCCTCCAAAAATTACCTTTTTTTCATCACAAGGAACAAGAAGTTACAAAGTAGCTTTTTTATTTCACTTTTTTTTGTATCAGTCAAGACTCAACATACCAAAAATAAGACCAATAGCAATTCTTATTTCTAAAACCATCACTGTGCTTTATTCCTCAAGGTTACGCACACATCAACAGGTTTGGTTGCCTGTATTGTGTTTTACTGTGGAGCTACATCCCAACATACATCAAATACTTGGACCTATTGCATAATGCTTCACAGACCATCTCTGTATCACAGAAGAGTTAGATTCTTTTACGTGATGTCACAGAGCAAAGAAATGAAATCAAACTTTGATAAGAAATGTAGGTAAACTTTGGTCTCTAAATAATTCCAAACAACTCATCTTAAGTGACGTAATTTTAATCATTTGCACTCGGTGGCATTCAGATGCCTAAATGGTTATGTTTGGCCGTAGATTTTTATTTTTGCTTTGTAAACTTTATCCATGAACTTGTGGGTCTTGAGAATTTCTCCTCCCACCTTTTATGATTCCTATGCTCTACAGAAGATGCCTGAAGCAGTTCTGTCTTGGCCAATGCATAAATGTGGAAGTCATCCACTGCGTGTTTCCACTTTATTACAGACTCCTAACAGGACACAGGATGAGTCTCCATACAATATATTTTTGTTTCATTGTGTGTAAAGCTCTGTTGTTTTAGGATGAACTGGTTACTGTGTATGCAGTGCTTTGAAATGATAAAGGAGTTGCTTAAGAGCTAATCATCTGGTGTGTGTTGAATTACTGTTTTCTCTAATTTAATTGAAGACAGGCTCTGTTATTAACTCTGCAGACAACAAGCTCCCTGTTGCATGATGATAACAGACCCCAAAAGGCACAATGTAAACTTTGATGGAGTTTTCAGAGACTTGAATGTAGCAGTCAGGCTGCAGGGCTGTATTCATAAGGACAGGCCAGCAGAGATGGCCTCCCAGTCCGTCTACCCAGAAAAGTAATGACATCCAGCAGCCAGGGCACAAGCACAGCTGTTGCACTGCAGTTTCACAGTGAGCGTGTGCTAACATAGGAGCAACAGAGATGTGCATCTGTACGCCATGCCTCAGTTTCTTCCTATCACAAATAAAGATACGGAGCTGCACAAAAGAACTGAGTCCATAACCCTGTTAGCAACATCTCAACTCAAGTTTGTTTAAATTATATAAGACATGAGATTCAGACATTATGGATGTAAAATGGGGAGGTTATCTCTTTAATTCATTGAGAACATGTGGCAAAAAGCAATCTCTTTGCTCAAGATACAAAGTCTCCCTTACTTCTGCCACCCAGCACGCACTGACACTACAAACTGCAGAAGTTTATGCTGGCATAATGAAAATAAAGGATTAACTCTGTCATAAAGCCATTCCACAGCAGAAGTGCAGAGGTACTTCCCAGCCCTGGGAACAATTCTGTACATTGTGACAGGGACAGTGACTGACACAATGTAACTTGTGGTGTCACCTGATGCTTCTGTCTATCTAATCATATTGCCTTCCACCAAGGAGGGCAGAAACTATCTGCTAAAATTTGTACTGGTCTACTGGTAATCTCGGTGGGAAATGCTGATATGGCTGTTTATCAGCCAAGGGGTCAGGATAACACTAGGAAACTTATGACATTATGGCAAAAGCCCCAAAGTTTTTAATCTAGGCCTGCATCACAGGCTCACTGGCTAAACTCTTGCCATGCAATGAGCAAAATGGAAGTATTAATTTTTGTGGTTTTAGCAGGAGTGCAAAGAGGCCTCTGCCAGGCACATCACAAACATTCCCCCTTGCAAGGGTCCAGGGGTAAAAGCTCACCTCACATTCCCTTGTGGCTTGATTCATCAAGTTTGCAATTGAAGTGAATGCTGCATTGAGACGTTCTGAATCTTCTTCCTGCAATTAAACACATTTTTTGTAACTCATGATTTGGTGCTTGTGGCTTAGAGGTAGAAAGCGTCAAGTGATTCCATAGCAAACTCCCTGCTAGTGCTGGAGGCTGTCTCTGGGATGAAGCAGCCATATGTGTCCCCGTGCTCTGTGGGGCTTTGTTTCAACATGAAGTGCACACTGGCCTTCTGACATCCTTGATGTTCACCAGGCACCACCAAGGCACCTGCTGCACCCATGAGGTCACCGGACACTGCCTCGCTCTGTTGTCCTACCCAGCACCCTTTCACGCTGGCTTTGATGAGAGAAAACACAGGAGGAAATAACTACGTGTGAAACCTATCTATGTATTTTGAAAAGCCTCCAGGTCATTAAAACACACACTTGGCTCTGTCCCACACACATTACAGAGACACAACAGGCTTCTATAGAATGCAAGCTATCAATGGCTTTAAAGTGGAAGGAGGAAGATTTATATTAGACATTAGGAAGAAATTCTTCATGATAAGGGTGCTGAGACACTGGCACAGGCTACCCAGGGAAGTTGTGGATGCCCCTTCCCTGTGAAGTGTTCAAGGCCAGGTTGGATGGGGCCTTGAGCAGCCTGGTGTGGTGGGAGGTATCCCTGCCCATGGCAGGGGAGTTGGAACTCGATGAGTTTTAATGTTCCTTCCACCCCAAACCATCCTATGTTTCTATCCTGGCACTATTTAAGGATGCAGCTCCTCGGCGCTTCTTAGTTACTGCGCCCGCCCCCCGGCCCCTCCCTCCCGCCCGCAGCACTGACCAGAGCCGAGGTCGCCCCGCCGCCCCTCCCTCAGTACTGACCGGGGCCGAGGCCGGACGCTGCCCCTGGGGCCGCCGCCCCCGCGCCCGCTCCAGCACGGCGCGCGCCAGCCCCGCCGTCCGCCCCACGCGCGCCCCTTCCATCCCGGCGGCGCCACAATGCGCACGCGCAGCCCCGCCCCTACGCTCCGTCCGCTGCCGTCAGGGGGCGCACCCGCCCCGCCGGCGCTGCCCAAACCCCCCCCCCCGGCGGTGTCCTGTGGAGCGGATACCGCAGTGCGCCCGGTCCCGCGGAGAGCTCGGAGGGTCTCTGTCTTCCCCTCACGCCGCTGCCCCGGGCGGAGGAGGGACGTCCTGTCTGATGCCCGGGTGCCGCTCCACGGGAGAAGCTGGAGAGCACCGGCTCGGCGTGCCCGGGGGTCTCTGCTCCACAGTCTCTGTAATAGAGACCGTGGGGCAGAGCCGGCAGTGTGCCCAGGTGGCCAAGAAGGCCAGCAGCATCCTAGCTTGTATCAAAAGTGATGTGGCCAGCAGAACCAGGGAGGTGGTTGTGCCCCTGTACTCGGTGCTGGTGAGGCCACACCTCGAACACTGTGATCAGTTCTGGGCCCCTCTCTCCAAAATAAACATTGAGGTGCTGGGGTGTGTCCAGAGGAGGGCAATGGAGCTGGGAAAGTGTATGGAGAACAGCTCTTATGAGGGGCTGTTTGGTCTGAATAAAGGAGCCTGAGGGGAGACCATAGTGCTCTTCACAGCTCCCTGAAAGGAGGTTGTAGCAAGGTGGGTGTTGGTCTCTTCTCTAAAATAAGTGATAGTATGAGAGGAAATGGTCTCAAGTTGCACCAGGGAGGTTTAGATTGGATATTAGAAAAAATTTCTTTACCAAAAGAGCGGTGAAGCATTGGAAGAGCTGCCCAGGGAGGTGGTTGAGTCACCATCCCTGGAGGTGTTCAAAAAATGTGTAGATGTAGCACTTCAGGACATGGTTTAGTAGGCACAGTGGTGTTGGGCTGACGGTTGGGCCAGATGATCTTAGGGGTCTTGTCCAACCTTAATGATTCTATAGAAAGCAGTATTCCTGGGGTTTTTAAAAATCTTATGAGGCACAAAATAATGATTACAGTACATTAGTGGTGGTTGATTGAGTGAAACAGGTCTCAGTAAGAGTGCAGACACCAGATGAGCCACAGGGTCAGACAGCCTACAAGCTCTGTCACTGCATCTGCTCTTACAAAGAAAGACCTGAAAGTGCTTTAACTCTGGTTAGTGGAAAGAAAGCACAATATGCTTTGGCCTGTTGCAAGCAAGGTTTGCCAAACAAATAAAAATTTACTCCCTGGAAGCTGGTTCTGGCCCAGGAAAGTTTTCCAGGAAGGCAGTGCCTATGCTTGCATCCTTTGCAAGCCCCGCAGTGTGCAAGGCTGCAGCCGCCACCACTCTGAGCTACCAAGCAGGCTTGGATAGCGACTGTGGCTACATGAAAATTAAGAGCCGCTCTGTGGCTTTGCTAACCTTGTTTGCAGTGAAATTACTGTAGGGAGGGGAAAATAAGCATAGAAACTTTCTTTAAGTGCGGTATGGCCAAGGTTAACAAGTAGGCCCTGATTTTTCAAGTCCTTCGTTCTTGTTTGTGGAGCTTTGCTAGCTGTAATGTGTTTGGCAAGCAATAAAAACAATCCACTCCTAGTTTACATTTCATTATCATCTTCAGCTTGCTTAATTAGGGCAGCAGTTACCTCCTGTAATAAAAAAACCCTTTACAGGCTGCTTGTTCTTCAAAACACATTGAAGGCCGCAGTTCAGTGCTTGAATACAATTTAACTTTAGGCTGATTCTCCCATAGTCAAAGGAAAATTCAGGCAGTTGCCAAGTTGCTTGAGGTCTATGGGACTGAATGCAACACAAGTGGGGAAGAAAAACAATATTTGATAAAAGCAATGTTAGCATGCTTGAGATGTTTGTTTGATGTGCTGGAGAAGCAGCCAGAATAGACTGCTTCTGGCTTAATTGGAAGTTGACTGTCTTTCTTTGAGCATCATTCCTTGTTATCTCTGGTCTCCCAGAGAGGCAGATGGGTTTGTTATCTTGCTGCACTTGTGGAATACACTTGAGAAGTTTCTCCTATGTAAATTTTTAACAGGGAAAGAAAATTGTATTAATTTTATATTCCTGCCAGGTACTTGTAGCAGTAGCTGTTGTTCAGGAGGTAAATCATTCCTTGTGTGTTGAAATTTAAACTCCCACCATTTTTTGATGTTCGGTGACACAGTATTCCTTTTGCAGCTGAGTAAATACATCTGTTCCAAGAAGGCTGACAGCTGAAACAGCTTTTGCTATGAAACATACATTCACATCAGAATCCAGATGAGGGTTCCTCTTACCTCCTGTATATTCACTCTTCTGAAATATAATGGAGGTTTGTGAAATGCTGGGTTTACACCAGATTTTCTTGTTGTGTGGGATAATGGATCAGAATATGTCAAGACGGTATATCTTATTTTGTTGATGAAGTGGCAAAAGCCAAGAATAGCTTATCCTGAGTGCTTGGCTCTGGGTTCAGAGAAGTATTTTTGTGTAGCAAAGCTTGTAAGCATTTGCGTAACGCTGAACACCATTTCAGTTCCATTTCAGTCAATAGGAGGAAAGTAAGCACGTGCTTGAAGTTCAAGAAATGTTCAGTGCTGGAATTTGCAAGTTCCAGAACATACGTGTCACTCTTCTCTTCATTTTTCTTCTGTTGCTAATATCATTTGGTCAATAGATTGTGAAGTGACTTGTTTTACAAATGCTTACCTAATTTAGGTGAAGTCTTAGTATTTTGCAATATTCATGGTTCTGCTAACAGCTAGTATCCTGCCTCTTTTTGTATTACTTTTTCTATATCAATGTCTTGTGTAAGTTTCTCATCTGTTAAAGCAGCAGAAGAAGGTGTACAGGTGTGTTGGGGAGCTGGCCCACACGGTTCTCTTTGTGGCCTGCATGGAGAATGTGTACGTTGTGGCTTATGTCAGGCAGAGACCTTCTTCACTCTCTGGTACGTGCGTTGCCCTGTGTGCTGGGGTGTGAAGGGACCCCGACTGGGGCGAGCCCCACTGCCGAGGGCGCAGAGCATCAGTACTGCTGTCAGAAGCTGGTCCCAGCAGACTGGATTCGAACCGTGGGACCCAGTCCAGCGGCGTGCCACTGCCTGCCTCTCCCCTTCTTCCTCCACAGGCACTTTCACTCCAGGACCTCCCCGGGAAACCTGGAAAAGGCGGGTGCTGGCCGCGGTGCCCCGCATCCCGCTGCCCGGGGGCTCGCCCATCCCGGCTCACGATCGAAGCCATCTGCGGAAGCACAGGAAGCGCGCCGCTCGCTCTTCTCCTCCTTTCCTTTCTTCCCCGCAAGCGGAGAGGAGCCCAGCACGCGTGGGTTTTTAAATAAATAAATAAAAATAAGCGGTATCGCTCTCCGGGGCAGAGGGAGGAGGAAGAGTGTTGGCCGAGGGGCTCGTTCCCCTCCTTCCCCTGTCCATCGCATCTCCCCGCGGTCCTGCCCGGCCCCGCCGCGCTGCTCCCCCCTCTCTCTCTCTCTCTCCCGGGTTTGTGGCCGGCGGGGGCGACGCCCACCCCTCCGCGGGGCCGGGGCCGGGGCCGAGCGCTGCGGCGGGAGCGGTGGCTCGGCCGCCCGGGGCTGCTGTGGGGGAGCGGGTTTCTTTGTTGGCTGACGGGTGGCTGGTTCCCATTAATCTCCCGCACTGGCCGTGGCCGTCTCCACTTCCTGCCTCTGCATACTTCTCTCTCCCTCGATCTCAGTCCTTTCCCTCCCCCTTTCCCTCCCCCCTTTCTTTCTCTCCCTCCTTCCCAGCCTCTCCAAAAAAGCTACAGCCGCCCGCGCTGCGGGACTGGGGCTGCGGGCGCCGGGCGGAGGGAGCGCACCCCGGCGGGCCTCGGTAAGGGCAGGCGAGCCGCGCTGCCGGGTCGGGGGTCCCCACCAGGGACCCGGGCATGGGAGCGGGGCCGGGGGCAGAAGCGATGGATCGCCCAGCCGCTCCGCCGTCCCCTCGCGCTGCGAGCCGCCCGCCTCCCGGGCGCGGGGCGGGGATGCGCGGGGGCTCCGGGCCACGCGGTAAGGGAGCCTCTGCGGCGCGCCTGAGGGCCAGCCCCGCACCCCAGTGGAGGTCCCAGCCCTGCCCCGGGGCGCGCACGCGGGTCCTCGCTCACGGGCTCAGCGGGGAGGCGGTGCGCACTGTGCCACCGACGCGCCACCCGGGACATCTCTTCTCTCGTGGGTGGCGAGGGCAGCTGCTCCCCTGAGGGATACAGCCCAGGAGAGCACCTCAGCGGGACTGCGATAACTGTGAGCGGTCGGGAAGTCAGCCCGCCGGGTGTGGGACTCTGATTGATACCGAAAAGGCTGGCAAATAAACTCTGTAATACTCGGTTTGGAGTTTTAGAAAGAAGCATCCTTTATTTCAGCGCTGGACGCAGGAAGGAATGATTTCCATCAATCACGCGTAACGAGACAACAGCCGGTATAGAATATATATCCCACTTCCATGCATATGTATAAATTCTCCCATAAATCTCATGCATATTCTACTATTTTCCAAGGACTAATTTTAAGTTTGTTATGACCTTCACAACAGCCAAGTCTCTGCCAGTTAGAGCTTTGAAGCTACTTCTCTGTCTGACCTTGCTTATTTAGATAAGGAAAGACAGTACTGTCTGGGAACAGTACTATTTCAAAAAACGTATTATCAGAAGAACAGTCTGTGTCTGTCTTTCAAAAACACGCAGTTACTTAGTACTTAATTGAAATTAGTTAGAAAACTAATTCTATAGAAAACTAATTCCACTTAGCTTAAATCACTGTATTCCACTTTTTGTAATAGTAACTACTTCTTGTGTCATGGTCTGGAGAGAGTTGGGGAGCTGTGGCACTGCTTTTCCATTCCAGCGCCCACTCGCATCGTCTCTCCAGCCAGCTGTAAAGTTTGCATCCGTGTTGAAAAAAGTAGAGGGAGCCACCTGGACTCTGGCAGAAGACTAGGATCCCAAGACAGATATAGCTGAAAAGCTAAGGGAGCTGCTTCAGCCGTTCACTCAGTGGGAAAATCAGATGTCCTGCTCTTGGCTTGGTACCAAGTGTTCGCTTTACTAAGGAGCACGGTCACTGCAGTGAAAGAGTAGCGACTACATATGAGAGAACCTTCCTATATTTACTTGAGTTTTGTCACTGAAATGTACTTAGAATTTTAATAGTCAAGCTAAATGAAGCTGGATGCCTAGTATTATTGCATAGAGTATGTCAGTAGTAGTGTTTGCTATACCCTTGTTTTACTCTTGCACTGACTTTGGGGAATAGGTTTTCTATAACTTTTATTCTAAGTAGGCAGTCTATAACTTCAGGCAGTTGTTGAATAATCCAGTAAAACCCACCAAGAGAGATCAAAACTTGTGGAAGATCAAGGATGAAACTGTTAGGTCTAGTCTGATTTCTAATGATGCAGAGAAGGACAAATTGAAGTGACATCGACTTGCCTTTGAGACTTGATAATGTTTAGATTCTTCATGATTACTGGATTACATGATTACTACTAGTCAGTAGATGAAAATATTCCCTGTAGTGGAAGGGCAAGTCAACAGAGCAAAAGCAGAAGTATTCTATATTTTTATATTATATGTATAAGGTGAGATTTGAGAAAATCATATATGTTCAGGAAAGTCAGAACTTACTTTCATTTTGATGATCAGGTTATGCAGGAGGCATGGTGGAAATCTGTTACCAGGTTGAAGGCTGAGAGTGAGATTTATGGCTTTGGGCATTCATTTCCCTCTTACTTTAAGATTATTTATTTAAAGGAAAACTGCAACACATTTAAGCAATTATGTTTCATTTATATGATTACTTTATCTAGTTACCAAAGAATACAGTGGAGCACCTTTTTAAAGTTAGCTACAGTCTATATACTGCTAAGAGCAACTAGTCTGGCAGGAAGCTGCTGTCTTGCAGTTACCTCTGAGAGTATGGAGGAGTGGGGAGCAGGGCTCCTTGGGAAGGGGTGATAGGGTGGGTGGTGCTGAGTCTCACTGGGGCACGGACACTGCCCTGCTCCAACAATCACATTGCATGTGTTCTCCTTTCATATGCAGAAACAAGGGAGTCCAGCCTGGTCTGGCTTGTTCTGCTCCCATCAGGGTGTTAAACTCCCCCGTCCAGCTTGCTCAGTGTAGTCACTGCCATTCATGGTGTTCTCTCCTACCCTAACAGCATGTTTGTGCTGTGGCTCCCAGAATTTGCTCAAAGGAGCTCAGGGCCAAGAGTTGTCATTTCCCTTTAAGCAAGTGACTTTTAACATATACTGTAGCTCTTTGAGGAGCTTGTGACCCCTTATTATGGGTGACCCTCTAAACCATTGTGTAATCTGTTGACTGTAATGTACCATGCCAATTTATTCTCGGTTGGGAAGTCTTGCCAAGGACTTGATGGAATAGCATGATTTTATCCACTTTATTGTTTTCATTGTGTTTCATAAACATCTGAGACCCTCTGGGAAGAATCACTGGGGCGGCTGGGCCTCCTTTTTTTAATTGCTGGTTAAATAAATGTTGCCAGTTTTAAAAAAATAAAGTGGTATGCAGGATCTGAGAATGCCTGGAACTGCTAAGCACTCATGTTTAGGAAGCAGGACTATTTTTAGTGTAGGGGCATTTAAAGAAATGATACTAGCCTCTTGTGAAGAGGTCATTGTGAAGTGCACTGAAGAGCCTGCTTTTAACTGGAAAGCAAAACCAAGTTTCCCACAGTTGAGTAAAGCTAAAGAGTCAGATCTGTACTTTTCCTACTTAACTGAAGAGTATGGACTTTTTGTTAGTTTATAGTAGCTGGAGTGAGGAGGCCCAAATTCTTATCATACAAAAAGATACAAAATCCTGGCCTTGGTGAGATGCTTAGCTTTCTGATTCCCTCCAGTGAGTGTCTGCAATGGAGTTGTACGACTGAAAGGCATTTAACACTTTCTGAGCAGGGATGGGAACTGACAGCTCAGGGTGTGTGTTTGTGGGAGGTCACAGCTCTCTTATCTACAGTGAAAAGAACTGTAGTTAAAAAAAAAAGTGTGAATCTGGAAAACTCAAAGCTATTTGGGATCCTAAATCAATTCTGAATATGGGACTGAGATCGTTAAATAAATTGTTTTGAATCCAGAGAAGAATTTCTTCAGCTCATCTGAGAAAGATGGGGGAAGATTTTTTAGTAGGGCTTGTAGTGATAGGAGAAGGGGTAAAGGTTTTAAACTGAAAGAGGGTAGATTCAGACTAGACAGAAGGAAGAAATGTTTTATGATGGGGGTGGTGAAACACTGGAACAGGTTGCTCAGAGAAGTGGTAGATGCCCTTGGAAACAGTCAAAATCAGATTGGATGGGGCTCTGAGCAACCTGATCTGGTTGAAGATGTCCCTGCTCATTGCAGGGAGGTTGGAGTGGCCTTTAAAGGTCCTTTACAACCCCAAACATTCCATGATTCTATGATTCTGTGGTCTGCTTGGAAAATACAGGTTCTTGCTTTTGATGTTTTAAGAGAATGTGGTTTGGGTCAAAATTACCAATGACCGTCATCTGTGTGATCTTAATAACCTAGATCTGGTTAATGTAACTCAGTTTCTTGCAGGGCAGAGGACCAAAGTCTGGACTGATCAGACTTTCAAAATATACTGAATGATAGCTGAGTCAAGTCGAGTTTCAGTCCAAACTTCATTGATGTCTTATTTAACATAAATTCAGTTTAGATTAGGAATTCCTTATATCTCCACCACCCCACCCTGCCCAAGTCCTGAATGCCACGTGCATTAGTTTGGTCTCTGTGCTGTAAAGTATGTGCAACTGTTGCTTTTCAGATTTTTTGGTCTGCAGTTGGGATTTAGTTGGCAGTGCAGATCGAGGCAAGTTTGGGGAACTGAATGCAAATATTTACATTCTCAATTTGGCGTAGTCCTTGTGCCTGTAAACACTCATAGTCGTATTGAACTTTGGTGAGGTTTTAAGTGGCTTTGCCAAGCTTTGGAGAGTCACACCCTACCAGTCCCTAAATTCCCTTTTGGGAAGTGTTTTGGATGTGTTTTTTGGGTGTACATACAATCGTACATCAGCTGAGAGTTAGTGCTTTTCACTTTTGCCCCTGATCTGAGTGCAAAATATTTTCCTGTATCGTGCTTCTTTTGCATGTAGAAATGCCTTATACTGGTGAGATGTGTCAAGTTAAATGTCATGAAAGAGAAGTCCTGCCCACCTATGAGGTGCTGCGCAGACTCTCATTTCCTGTGCTGCTCTAGAGCTCTGCCTTGGTAGAGGGCAGCTGTGGTGAAGATCCTCCTCCCTCTATAGCTACCATTTTCCTGGTCCTTACTATTTATGTGTGCAGAAATAAAGTTCAAGGACTGATTTGAATTATGGGAATGTTTGCTCATAGAGAATCAGATTTAAGTCCTCTTTTTATTCATAAAGGCTTTGAACAGCTGTCAGATTTTGTTAGAAACTCACTAGGGACTGAGCCAGAGGGTTTTTTTTCCTGCATTAACAGTTGAACTTTCTGAAGTTCACCTTACCACAAACTGTAGAGACGGGGGTCAGCTGGTACATTAACATTTCATGGCCATACCACCCTCTTGTTTTGGTATGTCTTTCTGTTTGGGTCTGGTGCTGTTAACTAGAGTCTGAAATTAGGTATGTTACTTTAGTTACAGAAGACTTGGGTGTCTAGATGGAGCTGATTGAGTTATAGTGAGTTACAGTAAGAGTTCATAAATTCAAGTCTGTAACTTTGTATTCTTAGACAATTTAGTTTGGAAGAAGACTATAATAGCTTAATCCACAGTGACCATGTTTAGTGTAACCTGACTTTGTTCTCTATCCGGAGTGCATACCCAGATGGAACTGTTCAGGTAAATGAATGCCTGTATTTATATAGCCAGTACTTTTGTTACATTCTGCTGTAAGCTTCTGATCTTGGAGATAGGTTTGTTAGGTTGAGGTACACTGGAAAAGATTAGGCATTAATTTTTAATGTCACCTTTCACCTTTCTTTGAAGATATGCTTGTTTGAGCTGTATCTGTCTGTGGAAAACCTGTCAGCCTATAGCTAACTTGTGCAAATGGAGAAGTCCTTAAGGACACACTGAAATCACAGTGGGTTTTTGTCAGAAATGCACCCTGTGTGTGTTGACACACACAGGAATGGGATGTTATTTCAGTGTAAGTACATCTGTCTCCTAATTTCTCTTTAAAATGAAGATGTAAAAATGCTTGATGTATGAACATTTAGTGTTAGCACTGGTGCCAACACAGGAAGCTAGGTCTTTGAGTTGAAATATTTAACATTATTCCCTAACTCTCACATTATTAAAAACACTTGCTGTGTAAAGTTGTAATGCTGTTATTCATTTCATTGTTTTGATGGGGTCATCACACTGAATTAATGTTTTGCATTTTTTCCCCTTAAGAGAAAGATCAGTTGTTTTCCTGGGACACCCAGTCACAATCACAGAGGGCAGATGCTAACTGGCTAGCATTGTGCAAAGCAGCCTGCTTGGCCTGCTATTCCAAGTATTAAGACAGAGACCAAAGTACTTTAGCAGAGCTGCCCCGGAAGATCTTGCAACTGTTCTTCAGTGAGGACCAGATGTTCCGGAGGCGGACTCTGCTCATTGTGAGAAGTCCTTCTAGTCAGGAGATGGATCTGTCTCTTGACATTTTTGCTTTCAATATTGTTACCTTTTTGAGGGAGCGCAAATAGTTTTTGCAAGGCAGGGTGGAATGAGTGAGAAACTGTTATGGTTTTGATCCTTTGTCCTGGTGGAAACTCCTATCACTCAAGGTCACTGCAAAGGGAAATACATTTGGCCTGAACTCATGTTGCTTTCTGCCTGGGCACAGTGTGCTAAAGAAAAATGAGGCATATTGACTTGCTGTGTGTGAAAGTGCTTCTCATTTGTGCTGCAGGATTGTAATGATTGGAGTTTCCAGTTTGCCTCATCTCTTAATGCTGGCTTTATGCTCACAAGATGCTGCTACCCAGTGTTGCTCAAATGAGCTTCATTAACCACGAATATTTTTTTGAATCTAGAGCAGACCAGCAAAGTGCAAAAGCTTACCCAATCTCCTGTGTGATGGCAGGCTCTGATTATTTCCAGTTAAGCCGCAAATTGGGAAGCAGTTCCACACCACAGCTTGCATTTTAGTGCCTGCTATATCCCTGCTATATTGTTAACTTTAGTCTGAACAGAACATCCCCTATGACACTTAAACTGTGTAAGAAATGGCTGAGTTGAAAGAGAGGCGAGATCAGAGTAGGGAAGTTGAGAAGCAGATCAGAAAGAACCTGCCTAAAATAATCTGAATCTCCCTATAGGCCTTACGTGAATATTACTTTACTTAATCTCCAGAATTTTTAAAACAGCATTCAGTACTTGTTGATACAATTCGTGCACCTTTAGGTTTGTATGCTTATTTCTCTGTTAGTATTTTACGGATATATCCATCACCATTTCTCCTGTGGAAATGAGTAAGTATCCTGAACTGTTTAATTTTAACACAAGGAAAACCAAGGACAAGCACTAGGAGCTCATAGTGTCTCCTTTTTGGTACCTGCCTTATCTGAAAGCCTATGCAACACTCATGGATCCTCCTAAGCTTTAATGGGACAACCTTGATTGTTTTTGGTATTAATGGACCTCAGGTTATCTTCTAAGCCCCCCTCCCTGCTTTCACAGGTGTTGTGCTTCAGTTCTGCCCTCCCCAGTGCCAGGGATTGGTGCTGAGGGGTTTCCTGCTGAGTGGTTCAATGCTTTATTCTCCTCTGAACTAACACCTAGAGCAGGACTTTCTGAGGCTTTTGTTGCTATAGTGGTAGAGCAGCCTGCAGAGGAATTGTTTTTTCTCTCTAGAGATGTCCTTGAGCCTGGGAAGCAAAGAGGGGCGTTGCTGGTTGGCACAGCTATCTTCTCCTCCAGTTTTAAGGTGAGCTGAGAATAATTGTCATTGGCCTGCCCTGAATAACTTTGACAACCCAGGTGACTCCCTAGAAAAATAGAGGCAAGGGCTGTCAGACTCCTGCTGTTTTACATGCAAGTAAAACGTCATCTAAACCCCTGTGCTTTGGGGAAACTTGCCTGTTGGGTCCCAGGAAAACATTTGTTGATCTTCTCTCTTGTGCTTTTCTATGTGTGTTTCTTTTCTTCTTTCTCCTCTTAGCCCTTGAACCACTCTCTCAAAGCACTCCAAACCCAGGAGCTGGGCTTTAGCTAACTAGTGCATCATACCATTTAGCTGTAGTGTGTTAACTGTAGATTGGGATTCATTAGGCTCTACAAAGGACATATGGTGACAGGGAGTTTCTTCATTTGCCTGTGAGCATCAGGGCTTCTTGTCTGTCATAGACATTGCGTTATAGCAGCTGTTTGAGCTGCAAGAAGTCAGTTGGCGACTTATCCCTCTGCTTGGCCACTTTTTCTGGTGTTTTTGTATTCTGTGAAACACCAAGCAAGATATTGGATTGTGCTGTGTACCCGAAAATCGGGATCATGTAAGATTTGTTTGAAATTCAGCTGTAGTTCTGGCTTTGTTTGCCTTTGAGTTCTCTCTGTGCAAGACAGTTATCTCTGGGTTGGAGAAATTAACAGAGAAAATTGATGAATATGCAGCTGAGATAATGTTACCCAAATGAAACAGTAAGAGAGCCATAAGATTTTAAGTGATAAACAGAAGCTTCAGAGAGAGAGTAACAGTGGAGGGTAAAAAGTTATGAGAAAAACACACTGTTTGTTTATCCATCCACCTCCATGAGATTGTGCCTGGTGAGGGAACACTCCAGGATATATGGCTGAAGGGAAATTATTGTTTTATTTGTTCAGTTGGGGGATCATTCTATGCTGTGATATTTCTGGCAACAGAAAAACTGAAGAGGTTAATTCCTATCATAAAAGCACAGCCTATAAGAAAGATGAGATAATTTACTTTCTGCCCAGGGTGAAACCATCTCCTCTTTTGAAGATTACTGGTTCAAGTCATTATCATTACTTTTAGCAGAGAGCAAAATTAAGCACGGAGAGTATGAGATGAACCAGACTGTAGTTTTTGGCATACTAGTATTGACCCAGAACTACTGTGGATAGGCTGATGTGATACAGGAAAGAATCTGGCCTGTTATTAAGTTTGGAGAGATAGTAGAGCTTTTTTGCCCTGTAGAAATATATCTGAGCTACTGTGCTGGAGGTATGCTCTGGAAGCAGAATAATTAAGTTCAGTGACATATTCATGTGAAAAAGTAAAATATGTAATGAATTTTGAGGGACATACGTATTCACAAGCCCATGCATAATGGATGAAACAGCAGGGATCCAGCCGTGGACTTAAGGATACCTTAATGCTTTGCCTTGGACTAGAACTTCCATTTCCCTTTCCCCTGTGCTTTGCAGCAGAACAGGTTGGCAACCACATCTGCTTCTCCAGCCCAGACAAACATGTAGTTAGGTTGGCTGGGGTAGTGACCACACAAAGCAGTGTGATTTAGACCAGGTGAATTGTCCCAGCATATAGGCAGTGTCTACTCAACTCTTCCTCACCTGGCACTGGATTTCTGGCTGGGACTTCTCAAATTGTTTCTGAATCTGGCTCTTTTCCTGCTCCCTTCCCTCCCCCCCCCCAGGTTAGGCAGAGAGTAAAAGGCAAGTACATGTCAACTGTTTTGAAATAAAGTTTTTTGTGGAGGCTTAGTGACCCTAAATGCTGGATAGTCAGAGGGAGGCTTTTTGATCCAAGACTCATTGACATAAATTATTATTTTTCAATACACAACAAAGTGTATTGAAACAATACACAACAACTGTAACTTCTAAAAACTGGATGCAGGAGTCCTACACCTGAGGCTAATGGATTCGCATCTCAAGGCTTTATCATATGAATTTTGAAAATCTGAATTATGCTGGCTAATGAAACAAATTAGGATTAGTGGTTTCTGGAGTAAGGCAAATGATAAAACCCAGGAGCTGAATTTAGACACATAATTAGAAATGGCAGAAAGATGATGAGATATTGTATCAGTGTAGCATCTTTCATTTATAAATCTAATAGCACTTAAACTGCGAATGGTTGAAAGACTCTGTGTAACTTTGGTAGATGAAGGAAGCATCAGTACAGATTAAAAGGTCCACAAAGATAATCCTGGAAATAGATAAAATCTTTTGCTCCTTTTTCAGTTAAGTGTTAGGAAAATTAGAAATATATTGTGAGGCAAAATATTTTCTTTCATCTTGAACTGGAAATACTCAGAGTAGTGCTTTTGAGATAACAATACTACTGCCCTTCAGTGCTTCAAAAGGCTTTTTTTCAACTAGAAGGTGATTTCAATTGAAATTACTTAATTTCAAAATTTGTATGATTAGATGTTGAGACAAGCAGGATAGTTTAGACTTTTCATGTAATTTCTTTACTTTATATTAAATATTTATTATTGGACTAAAGTATAAATAGAGATATGACATTACCCCCCACCTTCTCTTTTATAAATCTATACCAAGAGGCAAAGATGCTCTCTTGTACATCAATTTGCAGCCCGTGTTTGCATCTTGTGTAGAATATATTCATCATAACTATTCAAATGATAATAATTTATCCATATAGTTTCACAAATATTCAAAACAGCATTTTCTGTATGCTGTCTAAATTAGCTGTAAACTCTTTATTGATAGAAACAGAGCTTAGCTTTGATACACAAGTTAGCATAGCAGACGTTTTGGTTACCCCTAAACTTCAATTTGACCAGAGAGTGGAGAAGACAAAAGACTCTTTCTGCCTTCACAATTTCCTGTCTTTATTTATGGGTTGTCAGCTTTCTGCAAAGCCTTAACTAGGCTATACTCAAATAGAATAAAAAATGCTCTGGCTTTTTGTGCAACCCTGCTGAGATTTTCCAAGTCACTTGTGAGAATTAGATGCTCATTTTCCATTAAAGTCAGTTTGAACTAGATACAAAAATCCTCAGTGTGGCTTTTGCCTAATTGTTTAACAATAATACATCCACATGTTCTTAAAGGGAAGTTAGAATTTTCACATTGGGAATGTGATTAAGTATCGCAAGCAAAAGTCAGAAACGTATTATTTCAAGGTCTTCCTTGTATTAAAGTTACTTATGCATGTCTGTATGTATCTCTGCTGAAACAGACAAGTACCTCTTTCTTAAAACTATTTTACTCTAATACTCCAAAATATCTGCCTTACGTTCTCAGACTCAGAAGAAAACAGTTTTGCTCTGTAATTGAGTGTTTTAATACTCTTATCCCTTTGATTTTTTTTTTTTATCCACTCCGGGAATAATTACCATAAAGAAGCATGTGATCATCTTTCTCCAAAAGAGAATAATTTCTTTTTCAGAAGCAACTGCTGTTAATTACAAAGTCTATAGAAAGGCATAAATCCAGGTAAAGAGCTTCTAGGTTACAAAGCTCTTGTCCTGTTCCCTGCTTTGTTGTTTACTCAGTTGGAGATCTTCTAAGACATTCCTTTAACTGCAGCCTGAGTTCCTCTGTGCATATGTAAAGGGATAACTGATATCTGTCCACATATTCCTGAGATCTGCACATTAAGGAAGCAAAAGTTTACTAGATGTTTGTATTAAGTTATTTGCTATGACATGTACCTTTGCAGTTTGTTACATTTTCCTTACCTGAAAAAGATTAGATGGGCTGAAATTGCACTCTGAAGGCTGATGGCAGTTTATGTAAAGTGAGTGGAAGATTGAGCCTGAAAAGCACGTGTGATTCTGGGAGCTCTGAACTTAGGAAGTACCTCTTGTTTGCTCTCCACTGACACCTCTAGCCAAGCAAAGAAAAGGTGTTGACATTGGAAGGAGCTGCAGCTATGCTCCTTTGCCAAATATGAGGTGAAGCCCTGAAGGGAAGGAATAGCAATGATGTATGACCCAGCGAAGAGTATTCAAGACTACTCCCTTGAAGTAGCTGGACCCTCCAAGGCACCTGAAGATTCACCAACTGCCAGCTGGGCACTCTTGTTAGAGGCTCAAAGCACACAGGTTTTATAGGCTTGTTAAAGCAGGATTGTGCAAAGGCACTGCTATGTTATTTTTTTGTGATGCAGCAGGCGTTCTGAGTTTCCTTTTTCCCATCGCATTTTCCATTGTCTGGTAATCGTAGCATCTATCAGGTTACACTTTCATTTAAAAAAAATAGTATAAATATGTTTATAGTTAAACATGCTACATAAATACCTTACTTTACTGCTTTATTAAATGTGTAACAAATCTGTTTGGCAGGCACCTACTAAGAAATGTTGTATAGGTCTCTTGCACATTTACTGGGCTCTGAAATTTTCAGGTTCAGGTTAAGTCTGGTTTTAGATAACACTTTCTCTGAAAATAACCTTTCACTTTCAAATAACCTTATTTCTTTCTTAGTCCCCTGGTTGCTATAGCAAATCTGTTCTTTTTTTTAATGTATGTTGCCTGCTTGAATTGCTTGAGCGACTTCAGTTCCCCGAAGCAAATGCTGCTGCAACTTTTCCAAAATACGTTTTTGCACAGTGTAAATGGATTGCACTTGGATCAATCTTTTTTTCGAGCTATATGGATAAAATACAGAAGGAGGGGAATAAGCAGGTAACAAGAGCCTTATTTACATCCCCAACAGTGCTTTGGTTTCCACAGTGTGTTTTTACTCATGCTTGGTTCCACAGCTCTAAGTTTTTCTCCTGTCCCGCTATTGTGGAAGGGACGCATGCTGGCTAAGTGAGCTGCTCACTTTTCCTCTCCCAGTAATTTTTCTGTCCTTCTCTGCATTCGTGTAGAGAACTCCACAGTGCTTGGATCACAAGGTGTGTTGATTGATCTTTCATGACAGAACTTTATTGTATTTACCAAAAGTTTCTTTCAGTATCATACTTGATTTGTTGCTGTTCTCGAAACGCATTTCCCTGAAAGCTTATGATGAGAGATAGTTTAAACAAGAAGCCAGGCTGAATGGCAATTTCTGATGGGGATAGAAGGGCCGCTAAAGGGATAGAAAATGGTTTCAGCTTCTATAGTGTGAGATGGAATGGAGGTAATGTCAGTATATTTCTACTTGTTTTCCTCAGTGCTATTCTCTGGCCTGAGAGATTCACTTCTGCAAAGTCTCCTTGGTTTAGGCAGTTTGTGACCTGCCCTCAGGCCCCACAGCTGCTCCATCCTCAGGCATTTTGGGCATGTCTTTATATTGGGCCAAATTCCAATTGCATATTTCGGACTGAAACCCCATGTGATTTTTTTTTTTTTGAGCCAAAAGTAAAAATCCTGAAAATGTGGCTGTCTTTCATGTTTTGTAAAGGATATTGTTCAAAATAGGGGAAATAAGTGTTTAAACCTTGAACTGTATAAATACCAGAGTTTTTTCAGCAAAATGCAAGTGCATTAAAATGCATGCAAACAGCATGATACTGTGTCTCTTAGAAGAGGATATTAAAGTAATGGAAAAAACTCCCAACAAGGTGAAAACGAGGTTAGGTTGTCCCAGTGGATTTGTTTCCCATTTGAAAACCTGATCCATTGTTTGTTTTCTCTCATATGCTTAGTAGCAACAGCAAGTGAATTGAAATGCAGGGACCAACACACATTTTTCCATTGCTGATACTTAACAAGATCAGGGTTATATATCCTTCTCTAAGACTGAGTGATGCCCAGTTCTTGTCCACCTGAAAGCACAGTTGTAGGAAGACCAATGCCTTTAATACATTGGTTTTCTACTACATTTGTCTAGAAAGCAGCTTCTGGGGGATGACTGCACTGTGAGGAGCATGCTCGTAGTTGGAATTTGCAATGACCACCTACAGTGCTTTTCTATACTGTCAGGATGAATCTCAGTCATTTCTGTAGTGATATTTGAAAGATTGATTGAGAAAGGTAGCCTGCATCCCACTCCTCTGCTTCTTCGAGTATTTTTTTTACTCCACCGAATGTAGAAGTGTGGAAAAAAATCCAAGTATGATAGCTTTTTACCCTTACTTAAAGAAAAAATGTAAATTTGTCAACAGGACTGGAAGCAGTGTAGGATCTGCCTTTGAATTAGGACTAGTGGATCTGGCAGAGCAAGCTGTGTGATGCAAAACTAGTTTTTGCAGGTTCTCTAAGACTAAACAGTATCTCATGAGCTAAAGAGTACTGGGGGAGACTCACTATGTGGGTTCTGTGTTTCAGCGTATGGCATCCATCTCCTGAACAGAAGTCCAGCAAGAAGCTGAGGGCACAGTCCTCTTGGAGACCTTGGTTTTCAAATGAGATGTGGATCAGGTGCTGGACTTACAGTGACTTAATACTTGTGCCTGTCTGCCTGAGGAGTTATTACCTCTCTTAGATTTAAACAATCATTCGAGGCACTCTAACCTAACAAGAATGTAATAATGATTGCCCTGCAACATTAAAGTGTCATCTAAAGATAACACAAGCTCAGCCCACCAACACAATTAAACTATCAAAACTAGTACAGATTGAGTTAGCCAGTAAATCAAACTAGGGGAAAAAACTCCCTTCTACCCTTACCAACCCCTACAGTGACTTGTCGCTTTTGAGTCCTACTTGGAAGATTACCAAATTTGGAAACATGGGCTATTTCTGACCAATTTGGCATCAAGCACAGGGTGCTATTTAAAATCTGGTTTGGTCAACTGCATTTTTGCCTCCACAAACTTCCCCTGTTGCTCTAAATGGATACAATAATATTTTTTTCCTTTCTGCCCTGTATAGTTCTGTGGCTTTGTACCATTAAATGAATATAATGCTTTGCTCCAGAAACAGCTGTATTTCAGCAGTAGATGAAGCAATTTCTGTGAGTGCCCACTTTTCACTATTTATGTTTCAAAGGTGTTGCAAAGTTATTAACTGTTAAATGCTTTGAAATTCTTCCTTGAGGAATATCATATGACTTCAAGCAATGTTTGAGTCAATGAAGGCATAAAGATGTTTCTTGTATCTGTTTTGAAGTCTTCAGGTCATACTTTTGCAAATGATAATAACTATCTTCACTACAGTGTGTTTCATTGCAGTTCTCTGAAGTGCTTTGTGAAGCTGATTTGGGCCATTGCTAGAGCTGATTGAAAGTTTTGGATTAAATGAGGTATGATTAAAATATGCTATTTTGGTGATGCCAAACACTTTGTGGAATTAAGTTGATGCTAAGAGATCTTCCTAAGGAGCCAGAGTGGGCTAGAGGCCTAACTGAAACAGAAACAAACCGAGTAGCAGTTGTTAATGGGAGAATAGATACATCAAAACATCATTCTCATTGTGCAACACAAGGGTTTTTTTTTTTGTTTCATTCAAACGTTAAATAAAAGCAAAGAGTGAAACTATGAATATTGTAATGTTCTTGAATGATGTTAGCCAGTATCTGCATTTCGTAGATAAGGAATTCAAAGCAGAGGAAAATAAAATTACTTCCATGACTGGAGTTACTTAATATGCTAAAGATAGAACTGGGTTTTGGAGTCCTCTGGCCACAAAGTTATGTCTCTGGTCCTTCACCATACTTTAATGAAGTACTTACTTTACCGCTTCTGCATAAGCACTCTTATTTTCTTCCAGAAATTAAGCTTACAGTTCCAAGCAAATCAAAGTATATAGATAAGTAATGACAGTGAATTTCTCCTGTTCAAATAAGAGTGAGGATAGGTCTATCTTTAGCTTTAAATGCCACTGTAAATGAGAAGAAAGCAATAGGTGTTTCATTGCTGAAATATTGCAATAGTTCAGACTCTCAGATTTTAACAGGACTTTGGGAACAGAGGTGGAACTGGAATTAATTTCCTCAGATTATAAAAAAATTAAATGGATTCTTGGTGTTTCTCAGTATCTCTAACAATGTACCTGTTATGACACTACAGAATAGATGGAAGGGAAATACTAAGATATACCTGTGGCAGGATGGATTTCATGGTGGAGTTTTTGAAAGTAGCTGATCCAGCCAAGCAATGCTGTGCTACCTCACTCTATCTTCATTCTGAAAGACAACACTTACTCTGCACTGCTTTACTGTTTATGAAGCAAAATCAAGGTAGTGCCTTTGAGGCAGAAAAGGCTTTCCTCTAACAAATGGCAGAGATTCAATGCCCCATTTATTTTCTTGACATTTTGTTTTAGAGTTTCAGTTTGCAGAGTGGTCTCCAGAGATTTCTACAGTGTGCATGAATAAGAGAAACTCACTCCCACTTTCTCTTGGGAATGTTGGTGATTTTAGCTTGGAGACAGGCCTCACTGTCTGTCTAAACCCATCTCTCATTCCTAAGAACTGGGTTGACACAGTACCCTCCTACCTCACCTTCTGCTTCTCCTTAAATTTGTCTCTATACCTTCCTCATCCATGCCATGCTGTTTGCTAACAAGTCCATGGTCTCCTTGGTTGTCATTTCCATTGGCTGACTTATTACCTTTACTCATATTCCAGTGCTGTCTACAAGCACCAGTTAGTGACTGAAGCTAGATTTCTTGCTCTTCCTACATACATAAACTGTGCATATCTAAGCAATGACAAAGGTCTCTTTTTGGTTGGAAAAGGCAGATACAAGAAGTGTACAGGAGGAGGAGAAATACACGTTAACTTTTGTCTGTTATTGGTGGTAGTATACTAAAAAGTGGTCAAATATGTCACCCTCTAACAGTTCTCAAATGCTGTGGGGTGACCGGGCTCTAAGCAGGTTTATGCAGCTTTGGTCTTGAAAAAATATGTACGGGAATCTTCATTGCATATGGGAGAGAAATTTTGTTTATATCTCAGAAAATAAATGAGATGCTAAGTTAAATAGCTTTATAGAGTGGAGTGTCTCTCTTTTCGTAGCTTCACATAGTTCAGTGCTTCCTCTTCTTCATGTCCTCATGCCCGAAGAATGCAGACGAATAGCTGGAAAAGGTTTGTCTCCAGTGCTGTTAGGTCATTAATGTTCTTGGCCAAAAAATATCCCTGACCTCCCTGTTCAGAGGAAACCGCATCAACAGCAATAGATGTAAAGAGATTATAGCTAGTGTGTCTCAGCTGTTGTGCATGAGGCCCAAGAGTGCCTAAGGGGATACAGAAAAACCTGCTGTAATTCTTGTTCTCATTCTTAAGCAAGTGTCTAGCAAGAACCTTTATGCTTCACTTCATGCAAGGATAGTGCCTAGAGAAGATAGAGAGGCATTCTTCTTGTGTCTGTGTTTTTGTAAAATTTCAGGACATTGCCCATGAGAACGGAGGGTCCCTTGGCCTTTCCAGCTGAAGAAATTCAGCTGTTTGAAGGAAATGGACATAAGTTATGCAAGTGTGCAATTGATGCTGAACTCATTGTACCACAAGAATTTGCCTTTCAAATTTCAGGGCAAACTACTTCCAACAAATCCATACACATGGACAATGAAGCATTCTAATTTTTCTGTTGAAGAGCAATCAGCACAGCTTTCTGCTATGTGGCTAATGCCTCGAGCAAATCTTCCTTGAATTGAAGCTGCCCTGTGACCTTGCAGCACAAATGAACTTTTGACAGGTGTGATCCAAGATGCTGTTTATGACAGATTATTTGAAATCCTGTCAATCTGACATCAGAGGAGCACCTGAAAAACTAATACCTGATCAAAGACAAGCATTAAGAGCCAGATCCCAGAATCCGGAGTTCCTGTCAGCAAATAGGAATTCTGCAGGAAGCAGTAGAAAAATTTAGTGGGATATTCTGTGTTCTGCCTACATTACATCAGGCCACTTCTATATTTCTGAATATAATCAAATACCCTAGATCATATAAGTTTTTTGTGAAGAGGTTGATAAGAAAACAGTGGTGGCATATGCTTTATCTCAGTCTTCCTCATGATGGATGCTCCTGGTCCTTCACTGTTCTTGCTGATCTTTTGGAGTTGTCTCTGCATTATAGCTCACTGAGGTCTGTCCAGGTCATGTTTTTAACCTTTAGGACCCAAAGTTTCTAACATTGGATATGATGGCAGGAGTGCTCTAGGGGAACATACTTTGGGTTCTTAAAAATTCTTCTGTATCTGTTTTCTTGTTTGTGGCACTCCTCTTTTTATATGAACCTCTTCCGAACTGCTCCCATTTGGTTATTATTATTTAAATTTTTTTTTTCTCTTGTATTTTCTGTCATCTGTCTTTTTCCTTTGGGCTTCATGCTCCTCTGAAGAATACTTTATTCTGCCTTCACATCCTCCCATTTTAGTTGCCTCTTACACCTGCCCAAGTTCTTCTTGTGTTATTTGTACTGTGAGTTGTTGGATTTATTTAAAAAAGAAAAAATCAAGAAACTATTTGAATCCTATTTCTTCATTATAAAAGCTCACAGTAAAGCACTTGATCCAGTTTCCATATGGAAGGTAGAATACACTGACTGTGTATAAACTGAGCTGTCAGTAGAGATTCCTCTGACACTGGGAAACCTTCTTAATTGTCTCTCTGAGGAACCTGAGAAGAGTAATTGAAGAACATGTATCTTAAATCCAAATTAATGTGCAACTCGCATCTGTTATTTGAGTGTATAGCGTTTCATCCTTTCTGATACAGAACCCATATATGGAGAGTTGACATAATCTTCCTCTAATGGTTAATACCTCATTAGTTTCAGATAAAGTCTATTTTCTTGCTGTTATTGTTGTTGTTCCTGGTCCCAGTCTTTCCTGTGTTGTGAACCTTTCTGTGCACAGGAAATTGTATGTTTCTGTAATGCAGTATTTCTGTTCAAAGGACGATGCAAGCTTGCAATAGTGCTTTTCCTGTTCACTATATCTGAGTCTGTAATCAGGGATATTTTGAAAAATAGTGCTCTCCGCTGTCTCTGCCCACTTGAATGGCAAAGGACACGCTGAGTTAGCAGAAGCCAATGTCTCCTCTGTGCTTCTCATAAAGGCACAGGGGGGGACAGGGAAGGGCGTTGTGCATCTTTATCGAGCAGCTGTTCCAACTAGTTCTTGTAATAACAGTTTGCACGTACATTAAACTGTAAACTCCTCTGCTGTCTTGTAGTTGCCTGCTGAGTAATGGGGTCTGCTCCTATCTGGAGGCTTTTGCTAGTGCAGGATAGGCGTATTCTGTCCTGCAGCATTGTTCATTTAAAGCTTTACAGGCATTGCTTCCATCTGGCAAGATAAAATAAAGTTTACCGTTAAGGCAGCCTCCCAGTGTCCTGCCTTCTGTCCTGCACTGTTTTGAGGTGGGGGTGGGATGATTCCCAAAGGGCCCATAAAAGTATCCTGGGGTGGTGGCACTGGTGAACTTTATTTGTTGAACCAAATACAATGAAGTGAAAAGCAGTGTCGTATTTGTATTTTCATGGCATCTTGCTGTCTTATCTTTTGTGTACTAATTCTGTTTATGCCTGGCAAAGAGAAGGACATTTCTGTATTAATGAAGTTTGAGTGAATATAAGTTTTGGAAAAGGGGAGAAAAAGTGTTTTCCCTGAATCTGTTTCTTCAGAAGCAGTTGAAATTCTGCTTACACACTAAAGAAGCATAAAAGTAAACCTGGTTCAGTGCGTAATTTTGGTTTTGAATATTAAATAGGGCTACGCAAAAGCCCAGATGCAGAATCCATTTGGATGAGAGTGCTGGAGAAGAAGTGTAATCTACTGACCCAAGCATCATCCCCTATCTGGCCTTTCCACTCTCTAATACCAGCTCCAACACTGGCTTCATTGACGTGTGGCAAATTCCCAGCGACTGGTGTTGCCAGTTATCATGAGCTCAGGAAATGGTGTCTCTCTCCTCTAGTTTTCTCATGTTGGGTGTTGGATATGCAGTGCTCATGAACTGTCCTGGCAGGCATGGCTCAAGGTGTGGTGAAATCAAGTTCCCTCTGTGGAGAGGTTACCTGCCTGCCCTGTAGCGGTGCAGTGGTGCCTCGGGTGTCAAAAAGCCCTAGAAGGGTCCTCTTGGGCAGTCAGAGCCAATGCCTTGCTATTGAGAGGTGGATGTATCTCTTTAAAACCTTGCAGCAGGTAGCATTTTGACCCTATGATTCTGTTTGTTGTAAAGCTGTTCCAGTACTTTGCTAGTTGAGTGGTTAGAAACACTTTCCTAATTTCCAGCCTAGGATTATTTGTGGCCTGTTTGGCTAAGTTGTTCTCGAGTCAATGAACACTGAGTGCAGTCAATGAAGTCTGTCTTGAGATCTTATGGAAAAAACTTCCTGAGCAGATCACAGTGTTGGTCTTGCAACATTAGCCTAGTTGACTCTACACTTGCCTGAAAATATTCAGTGCAGAACTGATGTCCTTTAAAATGAAGGTACATGGTTCTGGTCCCAGGCTTGGAGAAGTGCTCTCGAGAATTAAGCGTTACAAGGTTTTCATAGAGCTGGCGCCAGATGCGTCTCCCACCCACAGTTCAGGCACTGAACATGTGTGCACAATGCTGGTGCAATTATGAGAGTTCAAAGGGAGCTATACAACCAAGGAGGAATATTCATAGGCTAATCTGTGCCTCAATAGTATACTTTCATACAGCTGCCATCTGTAGCGCGGGGCCTCCAGAGAAGGGAACATCAGACATGGTCTTGTCCCCTAGGATTATGAGTTGTACACATGTGTTCCCTGGGCTAAGATGAAGTTACTGCATTTGGGGTTCTTTTGTGTTTATTTTGTGAAAGTCTTGATCACCTTGTTTAGGTCAGGAGCACACAGCAGCTTACTTGCCTGTAGTTTGATCTGGAAGACAGGTGTTTGGTAGCATGTGTTTTTGCAGTAAACAGGTTTTGGGGGAGTGAAGTTGAAATGTAGGCAGCACATAATGATTCATGTGGAAACAGTAATTGGAGGAATGGCTGTGGAGTGGGTTACAAGTAGAGCTAGTGAATGGTTCTCAAACACCATAACCTGTTGAGAAAAGCCTGATATGCAGATGAATATACTGATGTTTGCTCCAAGAAGTTACCGCGAAGTTTTGGTGGTGTGAAACCTTGTGCCTTGCGTTAGTGCATCCTTCTGAATAGGTTCTTACTTTTAATCTCCAGAAGTGCCATTTTTGGGTTATGGATTCCTCTGATTTCCCAAACACAACAGGTGTGGGGCGGAGAAGGGTCGACCCTTCTATGGTAGGATATAGTGTTAAAGCACAGAGCTGGTCACATCCTCAATCCCTGTCTGCCCTGGGAGATTACAGCTTTGTGATAAGCCCTTAAACATGGTGGTGGCATCCTGCAAGAAGTGGTTGTTAGCTTTCACATAGGGAGAGAAAGCTATCATTGAAACTAAAAATGGTCATCAAATGTCTCTCATTTGTGTCATTAGATGTAGCATTGCACACATTTGGATCAGGGTGTGCTGATATACCTTTCCAGTATTCACTTTCCAGTCTGGTTAATTTTACTCTTGTTCATCTTTATGCATCCTTTAAGGACTGCCATGTTGTGGTCCACAGGCTGCTGTGTTTTGTGTTTTGTAGGCAAGTGAAGCAAGTTGCTTTGCTCTGTGTACAATTACAGTGGCTAAGGACATTTAAAATGAACTAGGAGTGTTCTCTCACAGTGTGATTGTGTGGGAGATGGTGGGTGAAAAACAACTTTTCATTCTGTCTCCTGTCAACTTTACCAATTTTTATGTGGATTTTTTTTTATATTAGCTGTTTCTTTTTCTTCTTTTAAGGTCCATGTTCTTGGTGTTCAGTGATTATTAGAAATCTTGACCTCCTCTAGCTTTTATAGCTACATGGGACAGCCTGGAAAGATGAGTCCTAAAGGCTTGAAATCTGTAAAGCTAATAAAAAGGGTTCAACCTTAATTTATACCTAAAATTCTGTGATTTGTTTAGGTCATCTCACAGCCTCTGAGACACCTGTGTCAAAGCAGTGAAGTACTTAAACCCAGTAGTACGAGTTTCTTTGTATTCTCACTGTCTGCTTGCTGATGTGGTGTTGGAGGGAGAACAGGAGACGAGACTGTGACTCATCCTCTCTCCCAGTGTGTTATAGGCAGGATAGGAGAAAATTGTGTCTACCTGGAGTGGTGAAGCAATTGCATTCACTGAATGAAAAGGAACTGGCACCATGTGTTGGGGCAGGGGTAAAGTGATATCTTTCATTAGCCTTGATGCAGATGAGTATGTATAAGGGACAGTCAAATCCACATCTTTGAGTAATCGTTATTATTTACAGCACAGTTGCTTTCCTACTGATGTCACTGGAAATATATTTAATATTGCTACCAGAGATTTTGCCAGAAGAGAACCTGGTAGTCCAGCATTTCAGCTCTGTGTAAATAAACAAATATTTCAGTAAATCCCTGAGAATGGAAGCTGGAGATCTTGGCATGACAAGCAAACCTATAAAAAGTGGATTTTTTGTTTATTTGTTTTGCATTTGATTTTAATAACAGGCAAATTTTTCCAAGCAGGAGGATTGCTTGTACTGTATACAATTTGTCTAAAGAATATTTTCTTTAGAAGGGGGTGGAGGGGGGAGGGGAAGAGGACAAAAAGAATAACTTTTCAGAAGAATCTTCTACTGCTTTTGTTTTCCATTTAAAATGACGTGCTAACTCATAAACTGGAAGCTTTCTCCTGCATCAGGATAATACAGCCTTATGACCCTGCTTTCCGCTTTGCTCCCGTTTCAGTAACTGCAGTGAAAGTGAGCAGGGGTGTTTGAGCAGGGCTGTTCGATACCGAGGCACACCTCTCTAAGGCCTGCTTTTCAGAAGAGAGCTTTGCAGGAAATTGGATGTGGTTGTGCATTGAGGCTTTTTTCCCTGCCAGCCACCCAGATGAGGCTAGTCCAATTTGCTCCCAAGATTTTTAATTGGGAACAAAGTGTTTTGAGGTTTCATTTTCATACCGTTGAAGGTTTGATGTGTCCTTGGCACCTTTGAATGCTGATCCAGTTTTATTTGGTAGAATGCAGACAGGTTAACAGCATTGAAGTGTAAAAAAAAAAAAAATCCATCCAATGCTCATCCACCTCCTCTGCCCCCAAAACCCATTGAAATTTCATAGAGACTTGTCTGTTGATTCAGACAGTAAGGCATGTAGGAATAAGATCTTTGGCTCAATGATAACCAAATGAATGGTAGCTCTGCTGCATGGTTTTTGGACAGCCGGGTATTTGACTGCATTGTTACAGCACTGAAACTGGGCAGATTTCCACCAGAGTGCTCTCTATATTTAAATGGCTGAATGCTCCGGGTCAGCTCTGGAGCCTGGCGGCAGGTACAGTGTTTGTGTTTTTGTGGATACATTAATGGTAGAAACAATCTTTAGCCTTTAAGTGTCTGCGGACAGAGTGTCTTACCAGTCATTTCAGCACCTGATTAGCAGGTACAAACACATACTTGGGCGTCTAAAACCTTGGCTACTTGTAGGCATGAACTGTGACTTCAAACATAATGAAACTGCTTCTGTCAGTAGGTGTTGTACCTTTGTAGAGAGCTAGCATGGTTTACCTTGCATTACATTAAGGTTACGAGGTTAACCTTGTATTGCCTAATGTGTGTTTGTTCTGTTTTTTTAAAACTTACAGGGTGTCAGTTGTTTCAGCAATGGTCTGAGTCTGCAGGTAGTAATCACAGCATTTTATGGGCATCAGAAGAGCATGTCATCTACAAATGGTAACAATCATCTGGCTTATTAATAACTACTTATTTATGATAACCAATGAATTAGGCAAGCATTATAATCCTGCACTGAGGCATTGAGATTTTGATCCAACTTTGTGTAGGTCACTGGTATTATGTTAAAACTGAAACTTAGGGTTTGGAAGGTCTTATTGTGCCTGCGCTCTCACCAGCAGGCGACAGGCTGCACCTGCACTGATGTGCACTTGAGACCTCAAGCAGTGCAAGCTGGGTGAGGAGGGGAGTGGCAGTTCCTGGCTCCCAGCTCCGACCTTGCATCTAGGTGACCTTTCTTTCTATCTGACGATTGCAGAATCTTTTTCTTCTGACATCTACCACTCAGATATTTTGAGGAAAAGGGGCAGCAGATCTGGACAGCTAAAATAAAGTAAATATAATATTGTTGGGAATCAGAATGGCTTTATTTTGCCAGAGAAGAGTCATATGTCACATGTGAATAATCTTCCTTTGACCTAAACTTAAATCATGAGTTCAGGGAACAACTGTTTATAGAATTGGTTAGATCTGTAATTCACTCTGTGAATAACAGGATAGTCTGAAAGAGAAAACAAAGTTTCTTACTTCTCAGCAAAGTTGCAGAATAAAGACTATCAAATTCCTTGGGTTTTCTTGTTGTTACTGGTGGGGTTTTTGTCTTTTTTTTTTTCTTGTGGAGAAAAATTGGTGGGCTTTCAGAAATATTTTCAGTCAATGTAAACCATTTCCTATTGCAGCTGGCAGATGTTCTCTCAGTGTTTGCAGGCACAGCAACACGTTTTGAGAAAAATTGCTTGTGAAGAACAGATGAGTCTGAGGTTCTGGTTAAGGGAAAATGCACCCCCATAAATTACTGCATTATTATATATCAAGAATACTCTTGTAGTCTGTCATTGCAGCAACCATTGAGTGGGATTCTGCATCCCACACTTGAAAATGGTCCCAGCTCAGCCAAATACTTGAGCATGTGCTTGAAAGCTAAGCATTGACTGCAGCAGCTTGCCTAAGGGCTGAGTCAGGTTTCATGCTGGTCTGGAAGGCTGCTGTAAATCTCACATCTGTTCTCATATGCTGCTCCCTTGGGTGACAGTGGACAGCAATATTTGTGTGCTTCCTGTGCTCGTGAAATATGGTGCTCACTCCTTTTCCCTAGCAGTGCTAAACTCTCTCTTTTGCAATGCAAAGAGAAAAACTTATGTGGCTGGATCACTGGGACTGTGTTTGTGTGTGTAGGTGGGTGACATCCACTGATGTGGTGGTGGTGATCTGGAGTGAGTTGGCCCAGATTCACGCTCCAGGTTCGCCAGTTGCAAATTATGGTGTTACTGTGAGCGTGACACAGAGGACAAAGATGACCTGGAGCAAGAAAGTTATGATAACTGGCATATCTGCCTTCCGTTGAGGAAGGAGAGCCAAATCAAATAATGATGATGATTATTCAGGATTGAACAATGCTCTTGATTTTCCACATCACCATCTGAGACTTGTAACGTGTGACTAGTCCAAAATCTGCTAGGCAGTCTGCTGCAGGGATGATATGCCTTGGTCACGATGTCTTACACTGAATGAGTTGAGATGCGGTATTACTGTTGGGTATGGATATTGCCATAATTATTCCTCCCCCTGCCCCCCCAATACTCTTTTATAGCGTTTTTTAATAAAAAAGGCACCACTAGATCCATCTCAACTTCTCGATGACTAATTGACATCCCAGCAAGTTAGTTACTGTGGAGGGTAGGAACCTGGTGATGTTGGGGTCTGTGCAACTGTAGGGTAGGAGACTGTCTGAAGCCTAGTGAGTACAGCTGTGCTGGCTCAGATTTTTATACAGATTGCTGGGAGATCAGATTCACCATGTATGTTTGTTCCTTCTGTATTGATTCAGTGTGCTACAGTGAAGACAGTTCAATACAGAGCTAAGAAAGAAAAAGAAGAAAACAAGGACTGACAGACATAGTAATTTTTGGCAAAAATAAACGCACAGTATAGACCAGTTTGCAGAGCTGTACAGCCCTGCCTTTGTGTTTTGAGAGTGCACATGATTTACTGCAGAAATCCGTTTGGCATAGCACAGCTGTGCAGATTCAGCAGGACCTACCATTATCTTGTCATGTTTTTTAGCAAATTGACTTTTACAAGGCAGCAATTCAAAAACGTGAAAGAGAAATGTGCTGAACAACCCATCCCTACTTGTTCCTCCATCCAGTGTGTGCTGGCAAATCTGCTACATGCACCCATGGGCATGGTGGTGCTGGGTTCCCTTGCTTGCAGTCGTTGAGCGTTCTGTGTGTGCAAGCTGATCTAAGTCTTAATTTTATTATTGTGCTCCTAAACTCCCAAGTTGCTAACTTTTCAGCTAAGTACAGCAGTTCAAACATGGGTTTCTGTCATGTTTTGCTTTACAGACTTAATAGGATTTCACTGGTACAGGCAAAGTAACAAATGCACTGTTAGCAATATTTTGCAAATCATCCTGCTTTTCAGTTCTGCTCTCCCACAGCCTGCAGTCTCATAGAGACAAAGACAAATGGCCAGAAAGCAGTTGGGTTCCTGGACTTGCCTTGACTAGTGCTGCCTTTCGCTTCCTCTGAAGGCAGAGTATTAAGCTAGATGCACAGCTGTCTGGCCCAGAAGGGCATTTTCTGTGTTTTTAAAGTATGTCTCTATTCCAATGTCAGTACTGAAGTAGCCACGCATACAGTATTTCTGCGTTCTCAGATGTCTGGCAAGTGTGTCTAGATTTTTTTGTTTATTTTTAAGGGGTTAATTTAAAATGTGTGAAACTTTCCTACCTTCTAGGAATTTAGGATATTCACTCCATGTAGGCCTCGACAAGTGGCTCCTATGTAAAATCTTTGTGCATTACCATTATGAGATTGCTATCTCAGAGAGCTATGTGTGGCTGTGCCTAGGGGTGAAAAAAGAACAAAAAGTAAGGCTGAGGGGAGAGGAGATGGGAGAATGAAAGCTCTTTGTTAGTGCATTTTTTTTTTCAATGGATAATGTGTGTGAAGGGTAGGAGTGGAGATGTGCTAAAGAGCATTCTGACATGACAAAATAGCTTGCTCAGCTAGACAGGGTGGATTGAAAGGACAGCTCTACCCATCCTTCTCTTTCACTCTTCTGCGAAAGAACCAGTGCTCAAGCCATAGTGTTTGTATATGGAGCAGGGCTGTGCACAGCTACTTCTATTCCCTTGTGTTTTGAGATGAAACTGCAGAGCCAGTGGTGTTTTCCCTCTGGCTCCTGAGTTTAGTGACTTTTATGTGAAGACAGTTAATAGGCCAATACTACTGCCTGCTCCTCACAGTTTAACAGGTCCTCTGCCACCAGTGTGTGCCTGTGTGTTGCCACACTCAATGAACCAGCTCAACAAACCTTCTCTCAAGCCATGCCAGGAATTTTCTTGAAGACATGACTATTTCCTCCACAGAACTTTCCCTGTAGAAAGTACTTGTTTCCTCTGCAGTATTTGTCATTTGAAAAACCCATCTGGTTTTGAAGATTACCCAGGTAGAGCAGAGATGCCAATGAGGGAAACCCATCCTGATGTAGCAGGTTTTGGATCTCCCTGAAGCCAGTGTCTTGCATAGATTTTGCATCCTGTCACAAGTAATGTCTGAAAATCTTTTGAATGGCTTACTCAGTAGAAAACACTCTACTCTGTACTAATGGTTAATGAGTCTTTATAGCAGATGTAAAATCCAGTGAAACATGTACAGTTTCTTTGGTTTTAACAGGAAAAGATGATTTAATAAGCAGCTATAAATCTCTTGGGAATATAGAGACATAGTCAAACAGCACACATCTGTCAGATTTTTCACTGACTAGACTTATAGGGTATGAGTCACGGTGGTCTGCTCCACTTTCAATCTCAAATGCCTGTTGTTGTTTTGGCTTTTAGAGGTGCTCTGTGCTGCCTATGGGATTTTTTGTCACCACCTCCTGTTAATGGGATTGCTCTTTCATCCAGCAGACAGCGTTCAAGCGGTTAAATCTCATTCTGAATCTCATTCTCTGTGTGCACATGACGGTGCATGATATTTATTTTCCATTCCCTAGCCCAGCTTGTGATTTTAAAATTGTATAGTGAAAAATGTTTGAAGATTGTGTTACAGGCTCCTGAATGGGTTTAGTAGTGGGAATCTGGTTAAATTAGAAGAGGTAATGCCTTTGCTCTTTATTAATACAGTCATGCTTTCCTTCCAGCAGTCTGTGGCCACCTTATGAAGTTTAACAAATTTATACTAACAGTTTCTAATAGATTCAGTTATTAACAGCCCTTTAGAAATAAGGAAACCAAGACAGAAAGCAGAAAGCTGTTTCAGTTACCTGTGACTCATGCTGAATTGCAGGGGAGGGTTATATTGAAATAATATTGAAATATTTAAATGTCATTCCAAGTGGATGTTAATTGGCCCTGTGTTTTACAAATGCCTTCTTTTGTATTGTGTTGGTATGCTGGCTTTCTGTAAGTGTCTTAGATGTGTGGGAACTGGGATTACAAGCTCCCATTTTATTTTACAGCTAGTTCACAAGCCATGTGAATTACAATTGGGAGCCACTCTAGAGGAGGTGATGTACTAGAATTGCAAACATTTGCTCCAGATCACATCCTGGTAAACTAGAAATGAAACTAGTGATAAAGCAGGAGGCTTTGTATGGAGTTCTTAACTGTTGTGGAGGTTCTTGCAAAACAGGTGCAGTGCGGCTTATTTTGAATGCAGCTTAAATTTTAAAAATGGCCCACAATGCAGGTGTGGTTTTTTTGATATTTTTTTTTTATCTTGCAGTGCAAGAATCTAATATTTTACAGTGTGGCCAGATACAAAATCTTTGTCTATGAAAAATGGTGCAAAATTCTGACTTTGTCATACGCAGGCAGGAAAAATCAGATTCTAAATCTCTTACTGGCTCAGGACTGCATTTGCTTTTGTTGTGCTCTGGGATTGTGTAAATTGTGAGGAAAGTCTTATTTCAGTGGCAGGGACAATGAAGAAAGCCTGCTCGTGTTTGGCCTTTTTCAGGCTGAAGGGAGTATCAAAAATGAATAGATATGAACTAGGTTAAGAAACTGGAAATAGCGTTGCAAGTGATTAGGTACAGAATTGTATAATGTGATCAAAGAACTTGTTTGAAGTTTATGCTGAGATTTCAACTTACTACATTATTCCAATACTGCTTGCTTCTGATTTCTCAGTGCTGCAGAAAGCCAAATGGGTATTAAGTTCCTAGGTGAGGAAAGCTATCCAAGATCATATGACTGAATGGTGTCAAAATCCTGAACATTTTATTCTTATTCCTTTCTAGGTCCCTTCACACAGCGCAGGAAGCAGAATAGAGGGTTTCAATCCCATGTATATGCACAGAAAAAACCCTTTCAGCACTTTCTGGCAAACTGAGTATGTTGCTTTGTGCTTTCAGTAAGCACAGAGCTGTTATGTTTACTGATGAGACTTTTACACATCCGGAAATTAGAAAACTGGAGTCATAATCTGCATGTCTGTTCTTGAATGGGAATTCTCCCCAAAGCAAATTGTGATGCTTGCTCTTAATGATTTGAATCTTACAGTTCAGACTTTCCATAAGTTGCTTCCAACATTGTAGACATTAATCTGTGTTTGCAGTGAGTACACACAACTGCAAGAGTAACAGCTATTAAGTTACACATCTAAATCTCAGCATAACTCTGTGTGATAACTGGGAATGGCCAGTGCCTTTAGACATCTACTCCTACTGTGGCGTTTAGATGGAGATGTTGGTGCAGCGTGTTGTGGGCCAGATTAGGGTTTAGCTAGAGATCAAGACTTTCAGCTGTGCTTATGCATTTCTTTGCAGGGGGCAATGTCTTTTGCAAACTTTCTGGTGTGTGGTCTTGGTGCACCAAATGGCTAACACTCCACTTATGTTGTGGGACTTCACCGTTTTCATAGTACAAACAGCAAGCAGCAGCAGTTCCAGGGAGTGAGTTGGCGATCCGCTTAAAGCAGTGTACATAGCAATAGGCAATATCACGTGACTACATGGACCTTATCCAGTGTTTTAAAGGAAAAAAAATATCTATAACACTGTGCTGGCCTGTATAAGCTGTATAGTTTTCCCAGACTTGGAAGAAAAGCACTGGATATTTTCCCAAGTTCCACCCTTTTCAGTTTGATGTAAAAAAATGTTGATTCTTGCTTTTCTTTTGTCTCTAAAATGAGAAATACTTTAATTAAAAGAAGAAATTATACTTTTTCATGGGAAGGGGCAAAATCTTATCTCTGAGCCATCTGTTTTGATCATAGTAAAGCAGAATGGGCATTTTTTTTTTCTTCTTAAATGATATCCTCCGGTGATGGTGAACAAGAGACAAGGTGTGTGATTCCATAGCAGCCTAAAAAGGTGTGTTGTGAGAGCCCTTCCTTGAATGAGGGGAATGTGTGGCCATTTTCAGAGGCTTCCCCCAGCTCTGTTTGGAAGAGCACACAGAATCAGAGGAAGAGGAATGACTGTTCTTTTAAGGCATTCATCTGGAGCTTGAGGGCTGGAAGCTGAATTCCCAGTGCTGGGACTGGCCTCCTCTGTGGTCTGCAGTATGTTGCTCATGGTGTGTCTGTGCTGCACAATGGAGCTCAGCACAGAGAGCCCTGGAGGTGACTCCAGGAGGTCTGCCTGGCCCCATAGCACAGTGGGGCACTGTGTGGAGGCACGAACTCCTTCCCCCAAAAACACAGCTGCTCTAGTTCAAGCATTGCCTTGTGCTGTTGGGGATGTGCTGTTTCCAATTCTGTAGTCATGATGATTGTAGCTCATTTGAGCATCTCTGTACCACACTCTATTGCTAAGCCCAGGGAGCACTGAGGTACTAAGAAACTAACAGAGTTCGCAAAATGTTTTTGAACTGCCTGCGTGGTCTGGTTTTGGACTTGTTTTTGGACAAGCTCATCCTGGTCACTGCAGTGTCACTGATTTTAATTTCCTCTGTGGCAGTGGAAACAAGCTAGAAGGAACGCTTAATTTCGTCTGTCTCCCATGCCCAAGCAAATTGTTTTCCAGGAAGAAAAAAGTTCTGCTATGCCTTGGAGTTTGGCTGACACTGACTGCCTTACAGGTCCTCCTGACTATCTCAGGGAGGCTGCTGAGCCTGGTACTCAGAACCCAGTCAGTCACACTGTTTGTGAGTGTAGCCTCACACACAAAGCCACTTAACTCCTTTGTTCCAAGCAGCCACAGTGACATTTACCCGGCTAGGTAAAGCTGAGGGCCAGGAATGAAAGGAGTTGTATATTCAAAGGAATGTTTTGTTTATCTGCTCTATCCAAAATAGACAAGAAAATAGCTTTATTGTCTGTGGCTTGAAAAATCTGCCTGCTGTGATGATTATGGCAATATGAAAGACAAACTTATTATATGCCTAAAAAACCAACATGCTGTTGCTGGCTTTGATTTCTGTGGGGTGTAGGTGATGGGAGTAGTGCTGGGCTGATGCTCGCAGTACCTCTCCTCCCTGGAGATGCTAAGCAGGGCCGCAGACATCCACCCCCAGCACATAACTAGCAGTTCACAGGGTCTTCAGGCCAACTTGGAGGCTCCAGTCATGACTAAAATAAAGCAAACCAATGGCAGAAGTTGTTCTCCAGATAAATAATTGCTTTTTGTCCAAAAGAACATCAGGTTGACACTTTCTTCCTAGAGTCTCCTGGCTAACAGGCTTTGAAAGATAAGATCTATCCAGAGAGGGCTGCATAAACTTTCTGTGAACTTTTGTAGCTGGTGATCAAAAGGAATCACAAAACATATTGCTGTTATTTATTATTCTATTTATTTATTTACTTAGAAGAGTGGGCAGCGATATTGGTTGTCATTTTTCTCATGTAAACAAGGTGACAGCTCACTCCTTGGAACTCATACTGTTTGTTCAGCCTTAGGCCCTCCTATTTTCCATTGATGTTCAAATTTAAACCCCTTTTGCATAGGGGAAAAATGCAAAAGCCCAACTGCGACCTATGTTCTGCTTTAGAAACCAGCACTGCATTTTTTAATATACCTGTCCTTGTGTCCATTACTTTGCTAAGTGATGCTCTTCCCTTGATTAGCTCTGTAGAACTAATCTAATAGAGATGGTTCTCAACAGCATCTTCTTCTTTGTGCCATTACCTGAAGATATGTGCATGTACAGGAAGGGCTAACCTGACAATAATTTGAAAAGTGATTTGGCTTAAAGAATCTACCTTCCCATCATTTATGTCTTCCAAGAAGGATTCTACCCCTCTATTTAAGTCAAAGCTTTTCAGCACTTACTCAGATACACGAGATTTAGTCCTTCCAGTTCTATTCTTGAGTCCTGCTTGCATTGCAATTCAAGATGTGAGGGGATCTATTTTTTAAATTGTCTTCTAATCCCATGTTTAGCATCTTGTGTACAGGATGTGTACTGTCAATGAGGGCAACAGAAACTTGTCCTTTGGCTTTTATTTAAAGGGAACAGTAGTGAACTAAAACAAATTGAGATAGCTTGCATTCATCTAGGGTCAAATTCCTGTGGAATTTCAAACAATTCATTGACATCTCGCCTGATATAGTTAGTTCCCAGAGGAAGCCTGCTTGTCTTATTTGCCGCTCTTCTTGGAACATAAGTCTATGCTTGATGGGGGTATATGCAGTTAAAAAAACTATAGGAAGAGGCTAACGCCTATAAAGGGCAAAATTTTCTTTTTTTTGTCCAGGTGGGACAAATAGTCTCCCCTCAGGGGCTTCCCCTTCATCAGTTTTGGTTCTACAGCTTCCTGTCTTTCCTTTTCAGGCATGCCAGGGATATAGCACAGCTATGCACAGGAAGGGTGTTGACTGGAGTGCAGATGGGCGGCAGACAGGGCTGGCTCTGGAGAGTTAAGGAACAGGACTTACATGAGGTTGCCACCTTTTGGTTATCCCTATGGCTTGTCTTGTGCCTTGGCCTGGTGCCATGTGACACAGTTTCCAGCGCTGGGATGTTGAGGGCTGGCTGAATTGGCTGCCTGGGTCAAGAGCTAGTCTGTATGGCTTTGCTCTGCTTTCCTAGCAGGGTGAGCTGTAATCTATGTCTCCTGTCATGAATCAGGCCATAGGTATGGATAGTTCTCAAACCAGGCATTTACATGAGTTAATTCCACATTGTTCAGGTTTAAAGTTGATTTATTATGGTATTATTCAGCATATTGCTCAGCAGATTTTCAACCTCATTAGTACATTTAGCACGCGGAGTATATCCTGGTTATATCACCAGACAACATCTTAAAGCTTTAGTTGCCAAATTAAACTCTTTGTCTCTCTTTTCTAAAATATACAACATTACTAAAGCTCCACTTTGGTAAAATATTGTAGCACGTGTTTGACATATTTTAAAATTCCTTTGAAGTTACTGTTTAAGTGCTTTGCTGAATTGGGGCCTAAAAAAATAATAGCCAAAAAGTTAAGCTGCTTTATTTCTGAATAGGTGTTTGCAGAGGAATTGAATACGCATCAGGTTCTTGTCATGACCCCTCAAGAACAGATATCCTCTTAGTTTCGCTGAATCTCTTAGCAACTTATGCAAATTTCTGTCTTGCACCCAGTTAAGAGCTCAGGGTCAGACCCAGGTATGACAGGCTTTCATGTGCAGAATGAGATTAAACTGAAATAGGATATAGAGCCATAAAGGGATTGGCAGCATTTCAAAGAGTACATAGCTATGATAAGTCATTTCCTATATACATATAGCGTGTGTGTGTATACGTATATATATGTATGAACACTTTTTTCTGGGTTAGTGAAATCAGTTCAGTGCTTCAAACATGGTTCTTGCCAGGCTATTAAAGTCCAATGGTGGAAATGGTAATGGAAACTTTTAATTCTCTTGCTAGAAGTGAAAATTGTGGAAATACTGTGAGTAATGGATCTGATACTGAAATGGGGGAAGAACCCCCAAGTTCATAGCTGACTGATATTAGACCTACATCTGTGCAGTCCCATTGCAACTAAGGGGTTGTACATGTCTGCTTTATTTTTTGCAGGGCCATGATATGCTTTTGTACTATTTACAATGATACCACAATCCTTTCAAACCATGCCTCAGAGATGAGGCCAAATTGAAGCTGATGTGCAGCTGAAGTCAGTAAGAAGTTTTATTCACTTCAGTAGAGGATACTTTTGGGGTCAGAGGTGTTAACTTGTGCCATTTGCTCTGTTGCCATGTTCTTATGCCATTGTATTGGAGTGTTAACAATAAAGGCCAGGGCTGTGGAATGCTAAATCAAAGGAGAGCTCTAAAAAGTATAGTGACTGCTGCCCTGGTTGTCATTTCCTTCTCCCACCTGGTAGTCTCAGAATGCCCTATTCCAAAGCATGCAGTACAGGACCTCTAAAGAAAGTGCAAAGAGCACAGTTTTTGTAGTGCAAGCATGCTTTACATTATGAGCTGGATGAGGCCTTTTCCTTCATTTCCATACCTCTGCAAGTCACTGCCTGGTAATAAGGAAGTGCTGCCTAGTTCTCTGCCTCTCTATGTGAGGTCAGCAGGAGCTGCAGGCACTTGCCTTTCCGTGGTATTGGGTTAAAAATGTATTGGGACAGGATAGTTAAGCTTCATTCTTTGCTGTTGAGTATTGAATTTATCTAAGTTCAAACAGGTATATATCCACTGAGGTCACTGGAAAGATGGTCAGTAACTGTGGTGTAAAGGTGATATGAGAGGAAGAGAAATAAGGTGGTCATCTTCTATGAGAAAAGGGCAGTTATCTTCTATGGGAAAAAGTCCTTCTGGAGGGCAGAAAGTTTTCTGAAGAGGGAAGAAAATCACAAATCTTTTATGAGAGTATTTTTAAGTGGAAATTCATTTTATTTAAAAAAATACAAAGGAAAGTGTTCCTGAAGTTGATGCAGTGATTAATCTCTGTTTACAGCTACCGGGGATTTGTGCTCCTGTTCTGCTGTTGTGGGCAGCTTAGTCTGTAGCTCATCTCTGGTTTTGTCTTTTTAAATCTCAAAAGCTGATGTCATGTTTTCACCTGGTGAAAGTGATAAAATTTCATGAGTTGTTCAGGAGCAAATCTAATTTTTGTTTCCTTTTTTGTTGCTGATGATTGCTGCTTGATTTGGAGAGTGTTCAGTAAAGAATCTAAGACCACGCAGAGAGAGCAGCTCATATTTCCCTTTCCAGTCTAAAGGGCAGAAGCTCCAGGTGTGTCCTGGTGAACGCTCTCTCGGTACACTCATCCTTTTCAGTGCATGTCTGCTCCTGCCTGTATCACGTGGCGTCTGCATCCTGTGCTTGTGACTGCAGAGCATAGGAAGGAGTGTGTTCAACCAGTCAGAAATGGGAAGTGTATTGGAAATAAGAAACTAAACATCAGCCATGTGTGAGTAATGGATTGTCTGTGTCCTCCAAGGCGTCAGATTACATATTTTAATGCTTTTTTGATCGCAGTGTAGCCGTGACAATTAACATAATATCAGCTGTTCTTCATGTCCTCTGTTTATGATACTAAACTCTGTCCTGATCGTAAATTTTGTTCTGAGATGTTGATGTGCTCACAGAAAAGCTCAACAAGAAAAAAGTAAAAGGTAGGAATGGTTTTTGTTTCACTGGGGCCAATCTGAGAAAATATTTCACCTTTTGGCAAGGAATTGATTCATGAAGTTTAGAATAGAAACATACTTTCCTGGGATCTTTGGTGGTCATAATTGGGCCATAGTTTTACTACTGTGCTTTGTACCTACATATTTGTGCATGTATAATATATTTTAATAATTTCATTTGTTTTGTTTGGAATTTTAAACTGTAACTGAGTGTATATGTAACTCAATGAGAATTTTTTGTTGTTTATGAATGCTAGCTTGCATGCTTCCCTGAGATCCTTGTCATATGTGCAGGTGTGGTCAACTACTGAAGTGCTACAGAGTGTTGTGATAAACTCTGGAGTGGGATGTGATGCAGATGGTTGGTGCATAGTGCCATGCTGCCAGTAATGGTGTCTGTAGGAAATCTAAGGCTGATTAACCATTTCACCTGTCTGTTGATCAATTCCTAGGTTGTTTTTTTACTACTTCCATGTTTTTGTTCATTCCCTTTGCAGTGATATAGGGTAAAACATTCCTTTCTTGGGAGGAGCTACCCATCTCCTTCTTTCCCCCGTTACACTGCTGAAACTGTGCGTTCTTGCAGCATGTGATGGCTTTAACTCAGTCATACACCAAAGGGAGCTTTTCAAGATGAAAACATGTCAATTTTTTGTATTTGTCTCCTATGATTTGGCTGGGCTTCACTAGTGCATTCTTAAGGGATTTTAGTGTGAATGTGCAGGCTTACTATGTGACACTTTCACATCTAGAAAAACTATTTCATGTGACGTCATTTCAACACCTTCTGGGTTCTTGGCAGCTGAAGTAGCTGTCCTTTTATATTTGTATACCTGAGAATAGTCTGCATGCAGGTTTTGGTTAACAGTGAAAAGTACGCTTCATGTTTGCCTTTGGGTACTGTTTTTGATAGAAGGAAAAGTCGTTTAAATGTACAATATGGTGGGAGCTCTGTCATTCACAACATATAGAGTTTTCAGAAGTACAGCCAATAATATGCTCCAGTGTAGTTTATATTTTATAAGTAGCTATATGAAGATACAGGTGTTCTCCTAAGACATCACAGCTATCTCATTGTCTAGGTTCTTTTTAATCCTACCTTTGCTATCATGTTATAAACACAACCAGAACAGTAATGTTTGAACTCTTTTCTATCTCTTTTTGTGTATAAACCAAACTGTGTTGATTATGTAGTGCACATACACATTTTCTTGTGTTCACCTCCCTAAATAACAGATAAAGGGTTGCATGTGCTAATTTTATTTTAAGTTTTTAATGCAGAGTCAGAATATCATAACAGCACAATGAAGTGGTTGATAGAGAAAAAAAGAAATTGGTTTCCTACTTAGTATAGCATAGTCAGCTTTGCAATTTTATGCCCACTAGAGGGACTGTTGCTTATACAATTGATGGCAGAAATCTGTCATGCAATCCCTTTAGTATCTTTTATGAAGTTTGAAAGCTTTGAATACTGACTCCAGTTAAATCCTCTAAAGAGTAAGTCTTCAAGCTATTTCTCAAAGTGTAAAAAACTTGAGCACAGTGCTGTTCTTCTGAGTCCAAATACTTTTTAAGTGAATTTCCTTGTTAAGTGCTACTTTTTTTGTTTAAAAAAAATAAAAAAAATTCTTTCCTGTTGATTTGTCAGTCCAGACTTTACTGTATGACGTTGCTGAGAATTAATTTAGGGTTTTTTTTGTCAGGGAAAAAAATGCTGTGTGTCTTTATGTTTGCAATAAGTTTTGTTTTGCAACCATGGTGCCAGTGAATATGGTAAAGTAATCAGTTTTTGTATTTGCAAACATCATTGAAATGGGTTTCTCGTTTAAGTGGGAGATAGTGGTAAGAGGCGTGTATTATCGTCAGTGTGAGAAAAATTCCAAATGTATCTGTTCTTTCTTGTTTGGCTGGGGGATTTTTTTCTGTTTGTTTGAGTTGCATGTTCCTGACCTGCATATTTTTCTTCTTCATTACAGAAACATGAAAGAATACAGGAAGTCCTCCATGATCACGATGAATACCTGTGCTAATTAAGTCACTGGCTGGGTACTGGGAAAACAGCAAGGTAAGGAGTTAGGCCATGCCAGCAGCATTTCCCGTAATCTGCATGATTGTTTTTCAACAAAGCTTTAGTGCTTTCAGATATCAAATTCATACCAGTTTGGGTAAAGATAGCCCACAGGTTATAACGCACTAGATTTACTTTTAGTTCAAAGCTTTGGCAAGCAAACATCCCTGTTTTCCTTCTTGGGGGGAAAAAAATACAAGTTTGTAGCGGTTTTCCTTTTTAAAAAGGCAATATCTCTAATTTCAACGATCGATTCATGACCAAAGCTCAGCTTCCTGGGCTGACTCTAGGGAGGGCTTGGAGGAGGGGTGGAATGCTTCAAAAAGTAGCTGATGAAAAGGCATGCTGTTTTGTGGATGCCTCCCAGAATTGTTTAAATCTGTGTGTGTATGCGCGCGCGCTTATGAAAAGAGAGAGAGAGAGCGCGAGATCTCCATGACGACTGGCCCGGCCAGTCTGTGTTCTCTGCAATCATTTCAGCTGAAATCAGTGCTGCGAAAGGTCATATGAAGGAGTTGTGGGAAGCACAGCAGGTATTAGACGCTAAACGACTGGTTTTCTGATTGCCTGATAATAAGAGTTTTGCCTGGGAAATACAAATCTGAGAATGGAGTGGAAAGGGAAAGGCTCCAAATTTCAGGTAACAAAACTGCCTTTTTAATGTTATTTCCTCCCATTTTAAAGTTTGGTGTTTTTTTCCGTGGTGTTTGCTCCCAGCCGAGTGTCTGAGTGAGCTTGGATTCCCTAGCTCTGAGGAATGATGTCATGCAGCAACAGTTGGATTCTATTAGCCAGGGAAAGAAACATCCTGCATTTTTGAAAAAACGGATACTTTGGCTTTTTGTTGAATCTTGTGCAAAGGCTTCAACAAGTGTTTTAAAAACAAGTTTCTAACATTAATTTCCAGAAAAAGTCGTTTAGGACCTAGACAGCATGAGACTTTAAAACCACTACAACAATTACTCCTATATGCAAGAAAATAATTGAGGAAGTGTTACAGAATTCAGAAGACACTTCTTTCTTCTTGGATGCTCCTATATTCATCTTTAATGAGAAAATTAATTGCACTGTAATTAAGCAGGGGATTTGGAACCTCCATACTCTCAGGATCCTTTAGCAATTGTTTGGAGAATGTGCTGCTGACGAATTTCTTTTGGGTTGGGCTCTGTCTCAAAGTGCTGCTTATGAATAGATGATGCTGGCAGCATTATTCTTAATAAGGTTTTCATTCCTCAACTGTGTTTTTCATAGCTTTAAACCAGCTTTTTTTGAGAGAGGATTGTGGCGGAAGAAAGCAGAAAACTAATAATTTTGGCAATTTGAAAGGGTCTTTTCCCCCACTTTCCTCAGACTATTGTGAAACACTGTACTCGATGCTCAATGTAAGGATAATATGCAAAGCATCTTAAGTGGAAAAATACCTAATGATTAATGTACAAGTGCTGTGTCCTAGTGAAAAGACTTAGTAAATTGATATAATCTTACTTGCTCAAACATTACAAAAACACACTGTATTGATAACCATGATGAAAAGATTGGGCCACCCCTACGCTGTGTAATCACCCTTCTAGCACACGCTCAACCGTACTTTTATGCTGCTTTGCTCCCTTCTATGTATTTCAGGCATAATCCAGAGCATGCTGGAGTCCATGGGAGTTTTCCTGTCATCTTCAAAGGGCTTCAGATCAGTCTCTTCCTGAGAACTTCTCAGCCTCTGTTTCGGTCTCCTGACCGTAAACCAGGCCACAGGATCTCTGCTTTCTTTCTTGAACTTTCCAAACAGAAGGTCTTTTGTGTTCCTCCAAACAATGCTAAGCACTGCTGACTGGCTTCAGCCTGGCTGCTAGCACATGCAGGAGATAATGGTGATGCTTATTTCTACACTCTCATAAAATCATCCTAGAGGGGAAAAGTGCAGTGAATGGAAATTAGATCCTTCTGTCCGACCTCCTTTCTTCACACATGGCTGCTGTTTGTGAGTCTCTGCGAGTGTGCGTGTGTGTGTTTGTGTGTGTGAATCGTTCCTTGATTGCAGGGCAGTATTGGCTGTGCTTCAGGGAGGAGTTTGGGAGAGACTTTAGGGAGAAAACACTTATCGCTGTGGTTTGCCAGTAGAGCGCTCCTGAGAGAGAAGCAGGCTGTCCTGAAGCAAGGAGTCTTTCTGCAACATATGTACAGAACTGTCAGCTGTCATCTGCCAACTAAGGGCTGATCAGCACAGTCTAACATTTTGTGTCCCCCTCTTGCCTACCAGATTTGACTAGCTTCATTCTATGAATAAAATACTGCTGATAGTGAATATCAATTTATAACCTGGTTGAGAGATGAAAAATTATTTTTTTCCAATCAGTTTGATGGTTCAGAGCAGTTTAATAAGAAATCCGTGTGCCATTCTTGACTAGGAATGAAATATCTGTAGTGCTGGTATGTTAATTGAAACCATCTCGTTCCTTAAGAAAGAATACTTTGATTACCCAAGTTTAAGGCTCATTTGTGGGAAAATACTATTAGTCCCTGAAACTTATGAGACCGAAAAAGATTGATTTTCAAAACCAGAACCACTGCTTTTTAAAAGCTTACACTTTACAGGTGTTGCAAATTGGGCATTCCAAAGACAACAGTTGCTTTTTGGCATTTATCTGTTGTGGGCTGTGATGCAGCAGGAAGCCTGATGAGTTTTCTCCAAGTGTTTCTGGCTGAGTGGCATTTCCCTTAATTGCCTGTGTTGTAGTATTTACATGTTATTTTGAAAAGTGATACAAGGCATCATTCCTGTAGTCCTTTAATATAATTTCCTTATGTCCTAGCATTCTGAATAGTTCCAAATGAAGGTTGCATATGTTATATGCCACTGTACCAGTAGGAAATAGTAATAATACAAAAATTGGTAAATCATAAGATATTTATAACTACACTCAGCACACGGGCATTGGCACACTGTATTTTTTTGCATCCAAAAGAAAGCTGCCACTATACTGGATAACACACGTGGAATTCTTGCAGCAGTCTGTGCAAGTGTAGCAGCTCTATGTTCAACACAGCTCCTGTGGACAGATACTCTATATTTCTTAGACCAGCTTCTGCAGCCTGCTGTGGTTGTCACTTTGTAAGTACATTAATTTCTGTATCTTGAAGAGAGTTGCTTTGTGGTGTTGTCCTGATATAAATCTTCTCTTTGGTCCTATACATCCACCATGTTTCTGCCAGTGGCTTTGCCCACGTTCTGTCCATGGATAGTCAGTAGCTTGAAGTTTTTCAGAGAGCTTACTATGTTTTGGTTTTGTTTTTGTTTTTTTTGATAGGATTAATTAGCATCTGTTTCAATGCAGTTAAAAGGACATGGTAGAAATCTTTTATTTTTACTCTCTTCTTGATCATTGAATGAGCAATTTCTGTAATCTGAGTTATAATGTGTTAATTGCTTGTTTTATCTAGCATTAGATTATCTTTTTTGTAACTGCTCGTGCTTCCTCTATCCATAGGTTAACAGCATGTGTTTCCTTGTTTTCTGTTGCAGTGAGGTCCAGGTTAATTGCTGTATTGACATATTTGTCTTTGTTACTTGAAAATATACTACTTGCTTTGCAAATGAGATGAGGCTATCTAGAAACGTAGGACTGACTGACTCTCTATCATTCAATACCTGGTTTTGCTCTTACTCCCTTCTCTAAATAACTCTGGTGCTTTTGATTTTTCTTCTTAGGGAAAGTCTGTGAGAGACTGGGGAAACTCTGTAGTTGTTTCCATTTCTGCTGTTTTCTTCGAAGGTCGGGTGATCTTCAGAGCACCTGGTGTTACAGTTGTGGACAGAGGCACCTTTAAATTCTTGAACATGAGATCAGTATTCTCCATCTGTAACCTTACACTCACATTGAAACCCACAATGCTACATATTTAGAAGAGCTACTTATATGAGCATGCTCAAATATTTCGTTATTTTCTGTAAGTCAATTTAAATTCTAGCAGCAGGAGCAACTAATACACGTAGTTGTTTCCTCTTGTACTGTTTTCTGGTCATGATGACTCTGACTTTCTAGGGTGTAAAATGTGGCATGCAAAAGGATTTGTTCTGAGCAGCTCAAACTTAATATGAGTGTGGCTACTTTGTAATTACAACAAGAACATTGAAATGATTGCACTGTCATTCTGCTTTGCATTGCAGGCCCTCATTATTGCTAATCAGTGATCTCTGTTCTGCTTTTGTATCTTTGACCCAGTTACTTTGCTGAACTTAACACAGTTGCTAGTGTGACACAAAGCAGATGCTTGGCACAGCGTTGATCACAGAGGAGGGAGAGATCTGGCAACTTTCACACAAATCTGTTATAATTAAGGCTTCCGGTCTGGGATTTAAACTTCTTTCTCTTAAAAGCCTGATAGGCTTTTAAAAATATTTTTTCGGGCAGAAAATGAACCTCCTGCTGGTAGAGGCAAAGTCCATTGATGGTAGCTGCAGGTAGACCTGAAAGAGGCAGGTACTGCTGTTGTTCCTTCATCAGGCTTTGCAAACATGCTTCTACCCTGAGAGCTTTGTGAACACAACCTCACAGTTGTTCCTGTTTCATGTGGTAACAACAGAATCCCCTGAGCAGTTAGAGGAGTGTTGCACAGTTGGCTTTTGTCCAGTGCCACTTCTTATTCTCAGTTCAAGCTTCATGTAGCATTAATCTTCTCTGTCCATTTGGAACCAATGTGCTGTATGCAAGGGGATGTTCCCCATCCTGTCAGAGGCTGTGCTCCCCTCTTGAACCTTTTTTTCCCCATCCTGTTGCAGTTTGATGACAAGAAAATGAATCAGAGGCTAAAACTTTTGCCAATGGCAAGAGCACAATTTGGCATCCCTTGTGCAGCTGGCATCTAAAGGATACAAGCCATCAAATTATCCTGTGCTTCTGTCCAGCTGAGCCTGTTGGTTTATGACCAGAACACCACTCCCCTCTTCAAAGCATCCTTGAAAGTTAAAAGACACCACTAAGCATTTACCACATTATGGCCAATTTTGACAGTATAGAACCTGCTCCATGCAATGCTATTTCATGCCTCCTTGGTAGAGAGCAAAAAGCAGTTTGAGGGCTGCAGCTGCGCAATTCACATTCCTACGTTTCAGTCTCTCGCAGGCCCATGCAGACCTTCTGTTATTAGTTTTAAAAGGAGAATAGCTGACAGCTGATTGATTGATCCAAACATCGTATTCCAGAGACATGTTTTATGACTGAGTTGTCAGGAGTGGCAAGGCAGGTAAGTATTGACTAAAGTTACAAAATAAAATCTGTGATATAGAGCACAATCCTGTTATCCAAAAGATTTGTAGGGAAAAGAAGTCTTCTACCACGCTACTGTCAACATGTTCAAACCTGTGCTGGGGGAGGTGAGAAGCTGAACAGCTCAGCTTGTTGTGTTCATCCTCTAGCAGTTTTGGGGGGTTTCCTGGCATATTCTACAGGGAGGGGGAAATATTGCAACTCAGTCTTCAGAAACCCACCTAAAAATTATTTCAAGTGACTTATTCTGATGTTGAATTTTGGAGAAGAATCAAGTTAGTTTCAGATGGAAGAGTGAAAAAACCCCATGTTTGGACACTTAATATGCTTTGTGTAATCAGCTGATGCACTGGATTAGAGCTGCTCTGATGTGCATCAGACTGGGTTTCACCATGCACTGACTCTGCTACAGTCATGCTCAGGGCAGCAGATTGGCCTTTGTGAATGTATGAATACCTAAGGACAAACACTGTTTTCTCAGTGCTCTTATTAGCAACAGCACATGACAGTAGATTGGAAGTTCTGTTTTCAACACAGGACATGCACAGGCGGCTGTCTGGCCACCCCATTTTGTTTTCTGTGGAAAGCACTGTCATTGTATGCTACCTGTAAACATGACCCTGCTCCTGGCCTGGACAGATGAAGCACAGCTGTATTTCCCTGAGCTGAGGCTTTAGTGAAGGAGAGCCAGTCCTGTCTCTGGAGCTGCATAAGATCCATTTAGGTCTTCCTTTTTCTTCAGCAGTGGGCCTCTGCCTCTGCCATGACACTGTAATGCCATGGGACTGTTGCATCTGCCCTTGCTTGGGAGTCTCTCACAAAAGGTGAGAGCAAAGAGTAGCAGGAGGTGAGAAGTCTAAAGTGCCACCCAGCCACTGTGCGCTGGAGGAGACCGCGTGTTTTTCAGTGCAGAGAGCTTGTGGCCTTGAGGGTGATTGGGTGATCAGCTGGGCCAGAGATGCTGTCAAGGCATGGAGGAGGTGGTCCCAAACCACATGCAGAAGCAAGATCCTTACAGACCCTGCCTGTCACCACAGGTTGCCTCCACCTTCTTCCTCCTCTGGCATTTGCATTAAGATCTGATTTCTCTCCTATGGAGACATTATCGAGTTTTATGCTGGGGTACATCAAGAGCTAAGATCCTTGCTGCATTTTACTTACCATTGTCTGACATGCATGGACAGTAGAAAACAAATGTAAACATGACTCGGAGCTGTGTACTACAATAGCACAGAATGCTTCCTGCGGATTTGTGACCATCTGGAAGAACAGGGCATCCAAGAGGTAACCCCGAGGTCATCAGCTGCCCACCTTGTTGGGAGATACCAGTGCAGTTCCTGTGGCTGTGGCACTGATGGCTCTCATAATGTGGGTGTACTTACATGTTCTAAAAGTATGACCAGATCCTCAGGTAGAAGGTGATGAAGCCAGGTTCCCATGCTTTTTCTGGAGAATCTATGCAGTTCATGTTCTGCATAGGACAGACATTGCAAGGTGGCCATTTATCTGGAGATTTCGGGTGTCAGTCAAAAGCTACTCTGGTCAGGCTCTGTGATGTGCTGAAATCCCAAACAAATGGCTACATTTCTCTTCCTCCTCAATAAAATTTCCACGTGTATTAGGTGAAGCTCTATGGTGCCTCAGCCTGTTGCCAAGTTGTATCAGGCGCGTAATGTCCTTTTTGCAGTTGTGTAGCTGGTGAGATACATGACCTTGCCTACAGTAGCAATGCACATGGGCTTACTGTCTTCTGAGATCTGGCATCATGTGCCACTTAGGGACAGAGTGACAAGACAGACTCCAAAGTGAGCTGCCACTGGTTCTGGGAAGGATGAATTCCTGCTACCTGTATTGGTGCCAGATGATATCCTGGCTTATGGAAGTATTACAGTGTTTACTGTTAAAAAATGATTTTTCATGAGAAAAGGAGAAATGTGTTGCTTGCAGCAAGGAAACAGTCAGCTACTCTTGAGTGAGGGCAGAAAAAAGGAGATGCTAGGAATAGGTTGTAGAAAAAAGCCAGATGATTATCTGTGAAAGAGGAAAGAAAACCTTGTTAAAAGGTAGTTATTCTTGTGGCTGAGCGATTGGCTTCCTGCAATCGGGCAGAAGAGGAGCAGTCAAACCCCAGACTTCTGGCTCAGTATAACACTTATCATTTCAACATTTACTTACAATCTGATTTAAAAGCAAACCATCACTGCATACTAAGAATCTTGTAAAATATTTTTTTGGTAACATGGACACGTGATGGTCCCAAAACAAAACAATCCAGGACCCTTGCAGCAGCAGGTTGACATTGAGACCCTGCTAGGCTGTTTCACTGCTGCCCACTACTGAACAGGAGCAGCAAATCCATCAGTTTGGACAGATTGCCCGTGTGACAGTGGCTCATTAATGGTTGTCACATCAGTTATGTTTCCGTGATTGCCTCAAGTCTGACAAATGCAACGTGGCTGTATTTTGTCAGCAAATCCCCCAGCAAATCCCCTGCTGGCCTTAGTCAGGAAAGCATATGGATAACAAGAGAAAATTATTCTTCCTGCTCTTTGCTACTTGACTAACTCTGGTCTTTGTGTGTGAACCAGACAGCTAGGACTAGTTGCATTTCTTGGTAATTTGCAGTACCTCCTGTATGGGGCTGAACCAGTGATGAATAAATATCTTTTTCCATTTGTTAAGAAATTTTATTCATTGTTTTAGCAACCAAGAAACTCTAAATGTCAAACTGATATTTTGGGGAACGGATCAGAAGCACTGGCATTCCTACTATTACTGGGCAAGCTTGGCCACCCTTGAATCAAATTGGCACTTTTGCAGAAGGGTTATGGAGATTGAGATATGTATGTTGGTCAAGGTTGAATCTGTGGGCTGAACAGTCACAGTTGTTTGGTTGCAGTTATTAAAAAAAATTAAATAAAAAGAGCAGGAGCACTTTATTTATATTCAACTAACATCTCCTTTTGAAATTCCTCATTGACAATTCCAAGATGAAGTAATCTGAAACTGTTTGTTATCTGTAGATTATCTATTAATGTCTTATGCCAAATCACAATTATACATGAAATGAAAAAAAGGATAAAAATTGTAGTCACACAGAGGTCTTTCTATCATGAATGTACCAATCGAAGTCTAGCAGAATCTTATGCAGAGACGATAAAAGAAGGCAAATGCTATTGAGTAAATAAGATAATAAGGCATAAATAAGAAAATGAGGAGGGCTCCAGAGCTTTGTGAAGTATGATGTGATTGCCCTTTCCTGAATAGAATCAGATCTGCTCACAAGCATTCAGTCCATCTCTGCAGGGAACTGCAAACAGGATGCAGCTTTGCTAGTATTGGCATGTACTGGAGGGCTTTTTTTTAACTGAAGAGATAGACTCTGGGGCTCTGTATCAAAAGGTTGTGAGTTTGAATCCTGATGCTGCACACTGCTCTGGTGCAGTTCAGCCTGTAACTCTGTGTCTGTGTATTATGCATGTATGAATTACTGCTCACCTCAGCTATATATATTAGTGGACTTCAAGTAGTAAAATTCTTACCAGAAACATTTTATCTTTGAAGCAGGTAGAAGCTTTTGTTTTACCCAAGAGAGGTTTCCAAGAGAGTAAAGGCAAACCTATATAGTCAAGGCTATGTTCTGAGACTAACCATCTCCTTTGACTGCAGCAAGCCTGTGCACAGGCATTACTGAGTAAATCCTGCGCTTGAGATTTCCGGTTTTATCTCTGCAGTCGGAACTGAGGATGCTTCAGCTGCTCACTAGTGCACTGGTGTTTGTAGTGCCACAGTTGTGTCATTCTAGACTTGAAGGTGATGGCTTTGACTGAAACACATATAAGCGAATATACTTATTTTAAACCAATGAGTAGTAAATCTAATTATTATTTATGTGGTTACTGCTATAAACTGTCAATGTTTTCTCAAGCATAGTAGGAAATTCTAGACAAAGCTGCCAAGTGAAACATTTGAATCCTGTATCATAGCATGTGTCTGCTAGTTGCAAAGGGGGAAGCTGAATAAAAACAAATCAGGATATACCTCAAAAACCCAAAATTTTTCATGTAATAGTAGTAAATGTCTACTCTTCTGATCTCCATGGGAGCAATGGCAGAAAGAGGGGACAGATCATCTTTATGACTGGCCAAGCATGATCATATTTTGAGGGGTGGAAATGTGTTTGTTCTCAAAAAATGCCATGTACCTCAGTGTGGCTGGTTTTTTTTTGTGAGGGAATTCCTTTTGTTTTACATTTTTAAGCAAAAGCGCATCTCTATTTTGAGAAAGAGGGAAAAGACTTACTAAGAAGTGGAAAGCAATGCTTAATGAATGAAATATCTCTCTGCAAGATTTGAGATTTTATTATGCCTATAACATTGAAAGTGGAAGAGGCATCATTTGATATGACAGCTGATCAAAAGGAGCTGACAACAATTTTATACTGTATGAACTTTGTGTATAGCCTGACTGACATCAACAGGATTGTTTCCAGAACTTCAGTCAGATATCAGGGGGGAGCCATTCCCTAGAGCAAGGACAGACTCAGTCTTACTGAGCGTGACAAGGGGAACCTTTGCTGTGAGCTGAAGGGCAGGTGGTAGCAGTGATCATATTGTATGTTCTTTTTCAGAACTACAGCAAAATGAAGCATTAGTTGACTCATAAAGTTAACTGTGAAGTTTTCTTCTTCTCCTAGTAACAATCAAGCTCAGAAAGTTTACCTCTACCATTGCACCTTTCTGAGATGCAGTGGTGGTGTAAGAAATTGTGTGAAATCATCATAGTAAGCTCAGGTTATCATAATATGTGAAGAGAGACTACATAAGTGAGACTAACATTTTGGTTTTGTTTGTCGAGTGTTCAGTATGCTGAGTCCTGATCTGTGGCTAAGTTTCTGAGGTAGTGGCTGTAACAGTAATTGGGCTAATAAAAATCAGGCCTGATAAGCATCACTGTGGAATTGAGTAGAATACTGCTTTTTTTTTTTATAGTGTAGTTCTCAGAAATACACACATTTTGATTTTGAAGAACCGTTAATTCTCTTTTGGTTAAAAGGAAGAGAGAATGAGCCAGTGCATATCCATTTTCTCATTACTTTCTCTGAATCCCACCACAAATCTGTGGCTAAAAATGTAGTACTTACAAAATCTCTCCATCCTGTCTCTCAATGTGAAGTTTGCATTTCTGTTGTTTTGTTTTTTTTTCGTAGCCAGCACATTCCTACAGGCATGCAGGCTGGGAGGTGAAAAGCCGGCTTCTCAGAACTGTGAAAAAGTACTTTGTCTCTTAGCTGTTGCATCCTAGTTTGAAATATTTATTCTGTCTTTAAAATATTCCCCCAGGAAAGTGAGTTTGAAGCCCAGGCAGTATTCCCATATAAGAGACTGAGTCATTTTCTGTAGGAAATGGGGAATCGCTGTTGCCTGGAGACTGTTTTCATAATGACAAAGATGAACAGATAGTTAGGAACTTACTGTAAATTTATGTTATACTATTAATTATTGTTTCTTTTGTATGTAGTCGTACAGGGAGAAAACAGACATCATTATTCTGAGATAGGTTTTCTTTGTATTGATGTAGTAGCAGCCAGAAAAACCCAGGTGGCACTCACAGAGAATAAGATGGAGAAATAATATTGCAGCTGTTGTAATCCCAGGTCTCTTAGTCCCTGTAGCAACATATTCTACAGTAGTCAGAGAACAGCCTAAATATGATGACCCATTTGGGAGGCAAAATCATTCTTGAAATTCACAAGTGCCCTGTAAAGACATAGGATCAGTTTTATGATGTATTTGAGCCCTTGATTGCACAAGGAAACTTTAAAATTGTAAGGAGCAGTATGAAGTTCCATTGAAATAGAAATTAATTTGGTTTGTTGATGAATGTGATAATTCTGCTAAAGAGATACCTGGAAATCTTCTCGAACCCCTTTGGGGTCTGAAGAAAATGTTCTCAAAAGTCTTGAGGTCTTGCTGACTTCCAGAAATGTTGAACTCCTCAGTACTCTGAAAGCAGAACTGAAATCTTGTAAGCTCCTTTGCATGGTGTACCTGTATGCATACTCTGTGTTCGCCAGTGGGCTAAAATACTGTATCTTCAAGCTGTTTCTAAAATCATTGGTCAAACAGAAATTATATTTACTTTTTTTCAGATAGAAAAGTTTATCTTCAGGTCAGAACTATGTAGCCATTTCACTGTAGTGAGAAATGTAGAATTTCACATTTTTGATGGAAAAAGGAATTGACACTGGTATCCTTCTGAGCTGTGCAGATGCTGGCTCAGCAAAGGCAAGGAGTCATAGGGCTTTGAGCAGCATTCCTTCACAGTCATGAAACTGAAGAGCAGTGAGGAGAAAACAATAAGAGATGGGGGGGGGAGGAGAAAGAAGTTGAGAAAGCCAAAGGATACGGGGGGAGTGTCTACACCATACAAATTAAGAGGGATATTCAGCAGAATGACGGTTGAGAGAGATTTCCTCTTTTCCCATCATCAAAACTTTACAATTAGTACACTTTGAAGCAGTTCCTGTTTTACAGTTAAATTTTAAGTTTCCCCTGCTTGAATATGTCTAGGTGGCTCATATATTTGCAGTTTCATATCTGAGTCTATATTAATAATCCTAGATATTCAGGTGAAGGTAAATACGACAGATATCTTTGTGAGGGAGTTAACTTGCCTCTAGAGTAGGGCCAATAGATCTGTGTTGTATGCAAAGCAGCAGATCAGGTCTCAGAAAACTCTGTGAGTAGGTGGCTAAACAGATTTTTCTTCTTCTTCTCTTCAGAGATAAAAAGGAGTATATCCAAAGGGGCTGTGCAGGATATTGTATTCAGTTCTCTTCTCAATCAGAAAGCTGTTAATGCATGCCAGCACTTCCAGTCATGAGAAAGATGTGAGGACAAATGCCCTGAAGGTTGAGGTGTGTATGTTGTGAAGAAATAATGAAAGTAAAAGCTTGAAAAATAATTGAATAATTAGATCTCATTCAAGGGGGGATTTATAGAACTTGGTCTTGGCTGTCTTTGGGCAGAAACTTTGGATGAAGCAGTAGCCAAGAGGTAAATGAATATGCACCAGAGTTCTATTGGCATATCACCTTCTAAAATAGATGGTGAATCTTCTGATGGAGCTATAGCTGCTGTGCTAAGAATATTTCTTGCCTTAGTCACAAACAAAGCTACTCAGAGCTGAGTTTTAAAAAAGATATTCTACAGCAACTGCAGTCAAAACAGGGTTAATTTTAAATTGACATCCATCCTGTGAAACAATTGCCCAATGTCAGTCAAAGAGAGCTGGATGACTTGGAGTGATTCACTGTGCGTGTTATTAGGTGTCCAAGTGTCATGCAAAGGAGTTGCAGTGGTGGTTTTACACTGGGGAAAACGCATGCTTTAAATTTATCAAATGGAAGTTTTTTTATTGGCATGTGAAAGTTTGGGTAGCAGATGACAAATTAATAAACTTTATTGTAGAAGAATTCTGTACCCGATGGCTGTCATCATTTCCTTTGACTTAATTTAAAGGTTTATTTTAATTTAAGTCGTGTTTCTACTTCTCTATATACTGTGGAAATCTGATTTGTGGTGTGGTATGAGTATATCCTGATAAAGTTTGAGATTTCTCAAACTTGCCATAAGCTTTGTGAGAAAAATGAATATTTAGAAATGACATGTTAAGTCTTGGATTGGATTACTGGAGTTCAGATTTCATCCTTGGGCTGAAGGACTATGTTACAAATTTTAAAGGGTTTGTACCTTTTTTTTCCTTCCTTTTCTTCTCCCAGATGTGGAAATTATGCTAGCACAGGAGTTGATGGGGGCTTTGGTGTAGTTATTTATATTGCTTTTAGTTTGTGATGTCCTGGCATTGAGTGCTTCTGTCATCTTGCTGTGTGCAAGGTTCTATTGATGAAAGTTAAGTCAGCTCTGCAGTTTTTGATGTGATCTGTTTATAAGAGAAATATTTTAAGCTTTGATAAACTGGAGAGCAGTGCTGCAAAAGGCAATAAGCCTATAGATTGAAACTATTTATATGGACTAGTGTTGTTGGATCCCAATTTCCCTTAAATTTGAATGTTAGAGGGTTGTGACTCCTTAAAGAGCTTGAGGGCTCAGGAGACTCCTGAGACAACTCTGGAAATTTAACTGGCATGAATAACCCTCTACCTTTTGTGGCACATTTATCCTGTTTTTGGCTGGGGTAGAGGTAATTTTCTTTCTAGTAGCTGGTACAATGCTCTATTTTGGATTTAGTATGAGAATAATGTTGATAACACACTGATGTTTTAGTTGTTGCTAAGCAGTGCTTACACTAAGTCAAAGACTCTTCAGTTTCTTGTGCTGCCCTGCCAGCGAGGAGGCTGGGGGTGCACAAGATGCTGGGAGGGGGCACAGCCAGGTCAGCTGACCCTAGCTGGCCAAAGGGATTTTCCATGCCATATGATGTAGTGTTGAACAAAAACCTGGGGGGAGCTGACTGGGAGGTGACAGCCACTGCTCAGGACTTGCTGGGCATCCATTGGTGGGTGCTGGGCATCCGTTGGTGGGTGCTGAGCAATTGCATTGTGCGTCACTTGTTTTGTATATACTTTTATTGTTATCATTATTATTTTCCCTTTCTTTTCTGTCCAACTAAATTGTCTTTATCTCAACCCACAGTTATTACCTTCCCACTGCAGAGGAAGTGGGCAAATGGCTGTGTGATGTTTTGCTGCCTGCCAGGCTAAACCACAACATGTCAGCTGCAGAATATGCAATGAGTGGGAAGTATCAGTTATGTATTTTGGGGTTTGAAGTTGTCAGGGAGCATTACTGTGATATTACACAGGAGTAACAGAGCTAGCCTGCTTTATAGACAGCCTAGTGGTGAATTAAAGGCAGAGCTGAAGTACATTTGAGATCCCACTTATGCTGTTACTAAAGGAAGGACCTTTCTGATGCGTTTCCAGCTTAAACAGTTGAAGCTGTGTGTATGCAGTCTTTTAGTCATGTGGAATATGACTGGACTTGCCTATTTGTGTCTCTGGGCAGAGGGATTCTGCTGCATTTTCCCCTTATGGATGATCCTGGTTGAGAAGACTGCTAATCTCGATTGGACTTGACAGGGAAGAATATTAGGGATATGGTTTTGAAACTGAAAATTGCGGCACTATAATAAATTGTGGCTCTCTGGTTGAACATGAGGATAAAATTAATTCCAGACCCTGTGTTCGAATGGAACAGTTTATGAATGGAAGCACAGCCCCTGGATTGTATTTCAGCATTAATCTCTGGTTTGGAATTGTGCTATTTCCAAGATAGACAAGGATATATATTTTATAAGCATTCATTCTTCTGCTGTTCAGATTGTTCAAATATAAAATCTCTTGCACTGGAGATGGCTGTGAAGTGTATGCCATAGGAAGGATATTTTATTTTTGAAAAGAAACAGGTTAGTAACTGTTGTCTGCAGTTTACATGTTGAGAGTAGCTTTATGTTTGGCTGAAAGAGAAATGGCTAATGCTCAAATGAATCATAATTGTATTTCTGCTTTGTATTTCTCCATTTTTCATTATCCATGTCCTGTTTTATGACCATCACCTGTGTCACCTGTCAGATGGGGATAACTCTGCTAGATGGCATCAGGGCTACGTGCATTGCTTACCATCATCTGATACAATAGGATGTTTAGATCAAAGATACTATTGTCGTAAATGTAAATTAGTATTGCCTGTATTCAGATGGACAAACTGGAAGACAATATTTTAGTTATCAAAGGAACAAACAAATTAAGAGAAAACATGTTTAAGCAGTGTGTATTAGGAATTTAGGAGTCCTGGACTGAAGTCTATAAACTTTCTAGCCCCTGCTGCAGGGAAACAACAGCTGAGATGAAGGATGAAGAAGGAGCCAAAAGTTCCTGTCAGTTAACATAATGTGGTTTCACCCATTGCTGAAAACTGTTTAGTTTTAAACCTCTCAGATGGATTTTGTTATAATGTTGACAGAAACAAAAATGAGATGCAAAAAATAATAGAAGAGCTTAGGCAAAAAATTTGAGGTGTGATTTTTACATCTGTTAAGTAGAAACTCAAAATTTTGTTTTTATTCTTTCTGCTGTGATATTTAGAGATGCTGAGCTCCTATAACTTTGGCTGATAAAAGGTAAATTCTATTTTAAGGATGTATTTATGCCTGTCTTCATTCTTGCTGGTTTTAATAGTTCATAGTTTTAAAGCATAGAAATACCAGGTTTTTTTCTTTGAGCTAATAAGAAATATTTTTAAGGAACAGTGTGTGGAGCTGGGAATAAAAGCTGAGACGTGAACAAGATTTTTAAAAGCAGCCATCTGAGTTTCACCTGAAAGAAGTAGGATTGGGGCAATACAAGGAGTTTATTTTGAGCAGTTTGCTAACAGTGTCTTTGTGCATATTGGGCAGGCAGAGGTAAATGACCGCTAATATACTGGACTGTGTTGAAGCACACTGGCCTGCCTCTGCAGACAATTTCCTGTTTCCCTGTTGTTCTGAAAATGGTGTTGTTGCCATCCCAGCAAAAGTCTAAAAAGTGAAGTGTTTCATGCTGTCTCACCAACTAATTCAGTCTGCCTTTACTGAAATTAGCTGAGCCAGACTGCATTTAGTCCAGGCAGCTGAAAACAGAAACTACCTCTTTGTTTTACACTTTATACTAAAATTATGAGCACAGATTATGATATTATTGAGAACAATTCTTCAGAAAATGCTAATTTGTTGGGGTCTGTGCATCATCTTAACAGCAAAAAGGAGAAAAATGCTGCTAATAATACAGGGCCCGCGTGTTTACTGATGTCTGGGAATTTAAAAAAATGGGAAGAATAGCACCTAGTTAGTAGCATGAGGTGGGCTGAATTGGACAGGTAGCTAAACATGAAGTAGGCCTGGGATTTCCTGAAGTTAGGGACTCTAGTGCCATCAAGAATCAATGCTCAGGAAGGGAGTTCCAGGGAATAGCCACAAAGAAGAGATAGGAAAAGTTTACAATGAAAGGAGAGAAAAAGTAAAGGGGAAATGAAAGTCCTTTTTTGAGGTCAAGATGCAGAAATACAAAATGAGGACTGCCAGAGGTGAAGTTGTATTAGATACTGCTACGGCTATAAACCAAAACGAAGTAGTTGCCCCCCCAAATTTATGAAAACAAGAATATGAATGAGGCATGGGATAAGTGGGATAGTTAACATGAGAAGGATGGGTTAGTGACTACTGATTGTACAGAATATTGAGGGAAGCAATTCTGCCCCTTTGCTCTGGTGAGGCTGTGTCCAGCTCTGGAGCCCTCCACACAAGAAAGACATGGACCTGTTGGAGTGGATCTGGGTGAGTGCCACAAAAAATGATTGGAGGGTTGGAATACACATTCTGTGAAGAAAGGCTGGGAGAGTTGAAGTTGCTCAGCCTGGAGAAGAGAATGCTCTGGGCACACATTATTGTGGGCTTTCATTACTTAAAAGGAGCTTAAAAGAATGATGGGAACAAACATTTTAACAGGACATGTTGCCATAGGACAAGGGGTAGTTGTTTTAAACTGATGGAGGGTAGATTCAGACTAGATAGAAGGAAAAAATATTTTACAACAAGGGTGGTAAAACACTGGAACAGGTTGCCCAGAGAGGTGGTAAATACCCCATCCCTGGAAACATTCAAGGCCAGGTTAGATGAGGCTACGTTGAAAATGTCTCTGCTTACTGCAAGGACTGCAACATCTAGTTGAAAAACAGCAACAAACATTTAAATGCAGGACTTCTACCATGTGCTTAGAAATTGCAAATATAATATCTGTGTTGCGGAAGAGGAAAAATGCAGGTCAGTCATGCTGTTTGTGATAAGCCAAACTTGGAAGGAAAGGCTATGTGGAGTCTTGGAGTTCAAAAAGAAAAGGTAGATTGTGCCGACTAATCTGATAGCTTCCTCTGACAGTGTTATTTTAGAGGCAGGAAAGTGGCAGATTTGTTCCCTTCGGACTTCTGCTTGATGGCAGAACCACAGTGGGAGCTACTAAGCAAGAGAAATTTGGAATCGGTAGAGCAACTAGGGAGTGACTTGATAAGGGTGAAAAGAAGACTAGTGTTGAGAGAGCAATATCGTGTTGTTGGGAGGTTATTAATGAACCCCTTGAGACTGTTTTCATCCATTAACCCCATTAAAATGTTCATTAAAAGGAATTTCCTCCTCTTCCACAACTGAGTTGGTGATTTTTCAGACTGAAGTAACTGAAATGGCATGGTAATGCCATCATGTGAAGATGAGGACAAGAACCTAGATGTCCTGGTCAGTGGCAAAATGCAGTGAAAATGGTAAACCTGATGTAATGTGCATATTTTTGGTGAAAGGGAACACAGGAGGCTGCCTCTGGCATGTGGTGGGTGATTCTGGTCATCCACATTCGAACAGGTCATGTTTGACCTGGAGCAAGCAAATGGAAGCTGGGAGGAGCTTTGATATTTTTCTATAAGTGGACTGAGGAAAGAAGAGGGACAAGAATCGGAAGACAAGGAAACAGCAATTTAGACTGAAAACAATGTTGTCACAAGAACTAGGATTAATGCACTGGCAGATCTTTTGGATTCATTCCTTTCTTTGTAGAAGGGTTACATATACCTTTACCTTTCAACTGATGGTTATGATTTTAAATTTTCTTTTTCTGCTTCAGTTCAGATTCCCTGAAGAGGGGGTATACAGGCAGCAAAGTGGGAAAGGGTGTTGCAAGATTTTTGCTGAAGCTTTGAAAATTGTTACACAATTGAGATGAATTATGAGAACGAACATGTTTGTGAATTGTTCTCAAGAATGTTCTTTTAAAACAGAGGGTAGGAACCTGGGTCAAATCCATTTTTATGTGGTGTTTTAAAATTCTTCTATTGCCAAAGCATTACTTTAAACAGTTATTTGTCCATGTATTTCTATTTTTGGTTTCTTAGTGGAAGTACCAACATAGATCTCTCTTTATGCTTTTGTTGCTAAACCATAACTTGACTGTTTTCCAAACAAAATTTTTAATCTTAGAGTAGCATCTTCTGAAACTAGTTCTTAAGGGTCTATTCCCTGCCTGAGAAAGGAGGTGTGGGGTTTTTTTTGTTGTTTATAGTGCCCAAAGAGAAGTTTAGTTTTCACACCCCTGAATTCCAAACCCCATGTTTTGCCCATGTCCTAGGTGATTTGGTGAGAACAACAAGGACAAGCAACTGAGACTAGATGTGCTGATTGACTTTTGGAGAGATCTGTGCAGAAAGTAGGAGCCCGTTGTAGAATCAGTCAGTGTAAAATTGCCACTGTCACATCCTTTGGACTTTAAAGCTGATGAACTGCCTGGCTGTCTGCCTGCTATGTCCATACAAAGCAGGCATGCTGATGTTTCTACATCCATATCTTCATTCTTAATGTAAGCTTAAGAAGACTGTACCTCCCCTCCCTTTCCTCTCCACATCTCTGAAGAACCTTTCATCTCTCCACAGTTCTGAACAAGGGTATATAATAAAATACGACTTGTCAGCTAAGACAAAGACTCAAATTACTTGGCTAGTCCAATAGGGCCTTAGGATCCTTTCATTCAAGGTCAGTACTTCTTTTCCTCTCCCCAGTTCCTGTGATTGTTCTTTTGAGCTTGTAGAACTCACTGGTGTTATTTAAAGTAAGCCTTAGAAATAATATTCAGGATAAAATACAGTGGCTGGACGTCCAGATGCCTGAACTCTCATTGATGCCTGGTGAAAGCTATTGGGGCCCTTAATCTCTCAGGCAAAATTCTGTTGATTTCAGAAATAGAAGTACTTAAGGATTCAACCTGTTGGCATAAAGAGTATATTCTGTGAGAATGTTACTGTCAAGTAGACAGGTGTTAGTACACCTTTCCAACTTTCCAGCTACTATTGTTCACAGAAAAACTAATAGAAATGCTGCTTCTAATTGCAAGTGTACTGAGAAAACACACTGAAGTACTGGATTTTTGAGTAAGCTGATTTCACTCAGCTTTTGGGTGACCACTTTATCAGTAGGGACAATTCTCTAGATCAAAAAGCAAGTAGTTCCCTACTCTCTGGGGGTGGTGTTCTTCTCTAATCCTGGCCATATCCTTTCCCCATCTTCATGTCTGTATAATGATTGATTTCTGGAAGATGAACCTGTATCCTTAATAACTGATTAAGCAGCAAAGTACCCTCTTTACAGCCCATTTATAGACTAATTTAGTCTTTGTTTCTCCTTATATGGTTGAGTTCCCAGGTGACTGGAAAAGTCAGGCGGTAGTAATAACAGAAGATGGAGACTTTGCAGTATGTAGCGCTAGATAAAATAAAATAACAGTCAAAAGTTGATAAACTTCTTGGGTTTATGTGAAACAAGTAAAACTCTTGACTAAGTTAGAACTGAGTAAACACTTTTTATATTGTTTTACCCTTGACCTTATTGCTGATTTTTCCGGACAGATTCCTGTGTTAAATATTCTGTATGATCCATTGACATCAGAGCAATCTTGTTGTCTAACAGCACAGTGAATAATGGGGTTTGGTTGAAGCCGGGTAGCTTTGAAAAAGAAGATTTAGCTGGCAAATATCTTTTATTTTTTCCACAAGGAAAAGAAAATGTGTTATTGAAATAGATATGCTTGTCCTTAGCATAGGAAAAAAGTACCTTGTTGACAGTGTTTTGAAATATTTCTGTAATGCATTTAAGAGGTTAATAAGGTGTTTCTTTGTGTGGAATTTTGACCTCTGTCTATTTTCATTGAATGTTTACTTGTGGAGTTACTCTGAAAAGACACTGTATTGAATGACATACACTTTAAATGTCACTCTTTCTTGTAAGAAGTGTGATTCCTTCTTCGTACCTGAAAGTCTCATTCTATGAGACAGTAGTGAAAAATACCTTTTGAGAAACATGAAGCTCAGTGGATGCTCCCTTGAAGGTGCCTATGCACGTATGTCCTACGGTGACTACCTGCCTTAATACTTATGCATTGAATGAATTGCCTGCTTAAAGCAGCTAAAGTCCAATTTATATCAGCTGTGTTAGGGTAGTTTACCTTTTAAAAAGCACCCAAATGATTCACATAGTTACTTGCTATTGACTTTTAATATACTTTGGCTCCTGAGGACACAAAACACCACTAGGCCTGGGAAAAAGACTTCTGTTAAGTGTTTCTGAGAATTTAATGAAGGTAATGTTTGGCACTTACCTGGAGCGGTGGTGACTGGTTAGAGTCTGTTTTCTTTCAACTGGAGAAGAACAGATGTTATGCACTAAATCAAATGAGCAGGGAGGAGATAAAAGAAGGAGAAGCGAGAGGTTGTAACAAGTAGAAGCCTGGCTCTGCTTCACCTGTAGGTAGATGTATGCCCATATGAGTTCCCTTGATGCTGAACTGTTGTACTTACCTCTGGGATATTCAGTTGCCCATGCTGTGGTTCTTGCACGGAATGTTCATCTGGTGCTTTACTAAACTGGCTTTGAATAGCCTTATGTGCCCCCACATTGTACCTTATGTGTCAGTATGTTCAAGACCTCCATGTAGTGTGCGTTTCTTTCAGGGAGAAACTCTACATTGGCACAGGTATACTTTACCTTTCACATGGCACTGAAAATGAATGCTGATTCTAGATCTGGTGTAGCACTGTTAAGTACACAAAATGCAGAAGAAACTCTCTTCTCCAAAACTTATGTGTAGGGAAAGGATAGGCTGATTAATATCATCATCTCAGCATAGGAAAACAGAAAATGCTGGATATATCATTGTGCATTAAATCTTCTTTAGTTACAGCTTTAAGTGTTGCACTGTCATGTAAGAGTGTAGCCATAGTAAGCATCTGAAAGAACTCGCTGTCAACAGCCTGTTCAGTTTCAGCTACATTATTCATGATACATTCCTCACTCCAGCTGTTTCCACAAACGGAAAGACTTTATTTCAATTTATAAATGCTATTTCCCCATTGTTCATGCCCACAGCTATTTTCCATGGCCAAATATCCATCAATCCAAGACGAGAAATCTTGACCCTATAAAAGAAGGGAGTGTAGCAATCCTTTTAGGAGAAAGTCCAAAATGGCACAATACTGGAGTTGTCATCTGCAAAGCTTCAACTGCTGGTATTTCTCTGTTGTGTGGCTGGGTGAGGATATTGGGCACAGAGCAGAATGTGCTCATTTTTTGTGTGTTTTCTCATTAAAACTGGAAGGGGCAAAACATGTATATGAACTGAGTGAAGCAGTTGCTTCATGTTTTAGTGATACAGTTACAGTATGAGGAGAATTTGTCACAGAACTCCAACTGTGTTGTCCTTTTAATAGAAAGATTGATCAAATGGTTAAGAAAATACAGATGTCTGGAAAATAAGGATACCTTGAAACTGTGCCATAAAATTAAGCTGCAGTTTGAAAAAAGCCCTCAAACTTTAAACCCCCTTCCTACATGTATTTTCTTTAGAGCCCCACCTAGAATATAGCTGCTCTGAAAATTCAGCTAAACTGAATTTCGCGTTTTTCACGCCTTAGCATGAATCTTGTGTCTAAAACATAGGATAAAGAAAACCCCTTGTGTATGGATATCCCACTGAGCGTTCTTCCCTCAGGTTAAACAGGAAAAGGTTTGTCTGGTGAAAATGATGGTGGAGTTCAGATTGTCACAGATATTAGGCATACACCAGAAAAGAGATGCAATTATTCCATCAGCAAATGGCAGGACTTTGTGCTGTGTAAGAACCTGTGAATACTGGCACATTTACAAATTTCAAGGCAAATTCTAAGTTAAAATGCCCCATTTCCAAATCATCAAATGAATAGAAAGTCACAAAAGATATTTGAAGAGTATTCATAATCTCATAGATCATTACCTTTTGGAGTCACAAAGGCATTTATTCTGTTCTAGCAGGATGAAATTTGCTGTTAGTTAACTTTTGCCTGCTGTGTGCTGGGAACAGGTATGATTCTATCTGTAATACAAATCATCATCCTGGCATCATAGAAAGTTTCACAGGTATTTACCTACCTATTGGAAGACTAGGACTGAGTTTTGAATGAGCTGTGGCCAAGTTTGTGGTATCAACTAGAAACCACATGGAATTTGGTAATGCAGGCTTCATTCCAGACAAAACTGATTAATTTCTGTCTTGAATGTTTAGATCAAACATAGGAAAAAATATATTCACATGAAAACTCTTCAGTTTCAACTTCACAATAGATTTTATAAGCCTCACAGGCCTTATTTGTTTTATGATGATGGGATTTTTAGTAGGAAAGCATTATTTTTACTCTGTGTGTATACTCTATTCTAGTTAGTTCACTTATTGGAAGACAAGTTTCGTTTGTGAAGTTTATTAACAAATTTGATGTGCAGTATTGTGCATATATAACTCTGCATAACTACATAAACCTAGGTACCTGTAGAATTTGTCTATTTGTAGATGCACATTTTCAATTCTCTGCTTACTGGTATTGGATAGATCAGTATGCATGCAAGTGAACTGAAGGAGGATCAGCGAAGGAGTAGGAGACAGGAGAGGTGTGGGTTATAGTTTCATTTCTGGGAGTGTCTGAAACTAGAGTTTAGCTGACTACTGCACGAGCATAAACTCTAGGAAAGCAGAGTAGAATTCAAGTTTGCGCTTTTGCCATGTGAGCTATATATTGTGATTGATCATAAGAAAATCTGTTTTGACATTTATGTTTGTTGATGAGTTGTGCATGGGAGTAGACAGGTGTAATTCTGAAGGTCAGGTTGATACAGTTCCTTTTTTGTAGTAAACACACTAAGAGACCGTAAAAATATAGGGAGCAGATCCAAATTAGATCTCTACTGTGGTCAACTTAAATCGCTAAGGAAGAAGAAAAGGAAGATGAATGCCAGCTTCAGTGTACAACACTACCATTTGAAAGTTTGCTCAAATATGGACTCCCATGAGATGGGGAAAGTTTGACTCAAACTTTCCTGTAGGCTCATCCACTTTTGGAGTGTGTGAGCACATGTGTTTAGATAATAGTTTTTACACCCTGGCCTTGTCTTCCATATGGGTGCTATACTGAATTTACCCTACTGCGTTGGAATGCTCTCTACTTGGCAAGTGGCCATAACATTCCCTGCAAAGGAGAAGGAGCTGAAATTGTATCTGATCTGAGTGTTCATCTGTGTCCCTCAGGCTTACCCTGTGGCCATTTCTGTGTTGCAAAGGCAATGCTGGATATGCCTTTTCAGTGAGATCATTGCAAAATCAAATTGCTATCAAGTTATATTTCACTCACGGTTTTGAATTGAGTTAAAATAGGAACGCAAGTGCTAAAACTTTGGGTAGAAATTCTGGTGCCAGAGTGACACTCCAAATGCTGGATAAAATTAATCTTTCACATAAATGTTTTAAGTTCATGTTATGAGTTTTCATACTGTTACACATAAGTGATAGCATATTAAGGCACTGCAGCCAATCTGAAAACAAGAAAGAGGACCTATTCCTGAACAGCTACCTGTTCTTCCTGTACACATCCAGCTGAATGGAAGGAAGTGGGATCATGCTTTTTTCTTGACATATTTTTGAGGCTGGTTACTCTTGTGCCCTACCTGGCAGTACAGCTGTTAATATGGGCAGCGTGGGCAGAGAACTGGGATTCGGCAGGTTGGAATCACCCATGCGAGATGCAGCGTGGGAGCACTCTGCACAAGGCCGTGTGATGGGATCTCAGTTGCAGGGCTCATAGGCAGCAGTATCTCTCTGCATGCTGCTGTGGGTCTTGGTCCTCTCCAACCGAAGAATGAATCAGTTAAGTCTGTAAAGCTGCTCAGCATCAGGTTTAAAGCCTGCTTTGCAGACTGTGAAGAAAGATTGTTCCCTCAGTACAACTTAGCAGTACAGTGGACCTAGTCAAGCCTGCATCTGTGAAGATAGTTAATGCCTTCATTTATGAAATTCCTGTCATAGAAGTGTAAGTTCTTTGGAACACAGGCTGGTCTCTTGAGAGGTCGCTAACATGTTATGTACACAGTAGTATGTAAATCACTTTCATAAAAGCAAAGAGAAGTTCTTTGAAATCATCAAACACTATCTCACAGCCTAGAAGGGTTTAATAGATATTTGATGTCATTCATGGGGTTTTTTTAGATTTGTTTTGCTTTACCCTTGTCTAAAAACCCCTCACTCTCTTCTGCCACTCTGAGTGCAGTGTACATGGGAACAGAGCTGGCGTGTCTGTGGCCACTGCCTGGCTTCCTTGCTCTGCTGCCAATGGCCGTTGCTCCAGGAAGCCTCCCCAGAAACTCTGTTGGCAGAAGTCACAGACCATAGTGGTTAGGTGGCTGCAATCAGCTCCAGTAGGTGTGTGTGTGGGTGTTTCACTGCCTCTTACAAGAAGGAATTTTAAAACAGGCTTAAGTGTTTCCAGTTGCATTGCTGTCTAGTGGTTGGAGGCTGATGAAAGGAGATTTAGAACACCCTTGTAGTAGCTTGTCGAAACTTACCTTTCATGCAGATGACAAAGGTCAGTGCTGTGGGAGTTGAACTCTTTTCTTGACAAAAGCATCGCTTCTTCTGGTGGATGCCTACACCTATGACAGAGCTGGGAAGACGCTCTCTACACACTCACAAACCAGCTTGTAGCAGTAAGAGAAGAAAGCTTATTTACATGGTAGTTGTGAAGCCAGTGGATATAGCTGAGAACCGTGGTGCCATTTCCTTTTCAATAGGTTAAATTTTTCAATGTTTTAGCTTATAAAAATATCCCTTCTAGGAAGAAACAGCTCCTTGTTGGATCTTATTGGTGGTTTTTACGTTTGTGAAGGACCACTCTTGAAATTCCTTATATTTCTTCTAATAGCTTCTCAGTGTTGATTCACATTTTCTTTTTTTTTTTTTTTTTTTTTTTTTTTTTTTGTGTATAACAGTGAAATTCCAGCAAGGCTGACTCAGTGAAAACTGAATTAGTGTTGATGGCTGGAGAGAAATGTAACTTGATCTTGTGTCTCCAGTGCTTGAATCAGGAACTCAAATAATTGTTGTAAGACCGTGGTCAAGTTGCCAGAAAATGGAGTGGTGCTTCTGCCAGACAGTCACCGCAGAAGTGCCAGACATTCCTCCCCTCTTTGCGCTTGCGAGTGTGGGTATCTGAGAAGGAAAATACACACAGGCAGCAGGGGATCAAAATGCTTTTCTCACTGAGATGCTTGCTGAGAGTACAGTGTTGCGCCGTGGGCAGCACCTGGAGGGTTATCAGTGTCAGAAGGACTGGCAAGGGCTATATGCACAGGAGTTTTTCCTTGATTTTTTTTACTGTTGAGCCGTGGCATTAGCCACTCTGTCACAGAACTTGACAGGGAATATGAGATAAAGCCACCAGAAATGGGCCTGAAGGACACATCACAGAGCAAGAGAAGTTAGTTCAGTCCCTGAAGAAGTCGTGGCTCACTGGAAGAGATGATGTTGTCTGCCAACTACTAAACTCGGCTGCACTGGTTAATGATTTGTGCTTTAATTGAAACCATTGTGCACTGCTATAGCCCTGCCTTGTGGGAGCTGCTGGTGCAATAAATCTTGGTTTTTTTCCATGTTCTTGGGGAATTTTAAAAAGTCATGGGCTTTTTTTGCCCCCCCTTCTGTTGCTATAGCTACTATAATTTTTGTTAACAAAGGCAATAAGTAGTAGTTTGCTGTGCTTAGTTTATGTTATTGTGATTCTGCTATAGCTGCCAATAGTCTCTCCATCTTTTCTCCTCTCCCCTATTCCTCCTCCTGGCCCCCGAGTCAGTTCTCTAAAAAAAATTGTGGGAGTCTGGGAAAGGCTAGTCTCCTGCAGTCACTACAGGGCTTTATGTACATGGGGGATGAGGCTTCTACCCATGAATTTGGGACTCAAAAACTTGAGTTTGGACTTATATATTGAATGAGCAGGTACCCAGAGTCTGGGCACTTCCCACAGTCATGGAGTTGCACCCACTTTTTGCAGGACAGCAGGAGTTTCTGTCTTTTTCAGTGAAGTCTCAGGTCAGGTTACCACATTATCATAGGTTCATTTTTCTTGGACCATGTTTGAAAATTCAAGGTTTATTCCATGAGGGAAATCATAGCCATGGAATGAAATCATCCCTGAGCATGGGGAAAGATGGGAAACTTTCTCTAAGAGATGCAGGTTGTCTTATTTCTAAAAATCTTTTAACTTCCTTGTTTCCTGCCTGTGTTTTTTTCTGACACAGAATGTTTGCTATCCTTTGTCTCACCCTTGTTCTACTAGTCTTCAACTCTTCTGACATTTGTCTGGTCTTCACCCCTCCTCCCCTTTTGTTCTATGGTGTGCTTCCTCTGTTTCAGTTGAGGTTCAACTCATTTTACTGGCACCACACTTCTCTCCTGTGTTTCTTTTTTATCTGTTCAGTTGTCTGAGGTGGGAGATGGAGCTTAGGCCGGCAGGGCATGGACCGCACCCTCTCAGCCAGCCTGCTCACACCCTGCTGCGGTTTCTTGTCCTGGGAGCACAGGGGGCTTGGGTTTAATTTCTTTTGGCTTAGGAGTTGTAGAGTTTGAGGGAGAGGGAGACAGTAGCCAAGAGATTCATGAACATGAAGGAAATCTGAATCAGAAAACCACTGTGCCCAAAACAGGTGTTCATTGCCACAGGAGATGCCAGTTTGCAGGAAGGCAGCCACAGCAGACAGGAGAGGGTGGTTTCATTTGACCACAGAAGCTGCTGAGGAATGGATTGTCTCTGTCAGTGATGTACTGTTTATCACTGGTGATAGCTGCATGTCTGTGCCCAATCATATGTCTGGAGAACCTGAATTATCAAAGAACGTCCTCACTGCTTGTGTGTGAGCTGAGTCATAAAGTTACTCCAGGTTCATTGGTAGAGCAATGATATTTGGAGACATCAAACCATAGATTTCTGGAGTAAGAAAAAATAGGAGTAGCTCTGGGAAAATGGGCCAGAATGTGGGCAATGGGTTTTACTCTCTGGCACTGAATTTGAGGATCTCAACTCTAAGCAGCTTTCCTCAGACTACAAGAGAAATCAATGTCAGATCCCAAACACAGCTCGGAACTCCTGCGTCCTGAAGACACTGCTTTAAGTGCAAGAATGTAATTTCTAAATGTAAACAAATACCGCTTCTGAAAGATTCTTGCACAAGTCCGTAATGCAAATGGGAGACTTGCGTGCCATCCCGTTTGCTGCTGCTAATGTCTGTGTCCAGGGTCACTTCTGGATATACTTTGGATAGGAAAGAATTAAAATCTTCTCTGTGCCTTTCTATAGATTCCTTGGGTAACTGCCAAGAGCAAAAGAGACAGACCCAAGGTTGTTCTCATCCCTTTGTACAAGCCAAGACAGTTTTGGCTAGTATTTTCTGCTTGCATCCATGCAATCTCCAGCCAGTTCCTCATCCTCCCAGGGTGCTTTTCTGTCATCATATTGAGACAGTTCATCCAAATTAATATTTACTTATTAGAATTGTTAGCATTGGCAGCTTGGGTATCACGGACAGCACCTGTTTCTTGCAGACACTGACTCAGACCAGTAACACGATTACTGGGACATAGCGATCTAAATAGAAGATTCATAGTAACACCACATATCAGTCCTTGGCCTTACTCCAAGAAACAGGGGTATCAAAGTTCTTCCACTGCTGCTTGGAACTTAAAACAAGACTTTGTGACAATGTCAGCTTGCCTTTTGCTTATACCACAGAATGTAGTTTTCTCTTACTGTACGGTATTAGAGAGAGGCCAAATGAGTTTGCACAAGACAGCATCAGTAGTTGTCATCAGTTACTTTTACTAAAGAACTTTGTATTTCTGTCCTCCTGACAGGAAGCATCCATTCCTCATCCTTATCCAGATGCGCCGTGCCACCTTTCTCTGAATTTAGTTTTGCTGATAACATCTGCATTGGTCTCAGATTGTCCTTCACTTAATGCTCCCAACAGCCTTGTCTGGGAGTAAAGCACTATTTGGATCTCTGTATAAAGTTGGTCTTTAAATGGTCTCGGATTTTCTTCTACTCCTGTTAGCCATCTTGCCTGTTGCCTTCTGCTTAGCATCGGGGAAAGGCACATACACACACCGGATGCTGATCCAGGGCTTTTACTTTATTGCTCTGACTCAAAAAATGCAACCACTTTGGTTTTCCTTATTTATAGCCAGGGCCAGCATACTGAAGGTCACCCCATCTAGCAAAGCATGCCTGAACCTGAATACTCAGTGTGACAAATGATCTAACCTGCCTCACTGCATTTAGAAGTAATTTTTTATCAATCCTTGTTTTATTTCTAATTTTGCTGCTTTATTTACTTTTCTGCTAAGATCTCCTTCACACAGGAACACACACCCCACACGTTTCTCTTCCCTTTTTCTTTTTCAGACTATTTCCTTTATTTCTGCTTACTCTGTTAGGGGAGAAGAGTCAGGATGAGGTACAAATCTGTTTTTCCCTCTTCATTTCCTCCATCACTGACCATTTGTCTATGTGGAGGTTGGAAGCAAAGTGTCTTCCTGGTCTTTGGTAGGCATCTTTCCTCCTCTCTGCTTTCAGGAATGTCTCTGCAGAAGGAGCCTGAGGCAAACATGCTAGAAGAAGTCTTATGGCGTTCTAAAAATAGATGAAAACTGTCCCACCAGCTGCAGTGGCCAAACTGGCCATTTAAACCCATTGATCTCCATGCTTAACTCAGTGTCACTGTTTCCTACATTGTCACAAATAGTAGGCTGCAAAATGAAAGACCATTTCAAGGGTGTTCAAGCTTTGTGAGCATCATCTTCATGCTTTCTCTCAGGGTGTTGGAGAAGAAGCTTCAAGGGTCTGTTTGCGCAGGCAGCAGGAAGCCAAGTAATTAATTTATAGCTCACTGCCTGCTCTGAGATTATTCATTGGTTATATTCTTATTCCTAAGTATCCTCTTATATGAGGTAATTTGGAAAGTGTGTTATCTACCCTAAACATGTACTAAGAACTTCTGCATGGAGAGTTTGCGTGGAGGATTTCGGATGCTGTAAATTCTCCTCTGTTTACAGACAAATTCTGATTTGTTTCTGCTTTATAGAGTATGAATTAAGAAATGAAAATTAAGGTAGTTTGTCTATATAGGGAAGTTAATTCAGGTTTAAAGTACAATGTAATAGAGGTCTTGTTAATACACCCTCCATATCGCTGAATACACCTTTTGAGAACAAAAAGAAACAGAAAAGATTAAAACATTCATCAGGATATTTTCTGAGTATACCCTGATATTCCTGGATAGCACAACTTGCTTCTAGAAAAAATATCCATATACAGAAGGGCTCAGGAAATAGCTCAACTAGCATAACTTAAGCCATTTACCCAGAGACTCATAAAAAATGTATGGCAAAATGAAGACTGCATCTCTTTCTCTCTGTCTTTATGGGATTGCATCAAGATCATGCTTCTTCATATCACGTATTATTAAAACCTTGTACAAGTTATTAATTTTGCAGTTTGCACTCTAGAGGTCCTCTGAGTGGGAGCCATGTGTGTCTGACAGGAAGGAAGAGAAGTGTGTTAGCAACGCTGGGAACAGCAGCTTGCTGTGTATTATAGCCATGACCTGTGTTTTGTCTTGCATGATGCTCTAATGAATCAGAACCTACAGTAGTTGCCAAGTCAGGATGCTTCTTGGCTCTTGCCAGGCTTTGTCAGTCAGCTTTGGGGTAAAGAAGGTTCAGTCATCAGTGGCAGCTCAATAGGGAAGTTCCTTTTAGGACGTACTAAGACTTTCAGCTTGGTTTGCTCACTTTGTGTCTTTCCTGCAGCCTGTGCTCGCAGGCAGTGAACTGTACTTTGAGTTGTGTTGTGATGTGTTTAGGGACTGGTGATAGCCTGTAGGAAATACCACAAGACTATTTTCTCATATTCTTTGTAGTGCAAAAAATATTAATAAAAAAGAATCTTTCTTCCTTAAAGCTAATCTACTGTCATTCCTTAGTAAAATTATGTTTTTTGTGTCACAAGAAACAATTCATTATTGTGCAAATGATGTGGATGGTGCAATTAGGGGGCTATGATTTCACTGAGGAATAAGCAACAGGAACAGGTGAACTCCTGAGACTTGAACTGGTGGTTTCATGCAAATATCCTGAGGATGAAGGGAAAGGACAAAGGAAGTATAATACCGAGGAACTGTAATATATGTTAGGCACAATTTGTCAGTAGGCTGTTTGCATAGCAATGTCTGGTTATCATGGAAATGTTCGCATTGATTATTTTGTACTAAGCCTTTATTACAGAATGTGATGACTGAGGGCTTTCAACAAAATCAATGTTCGTTAAGTTTAATATAGGGCTTGTTGAAAGGACTTGCCAGATTGTGACTGGCGTTCATGTACAACAGAAGGAAACAAGAAGTCACTTTTCTGTATTAAAACCTGATCCAGATCTGAGGTGCTTGCTGAAGCCATATGAGAGTAATGCGGATGCTTTGCTTCTAAACCTAGATTTTAGTCTATGAAATCTAAGAGTTTTTGTTTCTACCACATCTATGTCGGAGAGAAAATATCTTGATGAATGCTTTTGTCCTTTTTGTATCTTTTTGTTCTCCAAAAATTGAAACCAAATACAGTCTGCATGTTTGCAAGGCCAAAATTGTATTTTATACACTGTAGGAACATAGCTATAATTTTTATTGTGGACAACACTCTAAAAAAAGAGCTCTGTCTTAAAGAGAAAGCATGCAAATTTAGTTTTAGGTAACATGCATTTTGTAGGTACGTTTAAGGTGTGTTTTCCTGTCAGTCCAGAAGAACCCAAATAAATGGCTGAAAAAATTGGCCTCATCAAAACAAAAAAACTCCGAACAGTTTGATTTCAGATGAATCAGATCCCTGACCCAGATAGCTGTGTGAGTGTGATGGATGAGAATGTGTGGCTAGCGTAGGCATGAAAAAAGAAGACCATAGCATTTCAGATTGACATCAGTTTTAAGGGCAGCATGAGGGTGTGTTTCATGACTGGCTAAAGCCATCTGAGTTCAGACTGCCATCAAAATGTATAGTTAGGATTCCTCTGAGCTTTTAGTAGTACCAGGTAGTTGTACTGTTAAATATTGTAAACTCTTTCTAACCTGGTGTCTCAAATCAATGTAGTTAAGCTTGAATCAGTCAAGATATTTTTTTAAATACAGCTCTTCAGCCTAAACAGGGAAATACTATACTTCTGATTCAATAGCAGACATGTATTTTTGCTAATGTCTGCCTCCTTGCTTCCCTGGGGAGCAGTTACTTGTAAAGGAACCTTCAGTTTACTATAGTTTGATTTGTCAATGAATGTGAACTTATGTTCAGTGAGAGCTCTTTAAACACCCATTTAGCACAAACGAGTCAGAAGTCACAGTGAAGTTGCTTCCCTGCTAGTACAGCAATAGCTGTAATTTATCTAAATTGGAAAAAAGCCCTGTACAGGCTACTAGCCAGAGAAAAAGCGGCTATCAGAGACTGGTGGCACAAATCAATACATCTTTCCCTTACGGAGGAATGAAGAAAGATTCAGTCCAAAGGTTGGATTCAGTCCAGCTTTGTCAGCTGAGATGCAATTCCAGTGATGTAAGAGAGCAAAGAACAAACAAAACCTTATTGGTCCTTTTTAATACTGAAGCAAGCAAGATAAAGCAAACACCCGAAGCACCAGAGAGTTCCCATAACTACGTTCAGAATTTTTTCAAATACAATGTGCCCTCTGTAGTCTGAGAAGCACACTCACCCTAGTATTAGTGAAAATTCCTCCAGAAAAGAAAAATGAGTATGCATGGTTGTGCTGGTCTCTTTGATTTTCATGTTGTTTTCCTTCCATTTTGAAGCTGTGATTACCTTGGCAGTGCTGAATAAAATAGAAGAGCTTAGTGCTGAATTCTTAAATTTGAACACAAGTCTTGGACTGCAGTGTGTGTCAGAAGAGGTCTGTTCTTTCCACCACGTATTTCCCATTTTCAGTTCAAGGGAAAAAAACAGTTTGAGGGAAGAGAAATGAAGTAATCAGAAGGTAAAGAAGGGTGAAAGGGACAGGATAAAGAAGCATGAAATAGACAAGTGCAAGAATATCAACAGAAGGGGAAGGCAAGTTAGGTGGTAGGAAAATAGGAAAGGAGGGTGAGAGGTGAGTGAAGAGCTGTCGTTGCTCTAGACAGTGTCCCTACTTTTCACTTGCCTGGTTGGTTCTGCAGCTGTCCAGGTCTATCAGCCTACAACTTCCTTTCCCTCCAATATGTGCCACAATATCAGTTCCCTAAGATTATCACTTCAGTGGGGACCTAACTGCTGACAGAGTCCAACACCTCTGTTGTTGGTTGTAATAGGAAGTTTGTGCTCTAAGTAAACTAGTTATATAGCTGTGAAAGCCTAGCAGAGAGAGTGTTGATTTTTTTTGTAGGAAAGGAAACTTTGGATGAGATTGTGGAAATATCTCCATGCCAAATTCTTGCCAAACAGGTCATTTAGTTCTTTATGCTATAATAGTTTGCATGGTATTGCGTGACTAAACTTAGTGCGGCCCACCTGAGAGAGCAGGTGTACTTGATAGAAGCATGTAGTTCTTATAGAAACATTCTTTGGAGTCTCTGCAGAAAACCTCTGAAGACAGAAATCTTTAAAGACTTTATTAGGCTTTCCAGTTCATCAGACCTGACATTGTTCTGGGAGGACATAATTTTCTGTTTTACTGGAAGGGAATAGGCAAATTGCCACAAAGTTAAGCTGCCACTATTAAAAAAAGTTTAGCTATACAACACCTCTTGAAATGTGGGCAAGGTTTTCTTAAAGCACTTAGAAGAACATATTAATGCTTTAAACTAACTTCTCAGTGTCTGTAGACACTCTACTGCAGCTACTGTTAAGAGAAAAATAAGTAGACCAAATTGGTTATTATTAATAATATATTCTGAGAGTTTGTCTTTTTTGCAAGGTACTGTATAAAAAACATGAATTTGTTGCAGCAGCCTGTAGTTCATCCCTGTAATGCCTTCCTGTTTTGCAACATACTCTAAGGACTTTTTATTGGAGTGGTATATTTAATGGAAAATATGTTTTAGAAATGAGTGCAGAAAACAGAGTGCAATTAATTTGTTTTATGTCTAAGTAGGGAAAAGGACCATATGGATAGGGAGTGATATTGAGCATAGTATTAAAACCAAATAAAAAATCCCAACAAACAAACAAAAATCATGCATATCTGTTGAGCTGAAGAAATTTCAAATGAAAAGTCATCTTCTGCTCCCATTATACTGGCAGAACAGAAAATGGAATCATTCAAATTATGCAAATGTTTTCTCCAAGACGTCTGTTTGTCTAATACGTGTATAAGATAGCTGAGTCGAAACATGAATGATTGGGCTCGTTGTTATTCACCTTACAGAGAAGAAGAGGAGGAAATCAGTTCTTGCAATGCAGGAACTGATGGATACATTGTTGGTAAAAAAGCAGGTTTTCTTGGGACTTTAAGAGGCTCTCGGATAGTAGAAATAAAGCACTCTTGGTTGCTGTGACTTTTCAGGCGTTTGCTCCAAGCCTAGCTCTGTCGCTGAAACCCTTGTGAGTGGGAGCGGGCTGAGGACCAGCTTGTACTGTAGTAGGACTGGGAGTGGTGCTTTCAAAGTCTTGGAATGCATTTGGAAATTAAGAATAATTTTGAACTGCAGGGAAGTATCATAGGATTTACACCTCTCTTGCTGATACCTGTTAATGGAATTAAATACTCAATGATGCCATAAGGTTCACTGCATAGGATGTGATGGTTTTCATCACCCCATCTCCCTGTGAAAACCTTCAGGCCACACTTCCATTTGTACTGTTTTGGAAGTGGAAGAAAACCTTTAAGGGGAGGGGAGATGGTGCATAGGGAATACTCTGTTATTGAGGCTTCCTGCAATGATAAGAATCTGTTAGGAAATATTCACATTGCTGCAGCCGTTTTCAGTCACAATGATGAACCTGGTATACGCAGCAGACTCCTTGTTGCCATCACACTATTTTTTATAGTTATCTGTCGTTATTACTCTTTGATCCTGCCAGATGGTTTGTGGAGGTTTTATACAATGTAATGCACAACTTATGGCTAAATAAGGGTTTTGGAGTAACTATTTGCATTTACAAATAAAACAGAATTCTGCATTTTAATGCAAAGTGTAATTAGATGGTTAATGAGGCAATGCAGGATCTGGCAACATGACTATTTTTGGATTTGTTTTTAAGAGTATGTCACAATACTTGAGAGATTTTGGTTTCCATAGCTTTGTGAAGAATAATTTGCAAATACTGTGATGGGGAATGCTCTCACAGAAGCCCAAGAGATGTGATTCTTACCATACAATGAGTCATATAAACTTACACGGCTGTCAGACTCATTCAAAGGTTCTGAAATAACTAGCTACATGACTGTAAAATTTAGTTGAGTTGTTTTTCTCTGTCTCTGTTTTTTTTTATTTATTTATTTATATTAAGCCCTTGCTTCCAGACACCTCTGTTAATTGTCAATTGACTATTTTCTGCCATGCTCAAGTTATTTGGATTTTCTCTGCATATGCTGATGAGACCAACATCACCTGCAGTAAAATATTCATACAAAATAAGCATTAAAGAATAGCGTAAAGAAGTTGGTTGATAGCACCATGTATCCCACAGTCTCATCTGTGTGGAAAGAAACACAATTACGTCACTAAATTTAGCACATCTTGTAAAATTTTCTTTTAGAAATCAATGCCTCTCTTGCTTGAAAACAAACTAGTTTGGCCTCTTTGGCGTTTAAGGTAGCTTTGAAATGTGGCATTTAAATAATCACTTTTTTCATATTGACGACAATGATTTTTATCAAGCTTTTGGGAAGATGAAACTTGAGAAGGGCAAACCTCCCATGAAAAGTGTACTGTTTTTTTTTTTTCCGTTGGATTTTGGGTATATGAAAAGTGGACTTCTAGTGTGCTTTTAGTGTGTTTTTATGTTGCTCTCTTTTTTTTTTTTTTTAACATGCCAGGGCAGCATCCCAACTTTTTGAGGGTTCATTCAACTTCTTTTGGTCTAGAACAGAAAAGTGAACGTGCAAAATGAATGTAATGCATGCTGACTGTTGTTATTCACCTTATGCCACATTTTTTTCTCTTTATTTTTCTCACCTTAATGGCTAATAAATGATTTAGATTTAATATACTAAAGGCATTGAACTGGTGAGTGGAAAGCATTAAAAAAAAGTTGACGACTCCCGGTGGAATGCACAGTCCTAGAAAGCTTGGCCAGCATCAGCGGGTTTCCTTTCTTGTCCCAAGCACGCCCTTTTCCAATTGGAACAGGCAGTTCTTTACAGTCCTGTTATCTTGATAATGTAACACTAACAATAACAGTGAGATGCTGGAGGAATCTGGGGAGCTTCAGTGCAGAAAAAATGTTACCAGCTGGGAAAAAAAATTCTCCACTTAATCTGGGAAAATCAATGCGCTCAAGACAGTAGAAGGACAAGTACACCAGGAGTTTGTGGTCAGCATGGCTGACCCTGCCTCTGGAGCTGCAATTTGTGGGAGATTTTGTGACCTTCTTTGTTGCAGAACAGTTTGAAATAAAATGGTTTAGAGAATGTTTTCAGTGCCCAGCTTGCTGTTAGCATCACATGGCAGTTGGCTTCTTAAGCAACCTGGACTTATTGTGGCTATGAGTAAACGAGAAGCTTTGTAATACTTATTTTTGCATTAGCTGTGCCATTGATACTTGTAAAAATTGGTGGTTCTAGTCAGACCCTGAGTGGCACTGCTGCAAACCATGGTAGATTGTTTAGCCTATAAACTAAGGAACATCTCAGAAACCATCCAGAGCACATGCCAGCAGAAGTTGCTGCTTTTACATGCCTGGGATTGCATCCTGGCCCATATCTTATCATCAGATTGTCACTTCAGTTGCAGTACAGTGTTCCTATTAAGGCAGAGTGATGATGGCAAAATAAATTATGGTTCTGGGCTGTTTCTTTGCCAGTGCGCACAACATTATGGAAGTAAGGTCTGTCTTTTGGGCACTTAGCTGGATATATAAGATTTTTACCATGGATGTTTGAGGTTGTTACAAAGTTAATAGGAAATAACCAGGAATTAGTAATGATTCTATATATTACCCAATGTCTTAAAATTGTCCAAAGATACTTCTACTTAAAAAATCTTGAGGCCAATACAGAAAACCATTTGTAGATATTTTCATATTGCAAGCGGATTTAAAATTTATATTAAACATATTTGCTATTAAATATATTTCACTATTAGAAAATAATTCCATAATAGAACCATACTTAAAATTGCGAAAAGTTTCTTTGCTCCTTTTTTGTGGCCGAAATGCCATTCATAGCTATGATATCTGCAAGTATCACACAGTACAGCTACTGAGTTCTCCATGTATGCTGATGGAAGGAAAAACCACACCAAACTCGTGATATTTTGTGAGCTTAGTATTGAACTCTGTTCATCAGACATGCCAGGACCTGAAGCATACACCTAATTCCCATAAAAGATCTGCTTTTATAGCGTTGGTCTCTGATAAACTAGGCTGTGGATGTGAAAGAGCAGCAGCAGAGAGGTAGGGTTTAGTTTGTCAGGATCTTAACTAGACTGATTGCATTTTATAGAAAGAAAAGCAGCCCAGAATCTGCCTTTACACAGCATAGTACTTCTGGCAGTCTTGAAGGTTGTCATTTGCGCTTGTTGAAGATTAATTGATTTTTCTTCTCGCAGATATCCACATTTCTAGAAAGCAGAAATGACCATGACTGCCAACAAGAATACCAGTGTCAACAGCAGAGCTGGAGGGAGTAAAGTGCCTCAGGACACTCTGGATAGGTAAGTTGTGAACTGTAGGCTTTGTAGAGTCCGAAAAAGGTGTTTGGAGCAGAATCTCCGTTCAAAAGTACACAACCTCTGTTCTGACACACAGAGCTTTGCTGGGCTGAGAGGAGTTTTTGGTAGGGATTGGAGGTACTCAGACATGAGAAAAGATTGGCTTCTAGCCTATTTCTGTTGTCAGTTGCTGCTCACCAGGTGGTTATGATGAAAGTGATTGCAAGGAGCGACCTGTGTGGAAGGCACTGTGTAAGCCTAAGGAATTTTGAGCTATATTTCTTGGCTATGTGACTGCATGTCAGCTGTTCTCCATTGCCTATCTCCAGGTTGTATTTTATACTGATTTCTGTCAAATTTTCTCTGCTGTACCTGCCTTGACCCTCCCATGTGGCAGAGATTGCCAGTTATTACAGCTCAGGCAGTGAGTGTGAAAAGGCTGAATGTAAAGTACAGGGGTCATCTCTGTTGCTTTGCTTATTTGTTGTCTTTTTTTTGTAGCGTTAAGTAATTTACAGATCAAGTAATTTACTTAGAAGAAGAGCAACAAAACTGGTGAAGGGACTTGAGCACAAGTCCTATGAAGCGAGGCTGAGGGAGCTGGGTTGTTTAGCCTGGAGAAGAGGAGGCTCAGGGGTGACCTCATCACTCTCTACAACTATTTGAAAGGAGGTTGTAGAGAGGTGGGGGTCGGACTCTTCTGCCAGGCAACCAGCAACAGAACAAGAGGGCACGAGCTTAGACTCTGCCAGGGAAGTTTTAGGCTGGATATCAGAAGAAAGTTCTTCACAGAACAGTAATCAGGCATTGGAATGGCCTGCCCAGAGAGGTGGTGGATTCACCATCCCTGGAGGTTTTTAAAATAAGACTGGATGTGGCACTTAGTGCCATGATCTAGTAATCATGATAGTGTTGGATTAAGGGTTGGACTTGATGATCTTGGAGGTCTCTTCCAACCCAGATAATTCTATCATTCTATGATTTACAGGTAGGAGAAAACTGTAGCCAAGGACACCTTAAGTCTCCAGGCCTGACAATCCTGAGGGAATCAATCTGTTTAGACTACACCAGAAAATAAAGTGAGCTTGCAAATTTGTGCGTGTTTACTTGTGGCTAAGAAACACTACCCTAATAAAATTCTAGTCCACCAGAAGGCTGTGTTGTAGCTGCACCCAGTGATGCAGATGCCTGTAAATAACACATAACTTACACTCAGTACAGTGCAAGAAGGGGTAGAGCCAATTATTGCTCCCTTGTCCTTCATCTTACACTGATCAAAGGCTGTGTTTTAAGGAAAAGAAGCTTTCTTTTGGCAACTCTCCTTTGGACTGTTGCTTTGGTATGCAAGTAAACAACTCACCTGCAGCCAACAAGTTCACGTATCTGCATCAGAAGTAGTCTTGTTCTCAGCCACAGCGTTTACAAAGAAAGGCTGACTGATTCAGCCCGTGACCTTCAAAGAGGACAAGCCCACCAGCTTCTCTCATTCTGGGAGTGACAGTTACAAAACTGTCACTTAAATCTGAAGTCCCACTAGGGCAGCCTCAGTGTACTTCGAATGAGAATGTTTCAACAACCATTGGATTAAAGAATCTTTATGCATTAGCTGTTTGAATGCAGGATCAAAGCTGTAGACTTTGATGTCATCTTGGTGAGGTGACCAGAAAGCCACACAAACAGTGCAAGGTCTTACTTCAAATCTGTGAAGTGTCTGTTGAAATATATCTGTCCTTGCTGTAGCATTTTATCTGGTTCTCCAGGGGATTCTGACATGGGTATATTGTCCAATTCTGTTTCGAGGGGCTGTTCTACGCTACCTTACACAATAGCATACCAATGTCTGCATTTTTCTTGTGTTTTGGCTCAAACCAAGATTTTAAGTCAGTTATAAACAGCATAGAGGATGAACGTGCAAATAACCAGCACTGACCTTCTAGAGTGTCTGTACTGCAATAATACCTTTATGCTTGGTATTGGACATAGAAACAAGGAAGATGCTCTTTGCCTTACAAGGTTCAATCTGTAACTCTGAGACAATAAGTAGGCTGCAGAAAAATTGGTCTGTGCCCAGAAATCAGTGCTGTAGGGGCAAAAAAGCAGTGGAGGTCCTATTTATTTGTTGGACACTTTAGGGTAGGAGCACGAATTGTACCAGTGTAAATGAAATGCTCTGATCATTTTGGCCAGGCATCATCTGTTCTAGACATGCCTTACCAAGGGTACCACACCTGACAAGCTGTACCAGGGTTATTCCTGGCTGTCCACAGTACAGTATATGCATAGGAGGGTTATATTGGGAGAACTTTGCTGTTTCAAAGACATTAGTAACAACTGTGACTCATCTGAGTAGATCACAGAATTAAAGTTTGATTATACCCACTTGAAAATGAAATGTCAGGGCGAAAAAGTCTCTGTATTGGCAGCTGACAGGTAGAATAGCTGGCAAAGGTGGAGGAGTTCAGACAGAGAAATTAAGGGGGGTTGGCTTTGATCCTAGAAGGAAGCTGTAGGTAGACTTGAAAGTGATGTTGAATACTGGCTTAGTTTGGCATACCTGCCATTGTATTCTGAACTTTTCCAACCAAAAACAACAGAAAAGGGAAAATGTAGACTAAATTCTGACATTTTCAGGATGGAAGCAATGGAAAAGGTTTTTTTTACAGTTTCTTTTCTGTTCTTATTTAAAAGAAAACATCTTTTAAATGCCACATCTCTGTTTTGTGTTTAAACACTCTGGGTTTGTTCTCAGTTTTGCTTGTCTTTCCATATTCCATGCATATATGGCTGCCTTTGCATTGCCTTCTGCATCTAATAACTTATTTTTCTCTTTCAGCTCTCTGCCACACCTTCCCACTTAGCTACACATATTGAATCATAATAATTCCAGGCAATTTTCCTGAGTTGGGTGAAATGGTTACATCCTGATTACTTAGGGGTAGATTCCAAAGTAGCAGTGAATTAATAATCAGGAGCCTTAGGCAGAACCCTGACCCTAGTCCTGTCTCTCCTAGTGACCTCCTTTGAGCATTGTTGGACCTTTCCCATGGCTAAATCTTTTATTAGGTTGATTTTCATTTCTTCCTCCTGGAGCTGTTCTCCTTTTAAATTTTGCAGTCAATTAAAGATATGGATAACCAGCATCCATGCTAGTGTCTTTTTTTAGGCATATTATGTTGCGTTCAGTACAAATGGACTCCATATCCTTGTATGTGTCTCAGTTTGTTAGTTTGTGTGTTTGGCATCTCTTAGTACAGAACAGTAAAAACATAAAATAATGTGGGTAGGAGGGTGACTAGAGGAATTTCTAGAGAGATATTCATATGTGGGTATTAAAACCAGATCCCTAATCATATCTGGCATTCACAAGTTGTTTATCATCCTTCCATCAGTGCAGACAGATTTATGCTGGGAACTTGAGTCTAGACTTTAGCAAACTTTGGACCTTATCTTTTGTTTTGAAATCTCTTTCCATTCTAAATAGCTTAGAAAGTATAGTGGGGAATTGAGTTATTGGATAATAACTGTCAAATAAACTGCCTTTCTTTACCATCACCATCTGTTTTGATTAGAATTTGTCAGGAAAAGGTTTTGTAAGTACAAGTATGGACCTGAAGCTAAGGAAAATCCTTGAGTTGCACTTGTGTGACAAAGAGGGGTGATGAATAAGTTGTCACGCACCAGTTTTCCATCCATTATTTTGCCTTATGTAATCATCTTCACTTGTCTTTGTGAAACCTTGTAAGGTGATGTTATTTGAGTCAACCAGAAAGAGGATTCTTCATTTTAGTCAGACTGTAAATCAGTGGAGTAAGTGCTGGCATAATAAAAGTTTAAGGCTTGCAGGATTTATTGCAAACATTTTCAAAAATCCACTTAAACTGGACAGTCATTGTCTCTGCTTAGTATGGGATTTGACTGGAGATTTGGAAATCTGCAAATATGCTTTCACTATAATTTGTGGGAGTAGAGTTTCAGTAAGTGCTGCTACTGGCATAACACAGGTGTATTAAGTCTCCTGGTGGCTAAGACATCTTTTTAGTGTTATTTTCTTGTCAGTCTTAGTTTTGGTGCAAGACTGTTTGGTTGGACTCAATATTCTTAAAGGCCTTTCCCAACATAAATGATTCTATGATTCTAAGGCTCGAGGTGTGTCACCATGTGGCTCAGCCTTTTGTGGTTCCTTATGGAATCAGAAGCGAAGGTCAGTAAAGTCTATAGACTTCCTAATTACTTTGACTGAATCAGACCCTCACAGATCATGGATTTAAATTTTATTAATAGAAGTCTTCAGTGGAAAGGAGATGCCTACAAGTAAACCTCTGTGCAACTATGTGCTTTTCAAGCATCAAAATTCCTGCAGTAACTAAGTTTCTCTTGGACCTCACTGGAGTGTGGATGCATTCGTGTGAGGCACCACAGCCATTTTTCTACCAGTTGTGCTAAAGGCTGCTTAGGGAATGAGGGAGAGACAGAGCAGACTGAAGACATTATTTGGGAGGATAACTGTGAGTCTCACCTGAGAAACTGATTGTGGGATTCACAGGTTTCTGCTGTAGGCACAGGAGGGAAAAACATTTGGATGTGAAGGAAGCAAGGTGGTTTAAATAAACATCCCTTCTTTCTGAAGTTATCTGAAGCTCATTCAGCTCTGGTTTACAAATGGACATTTTGTGTGTCTTAGGTGAGAAAAACGGCTGTGCTCTGAATAGGAAAATATTGTAGAAGGATGACGGGGGTAGTTCAAGGTATGGAACTTGTTCACTACAAGTCAAGAATAGATTGACTGGGATTCTTGATCTTTGAAAGGAAAGAAGGGGAAGAAGTGCTGGTAGAAGTCTCTGGAATGATACATGGAACAGAGACAGTAAATAGGGAAAAAAATCTCTTTCCATTTAAGAACTAATATGAAACAAATGAAACTAGAAGGCGGCAGGTTGAAAACAAGTTGAAGGTACTTTTCTGCTGTCCTTAAACTGTGGAACTTACTGCTGCAGGATGTCACTATCATACAAATGCATGGAAGTAAAATCTACCAAAGGCTTTTAGCCACAGAAGCGAAATCTGTGAGTCAACAAGTCTTAAGCCTTTGACTCTTAAGCTGGTTAAGTAGCACTGCATTCTCATCTTACTCTTACTCTCTTCTCTAGGCACCTGCTAATCATCACGGTCAGTGACAGAGCCTGGATTAGGAATGCTCTTTGGTGCAAGCCAGTGGGGACATTCAGATGTTATTTGGAACAAGAATCAGTTATAGGAATCTATTATTAGAGAGTTTGCAAAAGGATTGTTATGCTTAGAAAATGAAACTTTCTGACCCTTGATGAACTTCAAGGACACAACTTTAATCCTTCCTTGTGAGTCACTGATGTGAATGCCAGGGAACAGGAGGTTAGGAAAGCACCTTATTGTGTAGCTGGAAGCAACTTCTTGGCAATTCTGGCAGGAAGCAGCTCTGTGAAATCTTATTAACTCTTAACAGGAGACAAAGGAGCCTGTGCTTGCAACTAATGCATGACCCTTTTGCATCAAATGCCTACTTGGTTTGATTGCACCATACTTAAAGAGGATAAGTGTAACTCTGAGGAAACCTTAAGAGAACAGAAGTCAAAGAAAAGGCATAGTGATGTTTGTAGCTCTTTCCTCACAATGTAGCTCGCTCTCCCTTAGCAAATGATTTAATATTTATCTGGTGTCTTTGTGTTCTATGTAGAAACTTTATTTGAATTGATGAATTAATTTATAAAGTGTTTGTCTTTGTCCTGGAGACAACACAAGGTTAAGGTAAATGTAGAAATGGCAGCTCTTTGACCTAAAGATCACCCTGACACTGTACTGTATTAAAATGGGTCTATAGTTAGGTTTATGTGGTCATACTCTACTAAACAAAATATGGATTTAAAACTTGTAATCTGTTTAATAGAAAAAATGAGAAAAAATTCTAAACAAAATATTGGTATATTTATATGTCATTATATCTTAAAATTGCAACTTAGTTTGAGATGTTAGATGTGACAAGCACCCACCCAGAGCTGAAAAATGTTTAGAATAAGTGTGGCTACATAACTTCTGTAAATTGTTCCTAATGTCTTCACCTCTGGCTAATATGCCATCTCTTAACTCGGGATCTCAAAGCATTTTTTATATGCTTAAATGGAGCCTTCTCACCTGCTGCGGTATACTACTGGAGTACAGGAAGTGTTTGTTTTTAGAGCATCCCATCAATTTACAGTTTGTGTAATTAATTTCAGAGTTTGAAGCTACAGACTTCATCCAGTGTATTTGTGAGGAAGTGACAATTTACTGTCAATATATTCTGTGGTACAAGCTGTGCCCAACATGAGTCCCACCTTGTGAGCAGGATGCAGAACTGGAAATAATAGAATTGTGCTCCTGCCAGGCAGTGTTGCCCTGGTACAGACAATGTTGGTAAGAGAAATGGTATAAATATTAAAAGACACATTTTTAGTATGGGACAGGTTTTTAAGATAAATTATCTAATGAAATATATTTTAAAATATGAGTAGTATCCTTCTGCTGTAAGCACAGAATATATCCCTGCAAGCAGGATTACTTTAGACATTGGTTTGATGTGCTTTCTTGATTAATAGCTTTAATTTCTGTTAATCTGGAAAAAAATACTCATTATTTTATATTTTTGTAAATAGAGTACATAGTACAGACAAAAATAGGAATGTATTTTAATTAATTAAGCAATATATGCACTTAACAAGGTATCTCAGAATAGTGTCATTAAAGTTATTCTCAATATCTTGAAGAGCAAGTAAAGGTGATTGTTCTCTAATTTCTTACAGAAGAGTACAAAGTGTGTCCCATGTAAATCACATTTAAAATGTGTGCATACGAGTTTCGCAAATCAAGACTAAGGAGGGAGATTTTGAAAGCTTAAGCATATTTATATGCATTTACAGTGAGCAAAAATCAAGCTTACTGTGTTTTACCAGTGTGGTGACTTCAGTAGTATATATATAGAGAAACTGCTGTAATGAGCTAGAACTAACATCTCCTTAGTTTAGTGTCTCTGGGCTTGATTTGGGAATATAGCCTAAACAGAAATCCATCCTGGTTCCAGTTGTACAAAAGGACTCTGTGTCTAAGGAAAACTATTGTCAGGGGCCATGTGTCTGAGGAAAATCCTGTCAACTGGAATCATGTTGTCTTTCCACCCAGTCTGGACAGGAAAGGTGTAACCTTCACTGAAGGTGCTGATGTCAATGGGTCATACAGCAAGGTATCAGAAATTTGTGCTAGCAAAGGATTACATCTGCAAATTTGTGTGAACACAAAGTTGCAAGTTCCTAGTCTAATAACAGTCATAAAACTTCTTGCTAAATACTTTTAGTTGAATCTTTGAATCAGATGTACTCTTACTTGATTAAAAGTGAAATCTGATCTGAGATACATCTCTCTCCTTGCCTGGGAAGAACTCAGCTGGGTACCCCCAAACCTGTACATACAGACCTTGGTTTTTATCTCCCGGCAGCATGTGAGGTCATTCCTGCTGTCACCAACAATTTGTTAGTCCCATTAGTTTAACATGCACTGAGATGTGTTCACGCCTGCTTTGTGGCTCAGACCTTCTTCAGAATTTAGGGTAACAGGACAGAATTTTAATTGGCAGGAGCTAGCTTACTTCCAGTGAAAGCAATGGAGATGCACCACATAAACCAATGACTATCTGTACTAATATAACTCTGGAGGTATCTAAGGAGTGTTTCAGCTGAATTATTTAGAATTCTTTAAATATCAAATAAAATAATGACTTATATTTCCTAATCAGATAAGCCCATGGGTTAGTGTTTATGTCCAGCTTTATCATGAGTCCAGGTTTATTTGCTACTATTGTTTGTAGCTGAAATCACTGTTGGAAATTCAGAGGGAAGGCTTCTCAGGCTGATGCATGCACTTGCAGCTAGCTAAACCAAAGGCCAGATCTGGACCTGCTTTCCCAGGGCCTCAACTTCTGCATAGGCATCATTTGTCATGAAGAGGAGAGGCCTGATGCTCCCCTTTTGGAACAACAGCTCTTTGCACATGCTCCATGCTTGCTTCTTGCTTTGGGGTGTCACAGTTGATTGCAGAAGGTGCAAGGCTGTGGAGGACTGATTCGTGGTGTTAGCAGAGCCAGCAGTGTCCTGGACTGGTATTCTTGTATTTGGCTTCCAGTATCCACCCTGATTCTTTTGTTTGGGAACCTGGTAAATAATCACTGCATTTGCGTAAGCAAATAAAACCTCTCTTGTTTGTTTTAACCGCAGCGGTCTTGATGTTTGAGCATGACAGAACACAGCAAAGCTGGGCTGTGTAGGAGTAGTATTGCTTGGGTTGGTTACTAGAAGTAATGTTTTGGGTTGGTTATCTATTCCCATCCTGCACATACGACCATGCTCAGCTACTTAATGTGCACATCAAGGTCTTGTGTTTTATTACAGCGTTTCTCTGATGAAGGCAGAAACAATAATAACTTTAAGAAAAATCTAAGTTAAAGACTTAATGTCTGTATTTCAACCTGAGATGCACTATCACTTCTAAAATCAGTTTTAGACAAACCAAATTGATTCAGTTTTACAGCAAATTATATACATATACTTATTTGAAAATAAAATTAATTCTTGGTCCACATTAATAAACCCAACTAAAATACTTAGTTTCCTTTGAAGAAAGGATTATATGGTTGTGGCCTGAGCAGAGGACTAGAAATATTTTGCCTTAGGAATTGAGACCTTTGGAATTCTTAAACAAAAGTATGTTCAGATATGTCCAGTGTTGGGCTTAAGCTGTGCTCTGCTGCTGTAGTACTGGAGTGTGGGTGGCAGAGGCAGTTGTTTGCTCTGTTGGCTAGTCCTGAGAGTGCTCTATTCTCTTCTCTTTCCACAGTAAATTTGTCATTTTAAACGTGATCTTGTGTCAGGAGAAAAGCCTGTCTGGACAGGGAGAGCTGTTGTCTTCAGAGGCGCAATGCCTGCGAAGTACTCTCCTCTCATTTAGAGAGATCGGTTCATGGATGCAACTCTAATGCCTTTTGCTTGCTGTTACCTGATATATAACAATGTGATTTTAATTTAATTCATATGATGTCAATCTTTCCTACTGTAACTCCCCACCCCTAATCAAATGAAAAAAAAACAACAAACCAAACCAGAGCCATTCAGCTCTGTGTTAAACTGTAGACATTGTCCAGATTTACTGTCAGGTCATGCATCCAGATGCAGTCCAGTCTGCCTGCACTGACAAATGGATTATCTTGCAACTAGTGCAAAAGAGCTGTGTTCACATCTGGGGCTGGGTGCCTCAGGACTAGATGAGGCAGGCCAATGCAGAGCAGCTCCCTCACCATTGCTGTGGGGGAGATAACTGCATCCACTGTGACAGAACCCTGATCCTACTGTAAGAAAAAAATATTAATGGAATTGTAAGATGAAATGATTTTTTTTTGTAATTACGTATTCCATGTAAATATAAATTTAAAGACTATGATACTTATTACACATCCTGAGTTTTCTAAGTGGAGAGCATCATGAAGAAAGCAGAAACGTGGAAGTCAAAGGATGCATCTTCAGCTCCCTGTACGGTTCTAAAACAGTGAGGTTTTGTGCTTATTTGCAACTCTAAATGTGTACAATTTTTCAAGTAACTATTATGTGTGATTGCCATTTTATTTCCATAATTATGTAAGGTATTGTCTCTTCTCTTATTCTTTGTTTACTAAGTATGTGGACAGGGTTGCTGTGAGTGATAGAAAAGCTGCTTCTTTCCCTTTTGAGAATGGCTGCACTGCAATTACAGGTGAAAGGCTGTCTGTGCCTGGGCTCTGCGTTTAATTGCATGGTTTAAAGGAGTCTCCATAGACCACTGGTTATAGATAGCTATTCTGTTCTTCACAGTTGGATAAAATTTTACATGTGGGTGATGTTCTCATCCATGCTTAATAGAAAATTTAGTGGGATTTTCGGATGCCAGTTCAGTTTGTGTTATAATGATATGCTGTGGGAAAAAATGCTGATGTGTTTGCTTCTGCCTCAGCTGTGTGCTGGAACGCTTACCAAAACCACCATCCGGGAGCAGTGCATCTCAGTGAAAACCTTTTTCTGGAGGGAACGTGCAAGTGTAGAAAATGATGACAGAGAAGGCAGCAGGTCTAGAAGTAGTTGATAGTTCTGCACAACTTCAGGGAGATTTGGGTATGGTTTGATAGACTGGAGTTGCTGCTTCATGTGTGTTTCAGTATACAGGTTTTTGTTTTTAAGTGACTCTGATGGAGAAGGCGTGAGACCAGCTTGGGACGGAGAGTGAGCTGCAGGGAGCCAAGTCTTCATTTTGTATGTTTTAAAGTAAAAGCATCTTTTGCTCCATCAGTGATGGGGTAGCCTGGGTTAAAAAAGCTCTCAGTTTTCCCAGTCAGAGCAGGCCTCAAGGACTTTGTTAGAGCATCAAGAGGCCAGTCAGTGATGTGAGCTAATGTGCTCTTGATGTGGCCTTGCCTCTCCCGGCTGCATGCAGCAAGCAGTAGATGAGGCAGGGCCAACACTGCTCACCTCCACTATGGGAGAGCTCCTGGCAGCTGAGCGTGGCTTAAGGCAACAAGGTGCTCTGCTCTGAACTGCTGAGGTGTATTTTTCTGCCAAAGATATTTGCCTACTGCTCAGAAATACTAATGAGAATCTTTTAAGCTCTTTATGAATCTGTGAAACAAACCTTATATAGAATGTTTGTTGTTTTAAAAAAGAATCAAATTTTAATATTTTCATAGTGGGCTTGAGATTAGGAAGACATGTGGCCCAATAGAATTCTGCTAAGGGTAAGCAATTGGAGCTGTGATGATACACTGCTTTATTTTATTTATATTTTTTTAACCATTGAGGTTTAGAAAGCAGTACATATAAGCTTCAGCCAAACAGCTGTGGAAACCGAGTATCTGATTTGAAATCTATTAGCAAGTGTTGTACTTCTTTAAAAGCAGAAACAGTTTGAACTGTGCAGTTGACACATTTTCAGCAGGTCAGTTCCCAGCAGTGCAAAGTTATATTTGGTTTGGAAAGGAATAAAAGCTGTTATTTATCCTGTGGTTGGAGGTGCATTTGGCACACAGAGCTATGGCATGTGGGAGGGTGCTACTGTCATGAGAAACATCAGTGGTGGGAACAAGTCTAAGCAGCGATTTAAATGACCCTGAAAGTGGGAAGAGCTTGTATACAGGCTTTGACTTTATTGATGCCCTTTAGCTGGATAAGCAGCACTGGTGGAATGCTGATTTCCAATGGTCTGAGGCACAATGTTCCCCTCTCTTGCACTGCTCAGCAGTAACCCCGGGGAGGTGGATCAGAGGACATACGTTTGAAGTCTTTTCAGCAGGGTTGCAGAAATATTCCTGTGAGCACACTGGTCTAGAGATGTAGGAGGAGAAGGATTTGTAAGAAGAGGTAACAGCTTCTAATTAGATGGAGAACTGAAAAAATGGGCCTACTTTTGGATATATCCTTTCAGCTTCCTCAAACAATTACGGGGTGGATTTTGCTATTCCATTTCTGTTGCTGGCTATTTGGTTTCACTTTAATGTTAGGTGTGTGTTCAAAAAGTGTTATTTACTTTATAGACTCTTGTCAGTTAAGCAAAACATTTTTTCTTAGGTGGAAGTGTGTTAATATATCCCTGCCATTTGCACAGGTTTGTAAGAAAAAAAAGGCAAGTTTTGATTGCATTTTGTTTCATGCATGTCAAGTTTTCTTTATTATTACTTGGAGGCTGCAGGAATGTTCCCTGGTGTATTACTTCCCATTGTAATTTAATTCTCATGATGGTTTGAATGCTTTATGCTTTTATATGCAGCACATCATACATCATTGTTAAAATTGCCCTTTATCTTTTATTAACATCTATATTTGCTACAAAACACTGGAAAGTAACTAAAAAATGAAAAGTAACAAGTTTTTTAAAAGGCAGAGTTGTAATTAATAGGTTAGACTTAAAAGTGGCATTTTTAATGCAACTGTGCTCTGTTCCAGTACGACTGCTTAGAGTAACACTGCAATCTTTATTTGTTTAATCACTAAATTTCATTAGTGTACTCAGTACTACTAAGACATGAACTAAACTGTTATGTACTTTTGCAGCAATTTATTACGACAGTGTGGTTTTGGAAATGTTTCTGATGTCTTTCTAGTGCTTTTACTGCACTGAAATTTAGTGAATCAAAGCAATGAGCAAGATATTTGCTAAAACAATTATGGGAGTCCCCATCGATGCCATATCAGAAAATCAAAGCAAGAGTCTTATGTGAGTTTGTGTTTTGGTGATAACAAAAAGCGAGACTGCAGTCTGCAGGATATGTAGCATAGAAATGATGTGCAAAACATTTTTATGTCATAATGCAAATATTTCAGTTTTTCTTGAGGAAGTTGTTTTTAGGAATGAAAATCTATTACCTTCTGGGCTAGGAAGATGCTGGCAATCTCACTGAAAGGACCAATAGAGCTACAAGTCATGTTTTGTGAATATCTGTCCGTTAGGAGCTGGTCTAAGATCCCCATGTCTTTACAAATGAGCTGTAAGAGAATTATTCTGTGTTTCTTCCCCGACTGGAAAAAAAGCTTGTCCAGAAAGCCACAGCAAGAAATGCATTAACATAGCATCCTCACAGTCTTTTCATGGACTATCCTCTAAATAACTGTTCGCCAGATATTGTTGTGTACAGAAACTGGGAATTAGCTAAGTGCTTGATTCAGTCTTTACATTGACCATCACCCTTATATTCACACATGAGGAACATTAAGAGCAAATGGCCTTTAAAAGCAAATGAAAATGTAAGAATTTTCTGGTAAACAGGAAAACAGGATTTAATGGAAATATGTAGGTGCCATACATATTATTATAATATATACATACCAACAAAAATGCCCATAGTGTTTAGGAGACTTTGAGCAAGAAATGTGTCAGTGAGAGCCCTGTGTAGCAGAGCAACAGATCTTGATTATTCTCCTGTCACTATCACTACAGAGCCAAGGACTTGAAAAACTATGCCTGTAGGCTTCAGCTATGTGTAGAACTTCAAGGCTGTCCATCTTTCACATCATGCACTCTGAGATTATTTCCATTTTGACCAGCTCCTCTATATAGAACTGACCCTACAATGAGGTCTTCAAATAGGGCTGAGCCACAAGGCAATGTAATAAACATCCAGCCACTATAGCTATTGAACAACAGGAAGCAAGGTGCGGGAATCTTGTAGGATGAACTTCAGTATTAAAAGCACGAGTAACTATAACAATCATAAAATATATGATGTTCCTAATAGTCAAATATCACTCCTTTTTTTCCCTAAAAAATAATTTACTGAGCCAATTCATAAAATTCTGTTGTAATCAATGGGAATGTCAGTTCCTGTGACAACCTGACTGCTTTTTTAGGAACCTAAATATATTGCAAGTTTGTTATAATCCAGATAGGGGAATTTTGTTCTGAGTGCCCAAATGTTACTCTTGAGCACTTTGTTAAAGCAATATAGAAAATATAGAATATAGAAAATATAGAAAATAGTAAAGATGCTTTATATTTCAAATTCTGCTACCAAAACTTCAGAAGGTCAGCAGCTGGGCTGCTGGTTCAGGGGACATCTGTGGATTGGGATGGGATAGTATTGGTGATGCTCAGGTATGGGTAGTGTTGGTTAACCCTCCTCTTATCACAGCGTAGGTAACTCTAGCTGACTCACCTTTTTTTCTGTGCAGCAAGAGGCTTACCCGGGGAAGCAGCCATAAGAAGTCTTGTCAGTGCAGATGATTAAACAAATGCCCAATGATCAGACTGCTCTCATGTGAAACCTCTCTCCTGTTGATTTGCTGCTGATTTGGAAAGCCACTTTATGTCAACATAGGCAAATAGGGTAGATAGCCTCTGTCTGTTGGAAACTGTTGGCAGAGACCAGAAAGCACTCTAATGTGGATCTTTAACTTCTCCCTTTCCTGTCAAACAGTACTGTCACCCATGTGGTCTTCAAGATATGTGTTTAGTCTGGCAGGCTTGTTCACTGTTTCTGTGTGTGTGGTTGGGTACTTGATACAGCTTCTTTGAGTTAGCAACAGGCAGCTGGATTGCCTCTGTTCAGAGGTTCAGGAGCAAATAGTAAACTGTTGCTCCTTGCAACTTTAAAATAAAAACCTAAACAAACCAAGATTTTTGCCAAGCCGTGGGCAACCAGAAGGAAACTTCTGGTTTGCCAGATTTCTCACACACCTGCGCCTTCAAAGTCAGCTTGCCAGATTGCAGAGAAAGGCTTTGCTAGTCTTAGTTTTGTTAAACATTAATGCCAGTTTCCTCCCTTTAAGCATACAAAGGGACAGAGGTTTGACAAACGCTCTCAAATGGTGTGTCATTTGTTGCTCTGCAAGTGAAGCAGGCAGAGTTCAGGAAGTACAGAGGCTACAACAGGGCATAAGGAATTGAGAGCAGAATTCCTCCATCTCAATTCTGCATCTTTCCAGGAGGAAAAGCTTCTGAGTAAGTCTGGGATCTGTAGGCTGAAGCAGTCGTGGTGGTGGGTAGTTGTGTGCTTGTCAGAGGCATGAGAGGAGGAAACTAAATAAAGCAGAAGTGAAGAGTATGACGTGAAATCCTTACTGCTCTTTCCTATTACCAGTTTTGCAGTAGGTGGGATTTCTACTCGTAGGCAGGAACTTAACATCAGTCTTCTGTATATTAAAGGTAGCAATAGGACTAGTTTTAATTTCCAGAATCTGCAGCTCTGGAAGGACAAAGAACTTTGTGAGACTAAAACGTGTTTTTACAGCCCCTGTCTTTCCCTCTTCCTCCTCCTACCTCTCTTGCTTCCAGATAGAACCTAATTTCTCAGCCTTGCTAAATGCATTTTTTTTCCCTCTTTAGTTCTTAAAGGTGATTTTTAAGTTACAGAGCACTATTCATACCCATATATTCTGCCACTGCTCTCTTCCCCCCCGATATGTCCCTGGGTAACAGTGTGAGGAATAACACCCTCTTTTCTGCATACTTGGGGTGCATGCTGTAGACATACAAAGATAAATTTGATTTTATTGGCCATAAAATGTTAGTCCATTTGGGAAAGGCCATACTTATTTTATACCTAGGCTGAATAAGGCTTACAATGACTATGCTTTTCTAAATGCTGACCAACTGCTGATTTGGAAACCTGGTGTTAAATGCAGTGCTGCTAGCCCACTTTTGTGTGTTGTGTTGGTTTTGATGCATGGTTTCAGGGTTTCTTAAAAATATATTTTCAAAGAAAATTGCTTTGTAGGGTGTAAGACAGCTTGAAGGTTTTTTCCCACTGAAGAAATAGCAGAAGTCTCATGGGTTTCCGCTTTTCAAGAAAAAATCAGTATTGCAGGCCACAATCTGTGGGGTGCTAAGGGTCACAATCTGAGCTTCAATTTGTTGGTTCAAATATTGGAATACAGGGAATACTGCAAGGAGTTTGTTGTTAGCTTTTGTAGTCTTTAGCGAGCAAATATTTTCACAGCTGATGAGCTTATAAATGTTGATAGTTGCTTTTTCTTGCTTTATTGTGCATAGATGTTTGTATTGCCTCATTGCTGCATAACATTTTCTTTTTCTTGATGCTTTGCCTGATACGATCTATGTACCTTCCTATAGGGACATGTGGTTTATTTTTGACTCTGTCCTGAAAGCAAAGGCTAGGTGATAGAAGAAATGCCTACTGGCTTTTATTTGCTCTAAGTTAAAGTTTAGTTGTCCTAAATTAAGTAAAACTTGTAGTTCCTTATTACTGTACAGCATGCAAAACATTTTCATCCTCAGGGTTATAATACATGCAAATTCTCTCAGAAGATATGAAGAGTAAAATATATTGGCCAGATCCTTATAAAACCTAATAGGCCAACTGAAGAGTGTAAAACTAAATCCATGATTTTACAAGAAGCCTAGGTCTTGTGAGAATGAAATGTTTATAAAGGATATATAAATCCCCCAGATTTTATCCTGGTTCCAAATTTAGGCTTGAGATCCCACAGCTCTTGTAGATGTGATGAAGAAATGTGGTCTGGGAGGCTCATTTCAGCTTGGTGAGTAATGTACACGTTTATGTTACCTTTGATCCCTGTGAAGAAAGGGATGGGGAGTGTCTTTCCTTGGCCTGACTCTGCTCCTGTTGATAGTTATGGGCAGTAAAAAGTAGAGAAACTGACGTCTGAATCATTTGAAAAGCTTCTTTTAGATCATGTTTTTGAATACGAGTGTGTGCGGCGCTCAATCCACTGATCAATATTTTGTTAATATTCAGTGAAACTTAATTAGTGCCAGATTTAGTCTTTGCTCAAGTTAAATTTGGCCTTGTCTGCACCCTTAGGTAAATAATTATGATAGCAACAAGCATTGCAAGTCATGAAGTCATAGCTTGGCTTTTTTCTTTTTTCTTTTTTTTTTCCTTTTTCTTTTTCTTTTCTTTTTTTGAGTTTATGTGTGTTTGCCAACAGACTGGGGAATAAATAGATCAAATATTTTTTTCAAAGCTGTGTTCAAGTAAAAAAAACCCAGCAACTCTCGACTGGCAAAGTCTTTCATATGACACTCAGTTGTCGGTATGCCCAACACATTTCCTTATTTTCCTGGCTTGTTTAGCTAAACAAAGTAGAATGATGTCTACAGTAACAAGTCCAATATAGTAACCTAATTAAATTTTTAGTTCAAATGTTAGTTAGACTGAAACTTTCTTTTTCACAAGTGTGCATTTGTGCCAGGTCAATGCCTTAAATCTTCTTGTAACAATAAGTTTTGCATCAGTCTGCATCTGCAGGAAATTCTCTTTAGTAACTCTTGATTTGTGCTGACATAAGCCAGAGAAAAACAAACCCCAATTCACAGATATTTGAAGAGAGTGAATGGAAAAGGGCCATCAGTGAAACTGGAAAAAAAATCCTTCTTAAATTGAAGCAAAGTATTCAGTTTCTTCTTAATTTGTGCCAGTCTGTGTACAATGTAATGTGCACCAAGGGTCATGTTTAGCTGTCATAGGTAGAATTTATTTTGCATTCCATAAGGTCAGAGCCACTAATGAAAGTTATGATGATAAGCGAGGCCAGGGTTGTAAACCTTCAAACCTGTCTCCTTCAGAGGCAGGATGCAGCCTCCAAAGATGTGACATGTTATGTTCTTGTGCTGCTCTCACCATAGCATTCATAAAACATAGAGTGTGTCTGTGAATGTCAGGCGATGCAGCTGTGGTCTGTTGTATAGATTTGTGTGGCTCGTGTATGATGATACCAGGGGTGTCAGCAACAACTTACAGGTTGGTGTAAGTCATAGCAGATGGTGGTACCTTCTGAAATGCTGTTTGTATCCTCAGTCTGTCCTGATACCAAAACTGTGCTGCAAGTTTGGGCTGGCTGTTTGTTCTGAACATATGAATCACTTGAGCATTATTTCTGGTATTTGAGAAGGCAGCAAGTGTCTATGTGTTTCTTTTCCTCTCCCTTTTTTTGACATCTCCATGAGTCATACATCACTTATCAATTGGTTCTTCTGTTTTCTGCTTTTTCAGGTATTGAAAAAAACCCACTGCATCTAATATTGTTCTTGCAGTTGTTAACATAAATGTGAGAGATATTACTAGTGCTCCCCTCTACAAAGTCTGTTATGAAAGACAGAGTTGTTCTTAAATAAACCCCCAAAACCAAAACCTCCCAAGCTCCCCAGACTTTCGTTAGGAATACTAATCTGGCCAACTTCAAGGGTAGCAATGAATTGTCAACATATGGGTGAGAGACAGATAACTGTCAGGGTGCAACCGTGTTACAAAATGACTGGGAAGTTCACAGAGGAAGGTAATACCCTTTATTATGTTGGAAAAATAGTCCAAATTTTAGGCACACAGATCTTTGGAGATCTAGTCAGATAGAAGTCTATTCTTCTAAGGAACAAAGGAGAGAGGTTAAAACATAAAATGAAACTAAAGAAGAACAACAAGTGTGTCTTTCTCTAGACTTATCGTTGTTAAAAGTAATACACTAACAAAAAAAAAGTTGTCAGACTGCTTCATCCGTATTATAGGAACATGTAAAAAAGTGGCCTTCAGAGGCCACACAGACTTTCTCAGTGTCATGTAACCTGGAGCGTACTGATTGTGTGCAATTATTTCTGCCTTTTCGTGCAGAGAAGTTTCCAGGAAGTTGAACTGAGTTGCTGCAGTTGACAATAGGGTGGCACCCAGCTACTGGTCAGAGATGAGACCCCTCAGAGGCCTGAGCCCTCTTTAGACAAAGTTTAAAGTCAGAATGCTCCTTCTTTTCCCATGCCTCAGGTAGTCCATATTACATGTGAACTACCCTTAAAATATATGAGCTTCAAGTGCATGGCAGTCAGACATAGTTGAGTTGGGTAGGCTCTGTTCAGTCAGTCCTGATGTTGAGGTGGTTCTGGTTTCACAGAGATAATGCAAGAGCTTCCATTCTGCTGGAATTTTAAAATTTATTTTATTTATGTTTATTTTATTGGATTTTATTTTTATTTTATTTTAATATTTATTTAATTTCATTTCCCATACAGTGCAGTAACTCCAGAAGCAGCACAGACATTTACAGATCTTTTCAATCACTCTGGTGTTATCCTGCTGTGACACAATGTATTTTCTCCAGATACCTCAGGCCTCAGACTTGCTGGATTGAGATATAAGTAGTTGAAATGATGACAGAAATTGAGAATAACAGTTTCATAGCAGGAAGATGGCTAATAGCGTTCAGTTTCATAACCTGCTCTTCTGGGATGCCTTCTCACTGTATCAAACTGCAAAACCAGAAAACTGGAAAAATCAAATCTCTGCAGAAAACCCACATTGGGCTTTGGCAGCACATTGGAGACCAGAGCTAAGTTGATGGGTCTGGAAGGAAACTGTGGATACTGGTAGGAGAGGCAAAGAATAAGTTTTGTATTTATTCTGAAAGCAATTTCCCTGAGTGGATGAGATTTGGGAGGATTGGTAAAGATGGGTTGGAGTCCTGAATTCCCATTCTTTATCTCTCCCTATTAGATATTTATTCTTGGGTCTATTTGATGAATTTTGTGTGACCTAGAAGTTGATTTATATGTAGAACAGGGAAAGCAGGCTTGGCTGTATTCTAGACTAGTGTGCAGCCAGGACTCATGACTTTTTGGCTTCCAGTTCACTTCTTTTCCCTTTGGGTATAGAGTATTTCAGTAAAGTATACAGTGACCTCTTAAGGTTTTAAGACTTGACAGAGCAGAAGAGGGAATGAACCTATTTTACAACAGCTTTTCAAAACCAGAATTCCAGACTTGGAAATCATCAAACCCGGAATGGCTTCAGATATGTTAAAATCTAAGCATCACAGTTTTTAAAAATAATTTTTAACCCTTCCCAAATTGTGTGCATTTAATCACAGAAAACTTGCAAAGCTCTGGCAGGATTAGTTCCACAGAGTTTGTTGCTTAGAGTTTCCAGAGCAGATAAACAAGCATGTTGAAAAATCTCCTATGCTTTTAAAAAGCAAAGCTGAGAGTTCCATGTGCACTGGGATTTTGAAGAGTCATGTTTAGACATGCTGCTACGGAACAAGTTTCAAGGACCAACAGTTCTTATATGGCCACATAAGAGTTTGTGCATTCTGCCTGATTTAAGTAAATGCTCTAATTTGCTGTGTTGCTACTCTCTCTCCAGCAAAACTTCCAAGATCTTAAGAAAGCGGGTGAGACTCGAACATGCTGAACCATTTTGAGAACATAACAAAAATAAATGACCGTGGAGATGCAACAGTGCAAATATCTGTTGCATAAATTATTATTCAAAATGTGTTATGGGAAAATAGTAACTGTGAAGAAAGCTTCCATTTTTCAACTTTGACCCATACTGTGGTTTTGAGGAGAAAATAAGGGATCGTACTATGAAATCAGTGCACTGTACTTCAGCGGGAAAGAGAAAACGGTGGTCTCTGATATTTCAGTTCTTGCTTTTGATTTTTAATGGGTGCAGTCAGGTTATCACTGTGATGGAAGGTACAGTGCAAGCTGGTCAATGTTCTGTGCTTTGGGTAGTCATTTGTATCTGAACAGAAGGGGTGAAAAAGGCTTCAACATGGCATTGTTTAAAAAACTCTCTGCCCTTGCCTTGTAACAGAGCAGGAGACTGCCTTAAATCTGGAGCAGCAGGGAATCTACCCCTCTCAGTCTAGATAATTTCACAATTTCCTGTTATCTTCTTCAGCCTTTGAAATTTCTTGGCAAAGGCATGTACCTGGTGTTCATTGATTGATCACATTTCATTTTATAGTCATTTGTCATTGTCAGGTTTTCTTGCTCTCTTTGCTTTACAGATCCAGTCTAATTCAAGTATTTAGAACCTGACTCATCAGATTTGATTTATATGCCCTTTTTATGACAGTTTTAGAGCATAGTTGCCACTTCACATAATTTACTTTGGCAGAATGACTCCTGAATTTCACTGGTGTAAGTCAGACGTTTTGCTTCTAAGCTGTACACTGTTCAACAGCAATCAGCTGTGTTTCTGCGTGCTGCAGCCCCAGGGTCTGGATGAGTTTTATATGCAGGAGTTCACCACAGCACTGTCGCGAATGCGTACTATGATTGTTATCATTAACTCGGTACTTCTTGAAAGCACAAAAAGTAGAGCTTGTAAAAATGGTGCACAGAGCTTCATCTTTTTTGGTTTGTTTGTTTCATAGTCCTGGTGGCCTATCATTTTGTAACTGGCTCTGATGTGGTCTCAATTTTTATTTAAATGGAAAGTAGAGAAATTACTTGTGGAAAAAAAATCACAAGTACAAACAGAAAAATGATTGGTGTTTCTGTTCTATCTTTAAACATTTTGTGATATTCATCTACTTTGATTTTATTGCCTCATTCTAAATCCTGGGACTTTTCCATCACTAGCACATGTTCGTGAGAGTGAGCATATTTCAAACAAACTTGTAGTGCAAATTCACTTTTCAGCTTGGAAAGTCTTTTCTATCTTGTTTTTGACACAGTCCGAAAATCAACAATAAAGGCAATAAAACAATATCTGTAATGCAGGTTTTTGGGGATTTCAAGCCATACTCCTGGTGAAAGTTCAAAAATCATAAAGGGTCTGATGGCAGAATGGTTGTTCTGTTGCCACTTACATCACTTTCCTTTCCAAGTGAGAGGCAAGATATGACAAGTTGTACTACTTGGTTCATTACCAAGTTGAATCAGCTCAAAAAACACCTTACTACTGTGTGCCCAACCTGAGTGCGAAAAGTTCACATCCTTTACTCATCATAAGCTCCTATTTAGATTTAAGATAATTAAATATCAGCTGTAGTTATCTACTTAGTACATAGAAGATTACAATACTGCATGCGATGCCCGAGCACAGAATATACTGTAACAGAAAAGTTTGCTGCTAAACAAAATTGGATTTAAATTCAATAGTTGAGGAGGTCCCTTTTATCTGGTCTTAATGTTCCCATAATCCCTAGTTACAAGGAGTGAAAATAACACTGCTTTAAAAATCCGTTTCTAGTTCTGGTACAATTGACACAATGAAGGATGGCAATTAATTTTCACTGGTGTAGTATACAAGGCAATTGACCCAGCCTAGATGCCCATTTATATTTGAAAAGAAAATATCAAAAATGAAAGTATCATCAATACATGGAATCCTCTTGGGCCATCTCAGCTTAGCAACAAAGCCATTTCAAACCACGTGTTTTGGTGATGGTTGTATGTTTGACCTTCATCTAACCACCTACTAACCCAGTTATACCCATCTCACTATCTGCCTTTGTCCCCTGAGCATTCTCCTTTGCTGCCTTGTAGTAATGCCTTGCTGAGTGCTTTGCAGCCTTTCTGTCCTCACTGGTGAGGTTGTAGCTAGGGGTGAGGAGATGATAGGAAATGGCACAGTGTCACAAGCAAATGATGCCGAACCTTTTCTTCTCTGTCCAGTGGTTTGTTTCATAACTCATCTTAAAATGCAACCAAACTGCCAACTGATAGTGTTTGATAAAAGTGGATTTACAGCTCTTTGGAGGAAAGCATAGAGGAAATTATTCCTAGTTTCTTGTATAGAAAGAGGAAGAGGGAATTTCTTGGGAAGTGTCTCTCCACATTACTTCCAAGTTGTTAAGGTTTATTTGCTGCCTTCAAATTAATCTGCTTTTTTTGCTCCTGGAGAGGTATGACTGGAAGATTACTGTACTACAGTAGTGTGCTCAGTTTTTGTTTGTGCAAAAGCATTCATACCAGGGACACAACAACCCCATGCAGCATTACAGGCTTGGGGAAGACTGGCTGGAGAGCTGTCTGGTGGAGAAGGACCTGGGGGTGCTGGTTGACAGCCGGTTGAATATGAGCTGGCAGTGTGCCCAGGTGGCCAAGAGGGCCGATGACATCTTGGCCTGTATCAGAAACAGTGTGGCCAGCAGGACCAGGGCAGTGATTGTGCCCCTGTACTCGGCACTGGTGAGGCCACATCTTGAGCACTGTGTTCAGTTCTGGGCCCTTCACTGCAAGAAAGCCATTGAGGTGTTGGAGCGCGTCCAGAGAGGGCAACGAGGCTGGTGAAGGGGCTGGAGAACAAGTCCTGTGAGGAATGGCTGAGGGAACTGGTGTTGTTTAGCTTGGAGAAGAGGAGACTGAGGGGAGACCTCATCACTGCCTATGGCTGCCTGAAAGGAGGCTGTAGCAGAGCGAGTGTTGATCTCTTCTCACAAGTGACAGGTGATAGGACAAGGGGAGATGGCCATAAGTTGCGCCAGAGGAGGTTCAGACTGGATATTAGGAAGAACTTCTTTACCAAAACAGTGGTCAGGCACTGGAACAGCTGTTCAGGGAGGTGGCTGAGTCACCATCCCTGGAGGTGTTTAAAAAATGAGTAGATGAGTTTTTGAAGGATATGGTTTAGCAGAAGATGGGTACGGTTGCACTCGATGATCTCCAAGGTCTTTTCCAACTGGAAAATTCTATGATGATTCTATAATTTAACATAAAATGTTATTAATTTGTACTGTTATATTAAATAATTTGAAAGTTTGTAGCTGAGCATTTCACAGTATCACAGTATCCCAGCATTCTCCATTACAAATTTCCAGAGTATGTTGTAGTTACATCCTCAGTTACCTGAAATTAGGGCAGCTTTAGTGTCCATATTAAAAATGAGTTTTGCTGCTCTTGCAAGGAGAAATTTCTGTTGATTTTGTTTCAGATCTCTTTAAATATTGCCTAGAGCAACAAGAAGCCTCTAGTCTTTTGTGGCAGGCCAAATCTGCTCAATACACAAACATGCTTACTGTCATAATGGATTCTATATTATTATCATTAGTCTGAAACAGGCTAGTTGTCCTGATGAAATGGTACAATGTTCTGAGAAAGCAGAAACCCTAAATAAAAGAAAGCAATATTTTTCTAGCAGAAGAGAGGAGAAAGTCCTGAGGAATAAAAACAGCGATGTGTGACGTTGCACGAGCTCACCAAATGTTGGTATTACCATGAAATGATGGAACTTCATCAACAGGAACCTAGAAAGACCTCATACCTTTCTGTCAGTGTATTTACCTTTATTTTTCAGTAAATGGGCTCCCAAGCATGAGCATATTCAAGTAGGAAATGCCCTGAATCAGAGAGCCAAAAACTGTCTTATTATTCTGTACATGTTGTTTTAAGCAGGGCAGACAGGATTTGTGAAGCTGAAAAAGCTGAACAGCTTCTTCCAGCTTGTCTTTCCGCAGCACAGAATGATCTGTGGAGTCACTCCTGCTGTTTCAGGAGAGCGAGTCTGAGCTGCTTAGCTCAGAGGTCAGAGCAGGGCAGCGGGAGTCAGGAGTCCTGTAACTCTTTCAAGGCAAGTTATTTAACCACCCTCGAGTCACCTTTAATCCCTGGTCTGAAACGCAACTTAATATTATTATTAGTGTTTGTAAAAAGTACATGGATCATGGCTACAAAGTCTTCAATAAATGCACACTTTTATTATCCACTGTACTCTGATTTCCAAAAGACATATAAATGCAGCTCTTTGGCCACCATTCTGGTTGCTTTCTGTTGTTGAAAGTTATGTTGTGAAATTGTAGGAGTTGTCTGCTCTCATTTCTCCTCTCTTCTGGAGTTGATGTTTGGCAATGGAAGCAGGCAGGAGTTGTGCTTCTGCTCACCTGGATCAAAAGGCCAGTCTTGCTGCTTTTTGTACTGATTTTGTATTGCCCACTTCCAGAATCATCTCCAGGAATTAAATTTTCCCTGTTCTACACGCAGCCAAGGATTAGCATACAAATTTTGCAGGTAGGAAAAGATTGCTATCTTGTCCAAAATTGGAGATTTTCTGACTCATGGGTCAAATACAGGAATGAGTGCTCTGTATTTATGGCACCAAGAACCAGCCCTTCTCCTTCACCACTGAATTTTAGTGCAAGTCAGCATTACTAGAGGCCTCACAAAGAGGGGAGGAAATAAGTTTTTTTTCATCTTTTGCTTTGTGACGAGTAGGGTGCAGATGAGCTCAAAACAATGTGGCAAGTGATTCTGTTCTCTTCTTGGTGCAGAAGATGAGATACAGCTCCACTGTTATCCACAGATGTTCACCGTAACTGTTGAAAGGAGATGCCTGTTAATACTGGCCTCTGAAGATTTTCCGTGTTTGCGTGAGAAAAAGAGAAATTGGGGAGAAAAGACCGAATCAGAATCTAAAGACTTCAAAATCCTACAGAGTGTGACTGCTATTATCAGTTTTCTCCTACTGCGGGTAATTCTGCTGGTTTCTCAGGGAGGGATTCAAAGCAGCGAAGCTAAGCATGGTCTAGAGGGCCAGAAACCACCTCTCAGATTCTTTCTGTTCCTCTCACTGTGCAGCAACGAGTGCCACTGGGAAGGTAGTTTCAGAGTCTGTGACCTGTTTACAAGACATTGTGGCCTTTGAGGCTTCAATTCACTGCTCACTTGCCAATTGGTTTGAGTACTGCACCCCTAAGGCTGCGTTTTGGAAGAATATCCTCAGATAGGCAATCAGAGCAATGTATTCCCATGTGTTTTGTGAAATGCTAGTATTATCAAAGACATGTGATTGCCCAGAGAGCAGGTGCTGTTCAAGTGAACTTGTCAAGAAATCTAAACTTGATTCCATACTCTTTATTTATGCTGTTTATACATAATTTTTTGATGGTGTGTGTAATGATATGCTTTGTGAGGTGCTGCATGTATCATTTTGTATGTAGGAAACTTCAATAAAAACATTTTGCTTTACAATATCTTTGTATGGCATGTTGCAAGTTGTTTGATTATTTATCTGTGTCCAATAATATTAGTTTTAAAGTCTGTGGAACTATTGTGGCTTCAAGAGAATAATCTAATGGAAGTAGTTTGCTTGGGGAAGGGTCATTTTATTATCCACTGATCACCTTTTGGACTTCTTTTTTTTTTTCATTCTGTTACTTGCCAATGCCCTTCAGAGAGCATATGTCTGAAGCCATACAGACAAAGTTTTGTTTCTATTTCTTCTTGAGTTAGTTTTGTAGCTTCTATCTCGAATACTTAGATTTACAACGTAATGCAATGTGAAACAGAATGTTTTTCTTAAGTGTGGTATCCTATGTACTTAACAGCGTACACTTCCAGAGGCCCTGTTGCTCTGCAGCCCAAATCTTGCACAGTGGAAAGGGATGGGAGTTTTGTAACTCGATTAGGGGATTTCAAGATTGAGCCTTAAGCATAGTTACCTCACCGAGGACCTGGGATTTAAAGGAATGGCTCATATCTCTAAGAAGAAATGTTATGCAACTTCTGTGGGTTATGCAAGTCATGCTTTTCATCATTTCCTTCTCTCCCAATGAGTCAACAAACTTTTTCCCGACAATGAAGGCATCTGAAAAGGTGTTTCTTGGAGTGTGAGGAGATGAGGGACTACGTATATGATATTTTTTGTATAGTGAGGCAAAGGCAGAGAGAGAACTGTCAGCATGTACTTCACCTCTGCTGTACCATTTCTGACTTTACCCTGGTCATTTTGTGATTTATGCTTGCTATTGTTAATTCAGATTATAATTTAGAATCTAATAAGTTTTAACATACTAAATCATTCCATTAGGCCTCTTTGCAGGGTCTGTGCCTATCCCCTAACTGAATCCTGACAGTGAATTTAGCCAACATGCATTTCAAAGGCTGCAGTGGAGGCTGTAGTCTTTATATGTAAAATATGCTTTCACCAGGTGATATTCGTTTCACTGAGAGAAATGGCAATGCAGCGCTGGAGCAGGCCTGCATGGCCTACAGGAATCAGGAGAACATGATCTCAAGTCTAAGCTGAAGGAGCGTTAAGAATAATAGAAAATTTATGACTCTGTGGTATTAAACTGAAGAGGTTGAGACAGGACAGACAAGAATAGTGAAGAATCAGGGCATCCCACCAAGTCTGAGGAGGCTGATTTAGGTTACATCTTCAGGCACTGTAAAGGTATGTAGGCCAAGGTAATTCACTACAAACTCTGTGCTGCAACAACCAGCCAAAACCACTTATCACCAGTAACCTGTTTTTGATCTCCTGCAAACTCTTAAGACACCTGTCTGAAGCTATATAAAATAGCAGAAAATTTAACTTCTGGCTTGAGAATAGTGTATTATGACGTGCACCCTTTTTATCCTGAAATGAGGAAGCTTTAAGCAATTGTTGGTGAGGTATTTGCTATTGTCTCTGCAGTGAGATCTCTCTTTTCCTATGGGCACATTTATTATTCGATAAAAGCTTTGCTTGCATAGTATTCACTATAGGAAACTGGGATGAAATCTAATAATTTGGTTTGGGGATGTGTTTGTAGGAGAATAAAATATTTCCTTTGTCAAAAGTAAGTTTTTCAGAAGTTGCCCTGGTGCTCTGGGCTTTCAGATTAATTTGCAGAACTTGATGCCTGTGCCTATGGATGGTGGCTGGCTGTTGGGGAGAAAACCATGTAGAGCAGGGATCTTCTGAAGCTTTCCTCCTTTTGCTATAGTGAAGAAATTTGCTCCCATGATTTCTTTTCGTCAAATAGTTCTTTTATTTGGATTTTGTGTGTATGAGACAGTTTATAAAAAAGGAAAAAATTGAACCCAATCTTCATAGAACAGAGACTTAACTGCAAATGCAAGGCATTACTTCTGGGCGTTTTGTCTTCTTTCTGTACTGTTTGGAAGAGAGATGTGGCTAAGGCAAAATGTTAAAAGAGTTGTGATTATTTCTCTATGGTTTGTGTGTATATATTGTGCCAGAGCAGTAACCCCCCCCCATTTTTTTGACATGGTTTTGACTTAATTTCTTATTGCTGGCTCATCACTGATGGGCCAACTGGTTAATGTGTTTTTAAATTTTGTTTTCTTTTTATTCTTAAAACTCTTTGCAGCAATGTACAAAACCCCATTAACAATGGCTGATTTTGCAAACCTTGGCAAAAATTTGTTCTGAGGGCTTTTTGTTGTTTATTTTTATTTTCAGGATAACACTGAGACCTTTCTGTACAGTTTATATTCGTCAACACACAGTGTGGGCAGATTAATGTTTTTTTCAGGTTGTGATATTCTTTTGATAAGAAATTACTCTGTTCTCTTTGATAAGGAGAATTTAATCTGTTTGCCACAACATCAGACCAAAGACAAAACAGGTCTTCCTTTTGATGTTTTATTTAGTTTACTGTATACATCAGGGTTTTGAAATGCTGTGGTTAAAACACTGCAGCAGCTGAGCATGCAGGCACTTTGCTTCAGATGTTATGAATTAAAAAGTGACTTCTTTTTGAATTGGTTTGCTCACTGCAGCCAGTGAGTAAACCATATTCCTTGTTGGTAAGTCTTTCCCATTTTTGTTGCAGTGGGAATCTACTGCCCAACAGTCCCTTTTCACTGCAGAGGGTCTGCTTAAACTGAGAGGCCAGGGAGCTATTCTGCTGGAGGTGGTAGGTGCATTCAAGGCAATGGTTTGCTATGAGAATCTCAACTGTTTTTGAACTTGGGAAACTTGGAAAAACTGGGGGTCAGACAGAGTTGAGAAAACTGTCTTTGGACATGCTGAATGCTCTGCTCTCATCAGCTCATAAATGACATCAGTTAATTGTTGCCACCTTCCATTCCTGACTCTGTCGCGGAACGGTATTTGGTGTCTTAATGATACACTGTGGTAGTTTTGCAGTGGGCAGACATCCTCTTCTTTACCTGCAGCCAGAAGGAGTTTGGCAAATAACTCTAGTTTCCCCAAGGACTTGATTTATTTATTTCTTTCTGCTTCTAGGTGTCAGTCAGTCTCTCCACCGCCTCTTTCGTCCCCGCGAAGAAGCCCAGCCTACCCCCTCAGTGACAGTGAGGACTCCTGCCGCTCTACTCGGCTCACCAAAGTCTCCAACTCCAGGCTGCGCCTCAAGGACTGGAGCAACCGCACCTCTACACTGCGAAGCACCTCCACAAGTGCATCAGACACTGATTCTCCAAGTCACCCTCTCAAAGCCATCAGTGTGGGTGCTTTGGATAAAAGGTTGTCTGTATTCAAGGCTGAGGACCAAAAGGAGAGTCCAAAGGACGCTCGAGATGGGGACACGATAGGGAGTCATCCACTAGCCCGGAGCACTCTGTCCTTGGGCACTGCTACCAACTTGAGGAACCTCTCCCTCAGTCGGGCGAGTGTCCGTTCCCAGGCGCTGGACATAAGGCAGAAGATCACAGAATGGGAGTGCCGCCGGGAACTGTCCCCCAGGATAAGCGCGTGTGTGGAGAAGAGGGATGCTGGGGAGAGGTCAGGCAGTGAGAGCTGCCCCAGCGTGCTGACCTCTCCCTGCAGCGAGAAGACATTTGATTTCAAAGGGCTCAGAAGAATGAGCCGAACATTTTCTGAGTGCTCTTACCCAGAAACAGAGGAGGAGGAACTGCAGGACAGGGATTCCTGTCATCGGTTTGAAAAGAGACTAGGCAGGAGTGAGACTCCTGCTGCTGCTTTCCTCAAGGGCCACGTGAGGAAAGAGTCCTCTGCCGTGCTCAACAGAATACAGAAGATCGAGCAGGCTTTGAAAGAGCAGCCAGGCAGAGGCCTCCCCCAGTTACCAAGTAGCTGTTACAGTGTTGACAAAGGGAGAAAAAAGTCTGTGACTCTTGGTACTGTGGAGGGACTGAGTGAAACCCTGAGTGACAGCAAAGGAGGGAGTGTTATTTTGGGGAGTGAACCGGAAGCACCTACTGAGGCTGAGAAAAGTAGTAAGACAAAACAGGGGGTTACTGCAAACTCGGCTGGCCCTAAACTGCTCCTTGAAAGCCCAGCTAACACCGCGGTGAATCCTGTCCCCAAGCCCAAACGCACCTTTGAATATGAAGCAGACAAAACCCACAAAAGTAAACCAAGCAATGGCCTACCTCCATCTCCTACATCTGCTTCTCCTCCTCCCCTCCCGTCCACTCCTGCACCTCCTGTGACCAGAAGGCAGAAGAAAGAGTCGCGCTTTCACAAAAAATCCCAGAATAGGTAAAAATTCAAGGAAATGTCTTGTGCTCGATCTTCAAATAAATAAATGTGCGGTATCTTTTTAGTAACGATAATTTGAATTCTCCCCAATGCAATACTTTTGAAAAATTGCAAGGAATTGTGTGCAAGACAAGTATGTTTTCTACTGGACTGCACTGATGGGATGCCCTGGTACAATAACTTTACATGGCTGCAGTTTTGGAGTTCTCCAACCTGCATTCATCAAACCTTGGAAAAGGCTCAAGGTCATGTGTACTAAAGGTTATCTCATTCATTTTGTCACAAGTGTCCTTACTTGAGATTTTTAATGGAGCATATTTTCATTATCCTCTTGTGGCAGGACCATAGCTGATCTGTCATCATCCTGTCTACCTGTTCACTGCAAAACATTACCTGTAGAGGCTTTGAGTTCCCAAAGCCTGTTACCCCAGCAGTTGCATAAATTTTATTCAATGTTGGTGATTTTACTTAATTCAGTGCTTAGCAGTGTTGTCCTAAGTTCCTGTCAATAGTTGTACAGGGTTAATGCTGAGAAAAATATCTTTTAGCACAGAAAGGCCTTTATAGCCTTCCTGAGTTAATGATAAGCAAAGTATATGGCTATGTTTCCCCAGCAGTCTCTAGAGCTTGGCTTGGTTTAACTACATAATTCCCCTTGCCTTTGTGGAAATGGTAAAAATCACTCTGCTCACTGCTTAGAAAATAGTAGGCATAGTTGTTTGTAAGTATTCAAAGTTTGTCATTTTTAGCAAGTTCATCAGTCTGTGCATATGATACACACACGCTCCTGGTATTTAGTTATGAACTTTGCAAGTAGCTGCTAAACAGCATCTCAGAGGCACACTATCACTTCAGTATCTTATGCTTGATGTTGGCTCTATTGCCTCAATTAATTAAAAGTTTGTCAGCACAAGCTGACCTGAAGTGCACTGAGGCAGGAGGAGAAGAGTAGCTTTCAGATTCTGTTCTTTACTGCCAAGAGACACTTGCTTCTTAAGTGGATCAAACAGCTCTGCTGATGTCTGTTGTTTCTCTGAGTAAGGCGTGAGATGGGGAGGTGAAATGTGGAAAGCCAAGCTCTGATTAGCAGTGCTTATCTTTTGGTTCTGGCAGTTATCTCAGTGAGAGGAAGTGAATTGAGACTTTAACAAGAATTTGTGAAATAAAGCTGACCTCATTCAGCACAGCATTTCCAATGTACAGAAAAAAACAACAATATTTTTAAAATGATCTGCTGTAAATGATAGCCTTTATTGGAAAATTAAAGGGCAAGTGGTAGAATAGTCTGTGGGGTGGGTGGTGGAGAAAGATTAATAACAGGAGAGAATTCTTGCACAGAATCACCACGTGACCTGCGGCTAAGTGATTGAAGTCAGTCTCTGAGTATACACGCCCACTGAGTTTGAGACCATACAAATCATCTAGGAAGCACAGTGTTTTGTTACAATGAGTTTTTGATGTGAAGTTTTGAACCTTCTTTCAAGAAGAAATACTGTTCATGTTTGCACCTGCTGTTCTGCAGGTTCAGTCTCCCATCATAACAAAAACAAAAGCCATATTTATTGATTTAAGTTGTGATTAGTGGAGTATATGTTGTGGGATTTACAGTATTATCATGTGTACCCGATGATGCTTGCAAATCAATTTGATATGGTACAGGGTAGGATTCCAGTTGCTTGTAACAGCTTTACCCTACTGTAGCTTAGTGATTTCTCTGGACTTACCTCTAATTAATGATGATCTAAGTTTTAAATTAACCTCCCAGAATTGCAGGTTTGCCAGCTGACTTCAAAACTGGGTGGATATCCTATACAAATTCTTAACTTTATTGTCTTTGCTACCGTCCTTCCTTTAGTTTTAGTAAGGAGAATTCCAGCATTTACGAAGAGCTTGAGACTATACAACTCATTTAAGAATAACAGTATTTTGTTAACATCAGTTATGGAAATCAGTCTCTAAACTCTAAACTCTAATCTCAGTCTCAAAAAGAGAATAGACATTATTCATTATGTCTATAACTTGTAGCTGTGTGTTTCAGATTGAACATATATATGTGCTTTGCCTTCACTGGAGTGTCAAGAAAACAAACTGTGGATATTTATTCTTCTAATATTTTGGTTGAAAACACTGAGTTTTTTTGTGGTGGCTAATTGAACATTGTAGTAAAATCTAGGAGGCCTCTCATATTTGCCTGCTAGCATAGAGCCAGACTGTATTCAGAGGACCTGGCACCCATGGATGTTCCCTGGCAGTTGGAATCCTCTGGCACTGAAGCAACTCGGGAGAGGAGTGTCACAGGATAGGTTTGGGACGCATGGACCACATCTGAATCCAGGTCCACAAAACCACTCACGAAACCAGTGTCAGTGCATCACAGCATTGCCTTGAAATCTATAAGAGTTGGCTATTTAACTAGTTTAGAATGTCGTTTCATACATAGGTATGAATTTGGTGCCTAAACATTTTTTTATAACTGCCAGTAGGTGTGGAGGACAGGAGTCTGTTTCTGTAAGGCATGCCTTGTTTCTGCAGCAATCCTGATGTGCATAACATGGATTTGGGAATTCTTAAGATTAGGGAAAGGAGAAAGAGGGGCCTCCTAAGCCTGTCCCGGCCCATTAATCTGCTCCAGCAGACAAATAGGAAATGCTCTTGTGAAATGCAGTCTCTGTACAACAGTCACTGTATAGCCTTCTGGTCCAATTAACAGGCTGAAGTCTCATGAGGCTTTGCCACTGCTGTATGGATATGCTGTCAACCTAGGTTTCACTGCTGCTGGGGAGAAGAGCAGAGGGGTTGATGGTGGGTTGGTTTACTGTTAAGCTAGTTTGGGTATCTATAAGTGAAGTAAGGGTGTCAGCACAGTCTCTGCAAGTCTCCCAGTACCTCAGGATTTGTACTCTGACCCGAGCTTGTTTTTCACACCATTTCGTCCTCAGCACTAAATCCATCAAATGACTGCTAGCCCCTGTACAGCTGGCAACGCAAACCATGCACCTCTCAGCTTCAGTGTAAGTGTTGCCTCAGAGAACAAATGCGTGGCAGATGGGAGAATGAGGAGGGCTTGGGCTCTTTTTCACCCAGAGCTGCTCGGCAGCACTGGGCCAGGTGTGGGGAAGAGGCGCCTCTCCTTTGAGTACCTGGGTGGGGGCAAGTTGTGGGGATTCATCTGACCCAGATGCTCTTCAGCTTCCTGCTAGAAAGCCTGAACCCTCAGCCATCAGCCTGGGCTGCTTGGCTACCCCACAGAGCCTTAATTTGCCTCCTTGATTTGTCCTTTGCTGCCAGTGCTTCACACAGGGTGTGCAAAGGAAGTGGGTGACTTTCATGTGAGTCTGCCTTTGGCTTTTCTGCACTGACCTTTATATGGGAACATATCTGGATTTTCAAGACATGAGTGTTTTCAAACTAAGGGCTGTGTCTCCCAGAGCAACCAGTGGAGGAAGGCTTTCCTGAGATATATATTTCTTGAGGAGACAGGGTCACGTGTTTCTGGGGCCCCTGGCAAGAGCAAAGCAATTTCTAATCTGAGGATTGTGCTGCAAACTTACTCTGTAACCTTTGAAAAATATCACATACTTTCTTGGTATTTTCTCCTTGTCTGCATAGTCAGATAACTGTACTCCCAACATCATAAAAATGTCACAGATTACTACAGTAAAGACTTCTCTGAGCACAGGACTTGATATCCTTTAAAAGTTGGTCCTTAAAGCATGATGTGTGATTTTTTTTTGTTAGTCATTTTATAAATATTTCTTAGGAAACAAACAGTCAGCTAAATGCTTGAGTAATTTTGCATTCTAGTTACTAATTATTTATTGTTTTAAACTTTAGAAAATCCTTTGAGTTTGAGGATGCATCAAGTCTGCAATCCCTGTACCCTCCCTCCCCAACTGAAAATGGGACAGAAAGCCAGCATAAATATGGATCCAAGAGCACTTTAGAAGAAAATGCTTATGAAGACATTGTAGGTAAGAATGTGTTGCTGTACATGGGCTCAGAGCAGGATGTTGAGCAGTTGTGAGCAGACCAGGTATTGTTGAGCACATGTGCTGTGCAAGAACATTCAGTGCTTTCAGTAAAGAGGTTAAATGGGAGGGTAAAGGGTTTTGATGCATCAATGCAAACATAACTCTTAGTCTGCGTGCAGGAGGTCTTGGTTCCTTTGGATTTCATCAGGTGGTATTGGAAACAGACATTTGCCATGCTTTCCAAGAACCAAATAATTCTTTTTTTTAAGGCCTTGGCTTGCAGAGTTGAGTAGTGTAAAAATGCGAAGAATTGAACTTGAGATAGTGCTTTCAGAACTATCCCATAGCAAGATTAACCTCACAGGCCTTGTGGGGTCAGCCTGAACTTTTCAGGACTCTTATGTGGACTGCCCCAAAGCACTTGTTTTTATCACCATTCCTGGTCTCCCATAAGTCCTAGTTGCTGGTTAAAAAAAAAATAATTTCTTTTAGCTATAGAACCATCAGGAATGCACAAGAAAACCACTGTTTTGATTAAACTTCACAAGAAAAACATGTTTCTTTTGGTCTTAGAAGGAAATGTATGGCCTATGCATACATTCTTTTAACATCAAAAAAGTTGTTATAATTACTGAAAATTGGGCAGCCCTTCAAAGCACAGATTTTCCACACAGCAGATGAATATATGCATTGTTTTTAACTCTTTCAGAGTTGTATTATTACAATAGATACAAAGGGCACTTCATTTTACTTTGGATAATGAACCTTTATCTACTGAAAGCTGGAGGGCTACCAAGATAGTCAGGGGCTCTAGAGTACATGTTTAGTCTGGTAAAAAGGATGACCAGAGGCACTCTAATGCTGCTTACAAATGTCTGAAGGGCAAATGAAGATGACTGAACAAAACTCTTCTTGCTCTTATCAATTGATACAGCAAGGAACAGAGGCCACAGTTTGCGTGTTGGGGCTCTTTGTCCTCATACCCAAATTCTGCCTCTGGCTTGTCAGCCTCAGTGAAAACAGGAGTTTATTCTTTCCATTTTCAGCTGTACTCTCCCTTTATATCCTTCAAAAAACTACTCTTAGAACATGAAAACATACTGCTGTACAGTGTCTGTTAATAAAAATGAGAGCTTGTATGTAGATACTATTTTTTTTTTCTGAGGAGAGCATCCTTGTATGATCCTTTGCATTCTCCATGAACAGTCAGACCACTGTGCAATTTGCACTTGAAAATGTGTTGTGCATTAATTACAGTGCTCATCTTTGCTCAGGACCTGTCAATGTGTTGCCAGATGTTAGATGGTAACGCTTCTTTTCCTTGCTTTGGTTTTTTAAATATCAAAATAAAATGTGCAGGACTGGCAAGAAGTTTATTTTCAAATAAGAAGAAATATTTGGTTCAGAAAACAAAATCATAATGGCCCCTTCCAGCTCATGGGAACTATAAACCAGTTCCCTGCCAATTATAATTTGGACATTTTGGCAGGGCAGTGGGAAGAGAATGCAAAATTTCAGATCTGTGGACAAACACAGAACTTCATTGTTTGGTACTGCTTTCTAACAACCTCTTTCCAAAGCACTTCATTCAATACAGGCAGTGCAAGGGGAATACCAAATCAGTATAATTCTTATGAACTGTCAAGCATGATTAAAGACAAGCCAAAGTAGTTTGATCTCTGATTTTAAAGAAACTATCATAGTTTTGTGTATCACATCTGCATAATTTATACCAGTACTGCTAGACCCTAATCTTTAAGTAGCACTTCTGTACTCATGCAAACCAGGTGTCTGTAAGAGTGAGTTTATTTATAGATTTACAACTGCTTCAAAGCTATACAGGACTCTGTCACTGCTGCTTTGGGTTTTTTTTTCAGATAGTTGCCTTGAAGGTGGTAATTTTTTTTTTTTGTCTATAGGTGGCTGAGTCTCCTGCCTCCCTAAAAGCTTGTATGTAGATAAAACATTGTCACTGTAATAATAAATTTAGTAAAGTCCTCTCCCACCCTGCTCAATGTAGAATTAAAAATTTTAATGCAATTAAGTGTTAAAACACAAGAAATAAAAGGCTGTGAATGTTGAGCAAAGCTCTAAACACTCTACTGTGAGATAGAATCGTAAAAAAAAAAAAGATCAGATTGGAAGGAACTTTGGAATCAGCTGGTCCAACCTCTGATCGAAGCAAGGCTAGTTTCAAAGTTAGATCAAGTTGCTCGGGGCTATGTCTGGTTGGGTTTTCAAAATATCTTAGGAGGGTGGTTCTACCGCCTCTCTGCGCAGGCTGTTCCACAGCTCGATATCCACTGTGAGGAATTTTTTCTTGATATCACTGTGAAAGAATTCTCCTTGTTGCGTATTTCTGACTGTTGGCTTTCATCCTTTCACTGTACACTTCCAAGAAGCATCTGACTTTGCCTTTTCCATAACTCCCTTCCAGGTAGTGGAAGACAGCAATTGGGACCCCTCTAGATTTCTGTAGACCAAACAGTCACAGGTGTTCTCAGCCTGTTCAAATTTGTTTTGTATGCCCAGTCCCAGCCGTCTTAGTAGCCTTGCTCTAGACTATCTCGTCTGTTGACGCCTCTCTGGTAATGTGAGTACTGCAGATGCACTCTTGCAAGGGCCAAATAAAAGGCACTTCCTGTGACTTTCTGGCTACACTCTTGCTAAGGCAGGCAAGGTGTGGTTGGCCTTCCTTGCCACAGGCAGGCACTGCTGCCTTATTTTCAGTTCGTTGCTCGCTGGACCCTAAACCTTTTGTTTGCAGAGTTGCTCTCTAACTAGTTGGCCCCAGCATGGAGCGCTGCAGGGATCCTATTTGACTTTCTTAGACTTCCTGAAGTGCTTGTTGAGCCATTCCTTCAGTTTGCTGAGGTCCTCTGGAACACCAGTCCAGCTCTCCCATCTGTCATCGCATCCCCCAGCCTGGTACCTCTCAACAGGTATCTCCCCCTCACTGGAAAGCAGAGAACTGTGGGATAAGTAAGTTGTGAATTATCTATCAGAGGGTATCATATTCTAAAAAAGCATATTTAATGTTAGATATTTGTAAAATACTGTGTGGGTTACTGAGTGCTCTCACTTAATTAAGTACTACAATCAAAATACAGCATCTAAGCCTGTAAGTGATAGGACAAGAGTCGTTGGTTTTGAGGTTATTACATGATGTGCTCATCTGATGCATGTGCACACTAAAGCTTTGTGGTTTTCCTCATGCCCTTCTTTACTGACCAGAACAGAGAAGAACTGCTATGGCTAGTTTATGTTATTTTGAGAGCTGATATTTAAAAAAAAAGCAAAACCAAACCCAACATTTTAAGGTACATTAAAACTAAAAATGATTGTGCTTTGAAATTCAGTGACATTATAAACCAGACTCTCTGTTTAATTTGATAGTATTTTTTGTGTATTTTAATAGATGAAATATCTACATGTTAAGTTCAAGACAGATACTGAATTGGAACATAATGATCCATTCTGCATTAATCAAGAAGCAGTTGTATTTAAAGTCGTGCGCATTCCTAATATTAACCAGAGCTGTATTCCATGTGTAAGGGACCATGTGGACTTCATTCATCTTCTGTACTAGCACTCACAGGAATGTGGCAGTCATAGTAAACTTAACATTGTTTTGTTTCTTGTGGTTTTGAATGAGTCTTTAATCAGACCAAAATTGATGTGGCTTTATGAATCCAGTTGTGGAAACCATACTTGGGTTTGTGTGAATTCAAGAAACTATCAAAGTATTAAGAGATGTTTGAGACAGTTGCCTCTGCTGTGTTTGTGGATAACAGTATTTCCTGTCTTATGTACCATGCAGTTTCAGTTTTCCAGTCTGTTCCCCGAAATGCACTGGAGATATTTAAATACTGTTATTTAACCTCTGGTGTGCCTGAGGCATTTTTCACCTGACCTCTAGAAAAAAGCACTTGTTATCACCACCAAAAAAAAACCCTGAATGACTAAAATGAAGGCGCGTTTAAAGGCACAATGTTGTTTAACTCGAGAAAATCTAGTAAAACCATGTAAATTATAGTTTGTAAGAGAAATTGTACTCACAATTCAGAAAGTAAACATAGTGGAAGAAATCTTTGACAAGGCAAGCCACCTTATTCTGTTTATAACTTCTCTGAGTGCTGGACACAATAGAACAGGTGAAGATTTCCTCTAAGAGGATGCTACCTAGATGTGCAGGAGACCCATTGCTCAGCTACACTGTGTGTGTTGCATTGTATTATACACTGAGAATGTTTGATTTGATGTTGCACAACTCCTTTGCTCTTACCGCTGCCTGGCCTTCATTTAAAACATTTGTTTTCCCAAGAAGAATGGAAGCGATTGAAATGCTTTTCCTCCCTGAAGATTGGTGGCTAACAGGGTTTCTTGCTTTTCTGCTGATTTTGAAGTCATAGGTGGACTATTTAGTGCATAGCCCAGGTGTATCAGTATCAGATTATTCATCTTCTAAGGGGTTTAGTCTCTTACTGGTGCAATAAGAAGAGCAGTTTATATAAGAATGTGTTTATTTCAGCCACATATATTAGTGCAGAGTTGTATTTATGTTTGTTGAGACTTAATTGATGAAACCAGTCAGAATGTCCTTCTGGACTCTGTGAAGCTCTCAGTTAGCAAAGTCAGATCATTTCAGATTGGCTTTAAATAAAAGGTGATAGATAAATTATGTGGGAAATCTGTCTGGAGGGGAAAATGCAAGAAAGGGAGGCAGACAGCAGAACTGAGACAGTTGAAGGAGAGAGAAGCAGCTGCTGACAGCTGCTGCGTCTGCTTTGACAGCTAGAGCTGAAGCAATCTATAAGGTAAAGCAATGCCCCAGAAACATTGTTATGGGATCTGTAAAACCAGGATTAACTTTGGAATGAAACTTTGCTGCTGGGCTCCTGTTGGGAGTATCCTGCAATCTGTGGTCCCAGTGGCAGCTGGCCCTCCTGGACGTGGTTTATTATGCACCTTTCTGCTCTCTGGACCTGTTCGGTGCCACGTTTAGGAGATTTTGAGCCCTTTTAATAGCTGGATACTTCTCTTGACATATGTTTATTGCACGTTAAGAGGAATTAGATTAATGATAGCAACTTAATCACTGTGCTTCTGGAGATATATAAATTGAACTTTGTTACAACTGACATCCAAGGTGACTGAAAAGTGAAACACTGTAGTTATACACAATTGTTTATCTGTTTTCCTCTGTCAAGTTTGGGGAGAATCAGCTTCTTGTTTAATTCTGTGCTATAACAGGACACCTAGCTCTGAGTCTGCATAGTCTGTGTTGAGAGAAAAATAAGTCATTATAAAGCTCCAAACAAATCAGATTGATACTAGGCCTAGAAAATCTGGTTTTGTTTTGTTTTGGGACTAAAATCATATCCACAGAAGTCATGGTGTAGTTGTCTCTCCTCAAAATTAGTGAGGGCCAGGTTTTTGTTGTACTTGGGTCAGTACATTTTTTTTCCAGAGAGGTGAGAATGCATGAATCTGCGTCTCTCAGCTATTTCCCAATAGCTTGGAGCTCAGAAAAGAGGAGATGGAGCAGCAGATATCAAAACAACATTACTAAGTGGAATGTCAAGGCAGCCTAACCCGGATGGGTACCTGAGCAGTTAAAATAGGCCAATGTGGACCTACAAGAAAGATCCTGAACCTGAAGGGAATGTCCGTGGCTTAGCCTTCCCTGTGGAGTTCAGAACCGCATGTCCCTTCCTTTATCCCTCCTGCTAAGGCACCTCGTCTCTCCTAAACCAATTAGTTGGTTTGAACTCTGATGTAAATTGGACGTAGTGCATGTCATGTAACAACTGGGATGATTTAGCTGTTTTACTGAATCCTCCACTGCGTATGCCAAGAGCTGCAGAAATTATGACTTAGGTCCAGTTGGAAGATGTTCCAGCTTGACATTGCTTTCAAATTAGAACATTTACAAAGTTCTTCCAGTAAATGTGGAAGAAGGTTAGAAAGACAGCGTACTGATCTTTCCAGTAAAAATCTCATCATCACATGGCACATTATCGCCTGTCATGCTTTCGTATTGCATTATTGTCTGTCATGTTATCATCTCAAATCAAAAGGGTTATACAAATCTGGAAGAAACTGGAGTTGCTTGGCTGCTGAGAAGCTGAAGAAAATTTGGAGAGATTCCACCTCTGCCAGCAGTGCTGTGCTAGTTGCTTCTCTGAAAACATTTTGGGTTTTCAGTCAGACCTGGAGGAGGTCCCTGGAGAGTTCAGTCAAAGGCAGAGCTAGGATAGCTACAAAATGATTGTGCAGGCAGTGATCAGGGAAATGTATGTTCTTGTCTTCTTCCACACCCCGAGTTTGCCTCTCACAGTCTAAAAAGCACCTGAGTTTTTGGAAAGTGTAATTGTAGCAATTGTAATATAATGACAGCCAGACACAAGAAATCAAACAGCATCCATATGAGTCTTTCAAAGAATGGTCAAATACTCCAGCTGTCTGATCCTGTTGATGAGTGGCTTACTGCTGTTCATTGTGATACATGGATTTCAGTTATTTTTTAATGGTCTACTCGTGCTTTGTTTAGAACCCCATTTTTCACTGTGGAGTCTGTCTCACAGCTATGCCATCCACTACAGCTTCTTTGGACAGTCTCCATCAGCTTTACTGCCTGATTTTCTAGTCAATACTGCATGTTAGTAAAAACACAGCGTAAAATGACCAGGAGGCTGCTCTCCTAAATCCTAGTTTAAATTCACAAAGACTGTGTTGAAATCAGCAGGGTTAAACCTCTGAAGTGCAAGCAGTTTAGGCATGCTGGTGCTGTGCTGTGCTAACAGCTGCTCGTCAGATGTTTTCAAGCACATGATTTTGAACTGAGTGTCAAATGGATGACTTTTTGGGGTGAAATTTCTTATTCAAGTATCAGCTATGCTTATTCTTCTCCATTGAATGCTTCATTATCATTCTATCTCTAAGCTCTTGCAGTCCCTGCAAAGATAGCAGGGAGCTGAAATTATCTGCAGTGTTTCTTCTCCTTATTGGAAGGCAAAGCAAAGCTGGAAAAGTCCAGGAAGCATAGGCTGTTGCCTACAAACTCCATGGACCAGGACTATTTGAAACTTGTCACTTGACATGTTACAGGTGCTCTACTATTTTTCTGAGGACATGGTGCTGAGTTGATACACTGGGTCATAGCATAATAAGCAAGTAATGTCCCGTAACAGTACGATTTGACAATAGCTTTTCAAAGCATCTATAATGTGTCATAACTGTAATTTGATATTGAAATAGTTGCTCTTTCTGCCGATTCCTGGGGTAAATTCCTCAGCTGAGATGCACAATTGCATCTGATGTTGAAAGAGCTCGTCTATGCACTAAAGATCTAAGCTCAGATACTTTATGAGAGTGTGGAAACTCTGTGGTTTTCATCCATTTGATCTGAACATGCTCATAAACATCCCAGTGGCTGAATTTTCCTCCAGTACTGGCAGTATAAATCTGTGTATTTTTATGAATAAAATGAGTAATGCATACACAGAGCACACCTGGATTCTCAGCACTGAGAAGTTCTTTGGACTTATGTTTCCAAAGATACTGGGGAGCTGTAAATCTGCACAGCACACAAATCCCATGCTGTTCCCTTGTGCAGTGCTTGCCTCTGGAGGTGCTTTTTCACAAGTCTGTCCTGGGATGGCAGTTGAAGCTTTCATCTCCCAGTTCATCCTAATGTAACATACATTAATTGCCCTGTATTTTGTGCAGGTGCTGTGGTATGCAGGCATTACTTTGTGAAGTGTGAGGTGCTAACTCTGCCTCACTCAGTCGTGCAAGCTGAGGGGTCTGGGCTTTCTATGTAGCCAGCAAGGAAGGTGGGAGGCCCTTAGCATTCAGCATTCAGCATCACCCTCTGGAGACCACATCTCTGTGAGCACTGGCTCCTAATTTAGCCACCCAGGTTCACACAAGTGGATGAGCCCTTTCCCTTACCATATTCCTGCTGTTTGATTCTTCTTGCTTCCTGGTGGTGCTAAAGGCAGAAGTTACAATCAGCACTCAGTGAATCACTTCATTCCTCTGATAATTATTTCTTCCATCTAGAAAAAAACGATGCATTTCCCTGCTTTCTGCCATTTATAGAGAAGTTGTCTGCTTGCATTTTCCCCCCGCTCAGCCTTACTTTTCACTCCTTTCTCGGCTTGAGACAGGCTTGCTAAGCCTGCCTCTGCTTCACATTTGCTCCTTGTGAGAGCCTGAGCAGAGGAACGTCGTGTGCTGCCTCAGGACTCGGTGGGGCTGACTTGCAGAGCATCACGGAGTGAGGAATTACAGCTGCTGGAGGAAACTCATCTATGCTTAAGCTCAAGGCACTGCGTTCTTCAGGACTTTTGTAAAGATCAGTGGTTATTTTATCTTTTTATCTTTTTTTTTTTTTACTTTCTGCTATGAACCCATTATTAAGTTGCCTGTGAGATCGTCTGAAGATAAATGTCATGTAGATGAATGCTCTGTGTTCAGTCAGGAGTTTGGTACGTAGAATTCAAGAGATTGTGAAACTTGAAAAAAATACTTATAAAGAGAACTGATCTGGAAGCAGGGATGGTGATTAGAAACAGTATTTGCCAAAAGCTTGCTATTTGGTGTGACTGTATGCATTTTGGGAATCTGATTCAGCTTCCATTGAAGTCAGTGATAGTTTGCTGGCTTGAGTGACAGTTGGATGAGCCTCATTAAGACAAACCTTGCTTCTATACTGCACAATATTTCTCTTTTTGGTTTCCAATAGAGACATCCATATGGAAGAACCAAAGATGTTGCTCTTTCATTGAAAATGTGTTTTCCTTTTACAGCATATCCAAATGAAGGCAAAAGCACTTGCAGATTGTGAACATTCCTTGCCTGGGTCTTGGGACTAGAGGACTGGTGGTGTTGAGGAGAAATGCAGAGATCAAAGCTGTAAACATCTTAGCCAGCCCAGCTATACGGAAGCTTTCCTCATGTTTATGCTGCAGAAGCATTATCAGCAGTCCTTTCCCAGAGCCTGGTGTGGGACCTACATCTGCTGGTGGCCTTCTGTTTCCTGGTCTTTCTCCATGGAAGGAGTTGCAGTGCAGAGTGATAGGGTTAAATGCTGCTCTAAGGCATTTCAGGGTACCCTTGCACATCATCTTAGCTTGCTTGCCATCTTGGGTTTCTTGTCACTTGTCCTTCCTGCTCTTGGCACCCAGAAACCAGTCTGTCTGGGCTGCCTAGTGCTCTTTTTGCATATCTGGTCTTCTGGTCTCATTCAGCAGGGAGAGTGTATATACTAAAAAATGATGTTTGACTGAAGCTTGAAAATTACTGAAAACCTAGACAAATAAATTATCTTGTTTAGTTCACTGGCTGAACCAAATACTGGGTTCAAATGCTAAATCGGTAAAACCAAGTTATTTCAGAATGCTTGGACTATTTCATTATCAGAGTTTTGGTGGGGAATTTTATTCTTAAAAAAAAAATAGGTGTGGCATATTTGGTCTCAAGGCATGATTTAAAAATTAAAAAAAGTCCTTAAACAATTTTTAAGCAAATGAGAAAAATAAAAGAAACAATTGTTCTTGAACAGCAAGCCAGTTATCTGAAGAAACTCTCACAACTGTAGGAAAAGAGTTAAAATCCCTGTGGTGTTTCCACTGACCTATACATTACACTGAAGAGGAATTTGGCCCAAGCTTTCTTTTGGTAGAGAATCTGAGTCAGAAAAGGTGACTCTGCTTATGGTTCTTTGCTCCTCCCTCTCCTCTCTTCCAAGACTTCTCGGGGTCTGTTTCTATACTTAATCAACATTAGTAATGTTGAGTTTAACAGGGTTCAAGCAATTCTCTCTTACATTGTGTCTTGGAAAGAGAATCACCCTAAAACTTCTAAATACTTTAGATTTTAAAAAAGGTTTCTTTTCAGCTGATGAGTTTGTGTCTTTTCAGGAGCTTGGATATTGTGTAGACTAATGTAATAACATTTGTTTTCACAAGGAAGCATATGTTTAAGTGCTGTCTAATGTAGTTGGCTAATTTGAAATGTTAATCCATTCTAAAATGCTTGCTTGACCTATACTTGACTTGGGTCACGAGAAATTTTATTATGCTAGCACAGTCCAATTAGCTGTGAGTAAGCAACAGGATTTTGCAGAGTTGATCATTTATTGTTGTTATGATTATCATATCTAGAGCTCTAGAGTTTACAAGTAATAGAATTAGCGTGCAATATCTATTTACTTTTCTTCTTGCAGAGGGAATCAATCAGTTCCGTAGTCCTCCCAGAACATTTGTACTTTTGAATTTTTGTAGGAAAGTTTGCTACTTAAGATGTGTGCTGTTCATTGCGATAATCAAAAACCCTTTTCTTTAAGTACCTCTTGCACCTGAAGATGTTCTTTCCATGTGGCCTGCGGATTGGCTATGATGATAGTGTGGCCTCTGGAATCAGATTCCCTTTGGATGAAATAATAATTTCCAATTCAAACATTCTTCAACAGCAGCAGTTATACAGGCTTCTAATTAAAATAAAGCTAAAACATTCAGTCTTGTGCTTATATTTGACTAGACATCTTAGTACCATGTACTGCTGAAGCAAAATTGTATTTTTACTTGTATTGTGAGTATGTGAACTTGCTAAGCAAAAGCTCTTATCGCTATAATTGATGAATTGTGCAGTATCACACTTTCTGTCTTAATAATAAAGTAGAAAGCACAAACTACTCTTGTTTTCTCTTGTAATATTCCAACTAGAATGAAAAACATTGTAGTCAAGTAACTGGATATTAATCCAGGCCTTGCTCTCGAAAATACCCTTCACTTCTGATAGTGACTATTTTCTGTAATATTGTGAATAACAAATCGTGCTGTAACTGTCTGCTTTCATTTTTTTATTGATACAGTATGTAGTAAACCCTGAATTTCTTATATTTATTGGCTTGAATTGCAATATATATTGTACTAAACCCATGAGTATAAAACCAAAAGCAAGGTGGTTCAAAAGCTTTGAACTTCTTGTGTGTTGCAAGTTTCTGCAAATTCAAGTTTTGAATTTGAGTAGATCACTCCTTGGGGGATGATTTTCTGTGTAAGACAGTTGGAAAACTGGAAGGACCCTGTTTTTGAAAAATGTGAAGTTCTAAATCAGTTGCTGATTATCAATTGTTTGAAGAAATGGATACAAAATGTTCATTTCACTGGTGGTACTCATTCTTCGTGCTTCTTAGTTCAGTGGGAAGTTCAGTTAGTTCAGAAGTTTTGAGAAGGTGGTCCTTAGGATGCTGAAGGGTATTGGATCTCACTTAGATCTGGACTATAAATTTTGGTTCTGTTTTTCAAATGCTAAAAATTCAAAGATTGCAGTCTGCTTTTTGACGCAATTTTCATTTATGTCATATTTAGTGATTAACTGTTCAAGGCCCTAGATATTACTGGCAGAATTAGTTTCTTTCTGGATGATATAAATTTTACATGAATTGAAACAAGCAACTACTTCATTAGAAGGCACAGTGTGTTTTATAGAACGCTTAGAGGATGCAGTATGGTCAGTGCAGAAATTCTTCCTTTATCTTTTAAATTTCAGTCTTCTCTCTTGGCACTGCTGAGCTGAAGATCCTTCCTTTGCCCTCTGTCAGGGAAAGAGAAAAGTAAAGGTAGCATCAAATAAAAGTTGTCTTTTTCTGTGTAAGAGTAGTATATTGAGAACAGTTATTTATTGCTATTCATTTCCCCCTGTGAGTGGCTGATACAGATTTATAAAATATACTGATACACTTTAAAGTAGTTATGTGCCTTAGCTTTTATATATCAATAAATTTCCCACAGCTGTGGATGCTCAGAAGCATGTCTTGTGAAATCTTTGCATTTTATTGTAAAAAAAAAAAGCCATAAAATCCCAAAGAAACTTGTCGACCTCATAGCCAAGTTCTCCTCCAAATATTTCCAGCTGCAGCTAGAGGGATGAGTCATGCTGAAAGCTGAGGAGCTTTTCTAAAAGCCTTTCACTTGGTTCACATGATTGTTATTTTTTTTAACTTCGCATTCCTGTCTGTTTTTCTTTTCTTAAAAAAAAACAAACCAAAACTGAATCGTGAAGGCGAGTCACCCAAGGAAAACCCGTACGAGGATGTGGAGCTGAAAGGCCGTCATGCGGGCCGAAAATCCCATCAGCTCTCTGAGAATTCCCTAGATTCTTTGCACAGGATGTGGACGCCGCAGGACAGGAAATACACATCACCTCCCCAGGTAACGGCATGACGGCGCCACTCTTTCTGTGCTCGAAGCTTCTTGAACACTTTTGCAAGAAAATCAATCACAGCATAGGAGGAAGAGCAACCGTGCCTAATGATAGTGGGGATCTGGAGAAAGAGTGCAAGCAAATGCATAAATTGTTGCTGGGAATGCTCTTGGCAGCTGCAGCTCAGCTTCTCAGTGTTGCACAGCAGAAACTGACGGCTTTTTGTGCTGGCTGCAGCCGGATGAGTTTAAGCAGAATCCCTCCGCAGGTTGTGTGTAAGCTGGATCTGACCCTAAGTTGTTTCTGTGGCTGCACTGCTTTGTGAATTGCCTCTGCATTTGCTGCTGGGCTTTTAGGAGGGACAGGAGGGGAAAAAGTCAACAGCTTAATCTTGCCCATGTATTGTCATGAGAAGCCTGTTGTGGCCTCGCTAATTGGAAATATGTGGCATGGCACATTCTATTTTAAATGGAGAAGGCCAGGTATGCCCCCAACAAATAAAAGAAAAGAATCAGAAAAAAAAAATGAGTGCCTGCATTTAACAAGGCTGTATAAATAGTGTTTACAGCATAAACTAAAAGACCAGGAACTCTGCAAACTTTCCATTTTGTGGAAAATTTTCCAAAGCCTGTTTTTTGTGAATGCTGTGAAATACTAGGTTGCTTTGTTGTTTATGGGATCATTGTGTTCATAAAGAAAAATATAGATTTCATCACATACTTCATTTTTTAAAAGAACTTTATTTTGCACTAACAGTAAATTTGCAGTTGAGCACAAGGTCACAGCAATTTTTATTTCTGTCTTGTAAGGAGACCTAGAATAAAACTGAAACTATTTTCTTATTTTATGTGCATGCGAGCGTCACAGTCCAAGAGACAGAAGTAGTATCACCAGGATTCTTAGTATGCACCTAGCACATCATTTGTAAAAAGAGTGTTTTCAGCAAAGCTACTGAAAAGGGAGCAAATGGAAAGTACTAATCAGACAGAGTAAGGAGAAACAGAAACTGCAGCCAAAAAGATAACCTTGGATGTGTCGGTTAACAGAAATCTTGTAGTATCTAGAAGATCCAACAGGGTGTACCATTAGGATAGGAACTACGCACGGCCATAGTGAGGTATGGTCTGCTGTTCTGTTTTACGCAGCGCGACCAAAGAATATACAGATTAAAATTATTGCAGAAGCACTCTCTGGTGTCTTTGCTACAGGGCTATCTTTATTCTGGTAGCTTCTTTTTGAAATGCTGCCAGGAGTTTCCTGCCAGGGGTCAGTCCTGCCATAATCGCACTGTATTTGTGCTGATATATAAAGCGAAATAAACACTAAGAGCAAGTCAACTATGGGCCTGGGTAATTCTCCAATGACCAGAAATAGAAATGTCTCAATTTCCTGAAAAATGGCAGCTTTAGCAAAGATTTATCACCCAGTTTTTCCAGCATAGCAACATAGCTGGATTAGCAACATGACTTTTCAGTCTTGGATGATGATAAACAAGATGGAAGAAGGTCAGAAGGCTTTCAACAATCTTCTCCAGAAAGAATTCCTTTCATTAAAGTATAGACTGCTGCAGATTTTCCTGGCATGCTAATCTGTAGTAAGCAGAGAACTCAGAAACACTGGTTTGTAGTCATTTTGAATCTTACTGTCTTCTCCTTTCCCATTTGTTACTTTTTGTTTTTGAACTCATTGGATAAAAAAAAAAAAGAATGTTTTATTGATGACATTGTATTGTGATGCAAAACTCACACATATAGAAATACCTATGCTTTATCCCAGGTAGTACGGCACTGTAATAGGTAAACCCTCCAAGCAGAACAAATGGGATATTTATTACTGCAAGTTTGTAGCTCATAATGCTGCTAATAGAATATTAGCAAATGGAAATTGACAGGTGTTTGACATAATAGTACTTTTTCCTAGACATGCTATTTAAGCTTTTACAGTGTTTATGTTTGGGAGAAGAAGGCAGGGATATGGCCTTGCCAGCCGGACAATTAACCTTCCTGAGAGCGGGTAGAGCTGCTCGAAGGACCGCTCCAGAAGAGCTCCATTTTTTTAAAGACAGCCATTATTTGGTGCTTAATCTTGTCAATGATATTTTCTCTCTCCCTCCAATGGTAACAGTTTTGTGGTTTTAAGTGAATTTTTTTGTGAATGCAGGACAAAGCTGTAACTGTACCTCTGCACACTGGCAGATCTTAAAACATCTTAACACCGTGGAAATACAGCAAGCTTAGTTTTCTACTTTCTTTCTCTAGGATAAAATAACAACTTCAATGTAATTGCTCTTGGTTTTCACTACTGCAAGTAAAATAGATGATCAGGCCCATTGGGTCAGTGTTCCGATGTCAGCCAAGACTTTAGTTTAGGTTTGAAGACTCTTAGGGTTGATATGATGTGGGTGCATGGGAATGCACCAAAGGCACAAATACTAGGGTTTTTTTTTAAACTTCGAAGTCATAGATATTTATCCTTGTCTCTTAACTTTGACCTTAAACCTTTTTGCACATATCCTGCAGAGCAGCGTCTCACGTGGCACGCTGTCCTTGTGTAGCCCCTGCTCACTCCAAAAGAGCTGCTTCTGCTCTAAGTGTTGCTGAGGAGGGGAAGAGCTCAAGCTGTTCTTGTTCCTGCAGCTACCTTCGAAGCCCAGCAGCCAGTCTCTGCGTATTGCAAACTGGTCGGAAAGGAAGAGTCACCGCTTACCACGGCTGCCCAAGCGGCACAGCCACGATGACATGCTGCTGCTGGCTCAGCTTGGCATTCCCTCCTCCCCTTCCGGCCTCACTGAGGACAGCCTGAGTACTGCAAGTGAGCTGCTGTCTACACGGCGGGCCAGGAGGATCCCAAAGGTACTGGCAGGGTCGTCAGACTTACACTGAGGACAGGTCATCTGGACAGAACCTGCAAGAGCTTGCAAATTTCTATCCAGACTTTAGACATCACTGAAAGGTCTTTTTGTATCCTAAAGGAAAATTAAGATCAAAACAGAAACAGTAACTGTCAGGAGCCAAGACATATTCCTTTTTTACGTACAGCCATACTGTGAAAATTCCTTCCCTAGAAGTGGGTGACCCTGCCCTGGTCCAAGGGTAGCAAACATCTGATTGCCATCTTTGCACAGAGGTGATTTTAAGCCAGTTCTGTTCCCTGCACTTTTCTTTAAGATCTGTGGGCCAGGGCATTATTGTGTACCTGACTTTACGATTTTGAATGGGTGACAGCCAATTAATTGTTAATCAGCAGCATCTGAAGTGTTTTTTTCCTCCATCATTTGTTTACTGGTCTCAGGAAAATGACTATTATTGGCCTAATAAGTTTCCCTTCATTTACGCACAATTTACCCCATCCTGGTAACCCTGTTGTCTTGATGGATTTGCAGTAAAAACTAATTTTCCATTTTCCAAGGAGTTTTTCAATTTAAAATGGATGTAAAAATCCCAAGCCACCAAATAATGAAGAAACACCAAACAAACCTTTTCTAGTAAAATAGAAGCAGAGGGGGGAGAACTGCCAATATATTTTTTAGGCTTGTGAACAAAGTTGATTTTTACTGTACATTCATCTCTTTACTGTTCTAATTAGAGAGCATATTTTAAAGTACATGGCTGTAAATACTGTGAGTAAAGGGAGATTTTTTATGTTCCTGTCAGTTAATCTGAAAATCTGTCTAAGCAGAAAACAAACAAAAAGGAGGAAATTAATCCTAGGTCCTTAGTATTTACTGTATTTACCTCATTGGAATATAATACTGAACATACACAACAGCAAAGACAAATGATTTTTGAAAATGAGATTCTTCTGAGTTATTTAGTTGTTTTTTAAAATATTTCCATAGGTAAAGTACTGAGATTCAAAATAAGTGATTCAAACAAATGGGATTCAAAATAAGAGAGATAAGAAATGCAGTTTGAAATAGTAAAGGCTATGGGGAAGTTCAGCTGGCCTGTTGCCCATGGTCAAATTATTTGTTTGTATAGAATTATTAAAAGTCTCCTAGCAGAAAAGTGTTTGATCTTACTGATTCATGATTTTCTTATTTTGCAGCTTGTCCAAAGGATCAATTCCATCTACAGTGCAAAAAGAGGGAAAAAACGACTGAAGAAGCTTTCTATGTCCAATATTGAGACAGCATCTCTCCGAGGTACAACACAAGTGTCACAGTTCAGTGAATCCATTTACTGCTACTGGATTAACAGATTCCCTTTTTTCCTCCACATCTACCCTGGGCTCTACTTTGTTTAGAACTTTCTTCTATGAACAAAGATAACTAATTGTCTGCAAGAGAGGAAAAGGAGGATGAGCTAAAAATAAACGAGATTTGTAGCATTGCCATACCTATCAATCCCATGATCATCTAGACTTGTCCAACTTCTTTAGCTCACTTTTTTAGTGATTTGCATCTGTAAGTTTTGTCCAAAATTCACAGTTTTGATCTTGTAATTAATTCATATTTTTTCCTGGAACATGAATGTAACTCAATGCGTTTCAAACTGCTTCTGGAAAAGTAGGGGCCAAAAAGAAATTTAGGCCATGCTTATAGTAGGAGTGCAATAGAGCTTGAGTGCGAATATACCTCAGAAATACATCTTGTCATAAGGTTACTTTTGCATGTTACTCTCACTCAGTTTGGTGAGTTCTGATGATTGAAAATGTTGCCCAGAGAGAGAAATCTCATAAGTCTTACTTTGACTTCTGAAGAGCTGCATAACCTTTTATTAAAAAAAAAAATCAAGTCTCAAAAAGAAATGGAAGGATTGAAATCCATTTTCCAAATGACACATTCACCTCCGTAGCTTAGCGTAGATGGGGGTTCAGTGCAACCAGTTGCTGTGATGGAGAGTGAATTTTGCACTTTTATCAAAACAAAGCTCTTCTTATCAAGCTACATTGAAAGTTAATCCAAGGGAAAGATAATCTAAAGAGTCATTCGAACTCTTTATTTCAAGATATTTCAAAACTGATGAGAAAGCATGCATGGATCACAAGGCTTAACGTGAGATATGTTTTTTCCCAGTTTCACCACAGTAAACCAAGTTTGTGTTTGCTTTGGTTTTGCGTTAACTGATCCTTCTGTCTCCTCTGCAGATGACAACAGTGAGAGTGAGAGTGACTCAGATGACAGGTTTAAAGGTAAGGAATCAGCCTTCAATGACTTCTAGTCAGCTGCTGTCACAGACCTTTTCAATGTACATTCTTCTGCTACTGCATATTGTTCCTGTCCATGGCCTATATTTTCCTTCCTGAACTATGCTAACTCCATTAGTGCAGAGCCCACAAAGTTTCCAACACAGGAGCATAAATGTGGAAAGCATGGACAAAATGAAGTGTGAGGATCTAACAAGGATTTGGCAACTGTGTCATATAACGAAGAACAGGACCTTTGATAGACTTGCTTTGTCAGCCACTTCAAAGATGCTGATGTATTCCAGACTGAATACTGGGTGCAAACTTAGAGGCATGAGATTGGATAAATATGCTTTCTTTTTATTCATACCCTGCTTTAAGTCTTTACTGCCAGCTGCTGTTGGAGGAAGGATTCTGGGTCTGATCCAGTGTAGCGATTCTTATATTCTTTTATAGGTCTGCAGTCTCCAAATTGTAGAAATTCCTTTATCAGAGCACAACACCTGCATAAACGCTGCTTGAAACAGTCCAGTAAATTAGTCCCTCATTTTCAAAAGTCCTGATACAAAGTGAGAACTATAAAAAAGTTGAAGGCAGCAACAACAGAATTTATCACTGAAAACCTATCATGTTGTTAAAAGTGAGGGGAAAAAACCCAAGAATGCAGAGCTGTGGTTACAAGATAAGGGGCAAGCATTCGTGTCTATCTACTGGAGATGTCACCTGCTTACTGTTCATGCAGGAAAACTTGCTGGAAAAATTGTCTTAGGGAAAAAGATATGTTCCAGATAGGTGGTGGTAAGACCACCCAAACCAGGCTGTATGCAACATTGTACAGTGATGTATGGAAAATATTCATTGCTCATTTGTAGACAGGTACCATCCCCAAAGCACTTTCAGTTCTGTTTCTCTTTGTGTCAAAAGAAATATCGGGCTTACTTTTGCTCATAAACCATGAAAGAAGACAGACAGGTCATGGCCTCTCTTTTATCATTGAGATGATATTCTGATTTCACTGGGAAGATTTTTTTCCCCCATTGCTGTGGAACAGAGGATCTTCATTCTTATGGCTCCCTAACCAGCTGCTTCCCTGTGATGTTATGTTTACATTGATGCTCTCAGGGCATCCTAAATCAAAGATCCAGTTGTCACATGCAGCGTGACAGGGTTAACTGGGTCCCCATCTGTTGGGCTGGGCTCTTTGGTTTCACCTTTTGCAAATATGAAGCACTGACTGGCAAGGTGGGACTATCTCAAGGCAGGACAAGGCAGGTTATTTCTTGGGATTTAGCGCCCTGAGTTGTGCAGTCACAACAAGACCCAAGTGTTTTATCAAAGTATTTTTTAATTCTTGTATTGGTGAAACAGTTGCATAATGGCTGGTCATCAGGGGGTTACCCTTTCTGTCAATTATTTCTGCTGTGATCAAATGCTTGTGACATCTTATTTCCCTGCCATGGGGGACAGTCTGCCTCTTGCAAACTGTGGGCAGTGGCAGTGAATAATATAGCCTTAAGAGATTGGCATGTGCGGCTAATAATTCATTTGCTATTGCAGAGAGGTCCTGGTGTGAAGAGAGTGGGAAGAGATGTGGGAAGCTGGTTTTCCTTAGCTGTTTTCACTTATTGGTCTACCAGAACTGGTAGTGATGTTACTGACTAGTCTACCATAGACATCTAGTGACAAGTTACTGGATCAAAGCCTATCTTTGGATCAGGACTGGATGTGACCATGAATCTAACATTGCCCCTCAGCTGAGTTGGCACAAGCAAAGCAATCCCAGAGGAGGCAATTTGCATCTCTTTTCTTTCCTTCCCCCTTCCCTGGAGATGGTTCTGTGGCTTGTATGGACTATGCCTGTGCTGCAGAGAAGCAAACACTCCTTCAGTGGTTCTTAGCATAAAGCTGTGCTACGTAGGAACAAGTCACAGAACTGTTTTTCACCAATATAAACCAGGTCCAAGACAGGCCTGAAATGTGTCATCCTGGAGGCCACAGTGCATTTGCACACCCATGAAAGGGTTTATAATCTAGTCTTATGTGCAAAAGAAAAGCAGACCTATGGCAGGGTAACAGTTAGGAACTGCATCACTTCAGTACTTGGAGAGAGTTTTGATTTATGGGTGCAATTAATGAGAGAGACTACAGTATGAAGGTTTGCTTTTGAAAGGAGAACATGCTTGGAATAATATGCTGACAAATTGGAAGTCCTTTGTGAATGGCTATGACTTACACAAACACATTCAGTCCCAGGTAATGACCTCCTTTTTTTTTTTTAAACACTAGCTCACACCCAGCGTCTTGTACACATCCAGTCAATGCTGAAGAGGGCTCCAAGTTATCGAACCCTGGAACTGGAACTGATTGAATGGCAGGAACGGGAGTTATTTGAGTATTTTGTGGTAGTGTCACTGAAAAAGAAGCCCTCTAAAAACACTTACCTCCCAGAAGTGACGTATCAGTTCCCCAAGGTAAAAGAAAAAATTCTTACATACAGTTCATTCTAAGATCAATAAAATGAATAAGTGGGAAAATTAATCAAAATCTGTTTTTTAAATGGAGTTGATCATTCAGCTTTCATAATTGTTCCAAATTGATCCGCTACAAAGCGAAGGGCATAGAAAAGGTGACTGAAAGCTTACCCTATTTATAAATCTATCTTTCCCAGAGTTTGGCCTGATGGCAGGTAATTTAAAGGCTGTGTTTAAATTCAGTTTCTAAATATTTCATTTTTAATTCATTTTGGCTATATTAGGATTTGTTCCAAAACTCACTGAACTCAATGGATAGACTTTTGCTGATCTGTGACATTTTTCTCGTGCTCTTGCAGCAGAAAGGAATTTGAGTTAGGACTCTGTTTGAAGTGGCCATTGTGCAACAAGGGAGTTTTAGGCAATTACAAAAAAAAAATAAAAATCCCAGCAGTGATTATTTCTATTGTACTGGCATCTGTAAGTCTGTCCTGGAGTTCTGACTCACTTGGCCAAGCATAAGTAAAGAACAAGCTGATGGGCCCTTGCACTTCAGAGTTCACTGGTATCCCCCCTTCTGTGCGGTGCTGTGAAGCTGGCACTGACAGTAACTGACTGAACCTTGATTTTCTCCCCCACAGCTAGAAAGACCAACCAAGCAAATGCGTGAAGCAGAGGAGCGTCTCAAGGCTATCCCTCAGTTCTGCTTTCCTGACGCCAAGGACTGGCTCCCTGTCTCTGAATATAACAGGTAAACCCTCCAGTGCTCCTCTGCTGCACAGTGCTGATGGAGTGCATCTGGAGCAGCCATGGGCTTGCTGATGCCCAATTAAGGAAGTAGCAGTTTGAGTCTTGGCCACTTCAGGCTCAAGCAGCTGTATTTAATTTTTTTTAAGTTCTGTTTTATTTTTCTTCCCTATTCTGCCTGCCTCATGGGCCTGTGTGGCTGAGAGGAAGAGACTTGAAGGTTTCTCTCAGTGCTAAACCTAAAAGCGTAGGTGGAAGTATTTAAAATAAATGTTAGAAAGGGCAGGGCTTGCCCACCACCTGCTCCAGTCATTTACCCCAGAATGCTTGTCTAACATTGCAGGACACTCTTCATTTGACTCAAAGCAATGTTGTTAGAATTTTTTTGGAGCCAACCTCTATGCCAGCAGGAGCTCTATCTTCCTTCCCTCAGAGATGAATGACTACAAGAGAAGGGCAAGGGAAGGGAGAACCAGGCTTGTATTTTCTTTTTCACTCAAAAGATACCTCAAAAAAATGTGTCTCTTTCCTGGCATCAGTGTGTCAGAACCTGATGATTTGCAAGTGTGGAAGCAGTAGAATAGGCAGAAGGGGTAGAATCATAGAATGGTTTGGGTTGGAAGGAACTTTTAAAGGCTACCCCTACCTTAAGCATCTTCAACCAGATTAGTTTGCTCAAAGTCCTATTCAACCTGACCTTGAATGTTTCCAGGAATGGGGCATCTACTACACCTTATCCTGTTGCTAAGGCCCTATTAAAAAATTTGTCCCTGACTTTCTTAGAAGCTCCCTTTAACTACTGAAATAAGGTCTCCCCAGAACATTCTCTTCTCCAGGCTAAACAACCCCAAATCTCTGTCTGTCCTCATAGGTGGCCCTCCTCTGGATCTTCTCCAAGAGGTCCTTGTCTTTCTTGTACTGAGGGCTCCAGAGATGGATGCAGTATTCCAGGTGGAGTGTCCCCATATTCCCCTAGAATATGAGATAGCTTTTCAAGATGCGTGGCCTGAGATGTGTAAAGGAAGTAACACTTGTTCAGGGTGTGTCTAGAGGGACTTTCGACAATGAGAAGGAATTAGCATTCACCTGCAGGAATTACTGTAGCCAAGAATATGTATAGAACTTTCTATTGGCTTACATATGGCATGTGAACACAACCATGTTATATTCTGTGTTGCGTGGTGGTGTTGTTCAGTACATGGAAGCACCTGAATTGTGAGTTATGGAAAACACTGCAGGAGAAGTGGACAACTATGTGGTGAACATTGGTATGAGAAGCACACAACCATACCTACATAGTCATTCACCTCTTCTGCTGCTGCTCTCCTAGACAGATCCTTCATGAGCCCATGTTTGTGAAACAAGATATTTCTCCTATGTACAGCTATAATTATATAAACCCTGGCATTCCAGCACAAAGAAAAGGCATTTTCTACATGCCATTTAAAACTTGCAAAGCAGTTGGGAATGTTTCTCAGTCCAGGCACAAATTCACAGACCCATCCCTTTACCTGTACTGTAATTATAGCCTTAAACTGTTGTTCTACTTCTCTGCCACAAAGGGTACTTGTTCTAGATATAAGATGAGCTGGATTTTGTAACTCGGTGTTATTTCTGCATTAGAAAATGATTTCTCTAGTCTTAGAAAATATCTAAGGTTCTCCCTTTAAGAAGAAGGTACAGTCCAAAGACAGATCTAGCTAAAAGGTAAGGGAGTTACAGCATTTGAACACTGCCCTCAAAATCTGATTCTTTTGCTGCTTCTGCAGTACAAAGGGACTGCCATGTCACTGAAATTCAGCACCCATCTCCTATAGTAAAGTAGCTAGGTTGTCCACAACCAAGAAGATATTTTTGCTCTACTGCTGATGGAATTTGTCCCCAGAGTTTGTCTGCTGAGTATGTCTACATGGTGGGCAAAGGGAGAGAAGACCCTCCCGTGGGTAGAACTGATCACTGGATAAGCCAGTATCCCATTCTAAATTATCTTCCTTGTAGTTATGCTGTAGTTCTGATAGTAAGGATCTGGGCAATTTATTTTCTTCTAGTGAGACCTTCTCTTTCATGCTGACTGGGGAAGATGGGAGCCGGCGGTTTGGTTATTGCAGGAGGCTGTTGGTAAGTACATCAGCTTCACCTCAAAATGCAGAATTCTGTTAAACAATATCTCAGAACTTTAGTCTGAACTTTGAGGTTTTAAAAGAAATGGAGTTAGTCACTCTGAAATCTGGAAATGTAAGATAAGAACTTGTAATGGCTGTGTCAATCATATAGATCCCAAGTCTTGTAGGAAATTTATAAGGACATTGAAAGTTTCTTGTGCGTGCATTTACTTTTAAAATTCTTTATATTACTTGCTTTCAAGCAGAATCTGAAATACTACAAGACTGCAAACAAAGGCATATGTATTTCTAAACATTTGTGAGTTGTGTTTATCTCTTGGACAGCTGCTTACATCTTCAAAGTACTCTGCCAGCATTGCCTAATCACTCTGCAGCAGGTCCATGAGGAAGGTAAATAAGCCACCATGTCGAGTAGGAGGGCAACAATGGTGGAGAGTGCCAGTATCACCAGTTGCCCAGGAACATGCAATAAGCTGATGCCAGTGCCAAGAAATCTGGATTCTCAGGCTCCTTTTCAGTCCTCGTGACCATGGGTGGTCACCTGGTGTTGTAGGGACCCAGCTCAGCATACCAAATAGTTTAGTCTCGTCACCTGGAAAATCACTGGTTACTTGATGAATTGAGAATGTGGCAGTGTGCTTGTGTGTGTTGGGAGGACGGGGAGGAAACTACACAAAGTGTATTAAGGCAGGTAAAGCACAGTGCAAACAGGGATTTTGAATTCCATCCTGCAGACCCGACTGGAGGGCAGTACAGCATAAAGCAGTTGGTTGTTCCTGCAGTAGCCTGTGCTCATCACTTCTTGGGTAGATTTGGACCTGATTGTGAGTGACTAGGTAAGGAGCCATGGCTGTTCACATGGCAGTCATCTACACTTGGTTGGAGAACTTATCTAGATATTGGAAGCTGCAGGAACCTTTTGTGTACTGTCTGTGCAAAATGAATATATGCAGTAGCATTGCAAACTTGTAAATGGTTACCCCCTGTCTAAGAGAAAGGGCCACTGACACCTTCCCCTTCCTTTCCTCTCTGGCATGTTTTCCCATCTCACCAAGCAGGGAACACCTACTTCAGTAGCTTTCAGTGGCTTCCAGTAGACAGAGCAACTCACGGTCATTAGAACAGCACCTTCCATTCTGCATCCTGCCCGTACCTGACCCTGTTCTTACCCTGCTCTTTGTGTATGGCAAAGCTTCTTGTCGTGCAGACAGCAGATGCTCTGTCTGGGAGGTATTTCTGTGTGTGATTCCTCTATTTGTAAGAAGTTTCCATTAAAGTAACATAACAGAAAACTTGTTTATCAATTCTGTGGGCGGTATTTGCCATAGGTGGGATCGCAGAGACTTGCTTACTCTGTATAATACAGTGTGTAAATGTGGGCCACACAAGGTTTATATGTGGAAAGGAACTGCTAATGAAGACTTTTGTTACAATAAATCTAGGGCTGGTGAGAGAGAGATTCAGAGATAAACAAGTGGAGCACATAGAAGGTATCCGTACTCATGCAAATAAGCCTAATAAAATGTAGGGTAGCAGTACAATTCAATTAACTTTTTATGGGTTGTCATTTAAAGGGATAATAAGGTATATTTGAAAAAAAATGAGAAAACATCAGCAATTGTTGGCTGGAATTAAATTATGAAATATTTTCACTCTACCAGGTAAGAGTGGTTAAGACTTTTATATTACTGAGAATGTTAGGAAGTTTGGAATCATGAATAAAGCTTACATTTGTGACATGGGAAACAGCTGATCCTTGTTCAGGCTGAAACTGAAATAATCAGCCACAATAAGAAAAGATGTTTACACAGGAACGTTGAATTAGTTTGTCAATGAAGGATTAATGTAGGCTTTTTTTTTACTCACTTAAGGCTCAGTGAAATCCGTGCTATGCTAAAGGCGACATAAAAATAGAACACTGACTTTCAACTGGCGCAGAAGATAGGTTGACATAGGAGGAAATATCAGGAACAGAATTAAATTAATACTACACACTTTTATATAAATGGTGTTTGGAGATAAAATTGGAGGTTTTTTAATCCTACATTGGCTATGGCAAAAATCCATCAACCAGACAGAAAAAAAAAAAATTTAAAACGGGAAAAATAAGTACTGTCTTGCTAAATCTATCTCATAATTATAAAGCCAATTATAAAGCTGATCTGCTGCTGCCCTGGGAGATCACTTAATTCAAGATGTTTCTTCTGGTTCCAAAACCTGACATGCAGAAGCTGACAGGCCTCATCTCACTGGTACAGCCTACCCTCAAGAGGAAAGTGGAAGTGATACCAATGTCCTTTACCATTTTGTCCCCTTCTGGGGCAATTCCTACTGTACCTTCTGAGACCAAAACTTGCACAGACCAGGGCTTGGAAAGAAAGAGGATTTTAGAAGGTGCAGACAAACATCTCACCATTTCTCTATGTGGTGAAATGCCAAAAGTAGCAGAGATCTCCTGTAATTGGGATCCTGCAACCTCTTTCTGTCTTGCTGGGAGACATGGTGGAATTGTTACCTGAAGTGCCATCTCCACAGGGTGCGGCTGTGCTCACAAAGTGTAACAGTTTCCTGTCCCCTGCAAATGTTGATGCATGAGTGGAACAGCCTCTCTGATGTGTACTTCAGTGTGATATTTCTATTGACAGCTACATGCATACTTTCTGACTTTATGTATGCAAATACAGAGTTTGTACATGCAACAAGGAACAGACACTGTTTATATGCCAGAGGCTTGAGAGTTAAAACAGATGTTTTTATTTGGATGTCCAGTATCATGAGCAGTTTCTGAAAGCTTCAGTCAGGATGGCTCAGATGTCCAGGAGTGCACAGCATCTCCTCTGATTAGTCCCATTCACGACTCACGAGTTCTGTCACATTTAATAACCATAAAATGGGAACTACATGCAGTTTTTGGCCAATGTTGCATAAGAGAAAGGTGAGGCCGTGCTGTGTAGTACAGAACTGTAAGAAAATGCTACAGTCATTATAAACTGCTCTGCTTCAAGACAAGCCAACTGCTGTGAGGCTAATTCCTTAGAAAATATTCCCCAGCTGTCCTGGCAAGGGGTGCTTTTGTAATACCCAGAGAGAGGTGTCCCACACCTTTTAGAGCATTTAGCAGTCCTCGGCAGCAGGCTCCATGGCTGGATCTCCTAACCAGCCTGACCTTGTGAGGATGGCTGTGTCTTCTGCAGAGGCTGGTGTTACATTCCTTTGTTTATTAAACAATTACTTTTTGTCAGCACTGTTCTCCTTTGGCATGTTGTGATAGGAACAAACTGATACATTTTTTCTTTTCTGCCTTCAGATTTCAGATTCTTCCAAACCCTTCTTTTTTTCGGAGTGTGTGCTAACACCCTGCCAAAACTACCTCAAGGGATACAGTGACAATTATGTTCTGTTTGTACTGCAAATCCTCTGCAGTATCTCCTTTAAATGTATTTATATTGTTTTGTTTCATTTTGGAACAGGATTAGAATGGAATGTAACCTATTGTACCACAGCAAACAATCTGCATTTTCATAGATAGCATGAACTTTTCCAGTTACATTTTGATGCCTCCAAGGCAATCCATGTAACAGTTGTCCCAGTGACTTGATGTGAGAATTATGCATCTTCATATAAAAGAAGTAGAAGTGTTAACTCTCACTACTATGCCATTTTCCTGCAGATAGGACATTTTCTTTTGGCAACTCAGATAAATTAAACTTTGTTTTCCATGCTAATTAATCCATCAATTTGTTAGGCTCTTTTCTAGAGCTGTTCTTGGGCTTTGGCTCTGCAATATGCACGTGTCAGCAGCAAAGATGATTTGAGCAGCTCCTGCTGGTGGCTCAGTCTCACTTGGCCTGTCACAGCCATCTCCAGTGGACATTAAAATGCCCTTGGTGCTATAGTGCAGGAGCAGAAGGTAGAGCAGAGGAACAGCAGGAGCACACTTGGGAAGGAATAGGTGGGAAGTTGCTGTAACGTGAATCTGAGTGTACCGTGTAAAATACCGATTTTTAATTTGGTTTAGCGTATATTTTCATTTTAGTAACTGCCTTGATTTAATATGCTAAAAAATTGCTTTCTAATGGATGTGACTGATGTCTTAGCTCTTTTCTAACTGTGCAACCCCAAAATAGGCTTGTGCCCATTAAGGGCGCACAATGAATGTACAAAGACAGTGGTGAAAAGTGAGGACCTTCTCAGAAGTTTTCTACTGACAGATACTTAGCTGCAAGACCCACCAGTACTGGAAAATTTGAAAAATTTCCTTACTGGGAGGCTATGAACCATCTCTGCAGCCCAGAAAAAGTGTGTAGACAGCCAGAGAGACATCACACTTGTATCCTTTGGGAGATGTTTGAATCCAGTGCAGCTCCTTGCCAGCCTGGGCTGTCAGCAGCCTTATGGGTGGGAACCATAGCTGTGCCAGTCCCTTTCCCCAGGGAAAGTCATGGCTTGTAAGCTGCTGTTTTATGGGATCTTCACAAGCATCTTGGGCTTTACTGCCATGGGAGCTGCTGTGGATGCTGAGGGATGCTATATAATTCTAGCTAGTGGGGCAATACTGGAGTATAAGATACTGCATCCTCAAAACAATGTCCTGCAGTTCATTGCCACAGCTGGTTTGTGGGAACAGCAGGAGACACATGTTTCTATCATATTGGGCAGGCATGTGAGAAGACTCAGTTCTCAGAGCAGACAGCCTGACAATACCAGGATTTCTTGGCTGGTAACTTTGTACTTCCAGAAATTAGATGAAAATTTGCAGGGTCTGTTTCACCTTGTCCTACCTCTCTCTTCCCTCTCACATAAAAAATGGTCCTCCAGCTGTTTTCTAGGCTAAGATGAGCCAGCTGCAGGAGTCAGTGAAGGAGCAGATGCCTGAACATGAAGTGTGTACAGTAAAACATGAAAAACTGTAGATAGGTAGGACTAGTTCACCCTACGTTTGCAGGGGCAGGAGAGGGAAATTCATTACACTGTGAAAGCAGCTTTTGTGGGATGCAGACTAATGTTTATGGAACAGAAAAAAGCACTCTGGAAAATCTTTTCTTCCCCTTGCCTTCTTCCCTCTGTCTTGTCTTCACCCAAGCACCTTTGACAGCCCTATGCATATTGGGTGCTCTGGCGTTAAAAGTTCATGTTTCTCTTATAGCAAGAAGACTTTAAGACAAGCTTTTGGGTTTAAAACACCCACAGTTTTCTCATGTCTGAATTTGGATTGGCACTGACAATGAATCAAGAGCTGGCTTGTGACTGGCGTACTCATGTTAGACTCTCAATGTTGAATTGTTCTGATTCCTGACATCATTAAGGAACATTTCTGTTTCTGAATATGTTGGCTTGCTAGTGAGGCGAGGGCTTGTGTGGCTGAAAGGATGTGATTGAGCTAAGCTTAAGAGTAGTGATCCGATCTGACACAATAACCTGATTTCTGAAAACCTACTTTTCAGTCTCTGTATTTGTAGACCTGTCATCCTTTAAATTAAGCCAGCAACAAAGCAACAGACTTCCCAAGAAGGAGCCATGCTGGGTTTTTGGTATGTCTCTCTCTCTTTCTGAAACTGGCAAGCCTTATCCACTATATGCAGAATAAAGTTTGTGAGTGGAATCTCCTCTATCTTCTTGATGTCATCCATTCAAGTTGCGCACCCCATCATCTTGTGTGTGGCTCTAATATTACTGAGCAGGAGAAAAGTGCTGGGAGGTTATTCAGGAATACCATGTTTTCCTGTTTAAACGTTGCAATAGATCTGCGTCTTTCATTGTTCCAAAAACAAGACAGTATTAGAGCTAGGTAGGATTAAGAGTAGCATCCTTTTCACTCTCCTGGAGAAGGGAATAAGCATTACACACTCTGTGTGTGAAAATGTCATTTACATTGTCATTTACAGTTAAATATTTTTATGTACTATTTCATTTTTTTCATTTTTTTTTTGCTGCATTCCTTCTTTTTTGAGATGGCAAGTAGGACTGTGGTGCATGTTTCTTCTTTGCTGTTTGGTAGGTCTGTTTTTGCTTCCTTTTCTCTCCACACAGTGTATCTTCAGGTAGATGGGAGGAGAAGTGTAGGAAGAATAATGTGTTTAGTCCCCACTGTTTTGGTTCCTCTAACATCAGCATGCTTGGACTAGCATTCCCCAGTTATTTCTGGTGTTATGAAACCAGGGGCTTTCTTGACATCCCACAGGCTCCCCAGTATCTTAAAAAAAAACAGATCAGTGAGTGGCTGGTGAGTATGCACACTGCAGGGACAGCCTGCCTTGCTTTGAAAGCAGGTGTGTGCAGCGTGTAGGAGACTCTCAGTGCTATGCCAGACTGGGAGGACATCTTTGAAGGCTCCCCTAGATTTCAAGCACATGGGCCCAGAGGTGTGATTTGAAAGAGAAAAATGGCAGGCTTATTTTTTTGGAGCAAAAGGCTCCGGTTTCTTTTGCCAAAGCAAGTTTTGGAGTGGGCTTTAGTCAGCATAGTTCAGATTAAACTCACTATAAAAAAAGGCTGTCTTGAGCCACTTGCGGATGAGCCTTAGTGCAGATCTCAGCTCCTCCATCTTGTAGCCAAGTTCTTGTCAGTTTATGGGAAACTGTCTTGTTATCAACAAAACTAATTAGAATTTGCGTTCATGACACTGGACTAAGACTGAAAATATCCTGGGCTCCATGTAAACAAACTGAAAACAAATCAAAACCAAAACATCATCCCCTCCATCCTCCTTCCAGTAGGAGTGCAGAGTCACTCAGATGCCTCACAGCTGTACTACTTTACCCTGCAGCTTCCTTGAACTGGACCTATTCATTGTGTGGAAGAGGTAGCACTCTCTTCTGGTGAGAGTAGTTTAAATCAGTACTGTTGGCCAGACCCAGTGCCCAGATCTCCCATGGTGAAGAGAGATGAGTTCAGGCAGAGAAGAGAGGAGTTGTCATGTCCCATACAAGAATTTTTGGATGGAAGAAGCAAACTAAAGCACGATAAGCAGGTATATTAGATCCGTATTTGAGGTGTAAACTGATGGCTGAGAGGGGAGATTGTGTGAAGAATTGCAGTGTCAGAAGTTTGAGAAGTCCTACCCCTCAGAATGGCTCTGTCTGAGGCTTTTGCTTGCTGCCTCTTACAGATGATTCATATGGATCTGGGAAGCTGTGCTGTTTGCAAGAGAAAGTCTGAAATAACAGAAAAGGGGGTCCTATACATTGAGTGGAAGGAGGGAAGAATCCCAGCTCTCAGAAACATGTAGCCTTTAAGATGTTTGAAAGCAATGGTATTTCATAAAGGAGAATCTTTGAGTAAGCGCTAAGAAGTTATTGTTTCTGATCCTTATAGATGACCCAGGAATGTGATGTTTTTACTGGCACTCGGTGAGACAGCTCTTGGTTGGGAGCTATCCAAGGGTCCTGGCATGGCTTCGGCATTCCTGCAGATTTGACACAATGATTTTAACCAAAATCCCACATGCTTGATATAATCACTCAGTGCCTTTAGAAAGGGTTTTATACCTAATATGGACAAAAAAGGGCTCTGCTTTTTCAGAGATGTGACGTGTAGTGAGCAGGTTTGGATCCAGAAATAGACTCATCTGTATTCACTTAGCTGTGGTATGTTTTTTGTGGTCTTTATTATAACAGGCAGGCACCTGCTGACTGTCCAAGTCTACGTTGCAATATTTAGATTTAAAAAGCACAGCTACCCCTCATTTTCTCTTGATTGTTATCTGTGTGGCATGTGAATGTCGAACAGACCGTGGGGAAGTTAATCACTGTATTGGCAGAGTCCAATGATGAGACAAAGATAAAAATATACTGGCTTTCTATGTGGATACAGAGATGATCAACCACTTCGGCTAAATGTAAAAGTGGGCAGAAGCTGATGGAAACAGCGACTGAGCTCCTTTGTCACAGAGTTGTTTTTAATGGAGATGATTCTGTCACTGCTCCGTACCAATAATGTACGGCAGTGCAAAGAGGTAAAGTAATGCCAATTGGTTATTTTACGGCCACTTTTCACTCCATGTGGCTCAAGCACAGCTGACTCCGTGAGCTGCAAGGAAGTAGGCAGCCTCACAGATTGTCTGAGACCCTACTTTCAGCTTTTTGCTGCTGGGGTGCTGAGTTTTGCTAGCGTACCTGCAGCCATTCTGCACCGTGATGGACATTGCTCCCAGATGAGGCAGTGTCAGGACTTCCTTGCATTTTATCTTGGGACTACACATGGCTGCATCTGAAGTCGACATGCTGTCTTGTTGAAATAACATCCCCCAGGAAGCGTGTGCCTGCTGATCTGGTGAAAAACAGTTGCAACTACACCAAATTGGAATGCTTCATCATAGCTTATTAAAAATACAGTGGACAGCTGCTATGCATGGATGTCACTGCCATCTGTGCGCATCGTAGGATGCAGGACAGAGGCAGACCAAGTCTATGTTTAGAGGACTTTGCCAGTGATGATGGCTTTTCTAAAGTGTTCAGTATTGGCCTAATTCTGCTGCTTTTCCAGTAAATAATTTGAATCCAGCAAGTGGTTGCATTCTTCTTTCATGCACAGAGCTGACGGCCTTTTCCCTGCAGTGGTATAGGCAGGGCTGCAGAGTCCAGTATGCTGAGAGAACACACATCAGTCATGCCAATTTAAACCATTTGCTTCTCTAGGAAGTATCTTCAATAGGATGGTTATAGAGCACAGTCCTCATAGAGTTTTTTTTTGGAGGGGTGGAGAGGATATGCATCATTGATTCATACTTACCACTGTTTAAGTTATTTAAGAGTTTCATGTTTATCATTCATCAATCTGAGTAACAATGAGTTAGCTTATGCAGCTTGCCTTTGTTTAGATCTATCAGCTTGCTTTCTGTAAGTTGAGCTCCCTTTGAACATCATGGAGTGAGTGGAGAGCTAAAGCCATCGTAACCTCCCTTTAGCATTGTAGTTCTCATCTCCCAGAGCATGGCTGTGGGGTGGCCCCACTCCGCAGCAGGAGCATAGGGCAGTGATAGCACAGGCATGAGTTACAGTTGTAGTTAAATGTGCTCTTATGGCTGCAAGCTAGGGTGATGCTGGAACACAGCTCCACTGTGCTGTGATTTCCAAAGTGGATAAGCACTATTTATGCTTTTTAGTTTCCCGTCTTATGGAAGAAATATGATACTTTTCCAAGAGTGGCTGTTTTGATGGAGAACTGGATAGTGAAAGATGTCACATGGTGGCCAACTGTGTGATCAGAACTAAGTGTATTTCTTTGTGACTCCAAAGTAATATGTAATTTCAATCTCCTTTTTACTGTTATCAGCCAAGTGGAAAAGGCCCACGCCTGCCTGAAGTGTATTGTGTCATCAGCCGGCTGGGATGCTTTGACTTATTTTCCAAGGTAAGAAGATTTTTTTTTTTCCAATATTACTTCTTAATTTGATTGTTTACTGAGACACATCCACAGCAATGAACCAGACAAGAAGAATTTCTTCCTTTGATGGGAGATAACTGTATTTTACAGTTGTTGTTTTGGATAGTCCATCCCTATTATTGGGTTCATCAAAGAATGTCTTATTACTTCTGTGACTGAGGCAGAACTTGATTCAAAAAACATCTGAGTGTCTGTATGATCTGGCTGACTGAAGCTTTTTCCATTGTTTTCTAAAGCCGTTCTGTACTGAGCTGTAATTCTTGGCATTCACAGCTTGAATGATGGGCCAGTACCACTTTTATTCCAATACCCTGTGGAATGATGAGGTTAAGAAAAAATATTATTTGATAAGGGAATTCTATATGCTTAACTCTGTTGATATATTTTTTTTTTTTTATTCTAGGAGGCTGGGAAAGCATGAATGTTTTAATTGGCCTTCACATTAATGAATCCAAAGTTGCATTTTATGCTGATATGGTTTACCTGGCTAATACATTTCTTGACACCAGAGTTTCGATACAATAAGCAGGGCATTGCAGCTAAACTGAGGGTTTGAATAGTCACGGAAATGGTTAACTGCCAGTCAGCTCCAGAACCACAGGCATTCTTCTTTTGTAAGACTAAAGGTTATTAACTATTAATTAACATTCCTGATTGATTAACATTGGAAATATCTCTCCAGCTGCCAGTTTATGGTCTCCTAGTCCTCTGACAGTGCATCCAGCAAAATCCAGATATAGGATTTGCTGGTGATCTATGGAGAACAATGATATGTGTGATGTCAGATGGCTGCTTTCCCTTTTTCAATTTCAATGCAGTGTTCATAGAAATGTTGTTTCAATTTGCCAGAGATTTGCACTTCAGATATGGGAAATCTCACAGAACAGATTTTTCTTGGTCATTTGTGTAGGAATAAAGTTGAAAAAAAATGTGAATCACTGAAGTTATTAAAAATCATAGAATTTATATTGTTCATGTGATCTAATAATCATACAGACTGTCATCTTCAAAGCAGATTTCAAGCTCTTCTAGATAAAACTTTAACACAAATCTTGTGTGAAGAAAAACAATTGGGTAAGAATAGTTAATTGCATTCTGCTTCTGACATATTTCATAAAACTCTGAAATAAAGGGTTTATAACAGTGTGTCCTAGATATAATATGTATATAAACACAGATATCTGTGAACGAAATGGAATGTATTGTTCTGGGAGGATAGCACAGCTCACCAAACTCATGGTATGGATAGATGTTCTGAGGCTCTTTGTTTACTTTTATGTTTTTATCTAATTTTGATAGTGCACTGATTTTCAAACAAAATCAGGGGGATTGGGAAGGCAAAAAAAAAAAAGGAAATTTTAAGTATCTTCCTTACAACAAAGTATCACTGAAGCTGAGGTATAAAGTCAGACAAGGAAGGCTATGGCACCAAAATTTCAAGTGATCTGCTTTCCCAATTCAATCTGTAACTCCAAAAAAATGTCTGATCATCCGGCTAAAGTGAACGCAAGCTTGACGATGAACGTAATTTCACTGGCTTCAGCAGGGGCTGTTCCCAGGCACTGTGGCAGGCAGGCCCTGGCCACACGGGCCTCCAGTTCTTGGTCTGTGCAGGAAGCAAGGCACCCACTCAGTTGCATATTGGACCCTGAATGGGGCTGTAACACACTTGTGTTCTTTTTCAACTATCAGGCGCGTGGAGGGGCTGAGTCACAAAAGACCCCATTGCACTGGAGTCTGCCCACAGCAGTACTGTCCCACAAAGGCCCACTCACCTCCTGATGGTACCAGTGCCATGTGTTAAATGAAGGAGGAAGAGTTTGAGCCTTAGCACTCCAGTTGGTTTTGAAGACGTGATGTGGATGGAGACAGAAGTTCTTGAAAAGCAAGACAGTCTCTTTTTCCAGCCTACTGAGAGGAACCTGGGCTGTCCTAATTGATAATTTCAGTAAAAGAGAGGAAGACTATTATGATGGTGTGTTTTGCTGAATTAGTCAAAACAAGGAACAGTTGTCTTCACCAAAAAATGTGAGTCATGAAAGACCACAAGATATTAAACCTTGGATATTATTTATCAGAAAAGCAAAAGGAGTTCTCTTTTAAAATGTTAATCATCCTGTTTCTGATAGCTTGCATTATTTTCATATTCCTCAAAGCCTTTTGTGCTCATTGCTGTAATACTTACTGCTAAGACAGTCTTGAGAAGCACAGAAATCTCTACTGCCAGGTGGTTCTTTTGGTCATGATTTCAGCATTTGATAAAATTTGACCATTTTATCTCCCAAGATCTCTGTTCAAATTTTACTTAGTTTAAATGCTCCTTTTTATTCTATGTTGTGAAGATTGTAGGTTAAGGGATGTGACATACACATGGCCCCCAACTCCAGCAACATAAAGCATCAAATACTGACTGCAGAAAAGGAGATACGCATTGGGCACATTACAACTGTGTGCTGGCCATTGTGCAGGAGCACCAGGGGACTTTGAGCCTTTGCTCATTACTACTTTCCATTTAGGCAACTGGTTTTGTTTGGTGAGAATATTTTTGAGCTGCAAATTACATCAAGAATGAAATTCACATCTTCACCTACGGTTACCTGCTACTTCTATGCACTGGAATGCAAGCTATGTATATAGGGTCAGCTTTGCTTTAGTTAGGTCTTTACTATTTTGCGAGGAGGAAGGGAAAACTATGTCCCAGTGAATGCCTCTGCTTGCATTCGTGTCACTAGCTATTGTTTAAGTCACCCGCTTCTGCTTAAGTGTCTTTTAACGTTCTGTTTCAATGAGAAACATTTCCAAGAGAAACAAGGGAAAATGCCTAGCTCAGACCCACTAACTCTTGTATGGCCTTTTGCTCTTGAGTGGTGGTTAAAAAATCAACATTTCAGGTCAAACCTCTAACCACTTTGAAGCTTGCTTTCTTGTCTTCAAGTTTATCATCTATATGGTCTGCCTAATGTGGGAAAACTTAGCTGTGATCTATTTTATGTTGCCCCATATGACTAAAAAGAGAAGAAAATAATAGTCCTCTCTATCTGTAAGAAGTTCCATCTGCTTATTTCAAAACTAGATTGCCTGCTCTGCGTCATGTCAAACAGAAAATGACCTTAAGGCAGGCACCCAGTGTAGACAGCTGGGCATGCTTCAGGGGGCTGCTCACCACTGACTCCTGCTCAGCACAGACTGTGATGTGACTGCTGCCACCACGGCTGGGTCTCTTCTAGAAGATCTTTCCTGGTGGAACTCTGCTTCTGTCATAGAGTGGCAGGGCTGCTGTTCTTGTTGGTCTGGATTTTTCTTTGCCTTTCAATTGAAATGAAAGAGATGACCAGGGCAGAAGAGATTGTTTCTCCTTAATACAAATGTCAAGATGTACTAGGGAGATGTGATGCTGACCTGGCCTGTGATCATGGGATTTGTCTTCAGCTCACCCTGTTGCTCAGGCAAAGGTCCAACAATATAAATCCTTTTTGCCATGCTGAGTCTACTTTCTGCTTTCCAGATTTGTTATTTCTTCCTTGTCTCTCTGTTTATTGCATTCACAAACAGGGGCCATTTTGTAACTGGAAAACGTATAATTTTTAAAGTACAATCAAGTCCCGTGGCTTTAACAGTAATGAAGAAATGCATGGCAGAGGAGGAGAATTAAGTCTAGTTCTGTGATGTGTTTAGGCACATGTGGGTAGAAAGATGCATATGTACGTGGTGTTGACATGTTCTGTCTCTTTCTGTCTTATGTCTTACCAATCGGTCAGATTCTGGATGAGGTTGAAAGGAGAAGAGGGATATCTGCTGCCTTGGTTTATCCATTTATGAGGAGTCTGATGGAATCTCCTTTCCCTGCACCTGGAAAGACAATCAAAGTCAAAACCTTTCTGCCTGGAGCTGGAAATGAGGTAAAAACTAATTGCAAACATTAAAGTCAAAGCCTCCCCCCCTCACCACTTCAATATCAAACAGCAAAGGGAAAACAGGAAGAGATGTATGGATACTGCAAGGCAAGTGAGGTGGCACACATTCGAAATCAGTAGTGCAGTAGCTGCATCAGTGTTGAGATGCTGATACTTGTTCCCATTGATAATGATAAGCCAATTTACTGTTATGTATTTGTTATTTTATGTTTATTAATAAGTTGTGTTTAAGAAAAAGACACAAACACCACAAAGTACCAGTATGCCTGGCCTAGTGTTGTTAACAGAGCTACAGTGTTGCTGGGCTTTATCACAATGATAACAAGCAAGCGTAAGTTTCCCATGCTGACTGTATTTGAATGGTTCAGCAGCTGGTTGTTATTGCAAACTTCATTACAGCTGGTCCTGGCATTGGTAGGAGGAGTGACCAGCAGCAGTTAAATGGCTCTTTTTGGCAATAAATACCCTTTTAACAAGCCCTCAAAGAAATAAGTTTATATTTGGAAAAGCGTATCATATAAAAGTTTTTCTGTATGAGTGTACACATATATAATAGATTTCATTTCCTTTTATTACAGACTCAAGTAACTAAAAGCTTGGCATTAGGCAATGTAGGCCTTACTGGAAAATGGCAATATTGGTTCCCTCCTTAAATTTTTTTTTTGTAACTTGAGGCTTGCTTGCCATTTGCCATGTCTAATGCTGCTCTCTGCACATCTTTCTGTAAATATAGAGTAGCTCCAGTCAGATGGATGAGCATATAGAGGAAACACATTATTGCAGATAGGAGTAGAATTTGGCCCAGTTAGTGAAAACAGGAAAAAAAATCCCCTCTAGGGTTATTTTACACTCCTGAGGGTTTGTTTTACAGTGCTATTACTGTTTTTACATTCAATTGTATTTTCTTCAAGTGTAATGCCCCTGACTTGAATGGAATGAGCCTGTAATGTCACTTGGTATGAAATGTAAAGGGTTTCTTGTTCAAGGAACTTGCAAGGCATGTTTAAGTCACTGGCATTTTCTTCTGGAGAAGCAAAGGGAAATAAAAAAGCTGATTGGCATAACAGTGGTAAGATGTGATGATGCTTTTTGATGTGAATATATCTGGGAACCATGGATCTGCAATTTTTCTACCCTCTGCTCAAGCTTCTGAACTCTCCCAGAGAAAAACAGTGAGATAATTCCAAACAAACAAACAGCTCTTCTGGCTGAGCTTTGCTCTCTGTTGTGCTAGTACAAACTCGTTATTTAAATGGAATGCACTGGCTTAATTAGGAACAGAATCTTATCCTTCCATTGTGGCTCCTCTGGCCTAAACAAAGATGATGATTAATTGGGAAGTAGACAGTGTATTTCTTTGTGATGAGCAGACTGAAGCAGAAGCCAGGCAACAGAAAACATCCGTGGCATTTATAAAAGCTGCCGTAACTTGCATCGCATCCTACCCCGCAGCAAGATTTGAGCGTTGGAAGTTTTGCAGTGAAACCAGCTCCTCATGATTTGACACATCAACATGATTTGAGTTTGCAATTCTAATGCTATGGAATGGAAGTGGGCATCTTTACTGAATAAGAGAAAGGGGTAGACAGGCAGTATTTGCTGAGGGAGCATTCATGGTTTGCCATTGCTTCACGATTTGATTCTTACTGCTTTTTAAGGCAACGGCTGAGTGATATGTATATAATACTTTGGCACCGTAATGTGTTTGTATTTTAGGCTTTAAATCTTCACAAATACTGTTCTAACAGTGACTTTCTTTTTACAGTCCTGTGTTACCGATCACAAACAATATTACAACTCATTTGGTATGAACTGATTGTGTTTCCAGTGTCCTGTGGTCTTGCTGCTGATCATATCCTTAAAACTGTGACTGTGAGGATTTTTGTAAGGGCTGCTTAAGTTTAAACCAAATACAATATGCTCGTGGAATGTGGTGTCATGTGCATGAAAACATAAAAGTGATCTAAAGCAATAAAGTGATGGCAATTTTTGGACTTATGGAAAGAAGAAGTATGTATGTTCCTGTTAATCTGTCTTCAGAGATTTCAACACAGCTTCAAGTTGGCCAAATTTTCCCCTTTTTCTTCTCTTTCCTGAAATTCCTCAGTAGTTCATCATTTGCCGCCTTACACTTCATATTTTTCTCACTCTGTGGCTCTTTTCTTCATGTTATTTTTCCCCTCTTCTTTTTTTCTGTCCCTTGCCTTCAAGTTCCTCATCTGAGCATGTCAGTTGCAAAGTAAAAGGAAGATATAATAAAGGAATCAAGCCAAAGGCATTTGAGAAAAAGGAGAGGGCCTGAGGTCATGGATGAAGTGTGAAAATTAGACTTTAAAGGGATGTCACACACAAGTCACCATCTAAGACCTTGTCCTGACTCCCCAGTTAAGTATATATATGTACATATTTTTATGACAAAAAAGTTTTAAAATATTATCTAGTGAATTATGCATCACAGAAGTGTGAAAATGAAGTAAATTAGGTTTAAATTTTACCTGACCTCTAAGTTCAGTCCCTGGCTTATATCTAGATATTAATTTGAATCACTACCCCAGTTTATAACCCAATTTACCTTGTCTTCATGGCCTTTTGGAACTCTGTATGCTTCTGGCTCCATTGTTTCCACTTTGTTACTTGCTTCGTACTGTTGACTCAGCCAGGCTTTATATCTCTGACAGGGTCTTTAGAAAGCAGATTTAATGTGCACATCTGTATTCTGGGAAGAAGGATGACTTTATAGTGAATTGTATAATACACCATTTCTTTGGAGTTTACAAAAGAGCACGGGGGGTCGTTCTCTGTGTCCCGTCAACACGCAAGCTTGGAGTGGTGCTGGAGGGCCCGGGCTGGGGTGCCGGGTGCTCCTGGTGCTGTCAGCTCTGGCCAGTCATGCTGACTGATGTTTGTTGGATGTATTCAGGTCATTGAGCTGCGGCGGCCGATGGACTCACGCCTGGAACATGTGGACTTTGAATGCCTTTTCAAGTGCCTCAGCATTCGTCAGATTATCAGGATCTTTGCTTCTCTCCTGTTGGAGCGGCGTGTGATTTTTGTAGCAGATAAGCTCAGGTAAGTGGCAAAGGGATGTGAACCACATGTTGTTCATATCAATACCATCTCCTGATACAAAAAGCTTTATGAAATATTCAGAATGGTTGTCAGATTGTGAGGATCTTGTTAACGCAGGATTTAAATATTTTTTACATTAATGGAAGTTATTTGCATCAGATGGGACACATTAGTTAGCTGTCACCAGCTACAAGCCACTTGTTCTGTCTTATTCCCTGTTTGTTAAATGCAGATGCCAATTCTCACCTGCTTCATAGTCAGCAAGTGTTTGCACAGCATTTTGAAGCAAGGTAGTCCTAGCAATATTTCATTTCAGGTTTTGGAACAGAGTACAACAGATCATCACTGAGGTGCTTCACACTGGGGATGCCCAGTGCAGCCAGGCAGTGAAGAAGGTTGCTGAGAATTCATGTTGGGTACAGACAGTTTGTAGGAGGGTTAGGTTTCAAGTCCTGCACTACCAAACCCATCCAATGAGAGTGTTAAGAATGCTATTACATCCCAACTAGTTAAAATATTTTTCCTGGTGCTTACATGATCTAAAAACGTTTCCTTTCCAAAGCTCCATCTTGGGCTCCATGCTACATACTTCCAACATACTTCTTACTTCCATGCCCTTTGATTGCAGTCTCACTTCCTTAGCTTCTCTGAGGCTTGAACTTACCCTAGGGTGTAAGGAGTGAGAGTGACAGATCACAGCCCCACATGGCCTTTACCAATGAAATGGGAGCTCCGTGTAGGCTGCACTCCTGCCCCATAGTAAAGAATCATCCCTTTTTTAGATGCTTGGATAACCCATATATGAAAGCATGCACATTGTAAAGAAGACATTCTTTGCTGTGGCATGATAAATAATAAAAGTTGGCAAATAAAAATAAAACCCATAAATTATTAGACTCAGGAACGTCCAGTGGCTCTTGAAAGGACACAAAAGACTGTATGGGTGGCTAAAAACACAGATGGATATACCCAAACAAACTCTGTTAAACACTTTATCAGTCCCGACCTTCTCTGAATGACTGCCAGAAATAATAGCTGCACTTAGTGGCCGCCAATGTATATAATAGCAAAAATACTTTGCATAGTAAAAGCTTTACAACCTTTAGGGGAGAATTCCTTAAAGCTGCAGACCCTTCTCAGGTTATAAAGTTACTTCCTTAGCAGTCTTTTTTGTTGTCTAGAACAACAAGAATATTTTATTTCATCCCTTTCCTTGTCAGTAACCCTTAGTTTGAATGACCATTTGGAGTGACTTAATTTCACATAAACTGGTGAAAATTGTGTAGCTAGCCCAGGGTTTCTGCAGTATTTTAGTAAATGTGAGTCACACCATGAATATTGGGTCAAGTGACTTTTGAAAATACTGCTGGTGTGTTCCTTTTGACTATTTTTTTCTACAGCATACTTTAATTACCTCATTCTGCCTGTTCTTATTTTGCTATTCATTTAGCAGAAGCAGTGTCACCCACAAGTCTGACTGTAACTCGGAATGACACAGGTCTGCATTCCCTCAAATGGCACACTGGTTTGAGTGGAAAGTCATGGGGACAGAGAAAACGAGGCCTGGGCTGTGCTGCTGTGAAGTGTTGCTCTGCTGTTCCCAGTCACTTCTTTGTAATGGTGTCCTGCTTTGGCAAAGCACCCCAGGCCTCACTCTGTGGACCATGGGCGCAGTACAGTGGTGATGACACACTTCAGAAGACATCCTCAGCTGTGAGGGCTTGAACAAAAAGCAGCCATTCCCTAGAGCATTTCTCTGGAACAGCTGGCATAACCAATGTCATATAATGCTTCTGGGCACTGTTCAGAGAAAAGGAGCAACAATTAAACCTACTTTGACAGTGCTAAGACAACTTGGCTTGGAAAACAGTCATGTTTGCGATGTTGAGCATTCATGGTAACGCAGTACTTCATCAGGCAACCAGGTTTTTATACACGTTGCAAGCCTGACTGGAAGCTAACTGTTCAAGCTTGCCCCTGCAATTACCTTTCTTCTGATAGCTGCCTGGTCCTACAGGTCCCAGAGCAGAGGATAACGGAGAGTCCTGCTTGCAGAAAAACACCGCTGCTCTCTCTTTCGACACACAGAGAGCACCAGGACCAGCAGGAAACTGACATGATAATGATATTTTCAGTAAACATATAAGCAAACATTGTACTTTCCTGCAGAAACTGTTCTCCGTCAAACTGTTGTTTCTGTTGGGAGTGTGAGCTATCAGGTTAGGGGCCATTAGCTGGTACTTCCAGAAAGGAGAGGAGTCAGATGGATCAAAGAAGCTTATGAGGTTTTGTAGTTGCTCCTGTAAGAAGGAACAGAACGTTTCTTACAAAAAAGGTTTATTTATATAGTCTATTATAGCTGTATGTACACTTTATTGTACATATATACTTTGTTTTGTTTAAAAAGAGTATGACAAAAATCTGATGTGGTAGATAAGGCCCTGGATTAAGACTTTTGAATCCTGGGCTCTCCTTCTGAACCCTCTGACCTACTGTGTGACACATGCTAGAAACGTAGCTCCTCTTTCTTATCTTTTGTCTGGTCTATCTGGGATTGTAAATGCTCCAGGACAGAAACTGCTTCTTGTTCTCTGTCTGCACACAGTGCTACATGATACAGTGTGTCCTTCTCAGCATGGGGATCTAGGAGGTAAAATAGAAGCTAATAATGAGTCCTTTGACGAAGGCCTGGAGAAAGTGACAGTGGATTTAAATTCAATACTTGCTGAGGTTTTCATGTTTTAAATGGGGATGAAGTCTAAAATGAAACACTCTGGCCTTGAGCTAATAACTGTCTGTCTTGGAACCTTTGCCTTGTCTAATGTGAACTTTGTTTATGGGCATCACAGCTGAAACCAGAGGAGTTTACCAGTAATGTGGAAAAAAAGAAGTTAAATATCTTACAGGTCCAGTCTGTGTGCCCAAAGAACGAGAGCAGGAAATTAAAAAGATTTTACAAGGGTTTGATTTCTGCTTGTACCCAAAAAATAGCTTAGAAATAAATGGTGTTAAGGTTTAGGCTTCAAACAATATGATGCAATGGGCTTTTGTGTCTGCCTGTTTAACAGGTCTCCAAGCAATAAATGATTTCACACATTATACAAGTTTGGGAAAGTCATGCCTAGTGAAGTGAGATTAATTCAATAAATTGCTATTTATGGTTCTTATAGTGCCTAGAATGTGCAAATTTATAGTCCTTGATCTTTACCCAGAAGATGTTGTTGCTTTTTAACACAGAAAATGATGCTACCAACAATGAGGAAGCAATAGTAAAGTTTTGAATGACAGCACTGTGAGGTTGCCTTTGCTAATTATATGCAATTAGGGTTTTTTCCTTGCCCCAACAGAATCATAGAATTACCTGAGTTGGAAGGGACCCAAAAGGGTCATCGAGTCCAACTCCTGTCCCTACACAGGACACTCCCAACATTCACACCGTCTGTCTGAGGGTATTGTCCAAATGCTTCTGGAATGCTGGCAGACTCAGTGCAGTGACTGCTTCCCTGGGGAGCTGTTCCAGTGCTCCAACACCTGCTGGGTGAAGAACCTTTTCCTAATATCCAACCTAAACCTCCCCTGGCACATCTTCCTGCCATTACCTCTAGTCCTATCATAGGTTGCAACAGAGAAGAGATCAGCACCTGTTTCACCTCCCTCCCTTGTGAGAAGGCAGGAAGCAGCTATGAGATCTCCTCTCAGTCTCCTCTTCTCCAGGCTGAACAGACCAAGTGACTTCAGCCATTCCTCATACGACTTCCCCTCTTGACCCTTCAGCAGCTTTGTGGGCTTTCTGAACACTCTGCAGTAGTTTAATGTCCTTTTTTTTACTGTGGCACCCAAAACTGCACACAGTGCTTGAGGTGGGGCTGCATCAGTGCAGAGTAGAGCAGGACAGTCACCTCCCTCGACTGGCGGGCGATGCCATGCTTGATGCACCCTCGGACACAGTCAGGGCTCTTGGCTGCCAGGACACACTGTTGGCTCACGTTCAACTTGATGCAGCCAGAACCCCCCCTGTCCCTTTCCGCAGGGCTGCTCTCCAGCATCTCAGACCACAGTCTGTACGAGTATCCAGTTGCTTATATATTTTTTTTCTGCTTGAAATTGAGTGAATAAATACCTGTGGCCATTTGCTTACCTTCAAAAGTGAATTTGAATCTGACAGTGACCGTTCAGTTCTTTGCTTTCCATGAATAGTCAAGAACACAATGGAGAAATAAAGATAACCCTATGAAACTTGGAATAATAATAATAACAACTCATAAAGAAGCAACTTAAAGCTCCCATTCCTTAAACATCCGCTAAAAGCACGACTGAAATGGTATGTCTCATCCCAGTTCAATTCCTGTCCCAACTTGGATTCCCCTGTTTATGTTCCCAACATTCTGCTTCTTCACCCCAACTGTGGAACAGTCCCACAGCTCTGCCAGCTGTGAAGGGAGAGCTGCTCTAGCGCAGTTTACAAAGCTAGGCAGAAGATGCAAAATCAGTGGGTTTGAGGGCTTGGGGAACATTGATTTTACTACAGGCACAAAGGAAGCAACAGAAAATCAATAGAAAGGGAACATTGCAAGAAGAATATTTCTGTGATTATTTTAGTTTTATGCTGGGGAAACAAATTTGTCAATATATTTGCTGAAAAGATGATGTATCCATGCTTGTGAGAACAGCCTCTTTGCCTTTCCCCTGAATGTTTGGAGAGGGGGAAAAGGCAGCCTTGGGCATCCCAATGTTCTTTTGTTATAACCTCATTTATTATAAATAAAAAACATGCTTGCCGTAATCCACTATATTATGAAAGACTGAGCATATTTTGCTTACATTTCACATGTAGGTCCAGTCCAATGCCAGCAAAATTGTTTGGATAACGCTTGTCTTTTGCTGTGGATCTAAATCCAGTAACATTCCTTTCAGTGGCCTTTCTGAAGCTTTAGGAGCTGTGAAAGGCTTTGGAGAGTCCTTGGTCTTATAAAAGGCAAAATAACTTCTCACTGTTGTGATTTTGGTTTTCATGAGAGGTATTTCAGCTATTTCTCAATAAAGTGGGAGCATGGGCCACAAGGAAAAAACCCCTCTGTTTGACAGCAATGGATTTTATGCTCCTAAACCATATAGGTGAACTTGGAAATATACCCCAAGGTGAAGGTGAGCGAGGCGTTTCTCTATGTGCCAGTGTTAGGTCAGGAAGTACCTCCTCTTGCTCCCCTTGTTTGCTCCTGCCCTGTGCTACACTCTCTCTCACCCAGGAGGCTGTGCTGGCCCAGCTGCAGTAGGAATAACTCATTTGCAGAGTTTCTCCAAACTAGATGGACCCCTTGACCAGTTTACACAAGGAGAGGGGCAGAGCAGGAGACTGAGTCTGGGAGTGGGCAGGAACATTGGGATGGGCACACTTCAAGGTGGTGTTGCCATGGAAAGGTGTCTGTCATGCACCATCCTTAGGGGTGAGCCAGCTGAATTTACTTTCATGAGATACTGTAAGTTTTTAAATAAACCCACCAGCTTTTACCTGTGTGCAAGGGAGATCTGTGGCAATGAGGCTGAGGAAATATTGGATGACAGTGAACTTCAGTGCGGCTAAGGCTCCTGCACATCAGTGACATCCTCCCTTAAGGATGGCCACAGATGACTTTGTCTTCCTAAGGAGAGGTTTTTTTTTCTCTCTCCATATTTCTCTGCCCCTCTGCCAGCACACATTCCCTGGCCCAACACAGTCTGTCACCTGAAAATCTTCTCTGCAGCGCTTGCCCCATGAAGTCAAGAAGTGCTGTTGCAAGCAGAAGCCAGGCACCTGTGATGTGGATACGCTTTATCCTGTTAAGGACAAAAACCTCCCTGCCCCTCCCCAAAGTATTTTGGACTGCCAGGGGGTTTCTGCCTTCTAGCACAACTGTAGGAAGTCCATGTGAATCCCAGACCTGACCAAGGGTTATGGGCTCCAGACAGAAACACTGACTAATATAGGACAGAAGCATAAATATGTAAATACTGGGGGAAGTCATCCCACAGGCATGTTTCTTGTTAACTTTGTGGAGCAAAAGGGGATCAGAATGTACTTGTATACAAGGGCAAAAGCTTTCAGAACAAACAACGGCATTTCCCTAATCTGACGGACAGAGACAGCTTAGGGTAGTCCATGGTACACTCGGGATGTCTGGGGAGCATTGACGCTTGTCCTCGTATTTGAATTGGATATTTTTGGAGTCCTGAGGTCACACTAAAAAGCAGCCCAGCTAGCAGTTGAGATACAGGCTGGTCTGAGTCTCTTAGTGCCTACCTAGTATTGGGGATCATTTAATCCAGCAGACAAAATCATAGCATGATCTTACAGCTCAAGTTAAAACATGCAAATTTAAATAGGTGATAAATGGCAATATTTTAGTAGTAAGAGTAAATTATTGACCTTAAGTTCTGTAGCAAGATCAAGTGGAAAAGCAAGAATAGCTAAACTTTTGAGCAGATCACTAAAGTGAAAGGTCATTCCCACTAAAGTGAAAGGTCATTCCCTATTTGCTTATTGTTTATTTTTTATTAATAAAGTAGGATATAATCCTTACAAACCAGTCTCAGCAATGACTAGCCTGACCAGCCTCACGGGCTGCCTGGAAATGCTCCTTTGCAGTAGTCTGCCATATTGTAAAAATTGTGAAATGTGCCAGCCTGCAGGTTAAAAGGTAAATATGTGTATCCTAGGACAAAGAGAGAAAGTGTGCTCAGTAAACTGACAGTGAGTTTTGACCAGTAATAAAGATTTCCTTTACTTTCCCCATCAGATAAACCTCCACAATAAAAAAAAGTGGTGAGATAAATTTGACAACAAACACGTGCCATAAAACAGCTGGTGAGACAGAATTTAGTGTTGCCAGTCTGTAGCATTTCTGAGCACAGGCTACAGGAGACTCATCTATGTCTTCTCTTGTTCACATTTGGCACAGCCCTATATTGAGCTAGAAGTTCAGTTCTTTGTCTCAGGGAAAGCTTGTTTCAGTCATCATCACTGGAAGGAGTTGTTTAGGGATGCAACCCACTGTACCTGTGGAATGTGTAATGGCTCCCAGATCTTATTTCTAATCCTAGAATGAGTGTGAATGGCTGACATTTCTTCTGGATTTTTTTTAACCAAAGATCTTGAAGTGTTTCCTTAAGACTATCGTGATTATTGTGCTTGTCTGGTCTGACATGCTGAACACGAACTAGAGAATTTCTTCTACTAATTCCTGCAACAGAAGGAATGACCGCTCATGTAATTATCCAATATGTAATCATGCCCAGTAGACAGAATTTATTCTACAGCGAGAACATCCATTTCTCATTTAAGTAACCAGAGAGTTTCCATATCCTCCAGTGAGAACCAGATCAGACCCCCTTAAGGAGTAATTTGGAACCTGCAGACCACCTCTACTTTAGCTAAGGGACAACAACTTGCAGCTCCCTTCATCTATCCTCTAGAGTCTGTCTGAGTCTCTCTTACCTACCCTGTATTGGTTTCCTTTTGAGAGACTTTGATTTTTCTCAATCTGCTTGTACTATGAAGCATCACTAAGTAGAAACATACATATATATGTACATATATATATATACAAAAAAAATTAAACCTTCTCTGGAGTATGTGATTATTTGACCTAATACAGCTGCAATTTCTTCATACTCTGCTTCTGTCTTTCTGACCAAATGTTTGTATGCAGCCCAGTCCTGCAAGATGCTGAACACCTTGTCTTACAGGCTAAATGCTAGGACTGAAGGTGTTCAATGTGATGTGAAATTGGTAGTCTAAGGTAACCAGCAGAGCTGTCCCTCGAGCTTTTAGAGAGAGAAATTTTGCACTCTATCCCCGCCTCTCAAGAGATATTTATATTTCTTACCACTTGGATTAGAATTCTGTGGCACTCAGATTCTGTAATGACTGATGCCGACAGAGGAGCTGTGTGTGGACAGGAAGGAAAATGTGTGTCAAGCAGAAGAGACAGTCCAAAAAACCAAAATTACCTTTCTAAGTCTCTGGCTTGTTTAAGATTCTGCAGTCCCAGAGAGAAGCAATATAATAATGACCTTTTTTAATATGCAATAAACTTTGATGGCATTTTTAATATGCCACATCACAAGAAGAGTAGAGCTTTTATGATTTTCCTTTTCCTTCTTTCCTCCTGCCCTCCTTTCCAGTGGTATTTATTCATATCACTTCAGGCTTTGGCCAAAGTTCTACAGTAGGAAAACATCATCGTTTTTCCACTTATGATTTCTGCAACAAAATTCTCTCTCTCCCCCCCTTCCCTGTGAAAGGGTATGGGATAAGAAGATGACCATGTTGCTTGGTAATTTTCTTCTGAATTGCTTATTGGTGCAATAACAATATTGCAATAAGTTGCCACGTTTTCCCAACTTGGCCTCTACCTCCTAACAAGGGAATTTAGACAGATTTCCTCTTTTTGGCTTTTGAATGAGTAGGATTAGGGAGATGGGATTGCTTTTCTCTTTCTTACTTCCTGGAAAAATTCTTCATCCTACTCTACAGCTGTCGTATACTGTTAACAGTGCAATGATTGCCTGTGAAGCTGAAACCACCAGGGTGAACATTAACAAGGACTGGTGGGAGCGAAAGTCTCAGTGTGGAAAGAAGCAGTTAATGCTCCTCTGGAGTACCTGGGCCAGAACCATTTTTGTTACAGATTTATGCAAAGAAACTGTCCTGCAGAAAGGGACTGGATAACTCTGTGGGCACCAAGGATAACTCTCCACTTTGAAATTTTTTTTCTTGTAGTCACCTGACAAAGCTTGGGCAGGTGGCTGATGAGTCAAGGCAAGGATTTTTTTGCCAGAAGTCCTATTTGCTTGAGATTTCTGGAAAGTATGGTTGAACACCAGTTGTTTGAAAAGCCAAATCCTTGTTCTGAAGGGCACTTTGTATGTCTCCCTCTTCAGAGGCTTTCATGTGCCTCACTTCTCATGCAGAGTATTACAGGAGCAAAAAATAATATCTTCATTAAAACCACATTCCCCTTTAATGAACTCTTCTCTATTTTCTTTTAAATTAATTACCTTAGAGCTGTTCTCAGAGAGAGAGATCTCCTGACAGTGCATGCTCTGGTCTGCAGCTCTCAGCTCCATGTGATGCAATCTTGATTTGTGCCATGAGCCAGGGCTGTGCTCGACAAGTTATCTGTGGGACCTCTGGGAGCTGGATTCTGAAAACATAGCTGTTAATGAAGTAAAAGAATACACTAATTCACGTAAAGTTATGATAACTTTTGGAAATTTTGCATAAAATAGCTGTCTTCCAATATTTGGATGAAAAACAAAAAGACAGCCTCCTGTGTAGTCAAAATGAACTCTGCGCTTTCTTCTTCTTTGATAATACCTCCTAATTAGTTGTTTAATTATAATACACTGAAAATCTGAATCATTCTTACTCATTAACAAATTCAGCAGCTTCAAAATAGGAATATCTGAGAGGACACCATATTTCTGTCCATCTCTGTTTAGCTAGGAGACATCATCCCAGCAGGGTAGACAGCTACTGGGTGCTGGCTGTTCCTGACGTCATCTCCTGGCATGCGGTTGGGTACTGATTGCTGTAGCAGCCCTCTTGCATAACATGGGCTGCCAGGAGTATCTCAGATATAATTTTTGGTTTCTTTGTTGTCATCTTAGAAAACACTAAAATTTGAGTTCCTTGCTTTTAGCACATACCTTAGCACAGTGCCCAGTGTATCAAAATATTACCTGAAGTTACGTGACGTTCTCTGTTCTGGTGTGATAGGACATTTATGGAGAAAGAAAAGCTTTTCTATCCACGTGCTTCTGAACAAATTTTCATGCAGGAGCAATGAAAGGACAGGCAAGAGCTGTGAGAGACCCTCACCCTTCTGCTCCACATTGCCTTGTGTACTTGTAATGTGCTGTGGGGATGCGTTCAGGTAATTACAGCGAGGCTCCTGATGCAACCATACTGGTAGGATAAGAGCACAAGACAGGAGAGGATGTTGCAACCTTAAGCTTGCAAGATGTAGTCAGGGAAGAATTTATGAATGAGGATGCTTCCCACTCATTTTTCTGTAAAATATGATAAAGAAGGACCAGAAGTTGAAGACAGATGATGATGCAAACTGTTGGGCAAGTGTTGGCTCCATGAACTGTAGTTGTTGACACGGCAGCATGGCAAAACATGGCTCCCTGAATTACAGTCAGAGATAACAAGTCCAGAAACTGGGTTGTATCCACTGTGTTTATCATAAAAAAATCTCCTACCTGGAACCATCAGTAGCACAGAGGAATTGGTGCCTGAGCTCTCTGTAACTCATCTTCAGTTGTCACTAAAATGTGTCCCAAAATTAACTGTGTCACTGGTGCCCCACTGATAAGGACCTGAAGCAGTGCTTTTGCCATACAGGTAGGCCATACTGCGAGTCGTTTATGAGTGTTTTACAAGGTTGCCTTTTCTCAGACTGCACACAGAAAGAACCAGACAAACCCTGAATTGTGACTCATTGCAAAACAAGGTTTGGGTTTGGCTTGTTTTCATGAGGGAAAAAAGCACCGTTGGGAGGGCTGTGAGGGTTAAATAGCTACACTCTTTGAGTTGTAAGCAGAGTGAAAAAGATTCTGCAAAGGACAATCACTGATAAATTGACTGATGTGATGTGGAAAATATGCATTTCCTCCTCAGTCTGTGCCTCCTCTCTCTGCCACTGTTATCTCTGAGGCCTTGTTTGTACTCCATGAGATATCACAAAGGTCACTTGCAGCAAACAGGTCAGCATGCAAATTAGGAGAGCTACTGTGACTTGACTCTGCCTTTCACCCTTGGTGAAAGCATGGTTAGGTTCCCACTCTTGCTGCTGCTGCCACATGTGGGAAGGCTGGCTCAGGAAGTTGAGGAAGCAGTGGATGGACACTGGAGGTTGACAGGAATTGTGCCATTAGCAGTGCTCTGAGTTTACTAAATCAGTCACCCACTCTGGGAAATGTTCAGCTCCCGAATAATACTTTTTCTTTGTCAAGCTCCCATGCAGACTGAGGGATTTTTCACCTGCTTCTGGACTAAGAGTGAGTTATTAGCTCACTGCTAATAGCAGTAATATATGTTGCAGTCCATATCAGACGGGAGATGTCTCATTTGTGTTTTATAGAGCTCTTTACCCAGTCGTATACATTGACTGTAGCAGTGTTTGTTGTAGTGTGAGTGATGATTAAGCATGAAATATTCAAAACTGGCTGATGCATTTGGGTTGGTCAGAATGGACTCATCATGATTCTGATATTAATTATACATGTTCCCCTCTGTCATAATCCACTTACATCACAGAATTCCCTTATTTATTTAGAGCTTTCTATTGGCAAATCTTCCCTGACAGCAAGAGAAAAACTAACCTAAAATATGCATATGCAGACTTGTCTATATTTCTAGCAAAGAAGAATGTCAGGTATTGATACAGTACTAGCTGTATACTTTAGGCCAACTATTAAAGACCTCATGTAGTGACTCTTAGTTTATCTCTTACTTAAGTGTTTGCTTTAAAAAATAAATCACAATTCAAAATATTACTCTGGCTTTCACAGCCTGAATTTTCCATGTAATATGCACCCACTAATTTGCTTTTAAATACCTAATTGATTATTCTAGAGAAGGGTCAGATTTAGTAGCAGGAAATTCAGAAATTTCAGACTCCCTCTTTCAAGTCACATATGCAACTGCTCCATCCTAAACTTCCTGCAGCTTTCCAGATTTTCACAGATTTACCTGCAGCTGAAGTGAGGAAAGGTGCCTTGGTAGTGGCAGGAGAGTCCTCCTCCCTGTGTACCCCTACAGAGAGGTGGGCCCTTTACAGAAGGATTCTGTCATGGGGAATTCTTGATTGAGGAGGCTGAAATCCTATTTAATTTAAAATCAAATTACAGTATTAAAAGGTAATAAATGTATTAATAATATATTAAAATTAATTTAAAAATATTTAATCGCTTCAGGCTTGAAGGATTCTCTGTAGTTTGCTTTACCCCTGAAGGGCTTCTAGATAAGTAAAAAATGATTCAGATTTCAGAAGCTGAAACATGCCTTGCTGACAAGAGAGGCTGACTTAACAGCCATCCAAACAGCACTGTTTTCCATGGCAGTCAGGGTACTCACAGTTCAAAAGGGGCTGTCATGTCCTTTGTGTGTACTTGTGGGCTCATCTGATTAAAACAGAAATAGAAAAACTATTTGCCTGTGCCCTTATGCTTTGTTTTAATTGGTGAAGCCAAGCGTGAACTGACTGTAATTCCTGCTACTCTGTAATCATTAGAAATATTTTTTCTATCAGTGCCCAGAGAAATTACTGTATTAGAATGAATTTAGACCAAACAGCAATAAGCTGAGCACAAATTCTGGTTTTGTTTTGATCATCATTTTCTGTCTCACATACAGGTAAATATAACTGTTGTGGAGGAAATTTTTCTTCTCATAGAGAGTGTGGTTTTGTGTTTGCTTATCAGCAGGCGTGCATAGTGGGGCAAGGGGGAAGCAGTACAGAAGTAGCTGAAGCATGTGAGCACTGGTTGTATTGGATTTGTATCTGCACCATGAGCAGGCTCTGGGCCTCTGTCACATACCTTCAGCTGTGCTGGTGTCTGACCTTCCCTTCAGCAGCTGCAGCGCCTCTCAGCATCTCTGGTACTGAATGAGGGTGGGTAATTGGCATCAGACAGCCTCACAGCCCTTCCATATTCCTATAGCAATGGGGAGGAAGAAGTTTCACAGAGACCTAATAATTTGGCTGCATGTGCATGACAGAAATTTATCCATATTGTTATTAAATTGTTTTCCCCAGTCTTTGTGTCGTTCAGCCCAGCCAGTCGCTGTCTCGTCCCTTAGTTTTGCATCCCAGTCTTTCCCCTCAGTTCATGTTTTCTTTTGACCTGCTTGCCAGGCTCATTTTGTTGTCTTCTCCTTGCAGTTCTGCCTCCCAGACCTTATTTTTATCCCTTTGCATTTAATTCAATCTCCTCCCTTCCTTCCTTTCCTTCTCTGTCCTTGTCTAAGGTTCCCTGCAGGATGAAGATGATCTTCCTCTCCCAGATGAGCCTACCATTTCTCTGCATAATCTAGGGCTAAAATGGAAAGGAAGGTGCTGCTTAGTGCAAACAATTTCATCTGAAGAAATTAGCAGCTACATAAGTCTGGTTTTAGTATGCACAAAAATATTGTTTTAAGGTGGCTTCTAACATAACTGGTAGAAGTCCTTGGCACACAGGGCACTCCCTTCTGCCAGCCTGCAAGTCCTTGCCACCAAACCATGCCACCCTTTCACAAAAAAGGCAGCAAAGATGTTTTATATAACAAAATATCATATTTTTTAATCTGGCTTTGAAAGCACACTGATATGATGCCAAGCAAGGGAGTTCGATCAGCTGACCTCCTGAGGTCTCTTCCCACCTGAATTACTTTATTATTCTATATAGTTTTGCCTGAAATTGGAAAAAAAGTTAATTATCCATGTGCAGATGCACAAGCTTAAAAACTTCAGGGAAAGCAAGTTAAATTTTGAATCCTGATCATGTAAAAACAGTGCCTTACAAAAGCAGGCAATCCTGCAAATAGGCAGATCTCCCAGACCCATCAGTAATTGCAGGCCTTGTGCATGAAAGCACAGAGGTGTCCTTTAGACCCTGATCAGCAGTGATGTTACCTGTGACAGCTTCGCTTCTCAAAAAATCTCCATTTCAGCTTTGCTTCAGTATTAGTTTACAAGCACAAAGGTGTTCGTTGCTTCATGTTGTTCCTGGTGAAACGGTTATCCCATATGTTTCCTGCAGTTGTCTTCTGCCACAGCCCCCTCCCCACACACTCTCTGCATCCAGTGATGCACCTCTGAATGTGCCTGTTGTTCCCAAGTGTGTGTGCTTGCACATTCCCAAACTTGGGGCCACAGCCGTGCAATCAGATGGCTCCATCACCGTGCCCCCTTCTCCACTAGCAACAACGACTCACGTTGTATTCTGAAATGTTCATGGAGTAGGTCTCCTTGCTAAAAAGCTGCAAAAACACATCATTTCCTTGATTTGAGTCAGAAGAGAGGAACGGAAGTTCTTTTCCTTTGTAAATGTCCTATAGTGGTAATGGAGAAACAATCAGCAATAATTTGGCACGGGAAGCAAAACTGTCATGTCTTGACACTTTTACACTGGACAGAAAACTGGAGATGTCCTGCACCATTGTATCAAAGTCTTTCTTGAATCCTCATTTTATTCCTCCCTCCCCAGTTGGTAACTGGGTTGATGAAACATATCCTCACAGCACAGCAGCCCCAGGAATGCAACACAAACGACTGATCCAGGAGCACACACAGTTTCTGAAGAAGAGCACCTGGGGGGGTTAGGGGGGTACTGGAGCTGAGCACCCACACTGTGGAGCAGGGAGAAAGCAGTAATGTCTCCCTGTTGTCAGCCTCTGACAGGCCGAGGATCCTCAAAGGCTTGCTTTAAAAGCTGACCTCCAGCAGTAATGCTGCAGGAGCTGATTACAGTCAGACAGCTGGAGCATGGAGACTGTCACTTATGATACTGATATATTTTCATTTATATCTTGTCCCTGATGCTATTACTCAGTCTTATCCACATGAATAAAAATGCTTTTATTATTTATTCTTATGCACCCAGAGAAACCTTTATTTTTTCATTATCCAGGGGTCTATTGTATCTGGCACAACCCAGTTGTGCTCCAAGTTACTGCCTGCTCAGTAACAGCAATGCTATATGTAGTCCATCTCCCACCCAAACTGTAGCAGTCTGCTACAATTTTTACTTCCATTTTTTTCTTTAGTAGATGCTTTTCAAGCTGTCTGCTGCATTCTTCCCCTCTGCTTTTTTCAATCTGTATGTCTTGGAGGGGAGACAGGCTGCATCCTTGGCATGATGTAGCCTTTTCCCAGAGTCTTTTTCAGAACCCCCTGCAAACCTCTCAGACAATTTAATCTTGCAGAGTTGTCAGAGACTTCTCTCTCTGTCAGCGACTGGCATTACTCCACAATCTGGGGAGTCACTGGCAGGTGTAAGAGGGAAGTGCCAGTTATCTGGTTTTGCTATGACGTTCATCAATGGCACAAGGGTAGGAGTGTGGCCATAGGAAAGCATGGCCATGGCCTGCGGCAAGGCATGTGGGTGTGTAATGCCAACCTGAGTTGAGGTATCACACCTGGGAAGGACTGTGCCTCCAGACTCCAGCTTCAAGTGGGAGGAAGCTCTCTTGAGCAGACAAGAGGATGTGGTTCATGGAGGTAACTCAGTCACAGAGCAATTGTAGGCTGAGGCATGTACGTGTTAACACAGCAAATGAAAGAGTTCAGCAAATGTGGACAGAGTAACATAATTAAATCAGCTGGAAGAAATCAGAAACATGAAAAGGTTGTGGAAAAGTAAACATAGGCAATGGAAACACTTCTTTGTGAATTGACATTTTTGGCTACATTTCTCCATCTGAGGAAGCAGAGGGACAAGATTCTGACAATCATTCCCAATCCTGTGCATGGTCCATAGCATCATTATAGCACAGTGTGGCTTGGCCCTGCACATAGGAGTGGTCCTCCCTCCTCTCCTGGCTTGTCTGTCCCTTGGGAGAGAAGGACGAAGGGGAAGGGATATTCTTACTTTCTCCTCATTCAATGCAAATGCCAAAATGACTGTAGAGATGCACAAGACTAGCAAGGCAGGATCAAGGAGCCCTGCCAGCGAGTGGCTGTGCTAGAGGCTTAGTCCTGGACTTAGGACGTACTCAGTGTGTAAAGCTTCTGTTGGGTCTGTGAGAAATTGTTGGTGGTAGAGGAGGGAGTGAGAAGGAATATAACTTTTGGTTACTATTAAAGAGAAAAGATATCAGTGTATCTATGGAATATTTCCAATGTAAGTAGTGTACATAACTGAATAGGACTTTAACATTTCATGAGAGTTGGTGACTTGTAGTATGCAACGAGCCATGGACCTCTGAAATAGACACATCCTGTACTAGCATCTGCATTGGCAGTGCTCCCCACAGCCAGGGCAGTGTCCATGCACTGTTCAACAGAAGACAACCGGTGTTTCTTAGAATATGGTAATTGTGCTGTGATTAGATATTAATGTAGCCTAGACTTGGGGTTATTTGTTGGTCAACTGACCCAACTGATAGCAGACATCCTCCTATCCAAAAGACAGTAAATGTTCTTGTTAAGTCACATTACTTTGCTTTTGACATGGGCCTAAAGCACGTTCACACACAGTCTCTACAATTCAGCTGAGTCATGGTAACATCTGAAATTCCTCAGCTCATAGTGTAAGCTTGCTTCTCCACAGCCAAGTACACAACAAGGAAAAGTTTCTATGTGCTACCATGAGAAAATGATTTGGAAAACAAAATAGCCCAGAGGAAGAGAAATCAACTTTACAAGGGAAAGAAGTTTTGCCATCTTTTGTCTGTAACACGATGAAAGATCTCCTCTTCAAGAGAAATTTGTGATTAAGAATGTCTCAATAAGATGATACAATCTCCAATGAATACTTTCATGGGGAGAAGATCAAACACTAATTTTTTTTTAATCTAATGAATAAAAGGCACAGGAAGATCCAAAAGCTGGGAAAATTCCAAATAACTTCTAACAAGATGATAACCATGGAAAAAAATCTCTAAGGAGAAGTGGTGCATTGCCTGTGTTTTGAAATCAATTGAAATGGGGTGTTTTTCTAGAAATTGTTCACTAATTTTGCTTTAGTGGAGTGCAAATTATTGGGATGAGTACAGATGGTATGAGTTCAGTGGCATAAGCTGTTTAGTATGGCTAGATAAGCGCCTTACATATCCATATGTAAGAAAATCCCCTTATCCCACAAAACCTGCAAACTTAGTCACCTTTTCACAGTCTGTTAGCAGTTACTGTTAGCAGACTAAATCCATGTGTACGGTTACATGCATGTGTGGGACAGTGTAGCTGACAGAGAAGAGAGATGTGCTGGGTTTAAGCAGAAGGCTGCCTCTTCCCCTCCACAGCTCCGCCAAGACAGAGCATCACAGGGCAGCAGGGTTGTCCACATCTCCAGCACAGGATGAGAACTTGGCATTAGTGCTGCCAGCATGCAGCAGGGGCACTGTCTGTGTGTTGAAGGGAAGGAGGGAGGCACACACCAGTGCAGTGCTGGGAGCCCAGGCACAGCTGTTCCCATGCCATATGGGGGTGGCTGGAGCCCCAGGATCATCATAGCGTGGTTCCCACTTGTGCACAACTATAGCAGCGCTTCCCCTCTGAAGTATGTGATGCTTTATGTTCCTCGTTAGTGTATGACTCATGCAATGGTTTGGTTTCTTGTGCCCATGTATAAAATTACCTGCATATGGATAATATAAGAAGTGTTTTCCAGTAGAACGACAGCTAGAACACTATGCAGTATTCCTGTAAAACTGCACAGACCAAATGAAAAAGTGAAAATATTTTGAAAATCTAATTTGGCTGTTCTGTTGCTTTACTTTGTGTGCTTCACACACCTTAAAGAAAATAAATCATCTGACCTTACTTATTTCCCATGAACAAGAACAGTGGGACAATGTGTGGGTTGCACATCTTGAAAGGAAAAACTGGAGTGGAGTTGGGTTTCCCAGGGTAGGGCTTTCTTTTTTCTTTAATTTACTAAACACTCTTCTCATGAATAAAGCCCTTTTAAAAGGATCTGAACTTATTTTAGAGATTTAAACTGGGGGTTCCCTTATATCTGTCGTCTATGAATTTTACCTTGTGGAATGTAAAAACCTGACACTGAATTGAAAGATGTGCATCCTTTGCAAACATGACTCTTTCTGGCTGCTAAAGAGGCACAGGCACTTTGTACAAGCAGGAGTTCAGTACCAGTGTGTGGGATGCCCATTGCCCTTGCAAAGTCTGGGAGGGAGGGCAGTGGGCGATTGAGGGGACTGAAAGTTCAGAGCAAGTGTTTCATGAGGCTCAGCCTGAGATGTCTCACAAGGAAAGATCTTCTGAAACTGAATTTTGAAAAACTGTGTGCAGAGCCTTAAAATGCACAGACTGAGGTGCTCACAAGGGCAATGGTGTGACCCACAGGATGCTGGCAGAGCAGAGCAGGGTGCTGCCACAGGACACCCCCTCCATGGCCACTTGCTGCCTTCAGATGCTGCCTTGCCTCAGCCAGCTCCCAGGAAAGCTCTGGAAGAGAAACCAGTGTCCTGGGCCGGAGCCCAAAGCCTCCCCTAGCGTGGGAATAGCATGCACAAGAGGATGCAGGGGCTGATTTACGTCACAGCACTACGTGTAAAACAAGAAGTTACAAAAGGGCATTCTATAGAAAGGAAGAAAATGCTAACTGAATATCAGAAGAATGTTTGTCTTCCTGCTTTTAGCTTGACATGGCTCTTTTTTAGTAGCTCAGCTATGATGACGGAATTTGTAGTAGTAGTAGTTGAAAATGCCAGGCTCATTAAAGTGAGCTTGAGAAAGTGCTGGAAGTCTGTGCCATGCTCCACACACCACTATGCTTACTGTGGGAGACACTCGAGAACAAAATATGAGACAATGGCAACACTATTGCCTGCTATTAAAAAAAAATAGAGAAATGCATCATTTTACAAGAAACTGTGGCAGGCAACATACGTTATAAAAACATGCTGTGATGGATAGATTTTAAAGGATATACCAAGTAAACCCAATCCAACATATTATTTGCAGTAAAAGACAAGCATTTGCTCTTCCCCAGTCTTTTCTCTTTTGGTCCTCTAATTCTCACTTTTCTCACTGAGCAAACTTCAGAGGTTAATCACTGACAGAAACAAACAGGTGAAACCTTTCTCCTGGCCTTGGGATAATCCACAACTGAAAATGCTCGTGAGGGTTATTCCGGTGGAGTTCTGATGCCACCTAAAGTATCCAGCAAGTCTTGCAGTACAAGAAATCAGTTTTTCTCCCCAGCATTCTCAAGCAGTAACAGCTCTGAAGCTATTAGTTATTTATAGTTCTTTGTAGCTACCTTAAGCATAACAGAAGTTTGCAGTGTGAGAAAATTAGCTCAGTCATGCAAGGCTGGGTACAAATCCAAATTTCTGTCATCCTCAGCTTGCAAGAAGCAGACGTAGTTCAGTCCAAAATCAAAGCGCTGAAATGGAGATCCTATCTTTATTCCCCTGATGCTAAAACTAGCTTGGTAATGATGTTCCTTTACTTTTAACATTTGGAAACCATGTGACTGTGAGAGAGTAAGATTCAGTGGACGGAAAGAAAATGTAGGCAAGACGTTTTCCACGAATTGTATCAAGCGTTAATGTTTCAGGAATAGCAGTGTGTATTTGAGAGTTCTCTGCTTAGCAGGGTTAATGCCTTAATCACTACAGTTGGTCATTAGCCCATCAAAATGTATTATAATAAAAATATGCTGTTGTCACAAAAATATACAAACTTTTAAAAACATGTTGCTTTTACTAGATATCCTTTAGCGTTTGTATTGATTCTTATTATTTTTTACATCTGATTTTGTACAGTTTTTCTTTAGGATTTTTTCAATTTTATTTTGTTTTTCATTTTTCCTTGTTTGTGCATTAGTGCTCCACATAAGACCATCAGTATTACATGTTTTTACTACTGACATACTGGTAACAGCTAAGAACTGAAGCTGCTTTTGGATTTTAAGCATCCTTCAAAGTGGCTGCTATTGAGTTCTGTTGGGAACACTAAAGCTCATTTTCTAGATCAAAGTGTCTCCTCGCTTCTATAATGAAACAAATTGATTCTATTTTTTTACCTTTAGTTTCAAGTCACCTAGAGGCAAGCATGGGAGGAACTACCACCATGCACAAGTACAGAAGTGGTAGGGGCTGGAAGGGGATCTAAGCTGTCTGAAGCAGTGATACAGCAGTGCCTTGGGCACTTGCATTTTAACACACTAAGTTTGTCAGCAGATGGTAGGTGTTCTGGACAAAGAAGAACCTCTGCTAACATGGTTGTTTCTCTCTCTCCAGCACCCTCTCGAGCTGCTCGCACGCCGTGGTGGCTCTGCTGTACCCCTTCTCCTGGCAGCATACCTTCATTCCTGTTCTGCCCTCATCCATGATTGATATCGTGTGCTGCCCTACCCCCTTCCTGGTGGGACTGCTCTCCAGCTCTCTGCCCAAACTGAAGGAGCTTCCCGTAGAGGAGGTAGGAGACAGCACCAGCATTATTTGCCTGGAGCAAAGCTGGCCTCCGCCTGAGGAGGCCCTGCCATTTGCACATAAATACTCATGTTTAATTTTTAATCTGTCTCTTCATTTCTTCTCTCTCTAATTCTCATGGGCTACTGCTTCTTGGTGAAACTGCAGTAGCAGGTTTATTCTCTTTATTCTGCCCCTCTTCCCATACCTGGCACCTTGACAGAGAGAAGTGAATGTTAACCTGGACAACAAGACAGTACACTGTAAATATGTTGATCTGTTCCGATTTCGTTGTACCTGGAACAAGAAGAGGAAGATAGGAAGTACTATTTGCTATCATACCTACTAATGCTAATGGAAGTTGTGCATGAAGCCATAGCCAGCACAGAAAATAAAACCTTTAAGGCTATTTTGGTTTTTTTTAACTTCTAGGACTTTGTTAATACTATAGTGGAAATCAAATGAGAGTAGCACTTCATCAGCTCTTCCAGTAAAACTTCACAAAAATACTCAAGGGCGCACTCTCCTCTCTTACTCCTGCCATTTTTCAATGAAATTTTCTTTTCTTGTGCTCACTTTCAAGGCTCACTGTGCCTCTGACCCATGTAAATCTCTGCTCTGTTCTCGTCCACTTCCCTAACATTGCTTTCCCACATTGTCCCAGCTGTCTTCCAGCGTTGCTGCTTCATTACCATTAACATTTCATACCCTTGTCCTTCAGAAACCCTGTTGCCTCAAATGACACTGTTTTCTTTAAATCTCTCTGAAACACTTTTCATCTGCATGTTAACAAAAATGATTAGCAGTACCTTGCTCAGGTTTAATAAAAAAGACCTGCCTAACACTTTTAGCTTTTTTTACATATTAACCTAGTATGAGATTTGTTGTATTTTTGTTAAGCTCTAAAGAAAAACTTCATCTTCTTGTTTTATAAAGCACACAACCTGTTGTTTCACAGTAGGAATTTGATTCATGTTGAGGCTTGAGTAAGGCAGACACAAATGAATGTTCTCTGTCTCTTCAGATGTTTCACTGGAGTGTTTTCTTTTCTTTAGGCTTTGATGGTTAACCTGGGATCTGATCGATTCATCAGACAGGTAAAGTACAGCTCAAAATGTTGCCATGCAGTCTAGCAAGCTGTTTACTCCTGTAGTACGATTAGCTTTCTTTGATTAAAGATATTTGGCAGGAATTGTGCAGTGGGAAAGAGATTAGGAAAAAAAAAAAAGTGCTTGTTCTCTTTTTCACCTGAAATGAATGCAAAAGAGATTGAGGCTGTGGCTTTCAGAAGAAATAAAAAACTGTACTCAGAGTGTAAAGAAAACTTCCAAAGCTAATAACATCATGTTAGCAAGAAAACTCACACTGTTGAGGTGAAAAGGACAAAAATTGCAAAAAAAAATTTCTGAGTGAGAGAGGAAAGGTGAAGAATAGTTTAATATGGTAGGAAAAGCAGGAGCCTTGTAACCAGGGAGATGAAGGATCACCATCTTCTAATAGTAATGTGGCACTAAATAATTTCAAAACCAACAACCTGCAGGTTAGATGAGTAAACCTTCTTGTAAGATTCACCGGAAAATATGGCAGTTGAATAGCAGTTGCAGAGTTAAGATTCTTGTGTCTACTTGCTTTTGCTGAACAAGCATTAAGTAAGATGAAGAGAGCAACAGAGGGAAACCCAGAAAACAAGATATACTAGAATATAAGTAAAAACAACTGTCAAGAACCAAAGAAGCTGCCTAAAACCAACTAGAACAGCTGTGTGTATATGTATCTAGGCTTTGCATAATGTGTATTTATTTAAAAACAAGTATTTGGACTCTGTCATGTAAAGAGCTAATTCCAAGTTCCTATATATTTACCTTGCTCTTTGGATTATCATTCCTGACTTTAATGTCATTAAGTGTGACAAGAAATTTTGTTTAGAAATATATGACAGTTGCACATAGATTTTCACTGTTTTGTTTATGTAGGCATTACAGTAGCAAATACAAATTTTTTTTTTCTAAATTTTAAACCTTGCAAAAATATTTGTTGAGGTTGCTGCATAGATTAGCACGATCTAAAGATTTTTTCCTCTCTGTCAGATGGACGATGAAGACACACTATTACCTAGGAAATTGCAGGCTGCTCTGGAGCAGGCTCTAGAGAGAAAGAATGAACTGATAAATCAGGATTCAGATAGTGATTCAGATGATGGTAAGTTCATTTGGAAAGAGGGACTTGTATAAACAAACACATTGGTAGTATTGTGACTTTCCATCCAGGTGAAAGAAAGGTGGGAATTCAGTACTCAGATACCTTATGTGACATCAAAGACAGTCTCTGAATGCACATGGAATGGGACTGATAACATCAACCCATAGTAACACATCATTGGTGATCTATTTTAATTTCTTTGTAAATGACACGTACTCCCATGGGTACCGCAAAAGAGGGAACCTCAAGCAGAGGTTTGCAGTTAACTTGGCCCTAATTCTATCCAGATAACCATACATACTTAGGGGTGTGTATGTGTTCAGAGTTGCCCTTGGCATTTGGTATATTTAGGGGAGAGCAGCAGGTACCTCCAGAAAACAGTTTCAGTGCAAGAGGGGTTAAGTTGCCTCTGAAGGTTTTTATTTCTTTCCAGCAATTATAAAAACAGCCCAGAGTGAATTGAAATACTTGTGGTTAAAAGGAATGAAGCAGGCCTCTCTTCAGTGTTTTCACTTTATTTCTACTTTTCTGTGTTACATATATAAATCCATTTTAACTTCTCAGAAATGACGAAAACTAATTCTACAACATACCCTTTTTGATCAGTTCTTGGTAAAGCCTTATCCCCAGAGCAAACATTTTAATTCTGAGTAATTCAGAAGCTTCTTAAGAAAACTTTCTCAAAAGTAAGGTATAATTTTCATTAAGTACTCGCAAAGTTTTTAATTTTCTGAGCTGTTTCCTGAGGATTTGTATTCCCATTGATTCTTAGTTATGAAACACCAATTACAGACACTGTCACTCTGGATTACAAAGCTGTTACCCTGTCTGATGTATATCCAGCTCTGCAAGGAGCCGGTACAGCTCTTTCTGGTTATTAGCAGGGCATCAGTAAACTGCTAGACGACAGCACCTGGCCCCACGTGGATGACAATGCTGACGGCTCTGGTAGCAGCTGATTTTGGTGTCTTATTGCCCCCTTATTTTACAGAATGTAACACCCTGAATGGATTAGTGTCTGAGGTTTTTATCCGATTCTTTGTGGAGACAGTTGGCCATTATTCCCTGTTCCTAACCCAGAATGAAAAAGGAGAGCGTGCCTTCCAAAGGGAGGCTTTCCGTAAATCTGTGGCCTCCAAGAGTATCCGCCGCTTCTTGGAAGTTTTCATGGAATCTCAAATGTTTGCTGGCTTCATCCAGGACAGAGAGCTGAGAAAATGCAGGGCAAAAGGTAAGGGTGCTTTTCCTTTGGGATGGTTGTGTTCCGCACAGGTCCCATAGCAGGCGTCTCTGTCTGCTGTCAGAGCTGAGCAAACTGTACAGTGGCAGACCTCCCTAAACACATTGCTCACTTCTTATGGACCTAGCTTGGAGCTATGGCCATGATAATACAAAGGCTTTAATATTACATTAAATATTTACATCTGAGTGCCTCAAATCATAGAATCATGGAAACACTTGGTTGGAAAATACCTTTGAGATCATCAAGTCCAACTGCACCTGTCAACTAATAAACCATATCCCTGAGAAACTCATCTATCCATCTTCTAAACACTTGCAGGGATGGAGTCTCAAACACTTCCTTGGGTAGCTGTTCCAGTACCTGATGACTCTTTCAGTGAAGAATTTTTTCCTGATGTCTAGTCTGAACCTCCCCTGGCACAACTTGAGGCCATTTCCTCGTCTTATCACCTGTCACTTGGGAGAAGATACCAAAACCCATCTCACTACCTCCTTTCAGGGAGCTGTAGACAGCTGTAAGATCTCCCCTCAGCTTCCTCTTCTCCAGGCTAAAAAAAAACTAGTTCGCTCAGCCGCTCCTCGTAAGGCTTGTGCTCCAGCCCCCTTACCAGCCTCGTTGCCGTTCTGTGCACACACCCCGACACCTCAATGTCCTTCTTGTAGTGAGGGGCCCAAAACTGAACACAAGATTTGAGGTGCAGCCTCACCAGTACCAAGTACAAGGGCGCAATCCCTTCCCTGCTCCTGCTGACCACGCTGTTTCTGATACAGGCCAAGGTGCCGTGGGCTTTCTCAGCCGCTTGGACACAGGTCACTCAAAGGCGAAACCGGGGCCGATGCTGCGAAGGGCGCACCCCTCCCCGTCACAGGCTGCCTGCCGCGCCCGCAGGCTCAAAGCGTGACCGCGTGCGAGAATAAAGCACTGCCCCCGGCCAGCCAGGCCACGCTCCGGTTGCCGAAGCAGCGCCTCGAGCTGCGCTCTGCCCTAGGGCGGCACTGCAGTTTGGCCGGCGAGAGCTGCGCGGCTTCCACGGGGTGCCGGAGGCGCCCGGCGGGCAGCGTGGCGGAAGCTGCCACCGCATGCGGCCAGTGCGGGAGGTGCGGCGCGGGGCTCTCCGGCCTGGCTGCGGCGGCCCCTCCGCGCTGTGGCCGCTACGCGGAGCCGCGTGCCGGGCGTCCCGCTCGGCTGGGGCAGAGGCGGAGAGCGGGGCTGATGCAAGTACCCCCGAGCCCATTGTCCGTCCCGTTGGGTCCGGGGCTCCCGCCGCCCGTCCGCAGTGTACCGCAATGACACATTACAACGTTGCGGAGCGCTCTACGAGTAACGGGCTGAGAGGACGCAGAGGGGTCGGGGGAAACCAATTCGGCGTGACCCAACTCATTCCCGCTCCCTTTCCTCCCCTTCTCCCACAGGTCTCTTCGAGCAGAGGGTTGAACAGTATTTGGAAGAGCTTCCAGACACGGAACAAAGTGGAGTAAACAAGTTTCTGCGAGGCCTTGGTGAGGAAAATCTTTAGAGCTATTTCTGAAATTAATTTGCGTGGCTTTTTTAAAAAAAATTTTAAAAGCCTCACCTGAGCTGAAATCAGCAGTTTCAACCTGATAGAAAATAGGAAAACAACGAAAGCCTACTTAAAGCTGACAAAACTAGATTTAATGATGATCCTTGTTAACGCTTCCATTTTCTCTTGGAGTGGTGAAACCAAACTATAAGTGAGGAGAAAAGGAAGGCAGCTGACTGCTCAGGGTTCTGTGAATTAGCTGTCTGTACAGGAGTTACTCTATGGCAACTACAATACAAATTAGACCCATTTGCAAGTTAACTTGTGATTGCCCTTGGCTTTTCAGTATGCAATAGAGACTGATGGTATGCTTTCTCTAGGAAACAAAATGAAGTTCCTTCACAAGAAGAACTGATTCCTTTCTGCTGAAATACTGACCCAAAGACTATTCACGATGCTGTGTGCGAGACACCTGCAGCATTTCAGAGTTTGATACAGGAGAATGGAGCAAGCTGACCACAGCTTTAAGTGATGACCAGTGCTGTTAGGGTGCCAGACAGTGGCTCCTTTATGTATTTGGATAGAATTTGTACATAATGTGCTGTAAGCTTTTGTAACTGATTTTGTAATGAGCAAGGAAAAACTGTGGTAAATATTTGTATATTCCTGAGAATAACAGGTGCTTTTTTTTTCCTTTAGTATGGACTGAGTTATGCCTGGTGCAAAAATGAATAGCTGATTATGTGCAGCTGACTATCTCAGCAGAACCACTGACTTCATGTTTGTGAGAGCTACACTGATAGCTAAATACTGTGGGGATGAATGAACTTGGGTACGTGGGAGAGGTTGTACGCATGGGGGTGCTTTCATGTGGCAGAGTTGACATTTTTTTTTTCTTCTAATTAATTTTAATAAGGTACTTGGTTCACAATACAAAACTTCCACTTGGTTTGAACTCTGGTCAGTAAGCTACTTGTAATCCATTCTGCACTAAGACTGCTAAACCTGAGATCTCAGGTCTTTGACATACAAGCTGCAATGAGTAGGTACAGTACATCCTTTTCTAATGTATGTATGTATGGTTTCTAATAAACTCTGTAAATACACCTGTTTGTCTATACTCATTACAAATCTCTACAGTTTCTGGTGTTGAGCAGGTACAAAACCAGAGTAAATTTCCTGTGATTTTTAATGACTTTGAAATACAAAATCGTTATTAGAAACCTACCTTTTAGTAGGTTTGCTAGTTCACGATTTGTAGTTTAATTTTTCTTTGATGTTTTTCAGTGGGGTTGAGATAAGGCATTTTATATCCCTGTTCTGCTAATTTTATCCTAACAGAAGTATCTATTCACTTTTTTTTTCCTTTGCATGGTTTAGCAACAAATTACTTTTTGTCAGTGTATCACAGATACTGTTCCGGAACTGTTGTATTTTCAGCTTGTTTTTCTGCTGCCTTGGTTAGACAATCAGAGTAGAGTATGAACAGCTTTTAGCAGACAGAGCTTTTGCCTAAATTTCTGATAAGCTCATCACCTACGTTTCATGAGCATCTGCTTTTCTTTCGTGTTAACTGCAGTCTGTTTAGGTGGTGTTTCCATTTCAGTGAAGGCTCTTCAGCAGGACAGGAATGGTTACCTTGCCATAGTGTTCTGCACAGCTGTGAATGTTGCCCAAGTACCGCATTCATCTCTGATGTGGTATCATAACTCCTGTTGGGATTCTGCAAGTTTCCCTTAGTCTGAAAAAGAAAACATGAAGTATTTGAATCTATTTGCAGTTATAGCTAGTGGAAATGAGCTAAAGCTGCTTCCCTTTAAGAAAAAAAAATGTATTTTTCTCCATTTGCAGCGTCATTTCTTTAGTTAGATTGGCTTTGAGGCTTGCGCAGTTCCTAACCTGACAGTGGTTCTGGTTTGCTATCAGCCTCATAGAACAAAATTGAGGGATTATTCACAAAAAAGGTAAAGTTGTTACCTTTTTTTCTTACCTCCCTCACACTCATGTCTATACAAATGCTTCTTAAGTGCACATGGAATGTCTGTAAAGTATCAAGTGCTTTTGATTCAATGGAAATGTAATCACAAATGTTAATTTCCATTAGTTTTACTGTATGTGCTGTATGTTCCAGAATGACTTCTAGATGTAGTTCTTCAAAGCAGAATGAATAACTTCACTTGTACAGGTGGACTCCAGCTATTTTATAAACAACAGCTGCTAGTAAGGAGAAAATGCTGAATAAAAAATCATCGTTTCCTGTAGGAAGTGCTGCAGAGAAGAATTGTGATGAAGGCAAGAAAAAGCCACGCTGTAAACCCCATCTCCCACATTAAAGCTGTTCTCCCCATGTGCACTTTAAAAATCTAAGTAGAAAACTCTTAAACATTATATGTACTAGACAAGGTGAGATGACCTTTTAAAAAACGTGTAGGTGCTTTCTTGGTACTCAAACTGTGGCTATAAAAAACAATCCTAGTGTTACCCAGAGGTCTGTGCTTGAAAGGAACAGAGGAACAAAAAATAAGAGTATTATTTTGCCTTTTTTATTCTTAAAACCGATGGTGTTCCTGCACATGAAACATAACCAGTGCACTGTTTCAGAAGAAGTCCTTAAGAAGAAATCCAGTGCTAAGACCCATGTTTTAGATTGTGAAGAGTTGTTTAAAGTTTTATGGTATAAGATACGTAAGACACAAGCTTCACGAACAGCAACACTCTCCAGCATTGTTACTCTAGGAGTAGACAGTCATGCTCAGAGTATTTATTTTCCCATTGCCTTCGATGGTTAATAGTGACCAAACTTGCAATTCCAAAATCCTGCTCAAAAAAATCCTACTTTTGCTAAGCATTAGAGGGAGGAGGAAGCAAGTTGTGTCTAATTAAAATGAAGCAGTACTTAACGCTATCTGCCTGCTAAATTCAATCCCCCGCCAAATGCATCTAGAGCTGCTCCCGCTCCGCCGCAGGCGGGAAGGGCTCGGGGAGCTGACCGGGGGTAGCTGAGGCGGTGGCAGCCACCCGAGGGCCGCTGTACGCCCCTGGAGGTCGCGGGTGAGAGGGGTGACAGGGTGAGAGGCGAGGCGCCGCAATCCAGACTGCTTACGCGTCAGAGGTCACCCCAAACACTGCCGAACCGCAGGCCGGGGCGACCCAAAAAGCCACCGGCCTCGGTTCTACCAAGGCGGCTCTGCGCCCCTTCGAAGCAGCACTGCTCTCCCCCACCGCCCCTCGTCCCACCCTTCGCCCCGCCCCTCACTCCTGGCTGCCCGCACCGCGCGGCGGCTCTCGCGAAAGTCAGGCCCCTCGCCAGCCCCTCAGCGAGATCTCGCGAGAGTCAGCCACCGCCGTAGCTTCTAGCGAAGTCTCGCGAGAGTCAGCCGCCGCTGTAGCTCCTAGCGAAGTCTCGCGAGAGTCGGCCACCGCCGTAGTGCCTAGCGAAGTCTCGCGAGAGTCGTCCCCCGCTTCGCTCCTCAGAGAAGTGTCGCGAGAACTCGGCCCCGCCCTTCCCCGCTCTCGCGAGCGCCGCGTTCTCTCTCTTCCCTCGCGCACGCCGGCGGCATGGTGGGTGCTGCTGCGCCGTGCCTGGAAGGGCTGGGCTGGGGGCACTGCTGCCGCTGCCCCTCGCTCCTGCGGCGGGACGCGGTTGGGGAGTAGCGGGGGGTGGCGGGGAGATGCCTCTCCGAGCCTGCGGGCCGATCAGGCTGCGGGGAGGCCGCTCTGGCCTCCCCTCGGCGGCGCGGGCCGCGGTCGCGCCTGGGCGCGAGGCTGCCCAGGGAAGTGTGGCCTCGGGGTGGCGTGGGCCCCGTGGGAGGGCGAAGGGAGGGCCTGCCTCCTGCTGCCCGGTGTGCTCACAGCTGTTCTCCCGCTTTCCCGCAGCCTTCCAGACTCAGGAAAACCCGGAAGCTGAGGGGACACGTCAGCCACGGCCACGGCCGCGTTGGTGAGTGGGGAGACGGTCGCTAGTGGGCCGAGGCCTCTTGTTGCGTGCCCGCCCGTTGTTCCTTTTCCAGGGCTGAGGGTCGGAGAAGAACGCGACTGTGGGTGCAAGGTGCTACTCACACTGTGGGCGGTGGTGAACAGCACTGGAGGCTGCAGCATGCATAGGCGATGCTCGCGCTGCAGGGCCAGACGCCTCCGGGATGGACTGATACAAACTCTCGCGTGTTATTCGACTGGATTTGTAACTTCAGCAGTGCTCAGGCAGTAGGCGCTGCCTGAGAACGTGGTTGTGTGACATATTAAGCCTACAGGTCAGTGCTGTGTCCATTCTAATTCTGGCTATTCCTGCCTGTTCTTGTCACCCCACTTGTGCTGGTAGCTATTTGTATTCCTGTAAGGTAACCAGAGGCATGATACAGATATTTCTTTTTGTCCTGTAGGGTTAGTTTTGAGTTGGCTCATATGACTCAATCGAGGTGAATGCAAAAGAGAGATAGGATCAGAAAAGTCGGGTTAGATTGACATTGAATGTATCTCTATGCTCAAGTATAATGTGTCATGTGTTTAGTGTAACAAGGTTAAAACTTTTCGTTTTAGGTAAACACAGGAAACATCCAGGAGGCCGTGGTAATGCTGGTGGTATGCACCATCACAGGATTAACTTTGATAAATAGTAAGTTAACATTTTAAATATATAATAGCAAAAAGTATGTTCTTGAAGTAGAAACAACTAGCTTTTGTATGTGAATAAACAAAATACCCTGCAGTCCTATGTGTTTTTTCCTCTAACATGAAGTGTGGCATTACAGCTACAGTCAGCCTATGTTCCCATTTACCGTGAATTCAAAGACCTTTTTTGCTTACACCAGGCATCTTTGAGAGTTCAGTGCAGCATTCGGTAAACTTGACCAAACTTGCCTGTTATGTGGTCCCTGCTAAATGATGCACACACAAAACGTAATGTAAATTCAAAAAGTTATGTTAAATATGAGCTGTATGCTATAAAGGTGTGGGATGTTTTATTGCCGAGACTAGAGTCACATCTGGACACTGCCTGTTGTCCTGGTGTGCTAGAGTACTCGGACAGTAACCACTAATCTATATTCACTGGCTGTGACCTTTGTTGACTCAGTCAGTCACCAGGTTAGTGACAAGAGCTCCGAAACTCTTTGAGGAGTGAAGCTGAGGTTGCTTCAGAAATACAGGACTGGGCTAGCCTCACCAGTGAGGGGAATTGTGTTCAAAAGAGAGCAGATGCTTAAAGAGGAAATAATTTTCCCTTGGTTTGGCTACCAGTGATTATTACACCTTAATACTATGTGTATTAATATGAATAACGTGAAATTTTGATGACTTTGATCGAGTGAGATCCTTGTTTCAGTGCTGATTTATAGTCCTGCCTGTTTAGGATGAATTAAAAATGTGGTCTCATGAGGAACGTGTTTCTTTCACAGCCACCCAGGTTACTTTGGAAAAGTAGGCATGAGGCACTATCACTTGAAGAGAAACCAAAAGTTCTGTCCTACTCTCAATTTGGATAAACTCTGGACGCTGGTCAGTGAACAGACAAGGCTTAATTACGCGAAAAATGAGGCTGGACTGGCCCCAGTCATTGATGTTGTGCGCTCAGTAAGTTTGTGCTATGTTCCAAGATACAATTCATGTATAACTTAGCTTTGCGTAGCCAAGCAGGAAAATGGTGAACTGCAAATAAGCTGCAGTGTTTGAATATTTGTTAACTTCTCAGGAGAGTGTCTTGGCATGTTACGTTTTTTCCTGTGAAAACTTGAATCTCATTCTTAGGTGTGATTGTGGACAGGGACTTTGCTTATTTTTTAAACTGGCAGAAGATGACTTGTTTAAGATGTTACTGAAAGGGTGTATGAAAATATGGCATAGACTCGTTTGCACAAAGTCACTTCTCTGATATTGAGACTAGAGTCACATCGTAACATGCTTGATTGTCTTGGTGTGCTATAGTTCTCAGACATAAACTTCTGATCCCTATTCACTGGCTGCGATGTTTCGTATCTCAGTCAGCCACCGAATCAGTGACACTGACTGCTCTGCCCAGTGGGCATGTTCTGCATCCCAAAGTGAAATATTTGTGTTGGCCAGTTATGCCACTTACTACAGTCTTTGAAGTAATCACTCCTTGTATTAATGGACCTGGTGCCACGATTGTCCTTTTGATGTAAAGGACTGGAATGAAATGACAGTATTCCAGTGGTAGAGATCAGCTGTTGCTGCAGAATCTTTCAGATCTGCAGTTGTCCATTTCAGCTGTGCAGAGGAGTCCTGTGTTCTGTTCGGAAGTACCAGGATGTCTCACAGCTAAAAAGCACCGACCAGAAGTCATTGGGTGGTAGGTAGTGTTGGAAGTGCCACCAACTTGCTCTCTCAGAATTGTGGGAGAAGGTTGGTGTCGTCTTTATCACATTTTGCAGTGTTTTCTGTCTATGGAGTATGAGATAAAAAAACCCCCACCTTCTACACTACAGGAGAAGTTTGGTTTACAGATTCCACTTTCTCTGAACAAATGCAGCTCTGCAAGATCATACTGAGTAGTTTTCTTTCTTTTGTACCAGTTTTATACTGGAGACAGACACCGAGTGAGGTCGTGATGATTATGGTCTTGGTTTTAACTGGTGTATGCTGAAAGATGGGTCTGGATATAGGAGCCTGCAACCTGATTGCAAACACTTAATGGATTTTTTTAATCTTTTTAGGGCTACTACAAAGTCTTGGGCAAGGGGAAGCTGCCTAAGCAGCCTGTAATTGTGAAAGCAAAGTTCTTCAGTAGAAGAGCAGAGGAGAAGATCAAAGCAGTTGGTGGTGCCTGTGTGCTGGTGGCGTGAAGGCCTTTGTTTTATTCAAAATTTTGAATAAAGACAATGTGTAAAAAAGCACTAATTTACTGAAGTTCCTGATTTTTTTCCTCATTTGGTCAGACACTTGTTCACACTTCAGTCTTGTCCTCTTAGTTATTTCTGGCAGGTTTGACTCCTGCCCTGTAACTTCTGAAGTTGCCTTTCTGAGGTTTCCAGCTTTTGGCGTTCACAGATACCTCGTTTGGTTTGCACAAGGTAGCAGGATAGGGACTCCCTTGTTTGTGCAGTTGGTGATCCTCCACAGCTGTCTGTGAGAAGGTGATTTATTTTGCAGGGGGTTTTGTGTACAAAAATGACATCTCTTGTATGGATACTGCCATTTTATTTTTGGGGAGTGAAACAGCAGGGGTGTGGGGTTTTTTTAACTGATAAGTATTATGCTTTGGTGGATGGGGTATTTTCATGTTTTCCAGATTCTTGGCATTTTACAGTACTATTAATGAAGCAATCATAGACAAAATGCTGTAGTGAGTCTGGTGTAGCAACATTCATGTTTAATGGCGAGAAGAAGAAAAAATTGTTAAATTTGAGAAAAAGGAACACAGGAGTTGTGAGACTGGCATAGAGGGTCTGTCCCTAAAATGCAGAAATTATAAAGTTTTGAGAATGTAGCATACAAACTTCTCATACGTGAAATATATTAATTAGTCTTACTGGAAGTTCCAGTCCTGTGATATCTGGATGTCCTCTGATCATCTTCGTGGCCCTCCTGGACTCGCTCTAACAGATCAATATGCTTCCTGTGCTGAGGGTATTTCCCATTGATGCACTGGCCATATGGCTGCCTGACTGCCTCAGCAGGAAATTTTAAATGCTTTTCATCACCTTCATCCTTCCCCCTCCTACCAAAAAACCTTGCATGTAGTTCCATATGTTATGGAAAAAGCCTAAATTAACCCGTATGGTAACCCACGTCTGGTCATTCAGCTACTGTTTTGGCCTTGAGGATGATAGGGCATTTCCCAGTGTTAGGCTTTGTTTGCGCCAAGTCTCCGTGCGTGGATGCCTTGGCCCTCCCCTGCGGTTTCGCTGTTTAAACAATGTGGTAGTCTTAAGACCTCAACTTCCTACTGCAGAAATCAAATGTTTTTGTAGGTTCTAGTTGGTCTTCTTAGCAACAGTAGCCACAAGAAACAATAGGGATGGAGCAAGCTGAGCAGCTGTGCTGCTCTAATGGCATTTTCCTCTGAAAGATAGTTCATGAAGATGCACTGTAAAATGTGAGCTCGTATAGTAAGCACTGATAGAATGTTTGTTAGTCAAACAACAACTACGATTACCACAGCTCATTTCTAAAGAGACCTCTAGTTTTGTATAGGAGGTGCTCTGGCCCTCTGATCATCTTCGTGGTCCTCCTCTGGACTCACTCTAACAGATCCATATCCCTCCTGTGCTCTAAACTCCAGATTGAACACTGTACTCCAGGTGTGGTCTCACAAGAGCAGAGGGGGGAGAATCACCTCCCTTGACCTGCTGTTTACATTTCTTTTGATGCAGCCCAGGATACAGTTGGTTTTCTGGCAAGCACGTTGCTAGCTAATGTTGAACTTCTCATCCACCAGCATCCCCAAGTCCTTCTCTTCAGGGCTACTCTCTATCCATTTTCCACCCAGCCTGTATTTGTGCTTGGGGTGGTGCTGATCCAGGTGTAGGACCTTGCAATTGGCCTTGTAGGTTAAACAGAGGCCCACCTCTGAAGCCTGTCAAGATCCCTCTGGATGACATCCCTTCACTTCAGCGTGTCAACTGTGCCACACAACTTGGTATCGTTGGCAAACCCACTGTCTTGTCCAAGACAAAGATGTTAAACAACACCAGTCCCAATACCTTGCCCTGTGAAATGCCACTTGTCACCAGTCTCCACCTGGACATTGAGCTGTTGATCACAAATCTTGGGATGCAACCATCCAGCCAATTTATCCACTATGTGTTCCATCCATCAAATCCACGTCTCTCCAATTTAGACACAATAATGTTGTGCAGGACAGTGTCAAATGCTATTTTGATTTGTTCCTAGAATGGGTCTTGTGTATGACACTTGATGCACACTGTAACATGAAATCCACTTTTTAAAAACTATTTTAAATAGCAACGACATCAGGATGTGACACTTAAAAAAATTTCTGGTTGTGAGTTTTTGAGACATTCATAATTTTTTGCCTTGTAGAAAAAAAAAGACTGCTCTGTGACAGAATCCCTGAAGAGAATTCATAGTCCTAAGATTAGAGTTGCTGCTCTTCCATGCTGGGGAAATCTGCAGATCCTATCTGCAAGTTATGTAGTGCTGGTAACATGGCCACTGTGCCAAGACATGGGCGGCTATGTGGGGCTCTAGACCTGGGGTTTTCAGTCAGCTGGAAGGGTAGTTCCAGTGAAGATGGGACTATATTTGCCTTTTTTTCCTCTGATGCAACTTGTAAAAGTTTCGCTTTGAGGCTGTATCTGATGAACATCTCTCAAAATCATAGAATCAAGGATGAAACACGAACTGCAAAACTCTCAATTTCCTTTGAGGAGTCTGGCAGGAGGAACACTGTGAAGCTCAGGTTTGCTGTATAATTTGATTTGGTGTATAATTTTGATAATTGGTCATCCTTTCAATTTAAATTTGATTACTGCGAAGTGCATTTTATTAAATATCTATGAAGAAGATTGGCAGAAGTTGCTGTACATTTATCAAGGCATTTATCACTGCTGAAATGATGAATATATGATCAGTTATGCTTATTATTTGCTTTACCTGAAAATGATAAAATATTGAGGTGAAATTGTAAAAGCAGTCAGAGAGTATTGTTGTTTTTATTGCACACTTTCAGTACTTCTTGCAGGAAGTGTACAGCATGTGACAATTCAGCCTGGTAACTTTGCAAGTAGATCAATAGATCAGATTACTTCAGTTTTTATAGAAGTTGCAAGTGCTGTAGAGAGATAGTGGGATCATGGTTTGTAAACCTTGAACACATTTTCCTGCACAACAATCTGCAAAGATATTGTTTTTTTTGTAAAGCAGGTATGTGATTTTCAGCTGCAAGGAACTTCCTCTTTCTCTGCAAGGACTTAATAAATGTTGTTTCTGAGAACGTGCACCCCACCTGTTGCCTTCTAGTTTGTGCTCGAGTGATCAAGGGTTTTGTTCAGTGAAGGGGTTGTCATGAGCCATTTTGTGACTCTTAGTGGTTTTGACGTCAATCTTCAGCCAACAAAAATGGAAACTCTTTATCTGTTGAGGAATTGTTTGGTGTGCAAATGGGACCTGCAGAAGAGAGACCCCAGAATGCTACCTTGCCTTCATTCCTTCTGTAAGGACTGTCTTCCAGATTTGATTGAAGGATATAGCTGCATTTCCACTGAATATGAAATTCTATATGAAGGTAATATTTCAGAATCTCTGGCTTGTGCTTTTTGTATTACAGTATTATAAAAATAGATGGATTGAGAAGTACTTTTTGTAGCCTGTTCCTTTACAGCACTACCTTAAAAGAAAAAACTGGGAGACTCAAGAGTTGTATGAGTAGAGGGTGGATTGAGAACAAGCCTCCTGCATTACCTTTTTTGTCCAGCTGCAATGTTTTGAGGAGAAATGATGCAGTCAGACAACCTTTAACATTTTCCAGATGGTCTAAGTTTCAGTTACCAAGTGTGACATTATGAGTATTTGATTTGCTTAGCTTAATAAATGAATAAATGCTACAAGGTAGTTTCTAGCCATGATTCCAGCTGTGGTGATAGTTTTATTCTTCCTTCTCTCCCCTTCCTGCACTATCTCCTTCCCCCTGCAACACCAACACAAAAACATCCAGTTCTTTGGTCCTAAGAGAGGTCGTGATAATTAATATTAGAGTATGGGTATTGTGGTGTACTGAAACTCTTTTATCTCGTTGTAAATGTGGTTTCTCTCTCTGAACCCTTCTGAGTGCAGATTATTCTGTAACTTGCCCTTAAGGAGCTGAGTAGGGTGAGAAGCATTTTGTGACTCTGGCTTTTGAAATCCTGAAGTTATTTGTACAGTTTTTGGTAGTGATGTCAATAGAAAATACATAACTTTTTTGAAATAGAGAAGAATACAGTCATTTTAACTGAATGAGTCTTAATTGCCATGGGGAACCATTCCAGACTCATTACTATTTTATAAGAAGCGCAAAGGGATGTAGATCACTTGTATTTTCACAGGCTTTAACTTTTGATGAATAAGAGGCATCATTTATTATCTCTTCCACAGCAGATTTTAGAAACATGTAGGAAGAGACCCTGAGGTGATGGTAATCTGAACTGACAAGATAACAAAAAACTAGACAAGTTCAGGTTTGAGAACAAATGGAAACAGTGTTAGGAGATCAACGTTGAAAGGCAAGCAAAACACAAAAGATAAAGGAAAAGAGAATAACTTAATGACAAAGGAGAGAGGCTATTCATGCATAGGGTACAGACAGAAAAAGACATAAAAGTAGGAGAAGAAGAAAAGAGAGTAAAACAGCCATTTCAAATAAATGTGTCCTTAAAATTTTAAATGCCCAATCACTGTGGGCTTAAAGTCTGAGGATCTTGCTTTATGATAAAATGCCTTTAAAAACAAACACTCCATTCCTTTTTATGTATTTTCATTTGACATCTAAGCCCTTCCTCTCTCCCTCTTGTTTCTGTTTACTGGGAAGGTGAATTTATACCACTTGGTCATCTTGGATGAAGCGCAGCCAGAGGTTCTCATGTGGTTAAGACGTTATACATTTCTTCAGGCTCCCAAGTGGATTGGGAATTATTTGTCTGTAGCAAATTGGAACAAACACTATTTACTTTATTTCTGTATTCTTGAAGTTTCTCTATTTACTTCCTCATTCTCTTGTAGATAGGGAACTTCTATGGAAAAAAGCAAGATGAGAGAAAGGATGTAATGAACAGCAATGACCCAGTAAATGAAGTGAGACACCAGGTGCAGAGACTCAGTTTAATATATGAACAATGAGAACAGCAAAACCAAAACATATGTGTCTCTTAAGTCAATGACTGAAACTGCAACTGCCATAGGTCAGCCAGAATAAATTTGTGAAATCTTCTAATGGCATGATGCTAAATGTTGCTTGTTTTAGCTGCACCGATTGCTGAGTCATGGGCAGTACAGTACTAACTCAATTTTCAGTGTTATCTTTTGGTGTTATCATATATAAATGCCAATGACAAACTGCAAATACAAGTGCTAAACCATTTTAGCTGAGTAAACATGAGATGTTGCCTGTGTAAAAAAATGTGTTCCTTACTTATGAATTCTTTAAGCAAAATATAAGAATGTAAGATGTGAATGTATTTCCAAGTGAAATCAATCTGAGATCTGCTACAAAATTATACTGGAATTTGTGGTTTTCTGTCTGCTTTTCTATACATAGTACTATACTAACATAAAGCTCTTTCCTGGTTTATTGTTGTATTAAGATTGCTGAGAAGATGGAGGTAAGTGGTCCAAATATTTGATGGGAGTTGATGTTGGAAACCTACTTTTATACCTGTGTGTCAGTCTTCATGTTCAAGATTATTCATTAGTGAAAGCTCTGAGACTGCCAGAGCTCTTGTGGAAAAGCTGCATTCACATCAGAATTTATTCAAAACTGGGAGAACTGAGAGTTTGGAAGTAATTTGAGTGAAGAAAGAAAATTAGCTTAGCGAGTTTGGCTTCTACACATGCGTCTAATATGATGGGGACTATAAGACTCTCAGTCTTTCTTTCTTTCTTTCTTTCTTTTTTTGCAGGCCAGTGTCACTTTTCTTCCTCCCTCCCCATGTAAAAGAGAAAACACCCATTTACTTTAACTAGATCCACTGAACATCAAATACATGTTTTATTTCTAAAAAGGGAAGTAGAAAGGGTATTCCAGAGAGGGAAACTGTTCATAATGTATATATTTAGTCATCTTAAAATGAATTTTAATTTACTCAGCCTTTCTTACGCTGTTGTCCAGCTGCCAGATCCAAAAGGCAAGTGAAACAATAGGGAGTTTAGTTAAATAAATATGAAGCTGTAGAGTGGGAGGTTGTCTTCAGAACTGTTTTCTATAACCTGTAATTGGGTCTCCAAGGAAATGTAAATTATGTAGCTTGAGCTGTAGCTAGTGCTCTCTGAGAATAATTATTCAGATAGTTATTGGTGGAAAATGGGTGGAGGAAAAGGTGCAATATTTGGACAGCAAGTATAAATGTGGAGTGTAGGGTAGATCCACTGTTTGTTTCTTTATGCTAATCAATTCTCATGATAATAAAAGGTTAATTATCTGCATTGATTTATTTCCAAGACAACCAGCTTGAGGATTCTTTCTGTACCTCACCAGACTGTAAGACCTTGGAACAAAATTGTGAGCTGTGGCTTTTGATGTTCAAAAGGTCTGTATGCAGTTTCTCTGTTTGGTAGAGCACTTACAGTTTGCACTTTCAGAGATGATTGCTGCAAATGACTCACAGCTCTGTCACTTACAAATTGAATTTCTGCAATAAAGCTGGAGTAAAACCTTGAGGGTACTCAGAAATTTTAGTTCTTTATTTGTGCTCTTTAAAGGAACGTTCTGTATGAAGATCACCAGGTTGTCCTCTTACTCTTCCTGGGGTCCGATGCAGTGGGGAAGCTTTCATTAACAGAAATTAAAGTGCTGTAGGAAGTGAGAGATCTGACCTGAAGGGAGCTGGGGCTTGAACTGTATATGGTAAAACCTTGTTGTTTTCCTGAAAGCTGATTTTTGGATATCCCAGGTGTGGGGTTGAAGTGTCTAGACTGGTATCTGTGCCTTACTACTGGATCCACTGCCCTTGAATTTTCGTTTTCCCCAGACCACTCTAGTTGCTATTGCTGGTGGGTGCATGAGAGTGGAAATAAACATGTGGCTTATGAAAAAGGGCTACAAACCAATTCAGTGATGTAAGCATCTGCTGCTGAATCTTTCCAGAGCTCAGAGATGCGTGTATATAAACATTACTCACACACAGAGATGTCACCACGCATATCACTTTCTCTCTTTTGTGGTGGTGGTCAGGTGTATTAGCTTCCTATGGATGGTATTTAGAGGAGCAGTGCAGCCCTGGAACAATGTAAGTGTAGGACTATTCCTCCACGTGCCTCATGTGATGAAACTTTGTAGGAGTCTGTTCAATGCAATGTGGTCTTCAATGATCTGTACTGACTGGTAATTCAAATACATTAAGAACAGCTTATATGTGGTTTATCCTGCACATACTTCTGCAACAGGGTTTTATTCTTGCATCACAATGAAATGGGGCTTAAATTCAACATGAAGATCCTTTCTAAATCAGTCATCATCTCTTTAGCAGAGAAATATGATGTAATAAATGCCAATTTCAAATTATAAACAGTAGGAGGTAACAAAATTCTAAAAAGTAATTTATGAAATTAATAATAATTTATGTTCCTGACTCCTTCCTGTCTGTATATAGTTTCCATACAAAAATAGAGCACATGAACAGGCTGTCTTAGCTTTTTGCTTCTTCTAGAGGTTTTGATAACAGTAATGGACTTAATTTGGGCATCATGATTGCACCATAACTGAATTTGGCTCCTGATCTCTTAATAAGTAAACTGTTGTTTGAATCCTGTAATTCCGTGTTGGATTGCTATTTAGATCCAGAAATTGCATCATTCTCATGCTTACAAACAGTGAGTCTCTAGGGCTTCTGACTACTCTTCCCTTCACCCACAGTGCTCTAATAATGATATATTTAAATGAGCTGTCTGTGAACTACAGGTTCTTAGAACAAATTAACAATGTTCTTTAGAGGCAGTGGTAAGGTAGGAAGGCAAGAATAATATTTAGGAAATGGTCTGCAAAGCGTACCGTGGGAGTGAATGGCGTTGTAGGACCTGCTGCTACCTGGATCTGGAAGAGCTCTTTTCTTCCCTTTTGCACACTTGCTCCAGATTATTCTGAGGACAGAGAGAAGACCCAGGCAAGAAGGGAAGCAGGAGGCTGTTATTCATTCTCACTAAGGGATTTTTATTCCACTGCTTTAGGAAAAATAGAGCAAAGCCTCAACAGAGACCTGAATGAATCTGAGAAGCAAGGGCGAGAAAGAAGGCAAGAAGAAAAAAACCATGCACTTTGTAGTGGCTCAGTTCATCTTTCTGTCTTGCTGATTTATCAGCGTTTCTGGCAGAAGAAGGGGGAGCAGTCCCAGATAGTCCGTGACTGGTGTAGTGACTTCCATCCGCAGCACGGCAAAGCCTGATTCCAGGGAGTGGTCTGAGTGTGCAGTTCTGCTCAATAACCACCTGCTCCCCAACACAAGTGACTTGGTGTGTTGGTCTCTAAGTGACTGTTTATCCAGAGGACAGGTAAGGGGTTTCTAGAAAATTGTCCTTTATTGGTGATTTGCACTCTGAGCACAAGCACAGCGTGTTGTACTCACTTTGTGTTATGGAAGTAGATGCTGCTTGTGGCTGTTTGTAAATGTGTATGTAAGATTTTCTTAATTTCAGGATAATTGCTTCACAACCATTCAGTAATATATTTATTATACCAAGTTATCATTAGATTCTTTTGGGAATTTCTATTGAAAAAGGTTGGGCATTTTCAGGGAACACAGGTTTTTATTAAAGGGAAAAGGAATCAGAAGCCCAATTAGCTGAACAAGTATGATCTGCAGAGCTACCACATTCAGGTAATCCCTCTTTTAGCAAGATGCAAATCTGTCTCCTGTCTTTTTAACAAAGTCTAAATATAGAATTCAGCATCAGGACAAGTGAGAAGGTGCTTGCTGATCAGTCCTCCTTCAAGCTGTAGGCTACTTCAAATACAGTATTGCCATGGTGTCCCCATTGTTTGTCCTGTTAACTCTTACGCTCTTTGTTCTGATCTTTTTATTAAGCTGAGAGCTAGACATGTCTTATGCTCATCTCCAGGGAGTTTTAGCTTTGAAATAATTGTAATTCACTGTTATTTTGTTTTTTAAGACTCATGTATTTACACAATTAAAGCTGTGATTCGCTTGATAGTCTATGGTAATGAGTCTAATACAAAGTTCTGACCTGTGGGTGTGCAACTATCTCTATGTATATCTCTGGAAAAACACTGATTTCAGTATCATAGCTTGGATCTGAAATCTGGGAAAAATTGTCTATGATATCACTTTCTGATATTTCCCAATATTAATCAGCAGTAATATAATCTACCTCCGAAGTTATGACAGAAATCCATACATGAAATAGGCTTCTTAGGGTGAAATTTATTGAAGTTTTCTTTAAAGACATTTAAAACCACTAAAAAGGTGGTTTTGCCCGTTGTGAAATTAATGCGTTCTTTATACCAGGTATTTTATACTTCACTGGTTTGTAACAAATTAGCAGATTTTAAAGTTCACGTGAACCCACCTGAGGCCATGAGCATTCCATTAAATATCATTCAGTTAGTATAATTTTATTTGACATTCTGCACTGAGTAGAGTTAGAGAGTAATAAAATACATAAATTCAATATTAGCTTTTTTTACTTGAGGTGGTTGGGTTGGCGGAAGTTGTCTTTGCTAAGGCAAAGTCCTGTGCACTGCTTCTGTTTCCCAGTAAGTAGCTGTTCCCAGAAATGTTTTGTGTAAGACTGTGTGCTCACCCGTATGGCATATAGATGAAGGAATAATAGTGAGACTTGTGCCTTTCTTACTTCAGAAAGTAACCTGTTGATAATTTCCCCTTTGGTCAATTTGCAGCATATTATGTAGTCTCAGTATAAAGGTTTTCTCTTCGTATTAGCCAGATCAAGAACTGGCACTGCATTGGGCAGTGCTGTTGTGGGAGTAAGAAACTGATTCAAAGTCTCAATGGGCTAGAGGCGATTTCCTGTAAAGTCAGAAAAGATGGTTGCCTATGAACTGCACCAAGAATTAGAGCACATCCCACGAGGTTTAACTGAGAATTTGGCTGTGAAGTAGGCGTTTTGCTTCCTAGCTTATAAATCAAAATGTATCTGTCTTTTTATTTCTGCTGCTGTTTTAACTATGTTGCTTTGTAAGGTGCTCACAGGGAAGCTTGAAAACTGTCACCTTCTAGGAACTAGCACTACAATTCATTGGTGCTTGCAATATGCACCAATTACAAGGAGTAGAAGGGCACTGTCTGTATAACACATCTTGTATCGGGTACTTATGTGCTCCTACTGTTTGTACGATTCTCTAGAGAACTGAGCTGCCCCAACAGATGTCTAAAAGACATACTCGGCCGTAATTTGGGAAAGCATGGAGACTGTTCAGTGTGCCTAATATAAAAGCATTCTGTGGTCTGAGGGTGTAACATATGAAGGTGATTACCTACAAATATTGTAGGTAAATAAGATACCTTCCATGAAGGATGCAAAGTACTGGATGAATTTAAAAGACTTCTACAGCTTTCTGCCATCATGGGCATCTTTATCAGATGACTTTTTAGCCTCTTTTTAACGCCTGTCGCTGGAACATACTTAAACAAGACTCAAGTTACATGCCCAGAAGGTAAGCAAAGCGTTGGTAATTGCTTGCCTTGTCCTCTCCCCTGGGGTGATTTTCAGCTGAGTAGCACAGGCACCTGGGGATACCAATTGTTCCTTCTCACGTCTGCATGAACACTCAGTGTTATATAAAATGCACAGTTAAACAAGTGGGAAGTAGGCCATAGTCTGCCACTTGGGCCCCCAAATCCCAGTTCTGTTGTAAATGCAATCTTGGAACATAGTAAATGATATACTTTTGCTTTTATAAGAAGATTTGGACTAAAAAAGCCTTAAACCTCATGGAAGCAGTTCTTAGTAAGATGTCCCTGTCAAAGGAGATGTAACAGAAGTCAAAGTTTCTTCTAAACATTTACAAATGAAAGTGAACTTATTCAGCTACCTGACTCTGCAGTGCTTTTGTTGGAAGTGGTAACATAGGAAGGGTTTGAGGTTTTTGTGTTGCTGTCAATGTGAAGTGCTGCTGTTAAAATAACAGTAGTCCAGTTCTGAAAATGGGATAATTCGGTTAGAATTGTGCATCTGAGCAGGTGCTTAATCCTAAGCACCTAAAAAACATGAGAGTATCTGATTACTATCTAATGTGAAAAGCAATAGACATCTTAAGATTTAATTAATCTACAGGCCACTCTCCTTAGAAAAAATAATGTTAGTTATGGAAAATATCACATTGGACTGAAAACATTCAACAGAAAGTTGTCAATCTTGATTTTAAAATCTTGCTTTAGGTGAGTTTACATCATTTAGTAATGGAAAATACTGCTGTTAGTTATCATAAACAGATCATTTGGCAAGGTGAGCATAGCAGTGAAATTTGGTTCTCAAAAGAATGGAAAAACTTAGATTAAAAAAAGGACTTGAGAAGATAAGACAAAAAATAAACTGACACACCACCTTCATTTCTGAAGGACTATACTCACATCTGCAGTATTTTACAGAAATGTGGTCAGAAACGTGCGTGCTCCGATTCAAAAAAAGCACTAGAACCTTCTAGGAAAATTGAAGTCCTGTAAAGACCGACTTCTTTACTTGTATTTGTTGAATCTTAAACACAAATGCAGGGCTGCATGTGCCTGAGGGGCTTTTCTGTGGCTCCTGGTTCACAATGAGAGGAGGGTGTGTAGGAGCAGGCACTGCTCCTGCACTCCTCACCTGCAGATGGGCTCAATTTTGGGGTGGGCTGCTGCAGGGGGATGGAAGGAGGTGCAGGAGCAGCCTCCCACCACACCTGACTGTGCACGTGCACCCAAAGGGTACAGGCAGATGTTATTCTGGCAAGGGTCTGTTGAACTTCCAGTGACCCTGGGGCTCCCAGCCCCAATTCGAGAGCCTTTCCAAAGGAGCTTCTGCACATGCCCCAATTTGAGAGCTTTTGCAGCAAGAGCATCTGCCACCTGCTAACAGGGTATGGACTTGCCCGATAAATAGTGCCTGCCTAGAAGGCAGGGTGTGTGCGCCCACTACTCCATGGAACTGGCCTAAGGAAGGACTGCCTGACTGGCCTGAAGAAGAACTGTTGGACCACATGTTCCTGAAGAGTTGCTGCTGGAGGAATTACTGCCAGATGGACCAATTTTCCTGCGGAACCACCATGACCCACTGGAGTGATGATAATTTGCTTTTTCCCCTGCTACTTCTTTCCCTCTTTTTCTCTGACTTATCTTACTGTACCTTCTTTTTTCTTGGCAACGTGGTATATCAGACTGAATCTGAGTTGTGTTGTAGTTTGTTTAGTGTCCTTGGCTGTGTTCAAGGTGTCAGATTGTGATCGGAACAGGTTGGGATTTGTTTTTGAAACGGCAACTCAGAGTGCACCCGAGCATCTGGTTTGTGATTTTGGCTATGTTCAAAATAAATGCTGCATTTGAATTTACCCTGGGGGATTTGTCAATCTCTGATTTGCCACACAGATATCAAAAGAAACACTTTTCACCCTCCCTTTTTGCCTTCACCCTTTTTTGTCCAGGTCAGGGTGGGCCCTAAAACTACTGGTGTCAGGAGTGGGCTGTAACAAGTCCTACCCAGGTCTAGGAATGAAATAGCAGAGTAAAAATGCAGTTATACAGCTATGGACAACTTCATGAACTATTAATTCTCAGCCCAGTCAAACACTAGGTTTCATCCCAGTTGCCCTCAGTAATGAAGGTGGAGCCAGGTTTTGCTTCTCATGATGCTGACTTCGCTTTACTTTAGGAGTGCTCACATTTTGCCATGTGTGGATTTGTTGTAGAGATGGTTTGCAATACTGACTTTCATTTACAAAACTTTTTTTTATCCTTTACCTTTATTCTGACTTGTTGCTTCTGCTAGCAGCATGTGACTCCTCTTTGACTTCACTTGGATAGTGTGAGGCACCATAAAACTGTTATCAGTCGATGTGTGGTATATGCTTTTATACATCTCTGGTAATGTAAAGCTGGTCTAGAAGAACCGTAGCAAGTATGAGAAAGCACAAGCAAGTCTGTAACAAGGGAAAACATTTTACTAAATGCAGCTCAATGTGTATCAAATCTGGGAATTTGACATGCAGATATTGTTGATAAATGCTGAAGTAAGTGAACTGAACTATAGTGGTTTTCTAGGGATTTTGTTATTTTGTTTTTCTTTCCTATGTATTGAACTACATTCAGCCACAGGTCAATTTATTGCTTGAAGAATGCCTCAGTTTCCTGGGGCCAAATGTGTCCTCGTGATGTAAAAAGCCAGCAATACTGAAGTGTGTTTTGTATAATTTCCTGGTTCACATACATTTCTCTATTTGTGATTTTATTTATTTGTTTGTTTGTGTTTTTATTTATTTATTTATTTCAGGTATCCTTTCCTGCCCTGTTTGCAAACAGACCTGCTTTGCAAGGGATGTAGTTGAAAATTCCTTTCTTAAGGACTTTTGTGCTAGTAATTCAGCTATGGCAAAGGTAAGTGAGAAACCACTAGGCTGAGTGTCTTCTGAGTTCCTAAAACACTACCAGATGAACACTGTTAGATAAATAGAGCGTACTTCGTATTGAATAACAGGACGCTCTTATGCTTTGCTTATGAAGCTCTGTAATTAGTTCACTCCTGGAAATGGATGTCCTGCCTTCAAAGTACTACTTGACCTTTATTTGAAGAATTAATTTTACTCAGTATGGCTAAGGTAGAATAGATTTAAAAATGTAGATACTAGTGATGTGGGACTGAATCTGTGACAATCAATATATTAGGAAGATACTGAATCTCTTGGATTCTGCATTATCCCCTTTCTGCTCTCAATACAAAGTAAACAGAAGCAGACTATTGGCTGAAAGGTTACACCAGGATTGCCCATTAGATCCTTTGGGCAATTATAATTATCTGCTTGTCTGTTTTAATGATAAAAAATGTCACATCATATTTCAGTTTCCCATTGAGAAATGGATGCAAAGGATAACTGGAAGGGATGAGATTACTACCTTGGCCTTGTATTGACGCTGTATGTAGGTGGATTTCACTTCTGTACTCAGTTAACAGGCAGGACTACTCTCACACTATTTCAGTTGTTACTTCTTTGGATCTCCAGGAGGGACAGAGAAAGATGTGTATTTCTGCTTGCCCTGTTACAAAACAACAAAAAAAATCTGTTATTTGCATGAGTCAGATTGATTTCAGAATGTGATAGTATTACCTGTGGCTGGGAATTAAAACAGGTGAAAACTTGTCAAAACTATTCTCTAATCTGCTGACTGCTTTATGCAAAGTATGATCCGAAACAAAGGAAGAGTAACAAAGAAGCAGGGATACTGGACCTCACCTTCTGAACCAGCTGCTGGACCTCAGTCTGTCTCTCTTGCACTTTCGATCCCTAAGTAAACTGCATAGCCGCATTGGATATTCAGCTTCAAGATCTCTGGGTGGAGAGGAATGCTTTTTTCCACTCCTCTTGTCTCCTGTAGAGGCTGCAACAATTTGTAGGTCAGGTCCATCCCATGCAGAAGGCTTGAGACTGATTTAAATTGTGCAAGTGACTTGCCCAGTGACATCATTGCAGAGAAGTACAGAGGGGGTGTACTTCTTCCCTATCAGTCACTTCTGTGTTTCATTTTATCCATTGTTAAGAAGAAAAGAATGTGTAACTGAATCCATGGAGTGTTCTGGGGAAATTAAAAAAATAATCTTTGCATGTAAGGTGCTTTAAGATAACTTCATCTAAAATAAGAAAGGATATATTCATATGTACTCTTCAAAGAGAATAAAATTAATTAAATATTGCTGAATGTTTAGAATGCACTTATTGTACTGGGATTTCTTAATTACCATGACTCCCATAATTTATCTTTCAATGAGAATTTGTGTAGAAAGGAAATCAAATGAGACTATCTAATGACTTCAAAAGCACTAGATTATTTTTTCAAACCTCCCTTAAAAGCAGGGTTTTCTTTTCTGTAGTCCCTTAGGAGCCCTAAGAGCAGTTCAGTACAGCAGATTTCTCTCTGGATCACAGGAGTACCCTAGAGGCATTTGTGAATCTTCCTCGTGGTGTTTGGTTTACTTCCTTTTTATTAATAGTCAGGTCGTGTACCATTGAAGTTTTCTTACTGTCTTCTAATCACCATCCCCCTGAAAAACTGAAGTCATAGTTTCACCATCAGTAATATCAATAGGAGAAGCACCAGCTCATCCAACTGAGACACAGCTGAACTGCCATAATTTTCTTAATTTACCTAATATATTCAAATGGGAATCTGTCAAGGCTTTTAACAAAGTGTTTCGAAGCAAGATGTTTCTCAGTGTGTGAGATAGTGAAGCATAAATGATGGACTGTGCTATATACCAGCAGCAGGAGTTTCAGAAATATGTAATTCATAATCTCTTGCCCAAAAGCCCATTTCCACATCATAAATAACGTTAACTGTGGAAACACTCTGTGCGATGCAACAAAAGTAACATTAACGGAGTGCAGTGTCTATATAAGTTCTAGTCAGGCTGACAGCTGAACAGTAAACATGTGATTAAGAACTTCTGAGGCAAGAGCATCCCTCAACTTTGACCTCTTCCTTAAGCTGGCCCTTCATGGGTACCTTTTAAATTAGACACTTCTTTTTATGTAACAAGCTTTGCTTCCCAGAATAACTACCTTTCTTACATTTATATAATGTTTTGATTATATAAGTTATGTTAGGCTTTTTGGTTTAAATTATTGTCTTTACCTTTTGGTAGCATTGTTGATAAACAAATGGCTAAAATAACAGAATAACTCACACAAATACCTCCCTGTCTAGTCAACTAAACACATTTAAAATTTTGTTTTCTTATTGTCAAGAATTGTCCAATCTCTTTGAAAAAGATTGGGAATAATTAAAAACTCTTGAATAATGAGTTGATAAGAGACCTGTTTTGGAATTCCAGCCCCACTGAAAGAAGTGTAAAAATTTAATTTCAGCAGAACAAATTTTTTTTTCTTGTGCTGAACTGCATCAGAACTTGACTCTCTTGCATCTCAGAATTCAGGTGGATATATGTGTTCCACTTAACTTTAAAGCCGCAATTTGAAACTAAGATGACCAGCAAAGAATTGTGATTGTTCTTGCTTTGGGCTTTCTATTCTCTGAGACACCACAAAGAGAAAATTTTCTATTAAATTCACCAGGGGATGTGTCAGGGCTTATGTGCTAAGTATGGGCTGCTACATGCTTCTCTTCATGCTTCTCAGAATAGTTGGGATGCAGTCATAACTGAACTGAATTGAAGATAAGCTGATGCCCAGCAGAAAGTGTGTCACAGGAGTACTTTTGCAATCTATTATTCATTGCTTGAGTAGTCCTGAGTAGTAGCAATATTCAAGAAATATGCATAAAAGCAGTAGGTGTATTGTAACCTAGCAGGAAATGATCGAGTTCGATAAATGAGTGGCAAAGATTTTATGCTTCGATGATGGTAAAATTGCAACAGTATATTTGCTCTGCCTAGTACTTATTTGTGGCTATGGTAAGTCAAAACAATTAATATTAGGAGATTTCAAACAAAGCATTTTGTGCCTAGTGCAAATCCTTTTTAAAAGAAGTATCACTATAGCTATCTTGCCATAAATCTTGATTTCATTCTGGATACTGAAGATCAAATTACCCACTTCATTTATTCATTTCCCTTTAGTGGCACTTCCAGACAGCATGGCCTATATAACAAAGGACATTTCCTAAATTGTTGAATAGAGATGATAGTTAATTATGGTTTCCAGTTGTTTTTGTGTTCCCGTGTCTTATGTTTCCACTTTACCACATCTGATTTCAGTGTATAAATTGAGCTCATTAAAAGCTCTTTAAAGAATAGGAACTAAGTTTTTCATTAACAATATGTGGGTGTCCCTGTATTGTTTTCTAAATTGTCTTTCCATTGGCAAGTTTATGTATTTTTCTGACAGTTATGCTGTGTCAGAGCATTTCCCAGAACACCAAAACAAGGAGAGTAAGCTCTAATTTTAAATAAAGCAATGTAGATTTAGTGTAGCTCTGATGAAGTAGCTCTTGTTTGTGTTATTATGCAGTAAAACAAAAGTGGATTCTAGCATATGTTTTTTTTTAGTTTGGTAATAAGTAATTAGTAATGGACATAAATTAATAAATGATATGGTAAAATGCTTCTGCATAATGTTGTGATTAGAAAGGAAATGGTAGCTAAATCAAGAAAAATTAATGGGGCGTGTTTGACTCTAACATTTCACGTATTTACTTGACAACCTAGATTATCTTTTCTGATGTAGAAAATATCTATATCTCTCTAAATATATATACATATATATAAAAATAACATGTACAGGCATTTGATGCGTTAAAACCATCAGTAAGTAGTACAGCACTGACTGAAAGGGATTACAAAGCACACCACTCATTTTCAAAAGTAACTTTTAACTTAACCTTCCTTAATCTGAAATCAGACAAATCTCATTTCATAATATTATGGCTTTTTCAATTCATGAGAAACAAGTCATTGTAATGATTTCTTCTGATGACGTGTAACATGAACCCCAGAATTTTGCTGAATAATTCTTGCATCATGTCATAATTATGCTTCATTGTGGTAGAGTGCAGAAAGATAACCAATTTTATTTAAAAGCTTCAAGTATTTGTTTTATTCTTTTCCCTTTTACAACTATACCCAAACTTTTAAAATCACTCGAATTACATTAGTCTGAGGAAGAGTTTACCAATCTGAATCATAGTATGTTAAAAATAACAGTTTGTATGACAAATTTGTTATCCTTTTATGTGATTGCACTTTTTGTTCTTAGAGCTGCTCCATGTGTAAAGAAAAGAGACCAGCTCACAGTCTCTGTACAAACTGCAATAAGTGGCTGTGCAGCTCATGTACAGAGGAACACACACATGACAAGGAAACTGGAGACCGCTTCATGTCTGTATCCCAGAAGGGCTGCACAGGTACTGAAGATGCACTTAAAAATGTTGTTTCTTCTCATATCAGTTATTTAGCTGAAAAAGGAGCAGTTGCAGGCTCTGTGCCACAGACATTGTTCTCTGTGTGAGTGTGGTTCGGAAGGATATATATGTGTTGGTGAGAGATTACGTGATTTTTCTGTAACTTTAGGGCCATTGCCACAATCAGCAGTCCACATTATTTGAAATATTTTAGATGTTTTTGTTTCACAGACATGTCTTTTCACTCTGCGGAGTGGTAGGTTAGAGTTTGGTAGGCTACAACAGCGATAGGCGTTGCCCTTTCAGTATTTCTGTCCTCTTTAGGGTAATTTCATTCAGGAAGTGACCATAAAGCAATTCTGGGCTTAGGGACAAGGTGTGGGAGACAGAGTCACAGACAGCAAAAGGTTGTATTTGCTATAGGATGTTCTTTTTCTAAGCCAGGAGTGAAAAACGTGGTTCCTGAGTGTGACCACATATGACCATCAGCAAGCCCAAATGAAGCCCACTGGTGAATACATCTCATCCCTATACAATGTTGATCCACAGAAAGGGTTATCTCCTATTACTGCTCGTTGTTTTCTTTACCAGTATGCCAGAGACCTGCAGAGGAGCATGCTAACCTAAACTTAAGTAAGCAATTTGTGACCTAAAATAAGAGTTTTGCAATTTTAGACAATGATCGATACAATGTTTTAAGATTGCACTTTGCTCACAAATTAAGATATTTGTGCTAAAAGGTTTGTGCCAGACTATCATTCCTTTTTTTGATAGGAAAAAAATTGGAAGGGGCTAAAAAAACCTCTTTAAATTTGCTCTTTAAATAATGCTATCTATTAGCATTTGATTCAGTAATTTCCTAAGGAATAAATCTTGATACTGTAGTAAATAATTCCTAACAATGTAAACTATTTAATGCTGTTACATAAAAATCTTGCTCTATCACAAATTATCTTCTTGTACATTGCGTTAAGAAGGTAGAGGGGAAAACCATCTCAGAAAGGTTTTGAGTAGATAACAATCTAAAAAGTAGGAAATCTGGCATGTTTTCTTTAAAGCGTGGCATGGATTTTCTCCATTTTCATTCTCTTTGTCAACCATCAGATTTTTTTAGACTTTCTACTTGTATATTGTGCTTTTTCCAATTTGAAAACAAAGTGTTTAATATAGCTTGCTGTACACTGTATGTCTGTGTTATTGCAACAGTATGACTTCAGAGGCTTGATTCTATAAAGAGCTCCAGGATGAGTGTGGGGTCCCTACCACAAGTTGCAGTTTTAAAATATTTAGATAAATAAGTTTAAATTATAAGGTTTCATGTGGGAAAATTGAAATATTTTTCTCATTTCATATGAGCAAATAATGATACATAAATAAGTAAAATGTTTTTATTTCCTTAAAGTTTGTATCAATAAGTGTTATCTAACAATAATTGTTCTGTTTAATTCCTCGTGTGTTGATAAAGAATAATGGGGTAGTGTCTTTGTAGGAATACTTTGAGGATGGAAGTATGTCCTTCTCTTGTCCTCATATATGTCTCTATGTTGATAGTTCTGTGAACAGAGGATTTGGACACTGACCTGCGTAAATCTGTCACTGCACTTTAGCATTTCTTGTACTTTTTGACCATTGTGAGAAAACTATTTTCACCAGTAATAATTATGGGTGGTCCTTACACTAGTTGATAAAATAAGGTTCTGAAGTCTATGTTTTTTTGGAATCCAAGGAAAGAGTTTCCTCTTCTCTGCCTTAACTATTAATGTAGATAATTTGTAAATGTCTAACATCAGTGGAGGGGTGAGGTTTTCTGCTGTGGTTTAGTGGGGTCTCTTTTTCATTCTTTCATTATCAGTGTTCCTTCTTTCTAAAACAATTCTACCATATCCAGAAAAAAGACAGGAGCAATACATCCCCTTTACATATCTGCTGTCTATTCTTACTCTTCATCACATTAGTCTTTAGAAAACCTTTTTAAGAACAGGTTTTAGTGCCTTGTATCTTATCCCCTAGCTGCTGAAGTTTATGTACTGCATTTACAACAAACACAAGTTTGAAAAACAATTCCTATGTTACTTTTTAAGAACAAAGAATTTCCTGTGACAAAGAAATTCTGCTGTGACTTCAGGTTTATTTAATATATTTGCTTTTATACATTTCATAATACAGTTTTTTAGCTGATTTGCCAGACCAGGGCATTCAAAGCTGTGAGGCAGGTGCTCAAAATCACTAGAGGTGTTTAAAACTCATGAGAGTTTAGAGGACAATGTGAATTTGGGTTGATGACTTGTTTCTGTACCCCTTTGATGTGCTCAGCATGTAAGGTGTAGAAGGACAGGAAAAGAACAGAAACAAACCCAGCTTTATATAATTGGATGGTTCAAGGGCCTGGGTCTTTTAGAAATTAACATTGTGACTTCCAATAAAATTTTGACAGTTTGGCAACTCTTTTTCTGAACTATAGTAGTAATCCTTGTCAGTGACATCATTGCTTGATATTCCTCAGCAACTGAAGATGAAGCAAGTGAGTTTTCCTTATCTTGTCCAGTGCACACTCAAGAGTCACTCAAGCTGTTTTGTGAGACCTGCGATACCCTTACGTGCCGCAGCTGCCTTCTGACAGAGCATAAGGATCACAGGTGCCACATGCTGATTACTTATTCACAGTCCTGTCTAAAACTGTAGCTAATTTAGATTTAAAACTGTTTGTCTGCATTTCTTGTCAGTTGAAGTTGCAGGCTAGTCAAAACTTAAAAGCCAAAGCAAACTCAATTCAGTTGTCTTAGGCACGTGTGTTACTGCCCTCACAGAATTGCTTACTGCTCTCAGCAGCGTGCACCTTCCCAGCTGTATTGTCAGCCCAGGCACTATATATGAAGGCACATAGTTCCTCTTGATTGTGCTGAAGGGCACGAGTTCTGTACTTACCATGGTTCAAATACTTCTTTTTGTTTTTATCAAAGACATCATGACTGTACAAGGCCAGAATTACCAAAGCTGAAGCATACAGCTTGCCTGTGGAAGTGTACGAGCCATGTAAGGAATTATCTATACACAGTGACAGGGAGGCTCGCTGTGAGATGAGCCTGACTGTGTAATAGGCAAGAAATTTTATCCGTCACAGAGAACATTTGTAGTAGGAAGGAAGCAGGGGATCATGTCCAGACAGGTAATAAGGCAGCTGGTCCTCTAAACTTATCAACTGATAAGTTGATTACTTATCAACAGGAAAAAACACTGTGTGAGAATTTCCCCTTCTTTTGCAGGTTCAGACACCTGGGTGAAGCTTTGGAAAATCAGAGAGTTATCTTGGAAAATGTCATAACGAAAGTGGAAGAGAAAAAAAATGGGATTCAGATTTCAGCTAAACAGATTGAAGACAGGTAATTACTACGCATTTTTTTTCATGAAAGTGAGTTATCAGTAAAAATATTATTTAATCTAAATGTAGGTTAACAGAAGTAAATGCAGATGCTATATTTCTTTTTTCTTGGAGGGTAGGAAATAATAGGAAGATTGAAAATATCAAATCCATATTTAAGTGGTGCTGACAAGTCGTGGCATTGTAATATACGATTCCATAGTCCTTATAAGGCATCTGACAGCTGACTTCAGAGTTAAGATTTCTTTGAATAATCTGTTTCCAAAGATTAGAAATAAAGACTAATTTAAAATTATATTATTTCTTCAAGAAACGTCAAACCAAGTTGCACTTCCAGTTGAGACTAGTAGAAAAATGGAAGTATTTCATTATATGAACTGGATTTTGGCTGCTGATTATTTATTTATTAGCTGTTTAATCTCTCTTCTGCATTAATAAATCCTTTTGAAACACCTTGAGAGAAAGTACAAATCTATTTAGACTATTTATACTCCAGTATAAAGTGAAACCTTTTTGGATATGTCTTCTTTGTGTGTTTGTTGACAAAGAACTTATGATTGTTCTTGGGATAATGTTTGAGAGTCAATCAGCATTAGCATGTTGCATCCAGAGAGTAGAGTTCAGTATTGCATGGAGATCAGTGATGAGTGATGTCCCTTAGGAATCCGTGCTAGAAGCAGTGTGGTTTAATATCTTCATCAATGACATAATGGGATTGAGTGCATCCTCAGCAAATTTGTAGATGACACCAAGCTGAGTGGTGCAGCTGACATGAGATGAAGGGACCTGGACTAGCTTGAGAAGTGGGCCCACATGAGCCTCATGAGGTTCAACAAGGCCAAGCGCAAGATCTTGCATGAGGATCAGGGCAGCCCCCTGTATCGATACAGGCTGGGGCACGAAGGGACTGAGAGAAACCCTTTGGAGTAGGACTGGTGAATGAAAAGCTTGACATGAGCTGACAATTTGTGCTCACAACCCAGAAAGCCAACTGTATCCCAGGCTGCATCAAAAGAATAGAGGCCAGTAGGCTGAGGTGATTCTACTCCTCTGCTCCGGTCTTGTGAGACCTCACCTGGAATACTGCATCCAGCTCTGGAGCCCTCAGCATGGGAAAGACATGGAGATGTTCGAGCATGTCCAGAGGGGGGCCACAAAAATGATTGGAAGGTTGGAACACATCTCCTACGTGTAAAGGCTGAGGGAGCTGGGGTTGTTCAGCCTGGAGAAGATTCCTGGGAGACGTTTTTGCAGCCTTTCAGTACTTAAAGGGGGCTTATGAGGACAGTCTTTTTAAAGGGCCTGTAGAGCTCTGAGCAACCTGATCTGTTTGAAGATGTCCCTACTCATTGCAGGGGGCTGGACTAGATGGCCTTTAAAGGTCCCTTCCAACCCAAACCATTCTATGATTCAGTGATTCTATGTTTGAATTGAAGTGTGGGAGAACTTATGGAAAGTGGTACAGCTTTCACTGGAGTTTTCTGTCAATAGTTAGATAAATTCTTGCAACAAATAACTACTAAGGTCTAAATAAATGTCATATCAGTTTGCTCATCCAGGGATGTGTATCTCTTACCCACAGGTTGCTTGAAGTAAAACATTTATACAAAAAAGTAGAAAATCAAATAAAAATGGCCAAGATGGTTTTGATGAGTGAGATCAATAAACGAACAAACATCCTTCTTGAGCAACTTGAAGTAAGTAAGGCTAGTTGCTTTGATACCTTGGGAAATTAAACTAAATTAAATTTAATCTCAGTGTCAATGGAAAGAATATGGACTGGGAGAGTTATTGTCCCTTTGCTTATATTTTTAAATATTTCTCTTTTTTTTCTACAGAATTTTATGTGGAATCAATGGTGGGCAAATATTCAGGATGGAGTGGCAAAATGTTTGTTTGTCCTGAGATAACCACATTTTCTAATACAGTTAGAGAATATGTGTGCACCTTTCAGTACTTACAAACCAAACCATCTTCTGGTCTAATGTTTAATTTCTATAAGAGTGCTAGCATCACATTTAATATCCTGTTCTGAAAATGATCCTCTGGTCTACTTTCTGTAACAGAATCTGCTGTTTTCATCTTCAGTATTTGGATGTCCAGTTGAAGTATACGTGATTGTATTTTGAAACGGGCTGACCACAAAAATTGCTATCAGATCTTATATAATTACCAGTTCGCAGTTATTCTTGGGTAATTTTAGCAAGTATTGGAAAGACAGGGCACTCGGCACTTGCTGGCTCCCTTTGATGACTCAAATCTGGCTACTCAGCTAAGCAGCTTTTCAAAAACACATGTTCTCATTTAATTATTATTAAACATAAAGTAAATTCAGCATTCACATGTTTTGACAATATTTCAGTGTCTGAGTTATCTGTACAAACAACTGAATTGTGCATACACTTGAAATATAGACACAGTGCTCTGTTGGAATGCATGTAGGGGCACCAAATCAGGAGGTGCCAGGTTCAAATCAAACAAGGGCAGATAGTGAGTGCTTCACATAAAGGGTGGAACTCCTTGCTGCAAGGTATTGTGTGTGGGTTAAAAGTAATTAGAGAAAATAATAGAAAATGACACTGAAGGTCATATGTAGCCTCTGTCTTTGTGGTCTCTAAATTGTGAGTTGCTGGAGACTGGAAGACAATTCAGAGGAAATGCTGCATGCTTCTCCTCTTGTTATGTTCTTCCTTGGGTCTATTCTGCTGTGTATTGTAAGAGACAAGAAAGTGGTTCAGGTGCAAATTTGATCTGACTTCTACAGCTTTTTTGGATTACGTTATTCTGTTAAACCAAGGCCAGAATGAAGTAGGTTGTTTGCTCTTGGAGAAGTCATTGTTCATCCTGAATTCAGATATATCTGTTGAATAGAATTTGCTTTATTTCTGTAATTGGTATTTTAAAGATATTCTAAATAGCAGTGTCCCTGCAAATAATGCGTAATGTAGTGCAAATAATTGTATGCATTATGTATGTCTGAAGAATGACAACTGTGTTCTACACATTCACATTATTGACAGAAAATCACCAGTGAAAGGAAGCAGGAATTGGAGCAACGACTGCAAAGTATTGTGGTTTTAAGCACACAGGTAGAACATGTGCAGAACTTCATCAGTTGGGCTGTGTGCAGTAAAAATAGCATCCCATTTCTCTTCAGTAAAGAATTGGTAAGAACAATACTTATTTTCTCAGTAAATTGAAATTGTGCAGTAAATGTGAGAACTGTTTTAAGGATTTTCTGTTTCTCAAGTAAAATATTTTTCATGATCTTATAATTGTGAATAAAATCATCATCCTGTGATTTGTCACCAGATCGTATTTCAGATCCAGCGCCTGTTAGAGACAAGCTATAATACAGACATAGGCCCTCCTCTGAAGATCAGATTTACTTGGGATCCCTCTTACTGGACTAAACAACTGTCCAATTTTGGTAAGAAAAAATGTTGTTTATTAGGCAAGTACCCAAAGCTAGACAAAAGAGATACCATCAATACAGTACTTCCCTAAAGTGCTCTGCTTTTTTTTTTTGATTTCCAGTTTTATACCTCATGTCATGTTCTGAAGAAAAGCTAATGTGGCTGAACTTTCCTGTTTTTCTCTCCAGTTACATCAATTCACTTACTAAAAAACATAATTATATATAAATATTACCTTAGCTACACTCTATAAATATCATCTTGATGATGTTACAAAATCACAATTTAAGAACACAACTACTAATTTAGTGGAAACACTGCAGGTCTAACTTTTAACCGAAATTGCTTGAAATGTAGCATCACTGGCTATCAAACAGCCCCGTCTTTGCCTAATGTATTCGAAATTCAGCTCTGTCCCTCCAAGGAATAGCTCTGTTCAACACTGTGACTCTGGCAGTGCTGTAAGGGGAACCCTAGGTGAAATGGAGTATCTGCAGTGCACCTTATGCTATCTCCTCTGCTTTACCCAGGGGGAGCTTGGCTCATGCCCATGCTCTTGGGAGCTTTGAGCATTTTAGTGGCCAAGGAATATGAGCAGTGCTTGAGACACTTAAAATTAATGGGCACAAAGACGGCTTTAAGACATTGATATAATAATAATTACGCTGTTATTTATATAATGAAGGTGCATACTGTAACTTTGTTTCCCACCAGCTATAAATATTTAAACTGCAGTGAGTTTTACAGTAAATTCAGTTTGGTGGGCCAATCAATGGTCTAAAAGATTTGTTCTCCTCCCATTTTAAGATATCTAAATCTAGATGAAGTAAAACACTTTCAAAAGTATTACAGGCATAATCTTCTGTAGACTAAAAGCATGGACAAATCGGTTCACAGGTCACTTCTATTTCCATCTTTTATGATTCTCACGTAACATCAATCTCTTCCATTTTTGTCATTTTTATCTTGGAAGCAGATTTTTTATACCTCTGCTTATGGATGAGAAGATATACTCATACTTTAGTAAAAATTGAAAGTATAAGCCATATCCATCAGTTAAAATAAAATAAGCTAAGGTCAATTTTTCAAAGTATTTTCCGGTAATTCAACCAACTGAGTTTGATGTAATTTTAAATCACTGAAAATTCTTGAAAAATTTGTCTTGAAGGTATATTGAAGGAGTGTTCAGATAGGATATTTGAATATCTTTTATATTTGAAATGAAGACAAGGAAATGCCCATGATTCTCGGTTTATCTTGTGTAAATTTGTCAAGATCACAGGGGTGAGTGAATTTGCCGCTTTTTTTTCAGGAGGTTTCACTATGGAAGGTGGACACGTTTCTCACTCAGATGTGCTGCTCTGTGGAAATGTGCAAGGACTACAGGCCTTGTATCATGGGCGCTGTTCACCAGCCTCACAGCTGGAGCCTGTGAAGAGCCAGCCACACCAGTTCCTACCTGCAGTTCAGTGTCCTACGCCTGTCTGTTGCTCACACTACATCAGCTTACCTCACCCAAACAAAGCTCAAACCTCTTACCAAGATGTAAACCGCCATCAGAACTTTCGACAGCTTCCTGAACTGCAACAGCAGCACTTTCCTCTGCACTACAGCACGCAGCAACGTGACAGAGAGCAAAGGAGTGTCCCCCAGCCTACGAGGCTAACACATTCTGGGCTGGAACAGAAATCATGGCCAGAGTCAGAGAATGTTTCTGGGAGGGTGGGAAAGCACTTACCGCCCCAGCAGCTGCAGCAGACTGCACCCCTGGGTTACACTGTTGTATCACATGAGGCTCAGCAAGTTCACATGAGCCATCCACAGCCATTCCACACACAGGCTTCTTTGCAGACATCAACTGTGCAAGTGCAACTTGGTCATCTCCAGAAGATAAAATCTAACCACTTGCAGCAGTCACCACAGCAGCAGCAGCTTCCACCAGCATCACCACCGTCAAGTCAGAATGAGAACACCCAAAAACAAGTCATTCAGCAAAGCTTGGACATAATGCACCACCAGTTTGAACTGGAGGAGATGAAAAAGGATCTGGAGCTTCTCCTGCAGGCCCAAGGACAGCCCAGCTTGCAGCTGAACCAAGCCAAGCCACCTCAGCATGTTCAACAGACCATAGTTGGTCAAATCAACTACATAGTGAGGCAGCCAGCCCCAGTTCAGCAACAAAGTCAAGATGAAACACAAGTAAGCTCTCTAAACGTTCATTTTCTATTGCATTTAGTCAATGTGAACTCAGAAATGGGAGACACCATTGAGATTTCATATATTTGGTTGAGCTTCTGTCATTGGCTTCATGCCTCATGCAGATCGGGCCAGAATTTTCTGTAAATTCCTTCATAAAAAACTTAGATCCCAAAGATCTGAATCTCTAAATAGACAAGGTGAGCAGCAGGTGGGAGAATAAAAGCATCATCATTCCTACTTTGTGAATAGGTAACTGGAGGACTACAGTAGTCTCACTCTCCATTTCAACTCGTTTTAATGGAAACTTTAAGCCCTGAGTCCTTGAAAAAGATTCCCTTTTGATTCTGAATGACTCGTGAAAAGAGACTGAAGAACACCATTTTCAGTTTGAGAGTTATTTCCCATTCTACTAGTAACTGCTCTTGCTACTGCACCATGTCCTTTTAAGATTTTCAACAGTGTTCATGCAGGCTGTTCTGTTACAGATTCGTCAGCAGAGCTAATTTCTCCCCTTTTCCTCTGTTGGTAAGAATCCTGCTTTTGAAAAAGGGACAGTGCTTGGTGGTGAGCATCTAAACTACAAGGCAGATAAGGTACACAATAGGGATTCATTCAGAACTGTAGCAGAAAGGTGCCTTGGACTTCCTGTTGTGTAAATTCTGTGGAGTACCCACCTTGAATAGCTCTCAAAGTGACCTACTTGTAGGGGCAGACTGCAGGCTTTTGGAATAGCTGTACATTTCAGCAGCTTTATTGATTTATTTGAGAGAAATATTTCTCAACTCATTTATCTTTCTTACTTGGGGTTACTTTGAATATCTTTGATATTTTAGAGTCTTTCCCATCTTGTCATATTGTGTATGCTGTGAGTTGTTGTGAATTTGTTACTAGTTTTTTTCCTGAGATCTTGAAAACACAAATTCTTAATTGTGATTTATAGATCAATGAGAGTTCCACTGAACTTGATGCCCAGAAGCCTGTAATTCCTCTTGACAAAAGTGATAGTCCCTTCTTGTCACAGTCACTTGATGAAGAAGCCAGCAGCAGCAGTCACTCCTCTGAAAGCACATTGCAACAACCATTTTTCCATCCAGTGAAAAAGGTATAAAGATCTTGTTTTAAAAAAATATTTTAAAGGGAAAATATTATTTTATGATATTGAATATAATATGGCATTGGCATTTGCAATCAGGTTGGAAAAATTAAAATACAGTAAAAGTCAACAGAAGGGTTTGTGAATCTTGGAAGACAGACATAGCTTAAACTAGTGTGCATCTCCCAGTAAAATGCCTACGCACTGGGCCGTAGACTGGATAAAAAACTGTTCTATAAACTGGTAGCCTTTAGATCTCTCTGGCATGATTATTAAGCATGAGCTGGTAAATAAACAGAAGACCTATTTTTTCACTGAGTAAATTCTGTCCAGTCCCTGTCTCTATGGATTTAACTATATCAGGTCTTGCTAACTACCATATGAGCAGCAGTTAATTTGGAAAAAAAAAGTCAGAGATTCTGATGAAATCAGCCCTGAGAGACATCCTTCAAAACAGTTGCCCTGGAAATAACAACACTAATTATTACTGAAGGTGTCTGAAAGGGATATAATTCTGTTTTACTCCTTCTCCTTGCTTGTGTGTAAGCAGAAAAATCATAGATTTCTCTATCTCTAGAATATTTCAGTACATGTTAGAGCCATGCTTTATTCTTTTCGCCTACAGTGAGATCCTGACTATTGAAGAAGCAACATAAAACCAGGAGGGCTTGTCTTTATCAGTAGATCATTGCTGGCTCTGGATATCATGTGTGCCTTTGAGAAAGAGAAGCTGCTTTTTACCTCTTTACAGTTTGTGTAAAGCACCCCAAGCAGCACTTCATGTACTGGTTGCTTAAATATGTTTGGTTCTTCTATGCATGACTCGTGTTGTGTATATGATGTAGAGAACTTTAGTGGATGTTTTTTCTTGGAGTTTTGGTGTGGAATATTGCGGAAGAACTTGTCTTTCCTTACTAACCCCAACAAACAAGTTATTTTATCCTTCTTTAGTATGTAGCTTTGTTGACCCAACTTATTTATGATGCAATCCCTTTTCAGAGAGTTGTTGGAGATCCTTTGGGGAATTGTAGAGACACAGAAAGGTAATGATTACTCAAGGTCTGGAAGCAGCATGCAAATCAGTTTAGGAAGCCACAAAGAAAACTGCAGTTGCTAATTTAATCCTACAGATGTGATGGAATTTCTGTATCAGGCTGATGGTGTCACATTTTAACATTTTAACATGATGTTCTTTGGCTCTGAACTTTCACATATGGAAACATATCTCCCTTAACCTCTGATGACTAAGCACAAGTCTGAGGAAAGCTATGCAAATTTTCTAGGATGGGGCTGCCTTTGCTTTAGGATATAATTGTAAAAATAGAAGGTGCATATTTAAGGCCTTAGCAAGACCACGAACCTGAGTACGTACTTAAACCCTTGTGTAGAGCAGACACACCTTCAAAGATATTTGTGAAAATAGATGGTGATTCTAACCAACCAGCTTTAAGAGGCTTTTTCTACACGCATGTTGAAGAAGCTGTACTTTGTCTTCTGGACATGTAAAGGAAGATTAATTGCACCAGCTTAAACAAGAAAATCCAGAAAGAAGGAAGAAAATGGAAGCAGATATGCAAATGAGAGCATGGTGTAGTCTGACGAGAAAAGATGGAGAAAAAAAGAAGAGCTGAGTCATTGATGTACAAGTTGAGAAGGTAGCAAGGGGAAAATACTCCTAGGAAAAAGAAAAAGTATTTTTTTCTAATGGGTTTGAGAAATGCGTGCTCTAGGGCAGAAAGCACAGGTGTCTCTGTTTTTTCAGTAGTTACCCAGTACCTGTTCAAGAAATGAAGACAGCTACAGTAATCCATCTTTGCTTGTATTTATTTCTTGTAATGAGCTGTTTGGTATGAAGCCATAATGTACAGACAGCTCTGGCAATGGCTAATTAGAAATGAAGAAAACCAGCACAGCTAGGAAAACATTCTTCATGAATGCTATTTCAAGATATCTGACAACTTTTGCTGACAATTATATTAAATCTAGGTTTAAATGGGAAATATGTTCCTATTTAAGTACAAGGGAATGCATCTATTTATTCTTTTCTCTGTTTCATGGGATTATTTTCACGTTCATCTCCAGAGAAAAATTTCTGTATAGGTGTTTGTCCATTTACTTTGATATGGCCTGTATTCAGAACACTGCATCTCTCTCAAGTTCTTGGAGGACGTGGGAAAAGTGGGTGTGGAGGTGTCTAAAATACTGCACCTGGAAAATATGGTAGAGAAAATATGTCTAGAGAAGGTTTTACTACCTGGAGAAGAATTGCATTCTGCCTTTTGGAGAATAATTGCTGTTGGACTTCTTGTCTTTGTGTTGCAGTTCAGCTGAATTCTGACAGCTTTTGTTGTGCACAGCATTCCTAGTGGAGTAGGTAATTCTTTGGCTGCTGAGATTCTTTCATTAAAGAGAAAGCACTGTGAACCAGGATGTAAAAACCCTCAGAATTAACTGTTTAGTGATATGTTTGCCAAAATCCATCAAAAAATAAAAGCTTCCATTAGCTCTGTGGTTTTCTTTATTTTGAAGGGGGGCAAGGCTTGATTGCTCATGTAGTTAAACATCTGTGCATTAGTTATGAATCATGTTTATGGTATATATTTAATATTATTCACCGACTAGATTGTCTGCATATGGGATCATATTTATGTGTGAAGCAACATAGAGCAGTTGCTATTAATAGTTTGGGATCACAACATTGCTTATAAATGGGGAAACCACAAATACGTTATTCCGATCATCCCAGACAAGTGCTAGTGCAGCTGTTACACCACGGTGTGAGGCAGTCATATGCCATGCGAGGGCCTTTGAGTTCAAAGAGTGTCTGTTCGAGTTAGTCTGATGAGTACTGTTTTCTGTCCCTTATATTTAAAGCTGATTATTGATAAACAGATGTAGAGAAGCGAGGATGAGACACTTCACGCACTTCTAAAATTCCCCCTTATGTGTTACATTTTGCCATCTATCAGGACAAAAATTAAATCTAGCTTCACTGAGCAATCAGAATTTTGGCTTTTCAGTCATATGAAATAGGGTTTTCTGTCTGGTGTCAATCACAAACACTGGCATCAAGGCTACTGCTGTTTTAAAGTTCAGAGTAATTCCTGCCTGTGCCCACCTCCTCTATATGCATATGTACAGTATGGTCTCTAAACATGTAACTTCAGTTATGTGTGGGCTTGTTTTCATTTGTTTCACTATTTTTGGAACATTAATGGTAACATTTTGTCAGCCTTTCTGTCTTCCTGTGTATCCCTCTAACTTCCTCTGCGAATTGATTTTTTTTTTTGTGCAGAATAAATGTTTTTATACTTAGACCACTGATTGTTTGATATAAGTCTAGTACTGCACTTAGCATAATTTTGGGCTTAATTAGCACCTTTTAAGAATGCAACACCAGAAACGGAAGTTGTTTTCAAGAGGGATATAATTTTCTCTTCATGCTCCCCTGTCAGTGTATTTCACTCATGTAGCTGTGACCTCTGGTTTGGATTGTGGAGTTGTTCTGTCCCCATGCCTGTCAAATACCCAGCCTCTCCTGCAGGAATGTCAGCAAGACGGAAGACAAATCTCAGAAGATCTTTATGATGCCTACACTTTTGTTATGAGGAATTGTGCAAAGATCTAGCAAACAGGTTTTTATATAAGATGTTGAATTGCTAAGTTGTAGTGTGAAGGAATGAGTGCTCAATTAGCTTAACATTTTTTTGGAAAGTGTTACCAGCCTTCTGCAATGATATGATCCTCCTGTTACTTTTACATAGTATGACACTGAGTTATCAGTTTGTGCACAGGACTGGAGTGGTCATCTGTTCAAGAGCCGAGGTGAGAATAGTAAGATATTTTTGGCCTAATTGTGTTTTCAGGAGTAATAAAGGGCATATAATGCCTGTTTTTCTTATAAGTGCCTAATTGTCCTTTGTGGCTGTGATGAGCTAGAGGTCTAAAGGCTGTTCCTAGCATTTGAAGAAATATCATAGTTACTGTACATCTATAGCACAAGTTTGTAGCTTGTGTCCAGGTACTGCTGCAACAGACATTGGCATTGTTGCAGACCCAGATGGACGTTTCTTCTCAGACTTCCATTAGTGCATTCCTTTCTTTAGTTAGGAGCAGGGCCTTTACTTCTGAGAGGGAGGATTCCTCGTCTTGTCCAGCTGTTGGGTTGGGCCCTTGGCGATGGAACTTTCTGTACGATCCCTGCACATCCTAAAAACCTAACTGGCTTGGGCAGTCATGGTCCTGAGTTCTGGGACAGGGATCAGTCGTTAGTAGGTTGGACAGCATTTGTCAGACTCCGAGTTTATGTTCCTTAGCAACCTTTGAGAGTTTCTCTCCTTGAGCTATTATTTCACCTTCTGCTTAAAATAAATCTCTGAACATTTCATATAGCAAATTCAGCTGTATGTGTTCATTTATAGCTGTAGCCAACAGCAGACAGTTGTTTAGGAAAGGGTTTAAGACACAGACAAATATAAACTGATCCTTTGATGATACACTATCCCAGTTTCTGAAAATGTGCACTTCAGGGACATCCCAAACTGAAGGTTGCACCCAGACAGCTGTGTTTTGCAGCTCTTCATGGACCCCTCCTCTGTGAATTTGTCTAATTAATTTTTTGAGTCCATTTTAATACAATTGGTCTCCTTAGCATTCTGCAGCAACTGAATTTTGCATTGCACAAGAAGTTCCACTGTTGGTTTGCTGTAAGTTTGTTGTCTGACAATTCAGTAGGATGCCTTCCAGTATCTGTGTTAGGAAAGCCAGCGACTAATTACTCTATATTCATCACTTTCATAATATCTGTATTTTATAGGTCAATATTGAATTTCCTCTCATTTTTTTTGGAAGCTGAAAAGTGATTGCTGGTCTCTCTAATGTCTTTTTATTTTTTTTCTTTTTTCATGGACGCCATTTGATACTTTGGTTCTTTATATCTTTGGTAATTTTCCCTATATTCTGTGGTTTTGATAAATCCTTTTTGAGACAGGGTGACCAGAAATAGTAATCAAGGTGCAAGCATGTGGAAATTCTGTACAGTGCTATAACACTGATTTTTGTATTTTTTTTCATTCTTTATATGTCCCACCTTCTTAGTTCAGGAACTTTGTTTGTCTCAAACATCATAAAGTGCCTAAAAGAGAGAAATCCTAGAAAATATTCCATGACATCTAAGGAGTGCTCTTGAGAGCACTCTGAGAGAGGCTTCTGTTTTATTGCAATTACATGCAATGGTGGCATTTCATGGAAGGCTGATGTAGTGACAGTTCATGGTGGAACCTCTTAGCCTCTCCTGGAACTTGGTGTGTGTGAACTTTGAAGCTGTGACATGCCAATGCTGCTGTTACTACCGGATTATCAGAGACAACAGTTGATCTCAGTCTGCTGTAGGTGGCATTCTTGGGTATTTTGCCCCAACAGGTTTTTCCTTAACTTTATTAATGACAACTCTTCTATCACAGTGGCAAGTAACAACAAATGGTATTTTTCCTTTTTTGCTTTAAAAGCATGTGAAATTTGTGGGAGATGTTGGGGTGCACAGTATAGGTTTAATTCTTTTTTTTTTTGATATTGCACTGAGTGTGTTGTGATTACTTACTCACTGAAAGTAATAATACTTTAATATCCAATCCGAGGACTTCAAACCTGGGTTGGGTTTGTTGTTGTTGGCTTTTTTTTTTTCCTAATTAATTTCAGGGGAATTAGTGGTGAAGGAAATAATGATAACAGCTTGGAATTCAGGGTCCTGCAAATTCCTAAAGTATCATAGTCTTTTTTGACTTTAAATAATTGAGCTGCTTATAGCAGAAATGCATTCAGGCTTAACGTAGTTACCTACGTTTCACAGAATGTTAATTTAACGAAACCTTTTCCTTTGACCTGGAAAAAAGAATAAATAAAACATGATGCTGCTTGCTCCATACAATCTCCTTCTCCCTCCGCTTTAAACCAGCTCCGGTTCATTCAACCAAAATGTTAAGGAAGATTTGGATTCTTTTTCTCATAAAACCAGAAAGCAAATCCTTTGGATTCTATTCTGAAATTGGGAAATACGAATAGGAAGCATGTGTAGACTGTGTCATCAGTGCTGCTCTGTGCGGTGAGTTAAACAACTGGATTGGAGTAGTACATTTGTTTAACCTCCCAGCTTAACGAGCTGCCAGGGGGATTGCTCCACTTAATAGCAGCCGTTCATTACTCTGCAACCATTTGCAGTGTGTTATTTCTCTTATAGCAAAGAGAATTGGCAGTTCCTAGTTTTAGCTTTCTCTTTATCTGTGACACTTAATGTCAGCAGCCTTGAGACTTTGCCAAAACAATCCTAACAAATCCTAATCCCAGTGTTTCAAGGTAAGTATTTGCTTCTCAGAATTCTTCTATATTAGAGCTGCATGTTTGCACTGGTCCTTTTTAAATGCAACAGTGATCAAAGAAATATTTTAACTGAACAATGTTCATTTTTTGTTTTCTGAAGGCACTTTGCATGTTCTTTCTTCTTACCTTTCACTACCATAGCTATAAAATTCGTTGTAGAAGGTATTTTGAGGTGGTGATGCTGCTGCCATTATAAGGATCAGCAGACCAAAATTAATTATGAGACATTGAGAATTCATTTATAATGACACAGATGTAGTTCAATGTGCCAGGCTGTACATTAAAATGTCAAAAGTTTCAAAATTAACCTACAACTGAAGCCACTCTCTACCCATGAGCATAATTAATGCTTGTTGTTGTTCAAAGGGTGCAATGTAAAAGCAATAGAGCTTTTATAAAACAGAGATTAATTCTTTAAAGACATCGCATTTGCAAAAAGTAGCTGAACTGTCAAGGGAAAAGAGGGATTTTTGCTAATGGCAAAAGAAATGATTATTTTAGGGAGTGAATTAATAGGCTATTAATGAGCCTTGTTCCCAGTACATTGTTCACTTCACACTTGACAGCAGCTCCATGGATCAGAATGGAATGTGTCTGTTCTTAACTGTGAGTTTTAATATTTTGCACTGAAAGATCATAGTGTTGCTTCATCATTAAAATAACCACAAAATTAACTTTTGCCCCAAGGGAAAGACAGATGGCAGTTTGATGGCCTCATTATTCTTTTTTTTCTTTTTAACAAAAGTAAGGTTTTATATTGGCTTATATAATCTAAAAAGATCTCTGAAGAAACTGATGCTAGCTAGAATGAGTAAAATTATACAGTCATATAATGCAATGGAATTTCATCTTTCTGAAAATTTTAGTTGTAATGAAGTCTTATGTGTGTGTCTATTTCTTTTTGTCTGCAGTAGGAGTAGTCCCAGCGACTACTCCCAGTAAGTAAACTTGTCTCGTCGAAGCCAGGAGTAATCCTACCATTGTCTTAGGGGGCTGACATTTCACCTGCAGAGTATACAGTTACACAAAGATGGGTCTTCACAGGGTTAGGTCTCAATACGTAGTACATGGTGGGATGCTCTTGTAACATGAGTAAAGGAAGATGTGCATAATGATTGGAAGTGGATAGTCACAAGGCCTCCAGCCAGCTGGGTGTGCAGCTTTGGGTGTGCCTGCCACCATTGCCAGTGGAGCACTGCATTAGGTGATTCCTATTGCCTCAGGCAGGAGTTTGTGGATGCTTCGTGCTTTTGAGAATCTGGCTAAACAAATATTTAGCTACCTCACGGGGACTCAATTAATGGTCACAATGGACTTTGAATCAAGGGGAAAAGGCTAGGCTGACTACAGACCATCTACTCAGTTGAAGTACAAATTCTGCTTATTTCGGTGTCGTTTTCTGTAGGTGACAGGAGAAGAGTTCACATGGTTATTTTGTCATCTGAAAGGCTTGTGATAAAAAAAAGTAGTGGAATGAAAATGTATACTTGGTAGGCCACATTTGTCACTGCATGTTATGACCATGAACAGTTTTGGTCTTTATGTACTTCTTTAGGGTGTGTGATCACGAAAGCTGGGTTCTTGTCTAACCTACATATTCATTGTGTTTGGAACCTGAGCATTCTTAGGCATGCTCTGTCAAACAAAGTATACGATATATTGTGCCTCCACCAGTGCATTTCGTCATTTACATGTTTGACTGGTTCCAGTTGGTTCCAAGAAGTTATTATAGCTCAGGAAACTTTGATTCAGGGACATTCATTTGCCTCAAGAGGAGGAAAATGGTCAACACCCTGGTTACAGAGACCCAGTACTCTCTGAGAGGTGTTCTACGTGAAAGGACTGTTTCAAACAGACTTACTAAAGCGCTTTGTGGTAGAATGGCACAAACCTTCCTTAGCACTGCAGAAGAGCCTGACTTCTTTCTGTCTCAAATGCAGGCTATTTTGTTTCATTGAACACAAGTGGTCACTGTTCAGGCAAAGTTCCTCCTGTAGCACCTATTGCAAACTGAGGAAAAGGAAATTATATTACATCCTTTGGTGGAAATTAATATCTGTGGGCAGAGTGTTCTCTTAACACGTAGGTGATATGCATTGCAAGCAGAGGAATTTAAGACTCACTACTTTGGCAATATGTAGGCTTTACAGAGGCACAACTGACAGCTCAATCCAGGCTGTTGTCTTTACTACTGTTGGATTAAGATGGACAAGGATATCAAAATCCAAAATGCAGTAATGGTTGAGGAAAATACTAATTAAATCTAGGAAATGAGTCCTCTATCAAATTAACTTCTAAGTCACAGGACCCTAGTAGAATAATAAGTACAACGATGAATTTGAACTTGAATTCAGATGCAATCAACACATTTATTTTGTCTTGATTTATCTTACAATGAGTGCTACTTACTGTATTGTAGTGAAATGAAAAGGATTTATTCAGTCACTTATCAAGGCTGAAACACCAATGAACTGTGATGAAATAAAAGGAAAATTATGTACTTAAATTACACAGATCTGCAGACTTCTTAAGAGTGCTTATATTTGCTTCACACGGAAGCTAGAAGAGTTCTGATTTCAGTGCAGTCATGCATTCCTGGATGTAAGGCAGCTTAAGGAAGTCACCTACATGGAGGGATTTGCTTTGTTTTGCATAACAGTATTTCTGTGGTTTTGACAGTGGCAAATCATGAGCAAAAAGTGCATGTTGCTAAAACTATTTCAGAGACTTTGGTAAATATTCCTTTTTTTTGAAACTAGACATGTACATCCTTTCCTTATTGGTACACGTAGGATGTTTCTGGATTTACGGTATGATATTTAAAGGGCAAGTGCCTTAGTTTTTAATGGGACACACTCACTAACTAGCATAAAGTTTTCAGCATCATTAACAGCAACAACAGTTTCATCAACTTGTGTCAGATCTGAATCTTATTTCTTCTGAATCTTCTTTCTGAATAAAGTTATTGGATAATTTTTGAATAAAATGATAAAATTTCTGATCTGAATCTTATTATGGTATAAGAGTATAACAGGTAGCTTCAGGTCCTCATTGGTTGATTATATATAGCTGGAACAAAATATTTCATCCATTATACAAAGAACAGTAGCATTTTGCTGCTGAAAAGCTTATTAATGTTTTGGATTTTTTTTTGTTTGTTTGTTTTCCCAGCATTCAACATCCTCAAGCATTGTGGCCTTTTCAAACAGTTTAGAAATGGAATTACCTTCAGAAAGGTTATCTGGCTCAGCCAATCCACAGATGCAAGGTCTGGCTGCTGTGACACTTGGCCCATCCCCGAACACCTTTTGTGACTGTGATACTCCAGCAGAGTCAATGCCCAGTTACAGCTTGGCACTGGGCAGGGCTCCAAGTGACCTGAGCCCTGGGGCTGCCGCTGGTCTCACAGCAGGTGATTCACTCCAAGGCAATACTAAGTGCAAGGTAGGAATCACTAAAACTCCTCTACTGAAAGGGAATCCTCTTTGATATTGTTAGTCTGTCAGTCAAAGGCATTGATTTCAGTAAGTAGTTTTCCCTATCTGGTATTTGAAGACTACTTACAAATTATTTTCTTAGGATGGAAAGAAATAAAACATTTTTTTTTTTCCTCTGAAGCTGGAAAATGAAGACTTCAATATTGTAGATCATCCTCTAGAAAACAACTTGGCTACTTCTGGGCAAGATATAGTTAATGAATTAACTATTTCTATGCAAAAAGTGCTAGAAGAACCTATTAATCTTTCGATAAAAAAATCTCGACATTGCACTTCTCCTTCTGACCTGCTCAGCAACACTTCTTTCCTGCCTATGAATGCCAGAATGAGACAACTTGGAAGCAAAGAAGGTACTAGGCTTTTAATTATTTAATTTAGGTTTTCGGTCTTCCTTTCTTTCTTAGCACTGCACATTACAAGCACTGCAAATCAGTATGCTTATTAATGTATTTACATATAAATGTGTTTTTCCTGCAAGCTTCAAATTTTATCAGAGTACTTAATCCAATGGAAAAATGTGTTTGATCTCATTTGTGGAGAAAAACATGGAAATTATATACTTTGAATCCTTCATCTATGAACCAGAATGGGTGTGTTTGTGTGAAGTATCTGGTGTATTAGTTCTCTTAGAAGCACTCCCTGTAATGATACCTGCAGTTATGACTATTGAAGAGCTGGTTGAAGAGTCCAAATTCAATTAAAAAAAAAATTACTTCCGAAATGTAATGTGCCTTCTGCTAAGTCCTTCACACCAGTAGCATAGCAAATTTTTCTTAGCTTAATATATTGCACAGTATGTGCTTCTGCTTGGCTGTGTCTACTGTGGAACATCCCCTTCAGGCAAGGCCTATTTCTTAATCCTTAATGGAGAATTAGACCTTACTTAATTCTTTTCATGGGCAAATTGCCAGCATCCTTGTGCTACACTGTAAAGCCTCCTTCCTGCAAACTCCAAAAGTCAATGGGAGTATTCATGCAAGCAAAGGACTGCAGGATCAAGCTGTTATCCTCTGACTTATGCCAATATTTGGCTGCTTTTCTCTGTAAAAGTTGAATTAATATTTCTATCTCTGTGCTGTATTTTTATACAGAGAATTCCAGTTAGTGTAGAGGAGGCCTAGCTCACTGAGCCAAGGAAATGTATTTGTCTTCTCTTATATGTACTATGCCAAATTGCGACAATTATGCCACAATCATTTGTGTGAGTTATAAGAATCAAGCTTGCCCCTAAAAAGCTGTGCCTTGGTCAGGCTTAAGTGTCTCTGAGAGGAGCAGCCTTGTAGTATCTGGTTTGGATTGTGTGATTCTGCACACAGAAAGCAGCTCCAACATACAGCATCTCACTGTCTGTTACAGATGCTACAAATTAGCTCTGTGCAATGCGCAGGTCCTGTTGTGCAAGAGGATGGACAGACTAGAGCGTTGACTTCAATGTTACTCACTTTTCACAAGGGAATATCAGGAGTGAGCAATTCCCATCCTGCTCTCGCTGTTTAAAGGCGTGCAGGGAGGGGAGACCTGAGAAGATAGAGTCACCCTTATGCAATGCGCACCAGTGAGAGACATTCTCTGTTTTAAAGGCAACGTCTTTGCCAGTGGCCCTCAGGAGGATGTCTTGGCTTCAGCAGTGTTGTGCTGCCAAACCCCACTGCTTCTGGTATATATGTCTCCAATGACTCATCCTTTTCTAACATCAAACTTAAACATTTCAGTTTTATTTACAACAAAATAATTATTATGCCAGCCCCAAAGGACGTGGTAAAAATTGTACATAATTTCATCATCTTCCCTCTTATGGCCACTTTTCTTCTTATTATGGCTTGTGTAAACACTCTCCCCTCTCCTTCTCTTTACTAGACTAAACGGTTCTGATGGTTTCAGTCTCTCCTCATGGGTCAGAGTTTTGGGTTTTTTTAAACCACCTAATTCCTGTTGTGCTGTTCTGGGTTCTCTGCAATTAAGGAGTGCTGTCCACAGCCAAATGCAGTGCTACAGCTGAGGCCTCTTGGGTGCCATGGAGGGCCAGGGGATAAGCTGCCTGTGCTTTACATTCCTCACTGCTGGTTATACACTGCAGGATCGCATTTGCCTTTTTTTGCAACAATGTTATGTAGTTGACTGTATGTAGTGAAAGGTCCACGTTAACACTTAATTCTAGACAGCAGTTCCCCAGTCAGTTATCTTCCTTTGTAATTATACTCATTGGATCCTTCATGAGTGTAATACAGTTGTCTTACATATTTAGGAAATTTGTTTTCTCTTACATATTAAGATAATTTTTAAATTGCAAACATTCTCCACAGTGTTTGCAGGTCCTCTAGTTTGTTTTTTTTCCAGAAATTTTGTAGGATGGAAATGTTGCTCCAGCTTCACTGGTGCATGCTCTGCTTTGACTGTGTATGAGAGCTGCTCCTTCAGCTATGCGTGCTTTAGAGTCTCTCCAAAGCCATTAATATCACCTTTCACCAGAACAACAATCACAAGTGGGTAACACTTTAGGAGTGGCGTGAAATCCACCTTTCCTTGTCTTGATTGTATTGTGTTTCCTATGGCTGGGAACAACAGAGTATCTTTAAGGCATGTTGCTTTCAAGCCATGGATTTGATAACATTGACCTGACCTGAATTATCTTTAAAAAATCATGTTTTCCTGGCACTCACTCATCTTCAGATTGCCATGATATTGGATTTCTTTTCTGGTTATGTAAAACTAATAGTAACTCCTTTTGTTAGGAATGAAACTTGTCAGTGGACTGGTATTTATGAGACCATCCATTTGGACATTCGTCTCGACCCCACCTCATCTCTCCAGAGTTCTTTTGTTACTCCCATGTCTAGTATAAGTCAAGACCTACAGTCACTTGCTTGCTTATATAAAGGGTAGTTTTGAATTCATTTGTTTATGTGTTACATACACAGGAGGATCGAAAGGAATCATACAGTGTAGCTTTCATCCCTCAGTGGCAGATAGGAGACACAATTTCCTTCCTGTTGTCCAGCAACTAGAACTATCCAGGAGCTTCTTAGCCATGGAGCAGGAAACTTCCTGAGCCTCAGGGGTTCAGACCTCAGTAGGGCTGCTTTTTTGAAGTGAAGGTTATACATCAAAGAGGATTACTTATGTTGTTCCATGTGTATGGATGAACGTGGCATGGCTGTGTACGTATGTAATTGCCTGGGAACGTAACCACTTTGACAAAAACTTTTGGAAAGGCTCCTCATATTCAGTACAGAAGCTGTGGTTAAAAGCAAAGAGAAAGACAAAGACTGTATCCCAAAATAGAAAATAACGTACAGATTTTCTAGACATATAGATGAAATGATTCCATAATTTACTTATGATATCATATTAAACAGCAGTCAGAAGTACATGAATATTGAAGTACTTTCTACCCTAATCTGACCCTGATATTATAAATATTTTATTCTTTTTCTTATCTTCTGTTCCAGATTCCAATAACTGTGAAAAGGAACGTTTTGAAATGGATATGAAAAGCAATCAGAATGTCAGGTAACAGAGTCTTTTTCTTTATACAAAGGCACTGTCCATGAATTTTTATGCATGTAGTTAGAAAATCTTTCATACTTAATGATAATGGAGAACTTAAAAAGAATGCAAGATTCCTTACATGTAATAATTCTGAAAGTTGTAGAGTATACTCTACACTTGAAAACAACAGTTTTAAAGAAGTAGTGACTTCGTGTATTCCTGTTATTCTCTGTGTTTCTCAAGAATGAAAATAATATTTGCAAACTTATCTCACTTGAACAGTTACAAACTGTATAACCCAAATTAAACCTAAAAAATGTAATGGGAATAGGATTAACATTATATCAACAATTCTATAAAGTTTTATTTTCAGCTACTTCTGTGATAATATTATAAAGTGAAGTTGATGTGCTGTGTTCCTGCTTGAAGCCAGCCACACTGATAATTATCAAGCATGACTTAAATTGGAATAATTAAACCAGAAAAGGCAAACTTAACACAGTAGCTATTAATGTGTTTACACATCTTATTAATTTAAAGTGATTGCATTCACATTCCTTAAAGAATCTACATGTGAAAAAGTCATTTTTTTCAGTGTTTAGCAAGCAGTCACATGTTGAAAATGAGTAAGGAGAATTTTGTGGAATATAGCTGAATTTAACCGTGTTATTTTTATTGTAGAACTGACCCTAAGGAGCAAAAGAATCCCTATGTGCTGCTGGAACGTCTAAAAATACGTACATCAGAAGGGGGGGAACTTCCAGTATTTAAGCTCCAGCCACGGGACAATGAGCAGGAGGGAAATTTCCTCCTGATAATTGAATGTGGGACACAGTCTTCAAGTATGTCTATAAAAGTGAGTGGTGTTTCCTTCAGGCTTTCCCTGCTTTCTCCCCTTTATCCCACTGGCTTATATCCTCAGTTTCTGAAAGTTGGTATACACAAAACAAGGCTGTGGGTTCATTTAATCCTTGGACACTTCCGTGATGGGTTAAAGTAATAAAGAATGCAGCTTTTAGTTTGCCATGTACCTTCCTGATACTTCCATTTCTGAGAATTCTGTCTCTGGGATTGGAAAACTATAGTGTCTTTCAGTTCTTGCAAACAACCTGGCTCACCTGTCTGGTTAAAACCATAGGATAAATAGCTTAAAACTGATTCAAATGCGTATTTGAGTGATAGGAACTGATTCCAGAAATCAGTGTCATAGATTGCTTCATTGGATTCTTCAGTGTGAACTCCTTTCTGCAGAAAGAAATGGGAATTTCTGGTGGTAACAGAAACATCTACCTTTTCTTTTTTTGAGCTGTTTACTGTAAAACTTGCAAATAAGATTGTAAAGTATCCTGTTTCTATCATCTGTGATACGAAATCTGTACAGCTCTCTCATGGTGCTATTATATTGCAGTATGTGGAGGAAATTACTTGACCAGGGTGACTTGGCCAGCCAGTGACAGACACTGAGATGAATGTGGGCTTGCTGAACCCCAGTGTCCTCTCCAGTAGAGTTCACTGCAGAAAAAACATAATCACTGCTCTTATAGGCTTAGATATAAAAACGATGATTGTGTGAACTCAGATTTTTCTTCTTTCAAGATAAATAAAGATAATCTACCTAAAGGATTTAAATCCAAAGAAGACAACTCAGAGGACAGAACATTTCTTATGTCCCAGGCTGCAGGACAGGCACAAACTCCTCCTGCAGATGCTCTGTCTGATGACCAGAAGCTCAGCAATGGCACCTCCATTGTGAAGAAATCTCCAGTTACTGAAGAAGTCAATCCAATTGAAAATGAGGATTTCTGTGCTGTGTGTCTTAATGGAGGAGAATTGTTGTGCTGTGATCACTGCCCGAAAGTCTTTCATCTCTCCTGCCATGTTCCAGCCCTACTCAGCTTTCCAGTGTGAGTATGTGTGACGTTCCACTAACGTGCTCAGTTTCTGCTTGCTGCGCTGGGGCAGAATATATACTGAGGTGTATATGTCAACCTTACACAAAGGCAAGGACTACATCTCTCCCTGGCCTTTTTTGTTACTTCTCTTGCAAAGGGAGATATTGTCTTACCCGCTAGGAACTGGATGAATAATTAACTAGAGCAGTTTCCAACCATGTGTGCCCTTTCTGCAGTTAACTGGCCAGTACAGCAGAGGAGGGGGCAGACCCGAGCTTTAAAAACATTCTTATGACTTGCTGAAGAAAAATGCCAAGCCCAAATGACTGTCTCAGCTGAGAACAATACGTTGTGAGATATTAGTTTGGAGATTCTTGTTTGGACTTCCTGTTAAAAAAGCAGGAATTTCTCTCTCTTTGTTTTTCCCTCTTTAATAGCTCAGTCGTTATTAAACCTCTAGTTTCAAAACAATGTGAAAACCAAGTTTTCCTTTTGAAATAAACTTCCTAGGCAAAGATAAATTCTAGGGAAGTAAATTAATTCCCTTACCTAAAGTTCTGTATTTTTAGTTCTATAAATCTCCATCTATAGTTATTCAGGCCCTGATGTTTTGGAAGTTGTGTCACTGTCTTCATGAAATTCTTCAAGAGGTTTCTGAAAATGGATCTTCTAGGAGGAACACTTATGCTCATGCAGAATTATGCCTGTCTTGTTTGAGAACCTGTGTATTACCACACATTATAACCTTTTCTGATAATGTTGATTTCTTAGATAAATACGTCAATTATAACACCAATTGATAATAAATGTATCAGTTATCCAACAAATCTGGTTTTGTCTTACGACCCAACTGCTGAATATTTTTCCTTAATATATTTTTCAAAATAGCACTTGAATGAATACAGCTGCACACTGCTGGTACATGATTTCAAACACTGTTTTGTCTTTTTCCTTTTCTCTGTAACAGAAGAAAGGCAATGAGTGGAATCTGAAATTATTACACTTCTAATTAGATTCAAATCTCTTGAAGAACATCCAATACAATGGGCTTCAGATTGCCTACTATTGCAATACTAGTTAAAGATGAGACTTGTTTCCAAATATAGTGATTTTTGTAAACTGTTATTTGACAAGGATGCTGGCAAAATTTGACAAAATTTTTGGTTTCCTGTTTTGCAGGGGAGAATGGGTGTGCACGCTTTGTCGTAATCCAGTGAAACCAGAGGTAGAATATGACTGTGAAAACGCACGCTACAGCCACCGCAATAATGCACAATATGGCCTTAATGAGTATGACCAGAAGGTGGGAGTAACTGTGTATTGTAGTGTTTAGAAAAGGTTGTATGATCTCAGCAAAAGGCTTTTCCTCTTTGTTGGAAGGATGACTGTTTTGACTTGGTTGCTACTTGAATATTTCAGAATAGTAAATACGACAGAAGCCTTGTTACTATTCAGTTGTATAATTCTTTCCATCTAGACATTGCTATTCAATTTTAAAATGAATGACATATTATAGAAAGATAAAACAGGTGGATGTAGAATTCTTTTCTCCTTTGAACAGAGAGGTCTCACTCAGCAGCAGAGCAAGCTTCTCTAAGTCAACTTTGCCTGACTTTATGCCACTGAATCTTTTTGCTTTAAGACTTGGCACCTTCTCAGACATGTACTTAGGCCAACTGCAATGACATCTTTGTGATCTAGACACTTCTTGACTTTCAGTTGGATTAAATTCATCATTCAGTCTTCGTAGGTACCATTAATACCTTTGAAGACGACATTTAGGCATTGTTAACTCAGCCTAGACGAAAGTTTATCTCTTTACATCTCTTTATCAGTTTCCTCAATCAAATCTCCCATGAAAAACTGCCTTTTCCTGAGGTACAGTTGGTAATAGGAAACCACAAGTTCCAAATAAATGGTTTGTGTGTATTGGTGACAACTGGATAGAGAAGCTAAGTCCACTCAGATAAGTGCAGAAATGCATTTCTGCCCTGCAGAAATGAAGCACAGAATCAGGCACTGATTTAGTCTGGGGACTGTATGTAAAGACCACAGCAATGGTCTTAGAGCACTGGGGCCCCTTAATGAGTCCTATGAGCATAGCCATGGCACTGCTCAAATTCAAATGTTCTTTCCAAACCTGAGCTACTCTGCCCATGAAGAGCTGGATATAATTTCTGGACATTGATGTGACCCCTGGTTTTGTTGCATTGGGTACAACTGGCCAGCAATACTTGGGATCTTTGTGTACTATTTAGAAAATAGAGATGATTAGAAATTTCATTGCTTGTGAGCAAACATAGCTTATGCTTTTGTAGTGTATTTTTTTGCATCATTGAAAAAACAAAGACTAGTATAAATATTTTACAAGTTAACTCTGATTAAATGGAACTGGTTTTGTACATTTCTACCAAATTCATAAGTTTCCTAACGTGCATCTATTTGTATGAATGGATATGAATAGTGTGGAACATTTTCCATTTAGCTGTTTCCATACTGCTGCTACTGTTCTTTTAGCAAAAAGCCGAAGAATAGATCCGGAATGCAGAAAGGAAATAGTGATACTGATAAATTCCCAAGAGTTTCCCACAAAAAGTTCTTACATAATGAAAATTTTCTTGCATTTCTTGACTATCCTCACTTTCAATACTATAAAAATGCTATGAGGTGAAGTGTGACACTTTTTATCAGAAATGCAGAGACTACATGAAAACTCTCCTTTTTGTTAATATGATTGATTAACTAAGGGACAGAATTCTGTACACTTGTTTCAAATTAAAATATATTTCAATTTTGGCTTCTACAGAAGTGTGAGAAGCTGTTGCTTTCCCTGTTCTGCAGTAGTATGAGCCTCCCATTCCATGAACCCGTCAGCCCTCTGGTGAGTACTGCATACACGTGGGTCAGAAGGAATCCAAAGACTATTCTGGCACACCTTGTGAATTTCACTTGTATCTTACTGAAAGATATTAATTAACTTTTTTTAAGAACAGTATTGCTTCCTAGGGAGGGGTAGGTGTTTCCCTCTTACAAATGCTTCAAAGGTGCCAGGTCAGAGGCAGGTAAATGCTGGCCAATGTTCTCAGGCTATGTTTGGGTGCCAATTTAAGATGCTGGTAGTATACTAAAAGTGTATGAGGGGTTTCAGTGACTAAGAAAGTTGACTTGCTGCATACATGGAGAATGTTGCACTGCTGTAAGAGAGACCTGTTTTAGAAATAGCCTTGGAATCCCTCTTTTCTGGTGTTATGCACAAGGGTGGTGGACTGTGCTCAGGGAAAGATGTAGAAACATTTGTTTCATCCATTCACTCAACATTTGCAATACTAACTGACTATTTTAGGGAATATGTAGGTTCATGCTATTTTAACAGTGGAACACTGTGGAAAAAGTTTGGAGAAGGAAAATGAGAGAAAAAAAGGATTTATGTGAAGGAATACTCCAAATAAAAACATAAAAAGCATTCCACCTAATAAAGCTCGCAACAAACTTACGCATTACCTAACAAGTAGGTTTTGACCCAGAAGGATTTAAGGAGTGGGATGTTCTGGTAGCTAGTGACATTTAAAAAGACTTTCGATGAACTTTAAGAAGAGTGCATTGTAGCATATTTGTAGTCGCTCTTGGCAGACTACTTCCCACAGTATCAGCTGTGAGTATCTCAGCACATTATTTTTATAATTGCTTGGGGGAAATCTTAGCTAATTGTCAGTGTTTCGCATATTCTTGATTATTATTAAATGACGGCTCTTATATCTGGGGATAAACTTTAGAAAGTGCAAATAGCAGAGTAGTCACTGAAGTGTGCTGTTGACAAGATCAGACTTGCAAGCAAATATGGTTTTAATCAAACCAAATAGCACCCAGGAAGATGATGTGCAAGTGTAAGCACCAGACTAGAGCTCTCTTCCTTGATGCAAGGAGTCCTCTGCAGTAACTTCCGTTAAAATTGAATAGAAGTCACTGGAAAGGAAATGTTTTAATTAAAAAGGTTGCATATCTACATCTTAATCTTATTGCAGGCTCGGCATTATTATCAGATCATCAAAAGGCCAATGGATTTGTCGACCATAAGAAAAAAATTGCAAAAAAAGGACAAATATCACTACTCTTCACCTGAGGAACTTGTGACTGACGTGCGTCTAATGTTTTGGAACTGTGCAAAGTTCAATTATGTAGGTTTCTAACGCAACCAGATGGTTGCTCTTTCAAGCTATCACACTGGTGTAACTACTGGTTCCATTGACGTCAGATATGGGATTAGGATAAAAACAACTATTAACCAGTTTTACTCTTCAGAAAAGCCATATATATACATATATTTTTAAATGACAGAAATGGAGATATATAGGGTTCTAACACCTTGAGATACGTCTGGATCTAAAATTAAAGAGGGACATGTGGACAATGTTTTGGAATGATACTGGGTTTGCTATGATAAGCCAGTCATAGCCAGCAAAACATCTAGGGAAAGTTCAGATGCATAGAAATTCCTAAGCAATGATGACTGCTATTCTTTCTAGTTCACTGCACATCTTTGAGAAAAAGAGATGGAGAAACATGTTAGTTAATAGCAGCATCTGCTTTTTACTTACATTGTGAATGCAGAGGGACTAATGGGCTGTGAAAATTCCGCAAGAGGCTAACGGAGATGTAGCAGACGGAACCAAGGCATCATGGCAGGGTAGTCATTTGTTTCTGATCCTTGATGATTTCTGTGTGTGGTAATGCTGAATGGTTATTTGTTCTCTTACAGCCAGATTCAGAGGTTGCTGAGGCTGGACGATGCTTACATGTATTCTTTGAGGGCAAACTGAAGGAGATTTATCCAGAAAGGCACTTTCCTTCAATGCAACAAGAAGACTCTGATTCTGAAGAGGTGGAGAGTCAGAATAGCAAAATGCCACCCCAAGATTTTCAGTGGCCATCATACGGACAGGAGTGCATTCAGCCGAAAAGGAGACGGCGCCATGCTGTAAAATTACAAAAACAAAAGCATTTGGTTGCTAAGTGGCCACCCTGCTAGTTCTGTTTGCAGCTGCTGATGGGAAGTTTTGACACAGCTGTGTGGGGAAAACTGTCAAACTTCTACCGCAAAGAAGTGATCAGTTCTACAATTTTATGTCGAGATCCTCAGAGTGAAGTGTCAGTTGTGTGTACATGTGTGAGCATGAGCAAATGAAGTCTCTCAGGCTACACAGTTATATTCATAGCAGAAAACTCAAGATTTTTAAAAAGACTAAGCCCTCTAGCAATTCACCGTTTGTTTCATTTGTACAAAGAAAAGTGAAAAAAATAAAAGAATGATGTTTCAGTCAGATAACAGCCTTCCTCAGGTATGACCTCCTCAAGATATGATATTTGCTATGAGGAATCCAACAGCTTAACTGACAGAGCTAAGGTGTGTGGGAGGACAGCAAAGCATTCAGGCTGTTTATTTAAACTCTCCTATTCTGCTGACCATATGCCTTATTTCTAGATCTTGTGGACAGATAACAGATCCAAAGCATTTGAATCTGTCAATGTCATCTGTTAAATCCTGTATACATTTTTGCAGTGTTTACACTGAAGTACTAATATTTTGGTGGTAGGTAACGAAGACTAATAATAAAAGTAACATGCTAATAATATCTAATATTGCAGTACAATTTTATAATCTGTTCAACACAGCTTCTCTGTTTAAAGAGCACAGGTGACCATCTAAAAATCTTGCAACCTCAACCTTAGTGTAAATGTTGGCCATGCTTTGTGACAAATATAACATGGGGTCATAAAAGAAATAATCCTGTTGTCTTATTCAATGATTTTTCTGGCAGCTTGACTACTATGAGAAACAGTCTAATGTGATTATCTGATTAGCTATTTCCTTTGAAGCACAGCATTTTCATTAAACCATGAAAGAATAAGTGCTAATAGTGCTAATGTTAGGGCTCTGTGTGAGCTGTTTCTGAGTGCACACTGGATGTTCTGTTTGCAAGGAATTATTCTTTCAGTTTCTAATTCATGCTGTGTAAAGCAGTGTGGGATTTCTTGGGTCTCAAAAGTAGCATTTTATACAAACCAAGCCAGTTTTTTTTCTTTCAAGTAGACAGTGAAATTCAGTAAATTAACTATGAAGCAAATTACATGGCTATAAAAATAACATCATAATCTTGTTTTTTCTCTTTGCTTGTTTCTTGTGGTTGTGATTACTAACAGTGATAGAAGAGGATGATAATGTGTATTGTGTAGAGCTCAAGCTGAAGGAAAGGATGTCTAAGCTTTTCTTTTTTTTTTTGCTAAATTCCACAACACATGGGCTAGAACACCACCAAGCACTGGAAGAGCAGTTTTAGAGTTCCTTTGAGCAAAGGGTAGCAGGTAATTGTAAAGCTGTAAGGGTGGGATAAGTAACAAGACATAATGCTTAATCAGAGAGTGATGCTTTGCCAGCTACATCCCACCTCTTTCAGAAGCAGGTGGGCCAGATCTTTGCATGGCCAATGCTTTCTTCATGTGTGTGTGAGGGCCATCTTTCTTCTCAGAGCTCTGCGCAGCAGTGTAAGGCTGTGCTGTAGTCTTGCTCTGACAGGAAGTATTGTTGCAAATCTCAAACACGGTTCATTTAAATCAGTTTCTTGTGAATAAAGATGGTATTTTCAGCATAGTTTATATGGCCTATTTGGTCTGCTAACCATGTATGTTATTTTAGATAACATTTTAAAGTAAAGGTTTATATGAGTCTATGAATAATAAGACGTGAATGTTATATTCTAATATCTACATGACTTACTGTTTGTCATTAACTTGGTAGAGAGCTAATGTTTTCTTTCCTTTGAAGAAATGAAAACCTGGATATTATAAGCTGACTGGAAAACTGTGAGATGAAGAGACAGCCTTTACCTTTTCTATATGTGAATTCCTATGCGTTTGCTTTCTAACTCTTGTTCTCAAAAGAGTAAATGTCTTGACACAGGGAAACGAGTCCAAGTTTGCAACTGAATTAGTCACCCTTATTTGTGCTGTAGAGTCTTCATTGAGGGGCAAATATAGGAATGTGAGAGATGATTGCTGACTTCCTCTTTTCCGGGAAAAGCAGAGTCAAAAAGAGCCTGCTTCTGTTTCTTAAAGGCTGTAAGATTTTTTGCTGTGCCATTAGTTTTGGAGAACACCTGTTTTAATAAAATTTATGCAGAGTTTATTACACCTTTATTAAAAATAGAAACATACCAGTTTGCCATCATATATAAGACACCCTTTGGATGTGTGCTCGCATGACTCTATGGACTGAGCACTCTTAAGGCTAACTTTGTTTCCAATTACTTCTCTAAGACATAGCAATGAATAGATATTCTCATAAACTTCATGTCATGTTGATAAGGAGGGCAAAAACTGAACCAATCTGTATGACTTCACATACTGTCAACCCCAAATCTGTGGGTCTGTAGCTTCACAATACATTGCATGTTGTAAGACCAAGATTATCCCTCTCAGATGTTGCCTTAAAATTGCTGGCTTTTAATGTTGCTGCTGCTGAACACCGTACGGCAACGGCCTGTGACTGTCTGGGACATTTAGTCTGTTGAAATCCAACTGCATGCTGGTAACAAAACTGTCAGGTATGAAAGCAAAGGTCTCTCTTTCAAAGTGTAACAGCCCAAGTGGCCCAGAAGAGAAGTGATAGGTTATGTAGTTACTTTTTGTTCTATCACAGCCTGTTTCACAATCGAGAATGTGTAGGAAAGGAAGCAGGGAGGAACTCCTAAAGTTTCCCATTGGAAGTAAATATAGCAGAAACAAATGGCAAGAATGCTGTGGAAACACCAGCAAATGCACTACGTTCCTGCAAATGCAACAAAGGGCACAATTTTTCATTTCATTTTCAGTAATGGCTCACTTGTAGAATGAGAAAATTCTTTGTGCTTAGGCAGTTGGAAGAGAGATTAATTACACTTCAGTAATAAGTCTATTGAAGAAGAAATGACAGCTACAAATTTTACTTTCATTTCCCTGCAGACGTTTTCAAAGTCATATTTCTTCCAGTATCATTACAGCAGAATGGCACTGGAGTTAATACAAACAGATGTTTAACAATTCAGATTATGGAATGACTGCATGTTTATATGTGTAATGTGCTTTGTTGAGCAATAAAATATGAAAAATGTATTTTTGCACATCAATCTGAAATTTTTGCTCTGAGTACATCTGCTTTCAATTATTATATAAATTATAGAATATATCACTTATTAGCTAAGTTGTTGATAATTACTTATGGTAAAGCAGAATGGTTACAAAAGCAGATACAATAACACAGGACATCAGATACTTTTCAGATAACTTCTTCCTATATGAGACATAATTTACAAATTCCCTGTAAATTCTATCTCAGTATATTTTCACCGTAGAGTAGTCCTTTTTAGGTTAAGGAGATAAGACGTGCAAGTGTCTTTCTCAGAGCAAACAGGGTAGTGTCTGAAGGTCAAGACGTATTTAACTGCTTTTGGAAAGTGTTTGAGATAGTTTCCAGTTTTATGGAGGTAGTAACACTGATTTATGGTTGTGCTATGGATGTTAGTTTGCAAGTTACTATTCTTGATCTTGATTGTAGTGCCTAGGACAATGATGTTGGTATGGAAGTGTTCCACAGGCAGTCTGATACTGAGGCAATGATTATTAAACTTATTGTGAAAGTCAGTGAGGGAATCCAAATTTCTGGTACAGATAATAGAGATGTCACTTAGTTATTTTAGGCATAACATAGATGCTATGTTCTGACGTGGCCTGTCCTTTATTCCAACTTTCCTTCCTTACCTGGTGTTCTAAGGTGAGCACTGATTGCCACACTAGAATGACTTTTTGACACTGTTTCTGATTAACAGCCGTGAATTTATTTTAGATGGAAACAAATCGTCTATTTTTATACACTGACATTTGGGCAGGAAATGAAACATACTTGAATATTGGTCTTTGTTTGCTTATTAGCTTGCTCTTCCGATGAAGCAAGAGCAGCAATAGTTCTAACATCTCTTATAAATTCAGCACTTGGTTTTTATTCCATGGTATTCTGCCCTAGGATGCTATTTCATTTTTTTACTGTAAAATTCCTAGAGTTTCTTGATGTAGTACTGGTATGGGACAGATAAGAAAGTTATGAGATGCATTATGGGCAATATACAGTGAAAACATTATAAAATATTCCAATCAGATCTAATGTTTGGACTCTATCTTTGAAACAGAGTGAGATTTGCTCCTATGGATTGATGTTACAGACTTATCTGGCTGCCAGGTCTTGTGCTGACTGCCTGCACACCGTTGCAGTGGTGTGACGTTTTATGTAGTCTTTTCTGGATTGTGTTCATTCCATAAACTGTTGTACTTTTGCTATTTACTACAGTTTTAATATTTCTGGCAACAGCATTAAAACAGACTTAAGTGTAAGTAAAGGAAACAGTTTGTGCAGGTATGTCTACTGCATTGCATAATCTCTGGTGCATAGTGTAACACTTCTGAATTCACAGATCACTAGGCCAAGCTAAGCAGTTCTCTCCTGCAGCCAAACAGCAGATCCTTAATCTCTAATAATGAAAATATTAATAGGATGGGACAATAATATAACAGCAGACTATGCAGAACTGTTTTGTAAATGACAGAAATTAAATCAAAATCTCATAGGCTATTTTATTCTATGACATAAAAAATAATATAGAGCTTAGATAAAGTGAAAAATCATTCCAAAATTAATCTGTACATCCTACCCGAACTCTGTGCTGCATCTTACACATAATTGTAAATACCTCAGGCGTCTGCAGTGCAGTATATTTACACGTACAGGTGGGATTCAGTTTATGAGAAATAACATTAAAAAAAATCAGTGCTTTAAGCAAACACTATGTTTCTTTTTCCCCGTGGTCTCTGAGGGCTTTAGAAAAATTGGTAAGCTGGCTTCCATCCATGTTTGTGATGTACTTATAATTTCCTATTTATAACTGTGAAAACCAGCATGATAAGCCAATGGAACAAGTGAACAGCAGAGGTGGAAATTGAATATAGCCCTCAAACCTGTTGCAGGTTTATCATCTAGCAGTATTAAATGAAAGCATTGTGACACATCTCAGGTTTGGGATGCACAGATAAAACCATTCATTACGGAGGAGGGGATTTGGCTGTGGCAGCATGCTGCAAATGCTGCTTGAGGTTAGCACCTCCAGTCCTGGAGCAGTGCTGAGAATCACAAAAAGCGTTTCTTACCTACAAGGAATTTTTATCCAGTGAAGAGGAATGGGGAAATGCTCAATGCACTGCTGCAAATCTACCACTGCCTTACAGCATGGGAGCAGTTCACATATCAGGCTAAATGAGGTTATATCAGGGACAGTACAAACAGAATGGATTTTCTCCAGGGAATGAACCTCATAAAGGCTCCCCAGAAACAATATTCCACACCATTAGAGAAAAATGAAAGTTTTATATTTTTTTTAACTTTTAAGTACCACACATAAACTCTGCAGTGCCAACACTATTGGTTGGCATGAGTTTGCTGGACAAAGTAATCACAGCAATGATCTTTTGAGGCGACAGTCTCACTGCTTGGTTGTAGCTCTTGCATCATGTTCAAAACTCTTCTCAGACTGCCGGTGCTGTGTTGTGTTGCATCACGTCAGCCTGAGCGCTGTGCCATGGGGCCTATAATCCATGAACGCAGGGGAGAGACAGCCTGCTGTGGACACGTGCTGGAGAGGTGGGAGCACCCTGGAGACATTCAGTCCCTGAGCTGGGAAAAGCATCGCTCCAGCACACCCTTCATCTGCTGGGTAGATGATTCATAGCAGAAGGCTATTTCATGGGAGGAGAATACATAATTTCCTTCCTTTCAGTGGTCCTAATTAGGAAATACTGTAAATAACAGTAAATAGCTGAGTGTATTTATAGCCATGGAACTCAGCTTTCTACTCTTCTGCTCAGTGAAGGGAAGAGACCTGTAAAATCAGTCTGATTCTACATTTATTGGATTTTACTCCTTCCAAATAATGTATGTTCACTTTACAAATATATTTACATTGGTTGCCTCACCTCTTCCCATCTGACAGTCCTATAATGCCCTCCTTATTCTGCATTATTAATTCAGCAGTTTGTAATTAAATGACTGGCTAATCAAATTGTTCCCTCAAGAGTACCTGTGTAAATGCATTGAAGACTGATTGATTTAACTGAGGTCACTCAGTTTAGCCTTCAATCTCACCATTATGAAGGACGAGAAACAAAGAGGAACACATCTCAGGAGGAGAAGGCTCTCCAAGCCGGTGGCAGAAATGCTGTGCCTTTTAACCTTCTACATATTTTCTTGTAATTCCCGTGGAGGAAAAAAGGCAGTTTTAGAACTAGAGACCCAAAATCACACAGACTTTTGTGTTCATATTTTTATCTGTTGAAACTGCTGTTCAGATTTTAAAATGCATCATGACTATTATCTGCTTTTTCCTTTGTTTTACACTGTCTCATCATATGGAACAAAAGAATTCCTTTAAAGGAATTAAAGGTGAGTAAGAACTGAAGGACAATACTTTGGGGTGGCATTGCACTATTGTTACTGCTGTTGTTGTCAGAGAACTTGTACTACATATAACTGTCTCGACCGATCTGAGCAAAACTGCTTCCACATCTCATGTGAAAAGGCAAGAAATTTACACAGTGTTAAAGGGACAGGAGCAGATGAAGGTAATTTTTTATTTCTCCCTCAGATAGCTTTTGCAACCAAAATAGGAGTTTTCTCAGATTCCTCAAAAGCACTTAGATACTGGTAACTTCCAGATGTGGTGGCACAGCCTGGGTCAGTAAATTTTAGTGATGCAGCAAATCTCATGTTTTCCCAATATTCTCTTCACATCAACTGACACAGCAGGGCAACCTACTCCTTTCCAGTAGGGGCCTATTACAACCCCTGTGGTAAAGCAATGCAAGGATTTGGGGTGGAGGCTGCTGGACTGACTGTAAAGTAACGAGCAGAACTGGTATTTTTAAATAAGGCAGCTGGCTCCCTCTGCTGATTTGCAGCATGATTTTAGGTTTTTTTTAGGAGTTGGCATTCTTCTGCTTTAGGTCCTGGGAGTTTCAGTACCACTGTGCTTTCTGGTTTTAATGTGTTTTTTTCTCTGTGTAGTAGCTATGAAGCTGTATGTTCCCTCTTAGCTTACAATCTGTACAGACCTTTACAAAGATTAATACACATATTTATAACTGAGACGTTTATAAGTGAGACAGTTATAATGTGGCAGCTGAGTGTAAGCATTTTAGTCAAGACCTCCATAAAACCATAATTACACCTATCTGTTTCCAGTACAAAACAGTTAGTGCTCATATATATCTCTTGATAGGTCTCCCTCAATCTAGTATTATAGGTAAAGAGGGAAATTAATTTCCTCCTTTACTTTCTTTCCAGAAAAAGAAAGTGCTTAAATTGAAATACATGAGAAAACCAAACTGAAAGTGTTTGTCAAAGGACCTTTATTTGAATATGGATAGAGCCAAACCAGCAGAGTTGTCCAGAAGTCTATCTAACACTTACACATCAATTATGGAAAAGACTGAACAGCCACATTTATAATAAAGCTGTGGCCACATAAATAGATAATAACAATAAACAAACATACTATTTCTTAAAAATACAGAGTTGCATCAAAGCCGTTCAATACAAAATGAGATTTGTAAATAGCTGTAAACTGAATTCTCATTGAGAAAATGCACAAATAAGTTATGGCCTGGTTGTTACATGATTATTTGTTCAGATTTTCAAGTGGGGTAACTTGGTGAATTCTTCAATGAAGGGCTTTGAAAAGCCATTTTCAACTATGGCAGGACTGAAGCACTCACTCTGAAACTGCTATGTTTCTATGGCCAAAAAAAGGAACTGATACGAGACACTAACGGAAGGCGGTTGGAGGAGGTTGAGTGTAGGAAGAGAGAGAGAAAAAAAGGATTAAGAGATTTTGTTTGCTTGTGGGTTTTTTTAACACTTACTGGTAACTATTTTAGAGGTATTAGTGTTAGGATATTTGATATTAAACACTTTTAAAAAGGGTCACCTCAAGAATTTGACAACCTAGATGCAATCAAGTTACCTAAACCTGAGCTCAGGTCCTCATATACCATATGAAATGTCCTCGTATACCATAGCACTTGGAAGTTACTGTGGAGTCTCAGATTCCTGAGCTCATTTGAAGGTACTTGAGATTTTCAACAGCCAAATGAGGATGACACACTCTGTCTCTCCTGTAGGTACCTACGTGAATCTTTTACGTATCACTCTTCTATGTTGTGTGCCTGCGTCTGCCCTTTTCAAGACACACGATGAGACTGGCTGACTGGACATTCCAGCTGTCAGAGGTTTGCACATCGTGACCAGTGTTGTCACTTCGTAGAGGATCTTCTGAGCTTGCAGCAGCAGCTTCCCAGAGAGGATCACGTTAGACTTGCAATCCCACCTGCAGTTGCCACTGTCTGCAGTGCGCTGTGCTCCGGCAAGCGCTGCTGCGGGGTGCCGGGGACCAGCAGATGGAGCTAAAGGATCCCAATCACTAAAGAGATGGTAAAATTCAAGTCGAAGGGCAGGCCAAGAGGTTGCCTTTTTCATGTGCTGCTAATATCTGCCCTTTGCTATGACAATTTTTTTTCGACCTGAATGAACTCGCATTGAGAAATTAATACAAATGGAGCACTTTACAAGATTTGAGATGTCAGGTTGTCTGAAAGAATTTAGATAAGCGTTTACTGCTGTGTGTCTCTGTTCAAATAGTACTTACCAAATTTCACCCATTGTCAGTGACACTGCAGCTTTTAATGTCACGTTGTCACTATCATGGTAATTAGTTAAAGGTATTGGCAGTTGATAAGCATATTATGCTCTGTGCTGTGAAGAAGGTAGAATTTTCGGCGCATCAATATATGGGCTCTTACTAGAATTACATTACTGTGTGATAAATTACATAATTTTACACCTCTGGTAACTGTTTCCTCTGGTGTTGCTATGGGTGGCGGCTTGAGGGGGGGCAGGGAGGCAGCCGGTGGTACTTTATCTACTGTGCATTTAATGCCATACCTATTAGAGACAAAAAAACTTTCTGCAGGTCCTAAGGAGAGAAGCAGCTATATTCACATATTACAAGATAAACATTTAGATAAGCAGCCAGAATGTCTAAAGCCATATCTAAATCTTTCCCATGGACTTCCTGTTAATACACACTCATGCTGGATTCTGGTCAAAGCACAGCTAAGTAGCACAGAGAGGCGAGAGCTTTTTGAAATTCCCCTTTCAGATAAAGAAGTTTAGATGTCACATGTCAAATGTAATATGACCTCAGAGTCTCTCACACTTGACAAAAACAGTTGGCATTTGAAACAATTCCTTCTTTCAAGAACTTTGACTTAATATTATGGCATGAAGGTCAAGATTGTCTTGTACTGACTGAGAGGAACACAGCAGTTTTCGCAGTGATTCCTTCCTTCCTATGAGGCTCTTACTTGTACTTAACATTTTGAACTAAAAAATGAAATGTATTATGACAAAGTATCATTTTCTGTGTGAGGCTTTGATGTGTTTCGTCTTTTAGCCTCACTATTGTTGTATTGTGACAATACTGAATGCTTAACTGATGCCCTTTGTTTGACAGGGCTGCTTACTTTTATTGGTCTTACATTTCCTGGCAAGGTACGCAGACAATTTCAACTTGAACCTTTCAGTGGAAGGAACACAGAGACAATTCAGTGTGTCTCCTCTGTACAGGCTACCAAAGAGATAAACAAATGATGGATCTGTATGAACCTGTGTGCAAGCCAGGTCAGTTCAACCCAGACACAATGAAGGTAAATTACAGCACAGGCAGGCTGGAAGCAACAACCAGAAGGCCTGGAAGAGTTTATATTAAAACCTCTCAGATCTGAATACAGGGATTACTTCTGGTAAGAGTAAGAGTCTGCACATTTCATGTGTGCAATTACTTCAGAAGAGCATTCCTGCTCTAATTGACCCCAAAAGGCAGTTAGCCAATCAGACTGCTGGCCGTGGACAATGGCGCAAAACCCCCTGAAAACATCCCTGCATTAGATTAGGTTACGTATTTCTGTATCACCCACTTTGTGTGAAGACCCTTACCCCAGGTGACTGCTGGGTGGCTGTGTGAGTTGGTTCTTGGCCTACTCTCCTGGGGCTGGACAAACATGCCAGAAATAATGCACTTGTTTGGCAACTGCAGATCATAACATCAATTTGCAATGTAGGTATCTTAGAGGAGTCAGAGTTGTTCTTGATTTACAAGCCAGAGTCGTCAAATAAACAATTTTTCTTCTGTAGTGGATATGCTGTGTATGACCTCTTCTCCTGGAAGTGGCCTTTCTTAGACGTACCTAAGTCACTGTTGCCTTGGGCTCCACTTGCAGTGATGTATTTTTTTCTCAGACTGAAACTGAAATAATCTGGAGAGAGTGCTTGAAAGGACAAGAAAGAGAGATGGCTTAAGCAATGGGGATTTTCCAGGGTTCCCTTGTCTCTGTTTCTTCCCTGCCAGTGTGAGCAGGCCCCTGGCTCCTACCAGCCCCTTCAGCAGGCTCCTGGCACCCTGCACTCACAGCTCCACTGTAATGCAGGAGATCATGGATTTTTTCTATGGCTTTGAGTTTATTTACATGTCAAATATAATTAATGTGTGTCACACAATTTAAATGAATTGAAAAATACAAAGTTAATTTACCTTAAAATGAGTAAATTTTCACTACCTAGTTTTTTCCAGCTTAGTAGCTGAAGACTTTGGTATACTGTCATATTTAACAGTATGTCTGTTTTCATGATGAGCTGAATTTGCAATAAAGTACAGGGTTTAATTTTGATATTAAAAGTATGCTAAGGTAACGTGTATTGCTAACTTGCTGTTTGCCCGTAATAATCCAGTTTATCTAGACATTACAGTAAAAATCATCTAAGAATTACTTTATTGAAATACAGCATATTAGTTATATGAAATGGCAATTTACTAAATCAAGCCATAAGTATATCCTTCAACTTTACTGCTTTTTTCCTCTTTCCCAATAGCATAGTTATGTATCTTGTACATAACTGAGTATCTTGTAATACAAACATTGAAATTCTTCAAATCTGCTTTATAATTGTATAGATCCTGATCCTATAAAGCCTTTGCATTCTTTATATAGAAATTATGTTTTGTTTTCTATTATTTGTTTAAACACGTAGTCCATTTATTTCGATATTTGTTTGGAAAACTGTGTCCCTGCCACAGCTAAGGCACACAGGTGAGCTGCAGAATCTTGTTTCTGTTGCCATAGCTGTTTTGTGGTTGAGAGATGTATTTAATTTTCCAGTACTCTAATACTATTCATAATTCTGTAAACAAAAAAATGCCAGCTAATTAAAAGCAAAGATTTTGATTTATGTAATAATGTCATGCAAAAGACATACAGTGAAAGGTAGGTTTGCATTTTGGTGTTTTCCAACATTGAAAAATATGGCAGAAACACCATTCCTCAAAAGTAAGATAGTTCTCCTAAAATATGTTATTACAAGAGACATGGAAATTGTGGAGATTTGTGTTGGCATGGTAATGATTCTAAACCTCCCTCTTCCTCCCCTAGACCCTGTAGCCGTTCGCTTATTTCATGTTCAGCAGGGCTTAGAAAATGCTTGGAATGTTTAAAATATTAGGTGGTTTAAAAAGATGTAGGTAAAATAAAGTATAACTATTAGGTATAGATGGAATTACAGTAAAAAGTTTTTGAGTGCTTTCCAGCAGGACGCACATGTTCAGACTTGCCTGATCTATTTCCACCCCTGTTCCTCCACAGTCTTTTATTCTGATCCATTTGGGGATCTTCCTTATCTGTGCATTGCTCAGTAAGGTGTATGCCATCTGCATCTTATTGTAAATTAGAGGATTCATCCATCTTCTATCTTAGATGAGTAGGGTTTTCCTGCAGGAATTTGTTAAATTGTAGATATTCAATTCTCATATCCCTTCTGGAATATTGAACAAAACCCATTTTGTGACTGCAGGATTTTAAAACAGAAGGGGCAGTGACTAATACAATTAATCATTGTGTCATTGCTACGGAATAATGGACTAATTCTCTTCCTAATTTCCAGTTACTTATCCTTTTAAATCTCACAGGGAAAGCAGCGCTGTACAGAAAGCAATAAGGAATTAAAAAAAATGGGTTTTTTCATCATCTTAAGCAAGTGTAACAGAACTGAGGACACTGTGGTTGTGATTTATTATATTTATTCTTTGAGTTTTCACACACAGTTAGATATTTCACTGAACTTCTTCACATGGAAAAAATAATGAATTTATTGACATATTTCTTGCATCAAATTTACATTTGTTTTTGAAACAGTCAAGTATATAGAATAATTTGTTTTATAAAATGAACAAAAGCCATCTAAAACTCTTTGTTAACAATTATTACAATTATTTCTTTTTAATGTCAACTGTGAAAAAATTAATTACTATTTCAAATACTTATTTCACATTGTAATTCAACTCTGCCATTACAGACTGGTGACTATATTCTTCATCAGCTGATATTTTAAGTTCGTCTACTACCTGTCATTAGTTTGGATGGGAGACTCTGGTTTCTACTAAATCTTCATAAGTTCATGTTATGACTGAGACAATAAAGACGACCAATACCTCTGGTATCTCCCACTGGGATTGGAATTTGGATGCTTTTAGAGAGATTCAGGCCTTTTTCTGCTAGAGACAAGGAGGGAATATCAAGATAGTGAAAGAGAATGGAAAGGAATAAAGCACTAGAAAAAACTGGTTCAGAGATAGCTAAGGAGGGAGCTGTTAAAACAAGCATCACTGTAATGGGTTGACTTTTGGATTTTTCAGATCTTCCTTAAAAAAAATGGCCTTTACAGGTCTTTCTTAACAGCGGAGGTCAGGATCCACTGAAGTATTCCACATCTTTCTTTAACGTAACATGACATATAAATAAGGTGTAGATAAGAGAGTACGCTCTCTTCTTCTTCCGGCAAGCTGGAGAGCAGGAGCTCCGTTGCTGCTGGTCCTGTCTGGAGCTGAGGCCTGCAGCAGCTGCTGTTGTCTGCCCACGCATTGGGGGAGAGTCCTGGGTCGGATTTAGCTGTTCTGCTTTCCTCAGGGGAAGTGGTGAGACTTCATTAGTTCTTTACTTTGTTAGTTACTGGGTGTTATAGTTGTATGCTGGGTGTCATATAGAGCCTTTTTGTCCTTTTTCCCATTTCCCTTCCCCTCTTCCCTTGCTCCTTTGCATATCCTTGCGGTGTAGTTCTTTGTATTTAGAAAATATAGAAATGTATATATAGTGTGATTTTGGTTTCTTCCATAGTTTTTTTTTCCTTTGAATGGGGGGAAGTTTTGGGAGAGAGGCAGACTGAGCGGTTGGAGAGCTTGGGAAAGCTAACTCGAACCAGCTCAATCACTGAAAAGATTGTGGAGCCTATGACAGTGCAGCAGAGAATTACATGAGATGAATGGGAATGCAGGAGGAAAAAAGAGGTGCTTGATGGAAATAGAGAAACAAGTTTTGGAACATGAGGTAAGACTCCATGGGATGGTTAGAGCAGAAGGAGAAAGGACTCGTAACATTGACAGGAGTGAATAAAGGAGTAAGATAAATTGGCAGTTTCTGTTGCTGTACAGAGTTCAACATTGTTTCTGGAAGAAAGTTGGAAAGCATTTAAAGGCTGAGCTTTCAACTAAAGGTTCTCATTAAGTAGAGGCCCAGTAACGCTATCTGAAAGGTTAGAAGAAAATAGTAAACAATTTTTTCCACTGCTTTTCATATAAGTACAACTAATTGAACTGAACCTAGAGGAAGTATTGTCTTGGTACTCTTTTTTTTTTCCCCTATTAAACCAGAATTCAGCATGAACTGTTTGTTACTTTGAAGTTTTGTCAGTTTGGAACAACTTCAGTCACTGCTGAACCCAAATTAGAACATAACCAAATAATTAACATGTTTGAACTTCTACTTAAATGTAGACAATAGACAGTATTGTTTCCTGCATTCCCCAGTTCAATATCAATTCTTGTTTATCCTGCCCAAATTCCTTCCAGCCTCCTGCTTTGAATCAGGTCGTTCTATAAGTTGTAGAAGACTTTCCAGTGGGATGAGTTGGAGAAAATTGATAGGGTTCAGAGTAGCATTGCTCAGATCTATCTTTTTGGGGTTTTCTTTATCACTGCTTCCATCCTCATGACAAACTTCATGAAGGGTAGAGAGGAATGACCTATCTGCCTGTCAGGCACTGGGGGGACTATTTCTTCGTGTTCTGTTGTACTGCCTAGCCAGCTGTCCTCTGTGTTTGATTGTCAGAGAAGCACTGCTGGACAAACCATTTGGAAAAGAAAGCAACAGGGATTGTGTGGGTTTTCGCCTAGAACCAACATGAGGTGTTTAAAATATTTTAAAGAATATGTTGGAAAATTCATATAGAAAATAGAAATTGCCGTGCAACAGTTAATGCCAGTTATGTTGTTAGTGAACTTAAATGCTGTACAAGCAAGTTTTTTGAGTTTGATTTTTAGTTTACTTTATCTGAAGAGCATGGTGTCAAATGCCTATTTTTATTTTAAGAATAGTCTTAAAGATGTGATTGTTCTTTGATCCTAACATTGTGTTGAAGGTAGTTCAAAGTTACAAAGAGTTACGTATGCTGTATCTTAATGAAATGCTTGTCTGAAATTGTACTGATAGCCTGCTGTGAAAAAATCGATTTGCCATCAGCAAACTGAATGTACTTGATGCTCAATTCAGTTCACCCAACTATTTCACATTCTTTCCCTGTAGTAAAACAAAAGGGTCCTGAGAATTAATTACAGTGTTAGCATCTGCTCATGGCAGCTTTGCTGATACACTTACTCGAATAACATAGTTAAGGCAGGAGTGAGATGGAGTGTAGAGTTTTTTCCACTGACATTTCTTATGCAAACCTTTTAAAGAATAGGCCTCTCTGCTGATTCCAGTACATACTTTTTCTTTCTGCAGTGGAGTACCCAGCTATGTATAATATAAGGAAATATTGATCTCTTCCAAATAATTTTCCACTTTTTCATGGTTTGTATTTCTATAAATATTGCATTCTGCACAGTGGAGTATTGTTTTTCTGAATAATGGTAATAATTTTTCTTCCTTTAAAATAAATTCTAAACTTTTTTTTGTATCAGTAGATGAATGAGAAGTTTGCTGAGATTACAAGTTCCTAAGATTCCTGATGCTGAATCTTCTATTAGTGTAATTCCTGCTTGCTATGCCAAGAACACTGTGGAGCAACCTTGAATGCTGGAAAAGCATACTTTTGAGTTATGCAAAATCTCCTTTGACAGATTTGTCTTTATGAACACATAAAAATGTTAGCATGCTAACATATCAATCTAAACTGCTAAATGCAGACTGAGCTGCAGCACAAAATATTGGTAATTTTAGGTTTTTAGTATTCTATGATTTTGTATTTTAATGTATATTGAGGCTCTGTACTGTTTGTCTTGGCTTTTTCTTTCTTCCTGAAACATTACTAGGTATAAATTACCTTCCTTGGAATGTCTGAGAAAACATTATCTCTCAAACCCAAGAGATTTTCATTATTTGCAGGTTCTCTATGATTTCTGTCACGTTGGATTTGAAATGCGTTCATCCATATCACTGTATTTCGGAAAAGATCATCTTAGATTTATGTGGGAGAGTGCCTGAAACTCGATCTTGTCATGGACAATGGTGATGACAGTGATGATAGTAGAGTTAGTCCTGTTTGTACTGGAGAACAATTTCAGTTCATGTAATTACAATAAACCCCCTATGTTAGGTGAAGTGTTTTTAATTTATTGTTTCATATTTTCTGACAAGCTGCAAGCACAAACAGGAAAACTGTTTTTGGGTATCTGATGATGTAATGTATCCTCTAAGCCTTCAGAAAATTTGTGTGTGTGGCTTGTTGGTTACTTATGGATTTTGAATGGTAAGTCATATCCAAAGATGTACAACTTTCATTAGATTAAGCTTTTTCTTCTTGAAGGTATTTGAATATTCTTTATGATGTCATTTGTTAATTTAATTCTTTTCTATATATACAACATTATCATTAATGCTTCAGCTTTTATGTTGGATAGAATTCTTAATTTTATGTCCATTATTTGCCATATACTAGACGCTTGTAACCTCTTAACTCATAAAAAATTGTTGAAGCAGTGCCTGGAACTGATCAGGTGCAGTGATAATTAATACTGAAATGAAAAGAAAAATATCTGAATTATATGTTTCATAAATTAATATTGTTATAAAACTGTAGCAACATAGTGTGATATTTAATATGCATGCCTACATATCTTGTTTCTTTTATCAACTAAAATTTTAACTAAGGTTTGAAAGAGTGGATATTTGCTCCCTATTGGTCTAGCAACTGAAAAGCTTTTCTTTGTAGATATGGTTTATTAGAACATCACATGGCATGAAATTTAAGCTCTGCACACGTATAACTGTTTTTAAAAGAATGTATGGTTTGCTACTCTTCCAGAGCAGACACATTCTCTAAATAACAACTATTTTGGTACCTGCTTTGAATGATTCCTGAACACGTCTAGAGAAACCTTGAACATAAATAATTGTCTAAGTGAAATGAAACCACAACCAAACTAACAATAACCCTGCTAATAAAAGAATAGCCTGTCTGAACCTCAGAACTGAGCTATGCACCCCCATCCTTTTCTGTTTGTCAAAACTGCACTACAGTTTTGCAAACAGAGAGGTAACAAACAGCCTTAAAACTAAGAATTCACTTTTTCTAGAACTGGGATTAATCATGTGCTTCATACTCGAGTCTGAGAGAGGGTAAGAATCTGCTAGGAAGTATTAATGAAGTTAGCAGTTTGCTGAAGTCATTGTTCTTTTCTCCCTTCAATTTAAACATATTTGATTGGCAAATGTCATAAATGCAGTTTATAATGGAATGGTAATTTTTGCTAGTAAAAAGGTCTTATTTTTCTTTATAAAAATGAGGTCATTATTCATTGAAATTGCTGGTGAGAATGTTTCTGTTACCTTTTGATATGAAAAGACACTCAGGTGAATTGAAAACTAGTGTTTTTTATGATTCTTGAATGTAGTTCCAAGCAAGGTAGATGCTTTATATGTTGTTTAGCAGTGTTGAGAGGAGGGAATAAAATTAGAAACAAGTTTTATAATTTTAGAAATTTTAATGGCACATGGCAATTTTTACCCTGAAAATAGTCAGGATACATTTTCACATAAGTTTTAAGACTTCACAACCTTTTTTGTCTATGTTAGATTTGGTCCAGGAGGCGTGAAATATCTTGTGACCTTCATTCCTTATGTTCATTTGAAAAATAATTGTCAAATAGAAATGCTTTTCTTGAATACTTCAACAAAAGAGAAATGGAAACTTCTAGGTAATGTCACAATCTCATGAGAAGGGAATCAATTTAGTAAACTTGTCTTTGGTGTGGGAAAAGCATTCCTGATAGCCTAATATTTCAATACAGTTGGGAGGAAAACCTGTAAGTTTTGTACATTTCTTGATTTCTCTACTTGTGTAAATGTTTATCATCTGGACAAGAAGCATATTTTGAGTTTAACATTTTTCTTTACAGATGTTAATTAGTATTAGTTAACAAATTATGGTGTTATGCATTAATACACAGAAGAACATTCAAGAGCAATTGGATTCATTACTGAGATTGGTGATGCCTGCTCCCAGAAGCTCTCAGCAAAATACTAAATGTATAAATGGTATAGATATAGCATGTAGCTTTGATTAGTTATTTATTTATATATAGTTTTAAATATAAAAAGTGAAAAGAGTAGAAGTCCTAACAGAGGGTGGCAGGGAGATTTTATTTAATAAATAATTTGTTGTTACAGGAGCACAGTATATTGATTGCATCCTTCTTCCTGTGGTCCATTATAGTTGATCGTTTTGGTTAATTTATTTAATTTCTACAACAGATGCTCTGTTTCTCATAGGATTTGAAAAATGCTGTCTGACCTATAGGACATGTTGTAGAGTGTGGATTAGATCTTTTTGTGGACTTCTTTAAAGAAAGCATCCTTTGTGTGGTTTCCTGCAACTGCATGGAGTTGAACTTGGTGGTTCAGATGGTCCCAGGTGTAGGCTCCAATGAAGGGGTGAACATCTTTATTGATGTTTTATGTCAGTAAAGTAGGAAATATTTTGCCATAAATAACTCCTATTTAAAATATGTCAGAAATGTTTCTATAGTTTATTTTTCAAACCACATATTTGTTCTGATTGACTCCTTACTATACTTTATGTATCTCTGTGACAAAAAGATTTTACTTTCAACTTTGAAGGGCCTTTATTGCTTGTCTTTCCTTAATCTATGATAGCTGGATACATCACATTGTAAGTCTCAGCTTTTACAGTAGCAGAAGGTTTTCAAGTCCACCTTAAAATATTCATGCATGTAGTTAAACAAAATTCCATAGAAGTTCTTCCTTCAAATGCCACTCTGTCTGGTTGACCATGGATGGATACATAAGGCAGCTGCACACACACCAAAAATCTCCTTTCTCCTCTTGTCATACTAGTTCAGCTCATAAATGTAACCGGTGTTAATTTCGTTTGGATAATTTTTCATCAAGTAATTGATCATAAACTCAGACTAAAGTTATTATTTATGAGGTTACAGGGTGGCTGCCAATTCTTTGATTTTCCTTGACGTGCAATGTCCAGTGACATGGACTTTTAGTTTGTTTTGGTTTATTTTTTTTATTTTCTTGTTTGCTTGCTGTTTTTCACTGAAACATCATGTTTTCACTTGTTTCCCCCGCCAAGGTTGAAAAGTCTTGATTTGAACTTGCCTAGTTTCTCACGTTTTTAGTGTGTAGGTGTAGAAAGGATATTGATTTTTTTTATCTTTTCATCTACTGTCGACCAAGACAGAAGTTTAGAGGGAAGGTAGGAAATTATATTGGAACAAGTCATTAATAAAATATCATGACAGATACATATAGTTTATTGGAGACTATTTCATTGCCACAGGCCAATGCCTAAGGTAAGTATTTATATAAAAGGATGCTTTTTGTTTGCATATCTTATTTCACTTATACTGGTTTTTAAACTATGGAAACCATTTCATATTCATTATACAGCATTCCATGCAAGTTTTCTGAAATAGTGTGTGTTGTTAGTGAAAAACTTTTAAGGTCTTTAGAATGGAGAAGTTTGGAACAAATGCATTAAATTTAATGGCAAGCAATCTTTAAGAAAGAATATAGAAAGTTGTATAGGATGGGCAAAGTAAAGTAACTGTAAGAATTTTTACTCTTGACATTTCTATTTGGTAAATACGATCTTGCAACAGCACATATAATTCATGTTCCTGTTTATATTCTTAAATTTTGATGGATTTCTGGCTTTTATGACTCTTCAAATTGCATGTTGATGGCAGTATAAAAATGAATGACAATTTAATACCACTGATTTTTCATTTTCTAAAGAGTTCTAAGTAAAATGCGTGAATGTGATACATTCAGGAAGATCCTAGGAGTGTTCTGTGTTTTCCCCCTTCCAATCTTTGAGAGAAAATCTTTGAAATTATATTTGATATTTTGAATTTTTGTGCATAAAGGATTTAGCTTAGCATGTGCTTGTGTGTATGCAACTATGTGTGTTCCTGTGAAATTTTTTATTTAAAGTAAAAGAAAAATTGGTATCTTCTAAAATTGTAATAAGAAAGTATGGAATTAAGGAATACATACATTGGATTATGGCAGAAAACCAAACACAAAAGATCAGCAAGGAAAACGAGACAGCAGAGTTAGCAAACTTCTAGAGAGAAAGGCATGTTTGGTTGCTTAGCTTTTTCCCCTTCTTAATAGAATTACTTCATTTGTGACCTTGCAATAAAATCTCTCTTACTGTCACCTAAGAAATCTTTCTGTAATTTATGATTAATTTTTAACTAGTGCTACCTTAGTGCATTATCTCACACAGTAAAATTTGTAATTTATAATTTATTTTAAACAAATAATGATACAGCTGTTTACATATGTAATAGATGTATTAGTATATAACTTCACACAATGCAGAATACTTTTTTTGGCTTGTATTTAGCTGATGTTTTATTTTAGTTTTTACTGATAAAGTTTATATAAATTTTAAAATTAAAAACTTGGGTGTAAGTATCAAATGACTGAACTGTTCTGATCAGTATCAGACAGGTGGAAGGCTTGTTTTACAGGTTAAACTAACTTTATACACATTTAAATAGTTTTCATTTCTAAAGCTTTGATACTGAGAGTACCAAATATCAGCACACAGAATGCCGAGAGATGTTCTGCAATCATGGCTAAAGCAAATTTGTCTTTTGTATTTAGTAGATAAATAGAATTGGAAAAATGTTGAACTGGATGGCATGACTTGCAAATTGATTCCTTTCTCAATGGTAAAATCAGTAAACGTTTGATCATAAAGGAAGAAATATTCATGATTTCTGAATATAAATTCTAACATGTATTTGTACAGTAGCCTCCACTTCTAGTTCAAGGTTATACTCTTTATAAAGGATTTGTTGGTCCTACCTAGGCTATTAAAGAAGTAAAACAGAATAAAGATGCCACCTTGTGGATCAAATAAACAGTGCAGTACATATGATTCAGATTGTTCACCAAATAGATTTGTAAATGGTTGCTAGAATTGGAGCTTGTATCTTAAATATTTACAATTATTTGGAGAGTTTGCACCTAGTGTTTTTGTATGAAGTGTCTAATTAACTGTAGTTGGACCATTCCTGATTTTAAGTGTTAAATGACTGCAATTTCATTCATACAATTTCATTCCTGCTCCTAATCACCACATAATTTTGGCATCATATTCAATGTATTGGTCTTAATGTATTGAAGCACAATTTTAATGCAGTCATCCTAACCTGAGTGGATAACCAGAATTAATGGTTTCATAGATATTTCCTGTATTGAACCAGAATGATGATATATTCTTGTGCTGGAATTCTTCTCACTACATACAGTATCACACAGTATCACAAGGTTGGAAAAGACCTCTTAGATTATCCAGTCCAACCTATGACCCAACACTAGCACCCACTCGTCCTTTAAACCATGGCACTAAACGCCTCATCCAATCTGTTTTTAAACACCTCCAGGGACAATGACTCCACCACCTCCCTGGGCAGTGCATTCCAATGGCCAATCACCCTTTCAGTGAAAATTTTTTTCCAAATATCAAACCTAAACCTCCTCTGACAAAGCTTGAGACTGTGTCCTCTTGCTCTGTCACTGATCGCCTGAGAGAAGAGACCAAACCCTGCCTGCCTACAACCTCCTTTTAGGTAGTTATAGAGAGCAATAAGGTGTCCCCTGAGCCTCCTCTTCTCCAGGCAAAACAACCCCAGCTCCCTCAGTCTCTCTTCACAGGGCTTGTGCTCCAGCCCCTTCACCATATTTGTTGCTCCCCTCTGGACACACTCCAGCATCTCAACATCTCTCTTAAACTGTGTGGCCCAAAACTGGACACAGTACTCAAGGTGCGGCCTGACCAGTGCCGAGAATAAAGGGATGGTAACTTCTCTAGCTCTGCTGACCACACCATTCCAGGATACCATTGGCCCTCTTGGCCACTTGGGCACACTGCTGGCTCATGTTGAGTTTCCTGTCCACCATCACTCCCAAGTCTCTTTCCACTTGACTACTCTCCAGCCACTCTGTCCCAAGCCTATATTTCTGCATGGGATTGTTTTGTCCAAAGTGTAGAACCCGGCACTTGGACTTGTTAAACTTCATCCCATTGCAATCAGCCCGTCTCTCCAGTCTGTCAAGGTCCCTCTATTGGGCCCTCCTACTCTCCAGCAGATCAACCCTTCCTCCCAGCTTGGTATCGTCTGCAAACTTGCTGATGATGGACTCAATTCCCTCATCCAGATCATCGATAAAGATGTTAAACAGGACCGGGCCCAACACTGACCCCTGGGGGACACCACTGGTGACCGGCCGCCAACTGGATGAGACACCGTTCACCACCACTCTCTGGGCTCGGCCATCCAACCAATTCCTAACCCAGCACAGAGCACTCCTGTCGAAGCCACGGGCTGCCAGCTTCTTCAGGAGTCTACAATGGGAGACGGTGTCAAAGGCCTTGCTGAAGTCCAGGTATACCACAGCCACAGCCTTCCTCTCGTCCATCAGCTGAGTCACATGGTCATAAAAGGAGATCAGGTTGGTCAGGCAGGACCTGCCCCTCCTAAACCCATGCTGGCTGGGCCTGGTCTCTCGGTCATTCTGCAGGTGCCGCATGATTGCACCCAGGATTATCTGCTCCATAATTTTACCTGGAACTGAGGTCAGACTGACAGGTCTGTAATTACCTGGATTGTTCCTACGGCCCTTCTTGTGAATGGGCGTCACATTAGCCAACTTCCAGTCATCCAAGACCTCTCCAGTGAGCCAGGACTCTTGAGAAACGATGGAAAGTGGCTTAGCAAGCTCATCCGCCAGCTCTCTCATCACCCTAGGATGGATCCCATCCGGTCTCATAGACTTATGAGGATCCAAGTGGCTCAGCAGGTCTCTAACTTCTTCCTCCTGGATTACAGGGGAGCTATATTCCATCCTGATCCCATCCACCACTTCAGGAGGTCAGTTGTCCAGCAAACAATCTGTCTTAATGTTGAAAACGGAGGTAAAGAAGGCATTAAGACCTTCAGCCTTTTTGTCATCTTTAGTTACTATATTTCTCTCAGCATCCAATAAGGAGTGGAGATCGTTGCTGCCCTTCTTTCTTCCATTAATATATTTGTAAAAACACTTCTTGTTGTCCTTAACAGAAGTGGCCAATTTGAGCTCCAGCTGGCCTTTTGCCTCCCTAATTTTCCTCCTACACAACTTAACGATATCTTTGAACATAACCTGATTTACCAGCCCTTCTTTCCAAAGGTGATACACCCTCTTTTTCTCGCTTAACTCCTTAAGAAGCTCCTTACTCATCCAGGCTGGCTGTCTGCCCCTATGGCTCGTCTTATGGCACATCGGGACAGCCTGCTCCCGCACCTTCAAGATTTCATTCTTGAAGTACCTCCAGCCTTCCTGGACCCTCTTGTTTTTATGGGCTATTTCCCAGGGTACTCCCCTGACTAGTTCCTTAAATAATCCAAAATATGCCTGCCGAAAGTCCAGCATGGATGTCCTGTTCATGCCCTTCCTTGTTTCATTGTTTATGGAGAACTCGATTATCTCTTGGTCACTGTATTCCAGACAGCCTCCGACCACAACATCACCCACCAGCCCTTCTCTATTTGTAAACAGCAGGTCAAGGAGAGCCTCACCCCTGGTAGGCTCACTCACCAGCTGTGACAGAAAACAATCCTTAATACATTCCAAGAACCTTCTGGACTGCCTCCTCTCGGCTGTGTTGAGATCCCAGCAGATATCTGGGAGATTAAAGTCTCCTAAAAGAACAGGGGCAGCCGATTTTGAGGCAACTTCCAGCTGCTTAAACAACAATAAATCCACCTCTTCCTCCTGATCAGGTGGTCTGTAACATACTCCAACCAGGATGTCAGTCTTGACTACCCCTCTGACTCTTACCCATAGGCACTCAATGTGGTCATCACTAATCTCAAATTCTACAGCATCAAGAGTTTCCTTTATATACATATCTGGACCAAAATGTTATGTGTACTAATTTGTCTCTTAGCTACACATCATGGATTTCTTACAGCAGTCACTGAAATTCCAGCTGCCTACAGACCTTGGTGTCATGGTTTTGAATCACATTTGTCTTGGATGGGTTTATATGTACGGTGTTTTGGATTTTGAGGACATAGTGTCAGGGTTTTTTTTCCTCATTCAGTGGTAATGACTTTTCATAGCTGCTGTATATGGGAGACATAATTCAGAGAAATGATATCAATACTTAAAAAATATGGACCAGCAGACTGTGGTTGAATTGGCTCACAAGAGCTCTCAACTGAAGACAGTAGTGATGCTTGTTATCCATGCCACAGTTCAGCCAGGTGTAAGAAATTCCCCAGACAGTTTCAGAGAGAAACCTGATTTCTGTTCCTGTCATGAATTACTGTGTAGTGTTCATGGATTTTGTTTGTACAACTTCCTTCGAGTGAGAGGGGCTTGTGAAGTGCTTCCAGGACTGTAGATAACATCTATGTTAATATTATTCTGGCCATTTTGCCAGTATAGGGAACACTTCCCAGTGTGTTAGAACTTCCTGTGACTACTTGCTGCATGAGATTTGTTTTTCAGAGGTCACCTTGGGGAGCTCAGAGTTGTATGACCCACACAGCTCGCAGTTTAAATGTTGTTGTTATATAGCATGTGCATTGCTGTTTGAGGGACTATGCATGTGGAAGAGCATCTGGTGTGGCAAGAACTAAGCTAATGGAAATTCCAAGATTGATGTCGGGCTGTCCTGGAAGCCAGCTACAAGTCAAAATCCAGCATTTAGTGGAACTGTCTGTCCTGTGTGAGACCTGGTAATCATTCACCTAGGAAATAACACTTTACCGTCACTCTTTGCATTACACGACTTGTAGTTGTCCACAGAGTTGTTAACTCCTGGGTGGTCAGATGTTCATAGAATCACAGAATTGTTTAAGTTGGAAAAGACATTTAAGATCATCAAGTCCAACCATAAATTTAACCCTGTCAAGTCCACCACAAAACTATGTCTCTAAGTGCCACATCTACAGGTCTTTTAAACACCTCCCGGGGCAGTGATTCCACCACTTCCCTGGGCAGTCCATTCCAATGCTTGACAACACTTTTAGTGAAGTAATATTTCCTAATATCCAACCTAAACCTCTCCTGGCACAACTTGAGGCCATTTCCTCTCACCCTATCTCTTCCCACTTGGGAGAAGAGACCAGCACCCACCTCACTACAATCTTCTTTCAGGTAGTTATAAAGAGTGGTGAGGTCTCTCCTTAGCCTTCTTTTTCTCCAGGCCAAACAACCCCACGTCTCTCAGCCGCTCCTCATAAGACTTGTGCTCCAGCCCCTTCACCAGCCTCCTTGCCCTTCTCTGGATGTGCTCCAGCACCTCAATGTAGTTCTCATAGTGAGAGGCACAAAACTGAACACAGGATTTGAGGTGCAGCTTCACCAGTACATGTTCACTTCCCTGTTCCTGCTGGCCACACCATTTCTGATACAAGCCTGAATGCTGTTGGCCTTCTTGCTCACCTGGGCCCACTGCTGGCTCATATTCAGCTGGCTGTTGACCAACACCACCAGGTCCTTTTCACCAGGCACCTTTCCAGCCATTTGCCCCCAAAACGTGTAGCACTGCGTGGGGCAGTTGTGACCCAAGTGCAGGATCTGACACAGCCTTGTTGAACCCCCATGCAGCTGTCCTCGGCCCATCAATCCAGCACTTGTAATATTTCATCAAGATGGTTAGCCAGATGGTTCCTGGGAAGAGGCTACAATGTTTTGATATTATTTTTTGTTTTACAGTCTTCAAATGAGGCATTGTTTCAAAGATAGTAGATTTTTTTCTTTTACCTTAGAGATTTTATGCTTAAGAGTTTGCTCTGTTTAAAATGCATCATATGTACATCAGTACCTACTGGAAATCAGGTTGCTAAGTTAGGTGAACCTTTAAGGGAAGGGTTAAAAATTTCCAAATTCAGTCAGGAGGAAAACCCCAAAAACTGTTTAAAGCTGTTTTCTTTAGCACAACTTCAAATAAAACAAATGTAGCACTTGGTCTTCCTACTTATTTCTATATATTCCTACGAACAACATAGTGTTCTTTTGGCTTTGCGTTCAGTTCTTACTGTTCTGTCTGTAGTTTTAGGAAGGATTGTTAATGTAATCTATATAAGCTAGGCAGGTTTCTTCTTTTCCATTACTGCCTTTGGTTTAGATAAGACAAGGGTAATTTCTGTCCATTTCCTTTAGTATTGACAATGGAATTTTGCAGATGGGAGTTCTGCTGTGCAGTTGAGCAAGTCATGGCTTGCAATTACTTTCTCCATGTCTGGCATCTCACATTATTTTGTAACGGACTGGTTTTACTTCTAGGCAAGAAATAGAATTAGACCTTCTTTACTTGGTAGCTGGAAAGGTAGTGGAACTCCTGATGTCAGGTCACAGCCCTGAAATCTGCTGTTTGCTCACAAGCTGTCATCATGAGCTGCAGAGCGGGTTTGCAGGGGGGTTGAAGCAGGGTTCAGACTGTCAGAGGTGCTGCCTCTGGTGTCTCCTGGGGGCTGAACAGTAGTGTGGTGGCTTTTCTTGGCTGATGTTGTTCATAAAAGGTCAGGTATTAAAAAACTCTATTGCAGCATAGTACAAACAAACAAAAAAATCCTACTTTGAAGATGTTTTAGGCTTTAAGTGAACTGGTTTGTGTGCCCTAAGGAAAAAATCAATGACATTAGAAACATTCAAGAAGCAAGGTAAATACTGCCAGATGCAGCTTTTTGTATGTGATTGTGCACATTTTTAAAGCATACCATGCTCTACTTTATATCCCCTTGACCTATTATCACTATGGTGTTCATGTGTATTCAAACACTAACATAGTGCAAGAAATTAAAATCATATTCACTGGTTCAAAATATACTACTATACCTATATATTCCTGATACCTGGCAAGACTGTCTTTGTTTTGAAAGCTTTGTTTTCCTGATAGCAGCTCAGTATTCTGAACTTAATACTTTCTTGCACCCTGCTCAGAAATTACAAGGTGTGTGAAGCACCCGTTGAAACCCATTCAAACTTTCAAAACTTATTGCATCTGGGAGAGACAGATTTAAGATTACTGAGGTTTTTGGTTGAAGTACTTCGAGCAGAAATCCATACTCCATTAGGTTTTGTAATATTATGTGACCTTAATTTTACAGGTATTTTGCTCTTCAAATTGGAGATAGTATTTTAATACTATTTAAGTCTATTGAAGTGCCTTGTAATACGATAGGCTTAAGTTGTGAAACATTTGAACAAAATGAAAGATCAAAAAGTAATTAAGGATTTTGTATTTTTTTTAATTCATAGCAACATGAAGATATGCATCAAATAATAAATTGAAATAGGTGATAAAAATTTTTTTGGGGTAAATTTATCAATGAATTTATGTGTGTATGTGATCAGCTATATTTCTTGTATGAAGGTGTTTCTTTGCATTTGATTATTTTGAGCAAAGCCATTCCCGGTACTTTGAATTTAAGGATTTGTCCCTTGAATTGTGGTGTACATCAAATACAATTCTATCTGGAAAACAGTTGCAGGATCCCATCTGAGAAGATGAAATATATTTACAGAGCTATAATGGTTTGTGGGCAAAAAAACTGAAAAATTATTTTCAAAAAAATCTTATAGAAAATTAGAGGAGAGAAACAGGTTTTCTTATTAATAAATGTGACATAGTCTTTCAGTAATATTAAATACAAGGAGATAAAGATTATCACCAGCTAGTGTTGTATGCATGTCCCTAATGTGTTAAAACTGGATCCAATAAATTACAGCAATAACTTCTGATGTTTTACCCTCTAATGTAATCCTCAAAGAGTTAAATGGCTATGCAGTATGAGAGGAAAACCATATTGCTTTCAAAAAATCTCAGAAAAAGTATGAGCAATATGTAACTGAAATGTAACAGGATGTATGCTGGATGTGCAATTGCATATATTCACATGTATATTTGTACATTTTGTAAGTGTGTATCTTGATAGTTACCCTACACAATGGGGATTTTTTGTTGTCTAAAAATAGTGTTTTGTTTATATACACTAAAACCGTCAATTGCTAGGTTTTCTGTAACTGTCTGCAACACTGGTTGTTGTTGTATACTGTAAAAAATCAGCATAGATTGCCTTATATAATCTATTCATCATTTGACTGATAAAACCAAAATATTACTTAATGGAATGTCCTTTGTCCAGGCTGGTGCACTGATAACTGCCTAGCAGGTTACATGAAAGTTACAGTGTCAAACAGAATGACCTTAGATGTTCATATTAATACTGAGACATTTTTCAGTCACAGCTTCAGGTTGGGTATTCTGTTTACTGAGTACAGGAAGGAATTTAGAACACAAAGTAAGCACCAGTTAGTCACATTTTGCTTGTCTGAACAGTTGTTGTCTTGTTCTTGGATGCCAAACACTGAGATTTTCCCTTCTATTTCATTAGTTGTTTCCCAGTCCCTTGGGCTTAGTTGTATATTTGGTATAATTCACTGATAGTTTCAAATGTAGAAATCAGTAGTGGCTGCTGAATTTGGTCTTACTGGCTGCTGAATTTGGTCTTACTGGCTTGTCCAATTTTGGTGGAGTCAGAATAAATTCCTTTTGCCGACAACACTTCCAGTTCTGATTTTTAAGCATTGCAGGCTGCCTTAGCACTAGGTGGAACTTTCACCCTGTACCCTTGCCCAACTTGGAGTAAGGTAACTGTGAGTGCAGAAAGACAGCCAGAAACTTGAACCAGAGCTGTGAAAATTAAGATTCCTTTTTATGTGCTTCTGGACTCTATTTTGCCAAAACCTACCAAGCTGACCACTGCTTTGATAAATTTTAGTAACTATTAACTGCAAGTAATCTAAAAAACAGATTGTTGCAAGTTAATAAAGGCTGCATATTTGCTGATTTTTTTTGTTTCAGCTAGAAAGCTGTGAAGTTTTGTGTCTACTTTTCTAACTCAGTAATTAACCAAGAATCCTAGCACACTGAAAAGCAGAGAGCAAGGGTTTAGGAAGACTGCAGAAAGAAAATGGCAATAAAAATATGAAGAGTTTAAAAACATAAATAAATTTTCAGCATTGGTAGACTTAAGGAAAAAGACTTTGACAGATACCTAGAAGTATTGAGCTCTTACCATAGCACATCAACTCTACCTTCTCTCTCAGAAGTTTTCTGAGCCAGAATTTTTGTAATCTCATTAGTCTTTATAGAGACAAATTCTGCCTGAATTTGGAAGGATGACTCTGTTTTTACACCTTACTGTCATTAATAAATAAATAAATTTGTGGACACTGTTTCTGCAGTTTGCAGAATCACTTCACAGTGTTATGTCAACTGTATGGAATTCTTAAGTGAAATAAAGTTTTCATGTCCTTCACATTCCAGTCACAGATAAAAATAATTCTTTGGGTAAAATAATGGGTAAGAATGTTTCTGTCTAGTGTTTTACAAGTGAAGAACAAAACTTAGTTTTAACTTTGAAGAAATGACATGGTCTTGTCTTGAAAGAAAGGATCCTTTGCTTGTGAAAATTAAATCCTCCACAGTTTGCAGTTGCTTTTCAAACTCGTCAACCTGACAGTGAAATAGTGTAATCTGGTAATAGCATGCCTGAGGCTTATTGCAATTTTTGGGGCAGTAGTATCAGTAGATGATGTGCTCTGTTGATTTTAATCACTTTGGGTTTGATTCTGATCCCACTGATGTGGGTGTACATGCAGAGTATCTTCATTGACTTTACTGCAACTACTGTAAACAACTTGGTGTAAATGAAATCCTAATTTATTTCATTGAATTTATTGTTCCACTGTTGGATCTTCAGAAGTCACCAGAGAAAGGTATGAATGACTTTTCTCATCTCTTCATGACAGCTTTCTTATTTAAATAGCATTGGTCTCTGACCAGTTGTTAAAATTGTCATGTATCTGTCAGTGTGTTTGTACTGAGGACTCAAGGTCGTTGTGCTAAATGCACACGTCAGTTGACTTTTCGTTGTCTTGCAACCAGTTTGAGTTGCTTTAAGGTTTCTACAGCTTGTCACTAGAATTTCTCTTTATTCATGAGATTTCGTGCTGACTTCACAGTTAGTTTGAAATGGACATGAATATATTTTAGTGTGTCTGGATGGAGGAGTAATTGGACATTCTGTAGAATATTTTTTTATAAGTGGCCATAAATAAAAACTATCGAAATGTAGGGTCTAATCCTGCAATCATTTTTTCCACTTCCAACACTGTCAACAGGAGATCTGTATGCATAGCAGGGACCAAAGCGTTAGGCTTGTACAGAACAGAAATGTAGCTTATTCACAGCAGATTTTATAGCGCAGATTTCTTTAGTGGCACAGACATGAATGTTTGGTACTCAGTGGGGACTTTTCTTAGCACTGGAATCTTACAAATTCAGATTTGTAAGCCCAGCTCTCTACAACAGCCTCTTCAGTAGTTTTATTTATTTGGGGGTTTTGTTTGTGGGTTTTTTTTGTTTGTTTATTTGTTGTTTTTTAAAAATGTAATAAACCCAGTTAATTTAGGGCTGAGACAGATGTGCATTTTTACTCCTTTATTTTGATGACTAGTGAAAACTAAGGGGAATTCTATGCGTATTTGTTACTTGTGGTTGTCAAAATCTCCCATTTCAGTATTTTAAAACTTTGAATTAAATGTGCTAATTGGTGAAGATCAGAGATATCTGTGTTAATAGCTACTGACTTGTACTCATAACTAGTAATTAAGTAGCAACTAGTTCCTGTAATTGCTGCTAATAAATTGGTCTGTTGTAACTTTTATGCATCCTCAGCATAATTTAGGGATAATATAGAGATGTTAAACATAACGAAAAAGATAAGAAAGGAAGAGCATGAAAAAAGTGAGTATAGATTGTATTTTTATACCAAAAACCCCGTTTATTGTGACATGGTAATGTGATTTAATCAAACATCTGTCCTAGATTTGATTAAAGTATGGATACAGGGAAATAATTATCTATAAGGATTTTTAAAGCCCTGAAACACTGGCATATTTAGAGGTAGATTAACAAACTACTTGAAGTATATTTGTAGCTAGTGCTATATGACAGTACTTGTAGGTGTTTAAGTTATGGAGGAGAGGAGAGCTTAAGTTCTCGGTCTGTTTTGAATGAGGAGATGTATCTGTATTAGAGTAGTGTTAGTTCTGCAGGAAGAGGTGGGTCTTTGGCCCTTTTTGTTCCCAGGGCTTCAGCTGCAGGACAGCTCTGAAGCATTCCCTTCAAAGAACTGAGGACATCTTCACCTTCCTTTAACACATGGCTAAATGAGGAGGCACGGTAGGCACTCTATATTGTCACAGCAGAAGACATGGTGGAGTCTGTTGTAATCCCCAGTGAGCCTAAAACTGTCATACTCTTTGGGGAGAACACAAGATGTGCACTTGGGCCTGTCAGTGACAGAGGGGCTTATGCTCCCCATAGTGTGCTTGTGTGCTGGACAGGGCACGGCAGCCTCCGGTTTGGGCTCCCAGTGGTGGGAGCACTCCTACAGAAATGCTCTGGGTGCTCTCTGAGCATCCATAGCTGAGTGGCCACCACGGCAGACTGCACTGGAAACCAGATTTGGATTAAGCTGTATTTTTCCTAGTCTATGTGGCAGTTAGGGCGTGTATGAAAGTAGAATTCTAGGCATGTGCAGTCTTTGAGTGTCTGCAACATGCAATAGCAAAGCTAAGCCATGTTTCCTTTGTGTATCTGGCCTATAGTGGCTGCAGAATAAAACAAAGAGATCAGCCTAGAAGAGAAAGGATCTAGAAGTGTTCGATCTAAAGGGTGGCTTTATCTCTATTTGGTCTGCCAAGTTATTTTTCTTACTTGTCAATGAAGGAAGGGGTGGTAATATATCATAAGCACTTCTGGTCTCTGCATAGGTGAAAATTCATGCAATTGTTAAAGCTAGAGTGTAATGCTGTGCAGGAAAGACCTGATTGTGTGAGTCTCTAGGAAAATCTCCAGGTGCTTTCTAGGAATTTCAGTCTTGCTTTCTAGGAATTCACCCCTCAAATTTCTGGGCATTTACACTGTACTTTCTAGGAAACCGCACCTTCTGCTTTCTATGTATATTTCCTCCTCACTTCCCTGGATAATTCCTCACCTCTTTTGTGGGAATTTTCCTAGTCCTGCCCAGCAATTTCTCCCCCATGTATTCTAGGGTATGCCACTGCACCTTCTAGAAATTCCCTCTCTTATTTCCAAGAATTTTCATGTGGTTTCCAGAAATTCTCCCTATCCTCTTCCTAGGAATTTTGCCTTTTGTGCTTAGGGAATTTTCTTTGTGCTTTCTGAGAAATCTCCCCTTCAGATGGGAATTCTCCAGGGGCTTTGCAGATTTTCTCTCTGTCCTTTGTAGGAATTTGCATTATGCATTTTAGAGAATTTTCCTTGTTCTTTCAAGAAATTCCTCCCTGCCTTCTAGGAGTTTTCTCTGTGCTGCCGAGATGTTTTCTTCTGTAAAATCAAAGAATTTCCCCTCTCTTTTCCAAGAATTTTCTATGTGTTTTGTAGGCATTTTCCATGTTTTTGAGTAATTACCTCTCTTCTTTCTAGGAATTTATCATGGTCTTTCTTCTTATTCACCTTTCACTTTCTGGTCATTGCATAATTTTAATTCAAACTGAAGTTAAAAACATGCTCCTTATGAATGAATTTATGAACATATAGGATTTTATAGTTTCTATTGAAGCATTTTGTGTCGAGCCTTTATTTTTTTTAAGAGGATAGGACCAGCTCTAGTCTTTCTTTCTAAAGAATAGTGCCCTGTCGGATTTTGGGAAAACCTACACAGCATGAAAAGATGTTCTCTGCTTTACTAGAGCGGTTTGTAGTAACCTATATATAGGCAGAGACAATCATCTTGCTTTTGTATGCACACATTGACAGCTGCAATGAGGTCCTGGCCCTGCTTTTGTGTGTTCTAGCTATTGCTCTTTCTATAAGAAAAATTGCAGGAGGAGGTAGAATTAATTAGCAGCTCTTGCAGTACTTGTCTTCCTGTACAAATTATTTTGCATGTATTAATATTTTACACATTAACTGTAATAAGTGGCATTATCTTAATTTAACAGATAAGGAAAACTGCAGCAGGAGGGTGATGTAACTTCTCACATCCTGAAGGAGGTGCTATGCCTGAGAGAAGATTTAATTTCTGACTCAGTTTAGAAGCAGATATGCCAAAAATAGAAATGAATAATGAGTAAGGCTTACACTCCAGCATTCTGATTTGTTGTTAAGTTCAGGTATTGTAGATGCTAAAAATCATAGAGGGATTGAAATAAAAGAAGATCTGGGATGTTACATTCTGATATATGGGCCAAGTAACTCCTACCTTTCAACATGAGAATGTCGAAAGTGGGAATTCCTAGTGTGTGACCATTCTGTATACACGGTGAACACTGTGTCTATTAGTGTGTCTGCCTTGACCAGTAACAATTGATTAGTATTGATGTATGCTCACATTTCCTTTGGATCCCACACCTGTGACTCTGATCAAAAGCACCTAAAAATACTTTTGGTTTGAGAAGGAAAAATAACTTCAAATTGCTTTTTGATCATATTGTCAGTTCACAACATAAAAGAAAGCAAGTAGTAAAAGTAATAGGAAAATGCTTCTAGGTGCGTAAAGGTGTCATGTAAGATTTTCTCCTCTGTTTCCCTGATTGTATCACATGCATATTATATTGTCCCTGTCTTTTAAAAACAAAGTTAATATTTGTCTGCTCCTTCTGTACAGCTTTTAACTGCATAAAGTGTGCATTTGTCATAGTTACTTACAGTAGTTAAAACAGATAAATCAGTGCTGGAGCATTTGAAATTTTGGATATTTATTACCAGTGGATATCTAACAACAATACTGTGTATTCCAGAGTGCTCTCTTCTCTTTAATTGCTTAATTAAATCTGTTATTACAATTTCTAGTTTAAGTGATTAAGAAGGCATTGCAAAATACTCTGTTAGGTGCACACAGGCATTGTGGTAGGGCTTACCTGATGTCTTGTCCCATGGTAGTGACACACATAGGGGTCTGAGGAAGGCCACGGGACCCTCAGTAAGTGTTTAAAGTATTGAGAATGGGAAATCTCAAGCAAAAGCTAACATAGAAACAGGATTCTTCTTTCTTTTTTTCCTATTATTTGCATTAGTTTGGTTTAAAACAACTGTAGGTCCCTCCCTTATGTATTTAGTTTGAACTAGCCTTTTAGTAGCAGTACTTTCTTGTGGCTAGACAAAGAGTTCAGAAAGATTTTCTAGAAAAGTAAGCCCTCCTTTTTCTTGCATAGTCTTATTGGTAGTGTTAAAGAGTATATCCTTCAGTGTATTAGTCAACAAAAAACTTGGTTCAGTTCAGGATTTTTTAATGAAAAAATTTTGTACAGAAGCAAAATGTAAAATAAATTTTGAATTTTAGCTTTTTTTTTGTATATTTTCAGAGTATCTTTAAGAGAACAAAAATGTTTCCACATATCATTAAGCTTGTCTATTCTTTCTGCTAGTTATCACGATTTTTTTCCTGGTAAGTTTCAGAGAATCAAATTCTGCAATAATTTTATATCACAGTTAAAAATTTCTTAGATGGTAGGAATAAAAGTACTAATATTGTCAAAGACTTAAATATGAAAATAGGGTCTTAATCACATTTCATGTAAATTGCAGAATGTAGGCTATAAAGTGAGATTAGAATCTATCTCTCATTATAAAAGCACTATATCAGAAAAGAACATTATCTTAAGTAATTTTTGCCTGCATGTAAGGATTTTGTACTATTGTTTTCTAATAAGCCATCTGTCATTCAAGAAGAAAAGTCCTAGATCTCAGAATTGAGGGGACAGGAAGGAACTGAAGGACTTAAGGATGTTAAAATGACATCTCAGTTTATATCTGAGGTGCTTCATAGGTATTGGAGAAGAGGAGATTTTACAGAATGTGTACTGCAAATTCAATCCTTGTTTTCTGCAGAAACAGGTTGTATACTCTCAGCTTGAGCCAATGTTTTCCATTTTCTTGAAATTTGGAGCCTTCTTTTGTCTCGTTTGTCTGTCTTGGACTCTAAAATACCACCACTCTTGTAGTCTCCCCAGACTGAAGTCTCAAATTGCTCACAATAAAAGGAGCTGCCTTTCACAGCTGGGCAGGGCAGAAGATGTTTCAGCATGGAGAGCAAGCACTTGGTGAGGAACGATCACGTTAGGCACTCAGGTCCCTGTCCTGTAGCAAGTGAACCGGTATCAGCAGTTGGAAGTAGTTTTCAGTGCCTTACTCATGCCAGCCATCTAGAACACATCAACAACTCTTTATAAAATTGAGCATCTTGATAATTTTGCAAGAGTTAAAGGTAGTTAATAGTTCCCTAGTTAATCCCCTAACACTTTCAGGTGTTGCTTCTTCTCGGTTCTCTGCTGTGGAGGAACTGAGCTCTAGCCTTCTTGCCTGAAAAGGTTTAGAGAACAGCGCCCTCTTTAGTGCTTATGAAGTCTCTCTGAGACTTTTTATACAGCTTCTTTCTTGAAGAAAGTCAACTTTAAAGAATCACATGCAAATCAGCAGCTGGATTTGAAGTTGATTGTCTTTAATTTCTCCATAGTTCATTTGTATCAACATAGAGTCTCTTTACCTATCATTTCTGCAGTAGTTAATGCATTGATGGAGACATATTTATCTTGTATGATAACCTTTTTTTAAATATTGTAGGCTTTAAAATTGTTCACTTGAAAACTTTAAAAGCTTTTGTTGGAGGAGTTTGCATTATATGTACATCTGAAAAGAAAACTGAGGAAAGCACTGAAAGTGAAACTTCACAATAAAATTCATCATTTTGGGTGTTTACATAAATCGGTCCCATTCAAGAAGAATTTCTATGTATACACTTATATTCCTATACATAGGTACAAAGTAACTACCATCTTAAATTAGTCACGTTTGAATATACAACCAGTCATTTGCTGTTGTGAATTATGTGGAAAATGCAGTGAGTAGGAGGATCCACAAAATCTCAACAAGAAGTTAAAAATGTGTAGCCAGAGATATTTGTGATAGTGCAAGAGCAGTAGCAGATGTTATTGAATAGTCACCTTTATTACCTCTAACAATTGCACTTGTAGTAACTCTTTAGATGGCTATTTCATGGCTGGCCTCCAAACAGTGTCCACTTATAGACTTCATAGGAGTTTTATGAAAATACATGAGAAAGATTGAATACCAATCTTTTTATGTGAAACCTACTTGGGTTTTTTTTCAGTATTAGATTCAGGATATTCCAGTTTATTAAGAATATTTTTTAATATGTAATTTCTCAGTTACAGATTTTTTTTCAATTCCCATTTCAGAGGCACCATGGAAGGTGGTTTTTTTTGTTGTGGTTGTTTCTGTTTTATTTACCATGAGCATTTCTACAGTGACTGTCCTTGCACTGTCTTGGTAACTGAATTGCTAGCAGAGGTTGACTAGAGAAGTCAGTGGGTATTTGTTTGACAGTGGATGATGCAAACCAAGCGTTTCTCTGTGCTTGGTTTCCATCCTCTGTAGATTATTCCATCAGTTGCTGCAACTTAAGAATTTGCTTCCCCTTCCTGTTCTCTTCACAAACTTTGTAGTACCTCTGGCAAAGAACAAGTGTCATAATCAGTGAAGCATTTGGAACCAGAATAGTTTTAGATAAATATGTGAAAAATCAGGGGAAAATTCCTATGAAACAAGGGAAAGAAAGCACAAGAAAAATTTCCTAGAAAACTGAGAGGATTTCCTGGAAAGCATGAGGGTAGTTTCTAGAGAACAGCAGGGACGATTCCTACGAAATAGAGGGGAAATTTCTTAGTAATCATAAGGAAAACTTTCAGAGAAAAAATGAATGGAAAATCTACTAGAAAGCAGAGGGAGGTCTATATAGGCAAGGTGGTTTTCCTAGAAAGTATATTTGAAATTCCTGTAATTCTGTAGGGGGAAGGCATAGAAAGCAGAGCTGGGTGTAGTGGAAAGCATTTGGGTAACAGGCATTTGTGGAAAGCAGGTGGGAAACTGGGAAGCTGCAGAGGAATTTCCTAGAAAGCACAATGTAAATTACTGGAAAATAGAAACAGAATTCCTAGAAAGCAGAGGAGGAGTTCATAGAAAGCACGTAGAGGGAAATGCTGCAGAGCAATGGGGAGGTTTCCTGAAAAGGAAAGTGGAAATGCCTAGAAAGTGGAGAGGCTATTCCTGAAAAGCACACAGGAATCCTAGAAAGCGGAAGGTAGAAAATGAAGGAGAGCAGGGTGGATTGTGTGGGGAGAACACCTGCAAAAGAAGGAAGAAATTCTACAAGTTGCTGGGCTTAAAACTTAAGGTAAGAATACATGAAAACTGACAGATCGGTAGAAAAATCTGTACATATTTTTGTTGAAAAATGAGATTGCTTCTCTGCTATTAAAAACATCTTTTAAATATTTGATTACAAAGTTTATCTTACTTTAAATTGATGGATAATAAATTTGTTAAAACTTTTTTAAAACTGCAGGTTTTTTTATGTTAATCCATTTATTTATTAAATTGATTCTTTTGGAAGATAAATATGACACAGCAGCTTTGGGATAAACTGAAGTAAAAAACAACTAAGTCGCTGTTGCCAGAAATATGAACTAGCAATTCAACAGGGGACAGTTTATGTCAAGGGAAATATTTGACTAAGCCCGCTTTGTCTGCTGGTCTCTGCTAGGCAGAGACAATTACTACAGCCTTGATTTTAATTTCTTCCTTCTTCCAATTGTCATATCTTTTTTTTTTCCTTTTTTCCTTCACTAGTCTATTCAAAAGTATGGTAACAATAATTAAATGCAGTCACCATGAGAATTACAGGGTTGTTTCTTTCCTCTCCTTGTTTGCTGTAGTGGTCTATAAAGAAAGTTGTCTTCTTCTGTGTCCACAGCATTTCTAACTAGGGGAAACATCAGCTGATATAAGTAGTCTTCTCATTTTTTATAGGTTTGCTGTTTCAGAAATTGTTATAAAACCAAAGAATTATGGAAAATTTATTTTTGAGGTTAAATTACTACAATTCTACTACTCTGTTTTTAACTTTCTGCATTACTTATTTGAAAGGTGCTATTGCTGAGCTGAATGAAAAGATCTCAGAACCATACTATAAATATTGCAGTAAGACTTGTAAAGCAATATTTGCTATTAGCTGTAAGCACAGGATTTTTTTGAGGATAGTGAAGTGATCAGAAGTCTCATTTGAGTGGTGTACTATACTTTCATTCCTGGTTGCTGAAAAGTTGCCTTTTGTATTTTTTACAAATGTTACTTTCTTAAGGCTTTTTGCAAAAGCCATCAATGATACATTGAATGGAAGAGATGTTAAGCTACATCCATACTACATCCTTGTTTTGAAATCACAATGATAATGATTTTATGTTGATTTTTTAAAAAATATATGTTTTGAAAGCTTGAGAGTTTGCTGTAGTAAGCACTGGCAATATTTGTGGCAGGTCAATTGTCTTTTGTCTTCTGTTCATAAAATACTAAGGTCATTGGGGTTCTAGGTCATCACTGCAGCAGGAATGCTACTGTTGGTATGTATTGTTATAACATCAGAAGAAACTAAACTCAGAAATAACAAAATCATTACATTATTAATATTAGCAGATATATCTGGTAGTGGAGCTGTGTGAGGACAGGCAACTTAAAAAGAATTCTTTGTGGTAAAGGACATTTTACATAAAATGAGGCAAGGCACATCATTCAATCTTGCTTTAGCAATGTGTGTCTTACAAAAACGATAATTAAGTTCCTATGTCTCTCCCATATGTTCATTGATTTTGAGAGTTCATATACTTAACAGCAGTTACTGATTGTTATTCTTATTTACTTTTTATTAATCAATATATTATAAAGTAATTATAGAGATAGTATAAAGATAGTGAAGTCTAGAAAAAGTAAAGTACACTATATGAATGCTTTTTCAGAACTCTATTTTTTTCTACAGATGCAATAAATTCTACTATTATTCTTTTATTTCTTTTTCTATATTAGTTGTGGATAATAATGTATAATTATTTGCTTTTAACTGCTTTGTGTTATAACATTAACTTAGTTTGGTTGTTAAGTGTGTAGTCTGTTACAGGAAGTTAAAAAGCAGAAGTGAATTGTTTCTGATACTTATTAACAGTGCTGCGTTTAGGATTTAGTAAATGCCAGTATTTTCATTCACCACACAGAAGCTTTACAATTCTGCACAGTCCAAAACATCCACCAAAAATTCAGAATTGGTAGGTAGTGTATGATCTACTGGTTTGGGATATGAAAATGACTGCAGGTATGAAAATACATGCAAATTTGATAATCACACAATATAAACCCTCCTTTTTGTTACATTGATTAATTCATTTGATTTGTTAGATTGATTGTATTGCTATGTGTACTGTTTAATCTGTAATTTTTCACATTGTTATTATCAGTAGACTTGAGCTGTGTTTTTTTAGTACTCAGAGTGTGAGAAAATGCATTGTAGTCACATTATCAGTTGAATTGGGCTGTGCCACCTTAATTGTAGCTTCTCCAGCATATGCAGAACATGAAAAAGAGAAACAATCCCTGGGCCATCACTACGCTGGCTGACCAATCATCCTGAGCAAGAACATTGTAAAAAGAGAAGAAGTATGCAGGAATGCTGCACCTCAACAGCCCCCTTAGTTCAAGGATAAGGGATATCCAGCTGTTCCCTTGATCTCCCTTCTTGAACCCTGGCCAGGCTCCAGGAGGAGAGGAGAGCAACGGAACAGCTGAAACCAGAGGTGCTATGGTTTTAGAATGGTGTAAGTTGTTTATTTGGCAATATAAGAGCTGGACCCTCTTGCAATGACTTTGGAGTCTTCACCTACGAGTGCATGCACTACGTAGGACATCTCAATCGCCAGTGCAAGGCTCTCCAGAAATCTTCGCTGCAACTAGGTGTTCCCCAGTGACTGTGGATCTGGATGATGATAATAGGACAATTGGTGATGTGTCTTTCTTAATTACTATATTTATTCTCTTGTAGTAATGATTAGGTGCATTGCCTTTAAAGCTGTTACTGTTAACTTGTTGTTAGTCACTACTAATAATTTGTTACTTTTTTGTTTTAATAAGTTAAGTAAAACTTGATTTGACATAGTATTTGAGAGTGTGGGCCTTTTATACTGATTGCACTCTGTGGTAAAACAGTCATCTACTGATACTAAAGACTGAATCAATATGTACTTCTTCCTTTATTACAGGATTGTGGGGAGGAATAAATTTGAATATTAGAAACACTTACATAGTGCCCTGGATGAAATGAAAGATGCTTTTGGTTAAGTTTTCAGTAGTTCAGAGTAAAAGGCAATGCAATTACTCAAAGAAATTGCTCAATCGAAAGAGTTTAAAACATTTCTGTCAGAATATCTTCACTCCAACTGATAACATTTTATTTCTTGCTCTCTCTTGGCAGATATTTTTCACAGAGATCTAAAACTGGAAAACATTTTAGTTAAAAGCAGTGACATCAATGAAGCAAATGAAATTAAATATAAAGGTAAGATGACAACTGCAGCAGTTCTGCTTCAAGAATTGTTTTTAATATCCAGGTATTACTAGGAGACCTGACTTTGATACCTATTAACGGCTTTTGAATTTAGCTACTAAATGATGTTATTAGAGAAAAATCATTTTGAAAGCAAAGTGCCACTGCTGAAAAAGAAAAAAAATTCCTTAAAATACCCATATCTTGTTCATCTAGCACTACATTATCATAGTCCCAAGCCATTAGTTGCAGGAAGCCAGCAGGTGCTGTGAGATGTAATTAATTTTTACATTAGTAATACTGCCAATGTAATGCAAATCTGCTAGTAATTTAGGAAAAAAGCCTATTTAGACTGTGTCCTTGATTGAAACACAAATGTATTACAGGACTCTTGATATCAATAAGTATTTTCTACCTAAATATAATGTGCCATTTACTTACATTTTCTTTTTATTGAAAAAAAAATCTTTGATTCTTAATAAATCATATGCTAATTACCCATTCCTGATTTGATATTTTAGTAGTAGTTACTGCAAAAATGTAGACATATTCTATAATAACCTTGTAGAACTGAGTTATTGGATCATGAATGTATTATCTTGGGTAGAAAAGTCCACGTTGAGAAGCATTTCAGACGCTAAAGAGAGTGGACAACTTGGTAGTACATGATGGGAGAAATCTACGGTGCAGAACTCTGCTTGCTATGTTTCTTATAACCTATGTATTTTTATATGTATTTTTATACTTGTTTGTAGAAGCATAATTGTAGATGTTCTATATCCTTCAGTTTTGGCAGTTTATACCCTTCTTCCTGAAAGTGCTAGAGTTAGGGAAGACATTGATATAAATCTTCTGGTTTGTCAACTGACCTTCCATTCTTGTAGTCAATTCACCACTTCCATCAGTAAAAACCATCACAGTCAGGTGTTCTTGTTTGTGGTCTTGCTTTATATATCTGTTTGGAATAGCAACTTTCGCAGTCTCTCACCTCTCCTTCTTTCCTGTCTGTTGTCCTGTTTATGAAAACAGATATTTCTCCATTTTCCTTATTCTCCTAATTTTAGAGGAGACTAACTCCTCAATATCTTTAATGGAAGAAGTGGAAAACAAGGAAGCAAACCCCAAAACTGGTATGGCCAGTAGCAATGAAAGCAGCTACAGGAAAGGGAAGGTCCATCGTGCAGCATGAAAAAGATAAACAGCTAAGAACCACATTTGTCTCATTCAGAGTTTTCAGGCTTGAGGCAGATGGTGCTAAACATGAGGCTAAGGTTCACACTCTCCTGTTCTTGGCTATGAAAAAGTCTTCCAAATCTTTATGACTTTATGGTTTAGGTCAGGACATGTAGGGACAATTACAGGAGAAATCCAAACACCTTCCATATGATACACTAGTACACAGCACAAGCAGACACTGCCATGGGGTTTAGATGAAGTTTTGTATAGATCAATATAGATAGACCTTTATCAGGACATTCCTTACCAAACTCAGAGGAACTGACGACTTCAGATGTATGAATTGTATCAAGGATTGAGATACAAAGTGTAAAAATATACTGAAGAAACTGGCCTCTCCACATAAATATTACACCTGAATAAGGTTTTACTATCAGGATCTACTAAAAAAAAAAAATCAGCATTTCTTTGCACCCTGTGAAATGTTTTCCCACATGAGGGATGAAGTCAAAGTCCAAAGGACGGTCCCAACTGCTTCAAGGTTTGCAGAAAAAAAAGTTAGAGTTTAGGTAATTTTTTTATGAGGGAAAACTTCTTTCTGAAAGGGAAAAAATCAGATTTCCAGTGTGCTGTTTGTGGCAATGCAGAGTGTTATACCTGTATGGATGATGTTGTAAGTAATTTTTTCTTTTTAATCTCTCTCATTTTGAATATTGGAGCTCCTCATGATTTTGTCACATGGGAAAGGAAAGGGAAGTGAGTTTAGGTAATGACAGCTTATTCTAGGAGGCCCAAAATGCCTTCAAGGAGGTACTAGGGGTGAAAATTCCAGTGGGCCAAAGCTGCTAACCCACTGAATGTCACCTTGAAGGCGGAGGGTGAAGGTCTACTGCTTAGTGGGTTTGGAGCTATGCCAGGGTCCATCTCTTTCTGGTGGAGATGATGGATTCACACTTCCAGCTATTTGTCTTTCCTGCTGCTGTGTGTCCTGACAGCTGTGATGAGGAATGGACCCACTGCTCTACCTATCAGTTGAGGAGTTGTCCATGTTCAAGTGGCAATTCAGACTTTCATTTAGGTTCTTAACAAGCAGCACTCTGGTTTATCAGCAACTTGGTTCTATTTATCTTCACCTTTTAACTTCTGTCTCTGCCCCTCCTTGCCCACAACAATACAGTGCCTCCACAATCAGTCTGCTGTAGCTGGACTTTCCAACCTGCTTTATTCACAGAGAAGGTAAAGTTGTCATTAGGGATTTGGCCTGTGTCCTTGGAGGATACTTAGTTTAATGTAAGCTTGAATGTCAAAGAAAAAGAAAAGGTTACATTAAAAAATAGTTACATTAAAAAGCCTAGCAAAATATATACAGAATAAACGTCAGTGGTGTTTGGCACAAAGATAACTATCTTTATGGAAGAATAAGGGAGGAAGAGACTGAAGATCATTATATGAAAGTCTCTTAATGTTTTTCCTCTGACTTCAGCGTTTTGACTACAAAGAGTTAAGTCCTGCACTTGATAAAAGCATTAAAAGAGTCCATCTTTATTGATGGCTTTAATAATGCATTTTTTTCTACTAGGTGGCTCACTTTGGTTTAGGTCTACAAGACTGGTGGTAGTGAAAGCATGTTTCAGTCTACCTGTGGAACTCCTTACATATTTAAGTTCAGCACTTCATTCTTTTTAAGAGCTATGGCTCGCTAGATTCCTAATAACCTCCTTTTCTTCTTCTATTTTCTCACAGGAATTGTTGTACTAGCTTAAACTGTGTAGTCTAAACTCGTACAATCATCTCCGAGACCCATAGCATCAGCTTCAGAGAAAGGCGGAGCTATAACTGGCAACAACTTTTTATGGGTCTCATCAGATCTTATGCAGCTGCTGTGGAATAGATTGTCCATCATCATAAGACTTTAGATTTCTTACACGTTTTGCATTATATAAATGTTAATACTATCTGATTCTGAGGTGTCCATTTTACTAAGTTATAGCTTCTACACAGCAGTGAATTCCATGGATTAACATTTTGCTTGTTTGTGGTAGAGTGCAGCTGTTGGATATTGGCAGACCACTCACAGTACCTCTCTCAATTTCTCTCTCCGTGATTTGTCAGATATCAGCCCTTCTCCTGAGGATCTGGAGACTACAGATTGCAACAGCTGTTGATAGGTATCAGGGCAAGGCAGCTGGCAAAATCCAGATACTTGCTGTTTTTTTAAACATGTTTACTACTTGTTATGCACATGAAAAAATACTGAATTGGCGTGGCTTGTCCATATATGCATCAGTCTACATGCTTTTCAGTTTCTTTTGGCTAATGGTGTCTCTTACGAGCAAAGTCTTATTGTCTTTATTCATCTGAGATGTCAACACCTACTGTTAAAATAGATAGACTGGCTGTGAGGTCTGCATGGGTCAACCTTCTCAGCTCTTTCTCTGCTGATGGTAAAGAAGTCCCACGGAGGCCTTGTGCCTCCAGCCTCTACTTTCAGCCAGGAAGCACACATCTGAGATTCTAAGATTTTTCTGAAGGGAAGCAGTTATTCCAGCTGATTGTACCTTTTCGGAGTGCAAGCAGTGACATGCTGTGCCATGAAGGGAGTCACTTTATAATCAATACCTACAAACTGCATGAAATTAACGTTATGCCTACTACAGAAAAAGAAGGCAGCTGTTAGAGAAGATTTTGATCATATTTTAGATGTTGCTATATAAGGGTCTAGGAAAGCAACTCTGTGGAGAAGGACTGGGCAGTCCTGGTGGACAATAAGCTGACCATGTGACAGCAATGTGCCCTCGTTGCCAAGAAGGCCACAGATATCTTGGGGTGCATTAAAGAGGAGTGTGGCTAGCAGGTTGAGGGGTGTTACCTCCCCATCTACTTTGCCCTAGTGAGGCCCCATCTGGAGTACTGTGTCCAGTTCTGGGCTCTTCAGCTCAAGAAATATGCAGACTACTAGAGGGAGTCTGGCAGAGGGCCATGAAGATGATCAAGAAACTTAGAGCAACTGTCTTATGAGGAAAGACAGGTTCACATCTGGGTCTCTTAAGCTTTGAGAAGACTGACAAGGGATCTAATCAATGTTTATAAATATCTAAAGGATGGATGTCAAGAGGATGGGGCCAGACTCTTTTCAGTGGTGGCCAGCAACACGAAAAGGGGCGATGCACACAAAGCAGAGTCTAGGAAGATCCACCTGAAAATAAGGAAAAACTTTTTTACTGTGAGGGTGAGAGAACACTGGAATATGCTGCCCAGAGAGGCTGTGGAGTCTCCTTCTGTGGAGATATTCAAAACCCACCTGGATGAAATCTTGTGCAACCTGCTGTAGGTGAACCTGCTTTTAGCAGAGCTTTTGGACTAGATGATCTCCAGAGGTCCTTTTCAACTCCTATGGTTCTATGATACTGGTGTGATGGTATTCCTTGATGATGCTGCAGTATTCATTGTCAGGCACTTTTTGGCTGTGTGTTTCCTTTCTCGTCCCCTAGCTTATTTTTTTTGGTTTTGTTTTTGTATCATAAGGTTGGAAAGGACCTCTGAGATCATCGAGTCCAACCTATATTCCAACACTAACACCAACACTAACACCAACCCATCATCTAGACCATGGCACTCAGTGCCTCATCCAGTCTCCCCTTAAACACCTCCAGGGTCGGCGACTTCACCACCTCCCTGGGCAGCGCATTCCAATGGCCAATCACCCTTTCAGTGAAAAACTTTTTCCTAAGATCAAGCCTAAACTTTCCCTGACGAAGCTTGAGTCCATGCCCTCTAGTTCTGTCACTGGTCACCTGAGAGAAGAGACCAAACCCTGCCCGACTACAACCTCCTTTTAGGTAGTTGTAGAGAGCAATGAGGTCTCCCCTGAGCCTCCTCTCCTTTAGACTAAACAGCCCCAACTCCCTCAGTCGCTCCTCATAGGGCTTGTGCTCCAGCCCCTTCACCATCTTCGTTGCCCTCCTCTGAACACATTCCAGTATCCTAACATCTTTCCCAAACTGGGGGACCCAGAACTGTACACAATATTCAAGATGAGGCCTGACTAGTGCCGAGTACAGGGGGACGATAACTTCTCTGGTCCTGCTTGCCACACCATTCCTGATGCAGGTCAGAATGCCATTGGCCTTCTTGGCCACCTGGGCACACTGCTGGCTCATGTTGAGCTTCCTGTCAACCAGATCTCCCAGGTCCTTTTCTGCCTGACTACTCTCCAGCCACTCTGTCCCCAGTCTGTAGCTCTGCATGGGATTGTTGTGTCCAAAATGAAGTACCCGATATTTGGACTTATTAAACATCATCACATTAGAATCAGCCCATCTCTCCAAGCTGTCCAGGTCCCTCTGCAGGGCCATCCTACCCTGTAACAGATCAACCTTCCTCCCAGCTTGGTATCATCTGCAAACTTGCTTTTGATGGACTCAATCCCCTCATCCAGATCATCAATAAAGATATTAAACAGGACCGGACCCAACACCGATCCCTGAGGGACACCACTGGTGACCGGTCGCCAACTGGATGAGACACCATTCACCACCACTCTCTGGGCTCGGCCATCCAGCCAATTCCTAACCCAGCACAGACTGCTCCCATCTAAGCCACGGGCTGACAGCTTCTCTAGGAGTCTACTGTGGGAGACAGTGTCAAAGGCCTTGCTAAAGTCCAGGTATACCACATCCACAGCCTTCCGCTCATCCACCAGGCTAGTCACATGGTCATAAAAGGAGATCAGGTTGGTCAGGCAGGACCTACCCCTCCTAACCCCATGCTGGCTGGGCCTGATCTCTTGGCCGTTCTGCAGGTGCCGCATTATTTCACCCAGGATTATCTGCTCCATGATTTTACCTGGGACCGAGGTCAGGCTGACAGGTCTGTAATTACCTGGATCATCCTTACGGCCCTTCTTGTGGATGGGCATCACATTGGCCAACTTCCAGTCTTCTGGGACCTCTCCAGTGAGCCAGGACTGCTGAAAGATGATGGAGAGCGGCTTAGCAAGCTCATCTGCCAGCTCTCTCATCACCCTAGGATGGATCCCATCCGGCCCCATAGACTTATGAGGGTCCAAGTGGTTCAGCAGGTCTCTAATTTCCTCCTCATGGATTGCAGGAGGGCCATATTTCACCCTGTCCCCATCAACCACTTCAGAGGGCCAACTGTCAAGCAAGCTGACACCCTTACCGTTGAAAACTGAGGCAAAGAAGGCATTAAATACCTCAGCCTTCTCTGCATCTTTGGTTACTACATTTCCCCCCACATCCAACAAGGAGTGGAGGTCGCTGCTGCCCTTCTTTCTACCATTGATATATTTATAAAAACTCTTCTTATTATCCTTAACAGAAGTGGCCAATTTGAGCTCCAGCTGGGCTTTTGCTTCCCTGATTTTCCTCCTACATGACTTAACAACATCTTTGAACATGATGTGGCTTACGCCCCCTTCTTTCCAACAGCGATACATCCTCTTTTTTTTACTTAGTTCCTTCAGAAGCTCCCTACTCATCCAGGCCAGACGTCTGCCCATACGACTCTTCTTACAACACATGGGGACAGCCCGCTCCTGTGCCTTCAAGATTTCATTCTTGAAGTGCATCCAGCCTTCCTGGACCCTCTTGCCACTAAGAACTATTTCCCAGGGTACTTTCCTGACCAGTTCCTTAAATAATCCAAAATCTGCCCGCCAAAAGTCCAGGTACTCATTATAATCTCCTAGATTATATGCAGAACTAATTTCTTCTTATTTTCTCATGAGTTTTATCACGCCCTGCATGCAGACAACACTCACTTTGCATTTCCATTCTACATGATGTTGTCTTCAAACTGCCTCAGTCCACCTTATGTTATTATTAAGTTCAGTGCAAGTTCAGCCTGGAGAAGAGGAGGCTGAGAGGAGACTTCATCTTGGTGTACAGGTTCCTCACAAGGGGAGTAGGAGGGGCAGGAGCTGATCTCTTCTCCCTGCCAACCAATGATAGGACCAGAGAGAACGACATGAAGATGTGCACGGAGAAGTTTAGGTTGGATATTAGGAAGAGGCTCTTCACCCAGAGGGTAGTGGAGCACTGGAACAGCTCCCCAGGGAAGCAGTCACGGCACCAAGTCTGACAACATTCAAGACGCATTTGAACAAAGCCCTCAGACACACGGTGTGAACGTTGGGTTTGTCCTGTGCAGGGACAGGAATTGGACTCGATGGTCTTTGTGGGTCCCTTCCAATCCAGGATGTTCTAATATTCTGTGAAGTAACATATTCTGTTGTTACAAGCTCATCTTTTCCTCTGTTACTGTTTTTTTTCGACTGAATGACAGTACCTCACTGAGGTTACATAAAGCTAATTTGTAACTTCCAATGTGCTGCAGAAACTTTTAGGAATCTCCAGCTAAACAATGGGATTAAAATCTAAGTCATTTTTTTCTTAGAAAATTGCCCTCCAAACAATGTGCCTGTCCCAGTGCATGACGCTGATTATTATTTATTTGATGTAGAAATGGAAGTTGAAAACTATCATGAAAGCAGGTAATTATGACATAGCCTGTCCAAAGGGTGTGATTTTCAGGGACTTTTCTTTGCCTTTTTAGCCAATGAATGATTGGCTTCCATAATATAAGGATTTGTACCCGTTTCTGATTTATACTGTGTGCTATAATGTACTTCTCTTCATTATCCAATACAGCACTCATTTTTTAATTCTGTGAAGTTTTTTCCTCAATAGGATATACCAGAAATGTATTTCACAGCTTGCATATAACAGACTGAAGCAAAAAAGTAATCCTTTTTGGAGGAAGATAATTAGTCCTTCTGACATTTTGATTGATAAAACACTAGTAGTATTATATAGTTCTTTTAGTGAGGGGATTCTATGAAATGAAATTTCTTTCCAATTTACTAATCATGACAGAAACATAGAGTCTCAACACTGGAAGGGACCTTGAGTCATTTGATTTATTTCTCTGTCCAAAGAAAGAAGTAGCTATACTTAAGTCATTTCTGAAGAATATTTGTGTAAAGTGTATTTAAAGGCCTCCAGTAATGGAGACTCTCTAATCTTCCTAGGTACTCTATTCTGATGCTTCATTATTCTCCTAGAAATTTTTCCTCCTGTCTGCTGTGAACCTTCAGTTTGACAATCAGCTTGAACTTATACCTACAGGCCATGATCTAATCACTTTTTTCATTATAAATTTTCAGTTAACTCACCTGCAGCCACTTAATTGCTAAAGCTGACCTAAAGGAGGTTGTGGGAGCCTACGTGTGGGGCTAAAGAGAAGGGTGGAAATGCACTTCATATTTCAGACTATTATTTCTCAGTCTATCCATTATGGATATGAAGAACAGGAAGCACCTTCCTATTTTCAGCAATCAGGTATCACACTTCTTCCCTGGTCTCTTGTTCTTTAGACTAAACAGGATGAATTTTCTCAGTCCTGTCCTGCATTTCTGACCTTTGTTATTGATGAAACATGGTTTATTTGATACCTATTGTGTTAAAATGGGAGTATCCAAAACTGAGCACAACATCTAGCTGAAGCCTCACCATTGCTGGGCTGCATGGAAGGCAGACCTTGTGTGTACTGCAGCCTTAGGCTTGCCTTTAAAACACAGACGATGACCACCTTTTCATAATTTATTTGAGAACTCTAAACTCCACATAAATAAACAAGAACTAAGTGCTGGGAATCAAGCCTTTGGCTTGTTTTTCACCTGGCATATTTAAAAAGGCTTCTAACCCAGACAAGAGGAGGAGTGTTGGCCTTGGTTGCCTCAGAAAGGGCAGGTGTGCACAAAGAGATTTCATACCAGAGTGGCTACTTTATGCTAATCCTGCCTTGCAGAGGCATTGTCTGGTAATATTGGAACTGTTAACTCATGTTCAGGTTGTGACTCACAACAGTCCTTGAGCTGCTTCCTGACCAACTCTTTTCTTTGTGTTTGCATTCTGAGATTGTCTTTCAATATACTTACAGTCATTTCTGGCTTGATGTTGTCTTCAGATTTAACAAGTATGTTCTCTCTTGGGCCATCCAGGTCACCAATTATAATGGTATAATTCCTAGGACAGACACCTGTGAAGCATCCCTTGATATACAGTCCTCCACTTTGACAATGACCAAGGTAATACAACTTTCCGAGAAAGGTTTTTTAAAAGCATGGATGCGTTGTTCCTGGGATATTTTAATGTAGACAGTATTACGAAAAACGTTAGGTGAAATGGTATCAAAAGCCTTACTAAAATAGAGATATATGATACTCAGTCTTCCTCATCTAACTCTGAAGCTTGTCAACCTGTGCTAAAGGGAGATTTGTTCCTGACAAGTGCATAATGGCTGTTACCTCTTTGTTTTCTTCTAGGTGCTTATTATTTCCAGTATTTCCTGAGAATTAAAATTAATGGGACACATCTGTAAATCTTTGATGTCAGCTTTTCCACGCTCCTACAGATAGATATCATGATTACCTTTTTCAGTTTTCAAGTATTTTAGCTGCCTTCCACTAATAGTTCTTGAACAATTAATAGCTCTGAAAAGTCCTGCCAGTTTTTGAAGTTCTCTAGAGTGAATTTTATCAGTTATGGCTGATTTTAAGATTTCCAACCTGAATACTTGCTGACCTTTTGGTTGTCTGAAGAAAACTGAGGTCTTGCCCCTTTGCCATTGATATTGATTGTGCAATCCACTGCTTGCAGTTGGCATTTTGGTTAAGATTGAGGTAAAGACGTTAACTACATTTGCCTTCTGAGCATCATCTATCAATTGCATTCTTGGCTGAATACGATACCAACCTCTTATTCATTGTCTTCCTACTACTTATATACTTCTAGATTATTTCGTTTTTAGCCTATGACCCTTGCTAGTTGCTTCTCATGTTTTCTTTCTGATCTTGCCCCTTTGTGCTTGTGTTTTCCATTTATTCTTATTTCCCTCTTTTGTATGCTCCCTTTTGTGTGAGAGAATTATGGAAACTCATGATTTAACCATACTAGTTAATTAATAAAAAATTAATAAATGTAATAGTAATTTCCTGATGGAGTAATTTTTTGTAGGATATATGTATTAGGAATATAAACTTACATAAGTTTGTAAGCTTTCCTAGGATGTTAGTAACATGAATTAACGCTGTTTTCAAATGTTCTCAAAACAATTAAAAACGAGATGATATGGTAGGTTTCAGTCAGTTTGGCAATACTAATGGTAAGAATCTCCTTTAAGGTCTTGTTTTATCAGTTGGGCTATTATCAAACCATTAAGATAACCTTTTAAAGTTCCTTGACAAAATAATTAGACATCTGAGGCCTGCTACCTACCTGTAACACCAAAAAACCTGAGATGACTGTTAGCTAAACTTTTTGGTTTGGTGGAACAACCTCAAATAAAACAGTCTCTGTTCATCTCCTCTCCTATTGAGTGAAGGTTTTCCTCCTCTGTTCCTTACTGGCGCTAAGGATGTCATTGGCATTGATTCTGGAAATGAAGGCTGTACTGTGAATTCACAACCACATCTCTCATGATTTAGTAGATAAAATATCATGGGAGATGGCCCCAAAGCAGCATCTTTTTGACATGTTACTGAAATAATATGAAGTGATTAGTAAATTGATTACAATTATGATTTTTTTAATCTACGATATAAATAAATAGTTTGAAAGTTTTAATTTTAGAGTATTTTGGCATTGTTTTTGTTCATCATATGATTTATTCAAGCTAATATGTGCAAAGAGAGGCTGTTGCATTTTGCAAAACCCCTGTGTTCTTCTATACTGCACTTATATCTGGGAGAAAAAGAAAAGTTTGTATGGTGTCTTGCAGTATTTTAAGTCAGTGTGTTATGAATACTGCTTTAATAACTTGTGGTGGGGAAAAAGAATACCAAGTTTAATCACACAGCTAATGTCACAATGTCACCACCCCCTTAACAGCTAAATGATAAAAGTGAGGACGCATCAGCATGAATAGTTAAGGTCTGTACATTATTCATTTAAACATCTGCTGTTGTTTCCTCTTTACATATGGGAATAAATTATACCACATCAGCACATTCTTCATGCTTTGTGTTTAAGCATTTAAAAGTGGGGTTTTTTTGTATTATTAATACTGTTTTTTTCTGCTTGGTTGGCAGCCCCTAAAGTTATCAATGCCTATGACTACAGCCAACAGTGTGACATTTGGAATTTCAGTGTCAATACGTACACGCTGTAAGTAACTTGTAAAAGTAATATAAAATGCACAGACCCATTTATAATACAAGTAGTTACAATTTTGCCCCAAAATAAAAATAAACATGTGTGATAACCCTTCACAAAAGACTGAACTCTTGTAATTGTTTGTATGCAAACATTACAAATTTCTATGCAAAATAATGCAAATGAAACAGTTCTGTGTTAAAAGTTGAGTATTTGATTTATGATCTTTATAATGCTGAAATAACAGAAAATTACAGAATATTAAAGTGTAACACAATAAAACAAAATGGAGAGTTTAGGCCTCTCTTTCATACGTTTGCTGGATGTATATATGAGAACTAAGTTATTGATTTACAGATTATTGGTTAAATCCTCAAATGGATTGCACAAGACATGCAATCAGGGTAAGCAGTTTTCTTCTGCACCTCTGACTGGGGTAACTCTGTAACTGAGATGTTTGAGAGCTGCTAGGTCTCCTTGTACAGGTTGTCTATATCCTTTGTAGTTTATTATACTGCTGTTGTTACAGAAAGAAATTAAATCATAAATTTGTAGGAATGTGGGCATATTTTAATTGAAATCTTTCACAATTTATAACATTTGTCTTATAACATTTGTAACATAGTTACAAAATAATAATTCCTCTCTCAAAAATCTTATCCTGCCCACACTATCTAAATAATATGAGAAGATACTCCAGTAATTAAACAAAAAAAATGATCAAAGCATATAATTTTCTGTTCATATGCTGCAATTAAAAATTAGAATTATGCAAATAAAATGTCACGTTGTGTGCAGGGACTTTTCTTTCCATAATGTATTTTCATGTTTCCATCCTTCAGCATTTCTTGTCTCTCGGTTGCCCTGGAGGATACTCTAATGCCAATGTTTTAGGCCACTTACCATTTCATTTGTTTTTATTTATGTCCTGTGATTGTTTTACTTTTATTGCCTACAGCTGATTTCTTAAGACTTTATACATGAGCATGCGGATGGAGGCATACAGTTTCATACCTCCTCTTTTCTGGATATTCTTTGTTTGGTTTTTCTTTCCACTTTGTTTTGGTTCCTTAGTTTTCTATACAATTAGCTCACTTTTCTTCTTGTGTTAGCATGATGAAGTGTTCATAACTTTATTTCCTTTTTAATTTTTTTTTTCTAAAATCCAAAGGTAATTTTTATGCTGATGTGGAATGAGTCTTATTGTTATAGTTCATAATATTAATATTTGCATCATGGTAGTAGGATTTGCACAGCATTATGAAATATATTACCAAATGGTAGAAATTGGATAGTTTGACTGGCTAATAAGAATCCAGAGCAGTGCCTGCAATCAGGACAATTCACAGCTCAGAACTTGTAAAATTCAAAGCAGTGAACAGCGTTGGTTGCAGCTGGAGCTTAAAACTTCTGACCTTCTTCCTTAATTAGCAATATAAATATTTTTAAAATTAGCATTTTGTAATCACAACAGCATCAGAACAACGTAATATCAATTCACCCGTTGTTGTGTTGACTACACAAGAGTGAAAATACTATGTATGAATTAATAGAATCAATTCACTTCTTTTTATTGCTTAATTTGAAAACAGTAATACAAATGCTGTAAGATCATCCTCTGATTTTAATTCTAGTTTTGGAAATTACTTTTCTTCTGACCCTGAATAATGACTTGTGCTCCTGGTACTCCTCTAATGGGCTTAAAGATACCGTTCCAGCTGTTATTGCTACCATCACAACTTTGACCCTTCTAGGCTGCAGCTAATGCCTCCGTGGTAATTTGCTGGCTGCCACAGCTCTTTCTGTGGTGCAGATGGCATGCTCCATCTTGGCACCAAGGTTATTATTGCCATGACAAGCTCAGTCTCTACCTATATGGGGAGCATAAGCCCTGAGGTGACTCATGAACTCCGTTTTCATGAATGTTAATGCACAGGGTTGCCTCGGCATAATGGGGCAATGCCAGCGTGATGGATTTTTATATGTAATTTAAACTGAGGTGTACTTTATACTTCCCATTTCATTTCTATTTTAACATATACTAATAACAGTACACACAATAGCAGCCAACAGAAAAAAATCCATTAAAATACAAAAGTATGGCAGCACATTGAAAGAAAAGAACAGCAAGAGTGCTGCTGCCTGTCACATGGCCCATGTGCTGCTCCCTAATAGGAAAGGGTCAGGGGCTTCTTATCCTGTGCAATGTATGCTATTGGATTTTTCGCTTCTCTCCCAAGCATGCTCAGAGACTCTGGTCCTTGCAATAGGTCTAAAAACCTTTTTGTAGCTAAGGAAGTCTAGGATGCCTAATAATTTACTTCCCTCATTGCAGCAATAAGAAACCTATTAAGAAAATGTTGTACATTTTGCTCCTTTGTAAAGGTACAGAATACTTATTCACAGATTTTCAAGGTTCCATGTGATTCTTTCCACCTACTTTGCTTGACTTCTTTAGCTGAAGTTATCTGTTGTCTGTCACTGCCTTAGTCTGAAGAGAATTTAGTCCAATCTGTGCATAACAGAATAATGGGCATCATCACCAGCCAATACTTACACTGCTGTGTCCTGAAATGAATGCATTCTTCCCATTTTGTGTTCTTTAAATTGAGTGCCATGTGGATTTAAATCATGAGGGAGACTGGGAAGGAGAATTGGAGGATAGAAGAGAAAAGCAGTTTTCGTTGAACACATTTTGAGATTAAAAGTTTTTGGGGAAATGCATTAAAATATTAATTTTTCTGTTTTACCTTAAAAGTAAAAATTAAAGCCATGTGAATGAATTCCAGAATATTTTGCTTTGATATAAAGCGACAGGCATCCTTCACTAGGATGTGAAAATTACATTTTCAGCAACTACTTCTGTGTTTTGGGAGTAGAACTAAAAACATAATTTAGTGCAAATAATTTATTTAATGAAGTTAGGTTCCTTTTTTGTTTTAAATGGCCATAAACAGATGTATCAGTTTCTTGAAAGTATTTGTTATATAACTTTTGCATGTCGGATGTACGTGAATAGTATGATGTAAAATCTATTAGAAATTTAATGTCTTTATTAGTTTTGATTGAAAACACAGATCATATGGTACAGCTTTTCATTTCTTATGTGATTAGTAGAACACAGATCAATATTTACTTTCAAAGTGCACTCTCTAATAAACATTCATAGTTGATGTTGATGGTTAATACTTCTGTTAGTAAACAGTAATAGTCACAGAAACCAAATACAGAGCAAGTTTAAACACTGGGTTTGATATTAACACAATTTTTTCAAGAGTGCATTTTTTTAGCTTCATATATATTACTATTATTGCTACCATATCATTAAGAATATAACTGGCATAAAGAAAGTAGGTGGTCCAGAAAGAATAAATTGAATTTACAGACACACCACAAAGAATAAATTGAATTTGCACACATACCTCATTTGATAAAATATTTTACTCAAAATAACACGAAATAGATACAGGACAAGAATACAACCAAGGTATATTTATATGAACCTTTGTACTCTATGTACACTTACAGGTATGTCTTACAATTTTTCTGACATTTCTGACACCCTTGTTTTTAGTTAACCTATTTCTACTGATACCCCAGCTTAGTTTAGGCCAATGACGCGGTGTTCACACTATGTAGATAAACGAGACACAACTTGATACCAGAACAAAAAAAAGAAAAATAAAAGTGGTGTTTTGTTTTATAGTATTTTCTGCTTTATGTTTTTGTTCTGAGAAGAACATCTTTTGTAACAGTAAAAGGACATTATATACTTCTATAGTTTTCTGTGAATCACACTTGCTTTAATTTACTGTTATTCAATGAATAATATCAAGTTAGACTGAGAACTGAACGTATTTCATAGATTGTAAGAATTTGGAACTGGGTTTATCATATTTTGAACAACAGTATACTTGACTTTAGGGACACAAGCAACAACTTTGTTTGATTAAATTGACTTCTCATACAAAATAAAGCCACAGAATAAAACATATCTAGTAATTCTTACACTTGGTCAATGATCTGTGTTTGATCCAAACCTGTTTTTCAGAAAGACAGCTGATTGGGACTTATATGCTTAAACTGAGAGTGGTCTGTTTTGTCTTATTGCTGTTGTTTCAATTCTTGTGATTGTTATTAACTCAGTGGAATTTTAGCTCACTAGTTTAAAACTAGTGGGACATGAACTAACGATGATTCTTTTTCCTGAATTGTAGTGGTTGCTAGAACAGAGTTGTTGAATTGTTTAATGGAAAATATTACTTCGACAAGAAACGAAAAGATATGGTAAGTATGAAGTTTTTGAAGTGAACAAAATTCGTGTGGAGGAAATACTGCACATGGTCTGCATGGTGCTGCAACAGGTCAGCTTTCAGTTAGCCAAATGACTGACTTACAGAATAGGAAAATACTTTATTTTCTAGTTTAATTTTTTCTAGTTTCTACCTTCAATAGTTGTATCTTTTTAAACTTTTTGTTGCTACTTTAAAAATCCATGTAATATCAATAATCTCTTATGTGGATAGCTTGTGACCGAGATTAAATCACCTTTAAACCTTATAACCTTTTCTCTTTAAATCTCTTTAAGACACATTTTTCAGAATGTCACTGAATCTGAGTCACTTTTATAGAGTTCTTCAGAAGCTTTCCCAGTCCTGCGAACTTTTTGATTTCATAGTGATCCCATAATACAGTTTTTGCCTCATCAGTGAAAAATAGTAGGTATTCATTCAGTGACCTTAATTTTCTTACACCTTTTATAGTAAGCTTAGAAGAAAATCTTTTTGAACTAATAATAAAGGGAGACTTATACTTTAAAAATAAGGTCTGAGAAACAGTTAGTGAGGCTGGTAAGTACACAATACTCTCACAAAATAAATGCTGACAGTATTGCAATGAATTCTACGAATGTAGTAGTTTTGATCTTCTTTTTGCTATTAAGATGTACAAATTTTCTGAAAAGGAAAATTGATGTTAAAAAAAGAAATTGACATAAATAATATAACGAACTAATTTCTCAACATTGTAAGTAAAATATTCTCTGTTGAATTAAAGCACTCAGTTCAAAATGCGTTGAGTTGTTAGTAGAAATGATACATAGCAAGTTGAGAGTTTTTTCCTAGCAAAACAGGTATTGAAGCTACTTCTGGAAGTCAATCCTGCTCACCAAATCACAGCTAATGAACTACTTGATAACAGTGAGTTTTGTGGAGGTATCAGTTCTTCACCTTGTGTTCTACCTCTTTTTTATTTGGTACAGAAAGATTCTCTATTGCCTCAGTTGAACACAGCAGTGTGGAATTTTTTTAAAAAAACATAAAAAAGAAACATAACAGGGGCCTTATCAAAATCTCCCAAATCTGTTAACGTGTTTTGTTTGTATCCCACGGCCTTCTGATAAGCCCAGTAAATAGGAGAAACTTTAGACTGTGTTCCTTACCCAAACCAGATTTACCTGAGTTCCCATATGTTTTGACTTGATATGAAAGTGTGGGCTCAGATGAGGTTTAATTAATTCTCACAACATTCCTGGTATTGTGATAAAAAAATTAAAGGGAAGAACAGAAGATTGAGCTACAGGGAAATCTGTCCATTCTGAAGGCAAGGGAGTTTTAGTGCTGAAAAGGAACCTGTGAGCTCCCAGTCTCCTGGCTGGGCTGCAGAACATGACACTGTGAGAATACTGAGATTTCGTCTGTCTCCTGCAATAGTTGTACTATTTGCAGTTGAAATTAAAGGGAGGGAATGGATACATCTGCTATTTAAAGACAACAGTGATGATAGCAAACTCTAATTTCTCCCATATCTGGTTTCAATGCCATGTTGAAAAAGAAATGCCTGTGGATCATCGAAAAATACTCTGGTATGTGGGTGAATAAATAGCTCGCTCCATTTCGAATGGACCACTGGTTTTGACTCATCCTCATCTACAAAATAACCATTCTGGACTTCTTTCCTGCTAATTGAGTAAAGTTGAACAAGAAAGTTTTTTCTAAGTTTCCACGCATTTTTGCGTTGGGGAGAACCGCCACAAGTAAACGTGTACCTCTACAATGGCCTGAAAAATGAGATAATTTTCATCCAGTTCTGCCCTGCCGTACTGTGAGTACCACACTGTCCTTGCTTCATGAAACTGAAGATACGGGAAACTGCCACTCATGTGATTTTCTTACTTCTCACCATGTATATTGATCAAGTTTGAGTCTAAATTCCATAGGTTAACATAATTGCATGTAACAAGACATTCCTTTATTTTGATGTAAATCATTCCTTCTTTCCACATTGTACATAATTTCAGGCACAGGAAATTTTAATTTAAAATCCTTTTCTTCTTTTAAGAAGTAGGTATTAGACTGGTTATCTTGCCTATAAATATCTACAAATGCAACTCCATGTTAGTTGTCTTCCCTTTGCATTTTCATAGTGAATATGTAACACATTTAAGCATTATTTTCAATGCAGAGCTGTATTTTAGAGTTTTTAAATCAAGTTTGAATGTTTGTAAATGTTGAGAGATGTCCATCACAGACAGACAATGGAATTCTCTTGTAACAGGTAGCCTCTGCTGTCTGCTGTTACGGAGAGCTTCTGCAGATATTATCCAGTCAGAAGTAAATACAATCAGAAATGAGCTCTGGAAATCCCCTGAATCCATTTGTTCCTCCAGCTGATCTACTCCTAGCACATTATTAAGCTATTTTCTTAAAAGAAAACTTTCTGGATGAGGCAGTGCTTCAGGGACCTTGCCTTCAGACTTCAACTTTCCTGTATGTGACCATTCAGTGTTTTCTATTACAACAGAATTGCAAAAAGGCATTTTGGTCTTAAATTCTCTGCTTTAGCATGAGCTGACTTTCAGTGCAGTTTCAAGGCTTGGGTTGCTGAGTCTCTAGTTGTAAAAGAGTCTTGGTAGGCCATCTGCCTTGAAGTAGTAGCTCCATCATCAGATGCTTTGAATCTGCTGTGTGTGAGCGCCGCAGCTGCTCTGCTCGCAGACAGTACTTGGCTGAACTTGCTCCACAGGCTCAGAGCTGTGCACGTGCCAGGCCCAGGGCCCTGTTGCAGTTCTGCTGATTTTCTTAAAAAATGTTTTCCATGAATATGCGTATTTTCTTGAATACTGATAGACCTTGTTAGCATTTTTACTACTAAATACATCCCCATCTCTGTTCATAACTGAAAATTCCAATTTATTTATTTAGTTAGTAACATTTTTGTTTCGTTGATACAAATGTGTTTTGTATAAGGAGTTAAGTACAACACAATGGTCCTACAAGGTAAAGTCAAAAGTCTTTCTCACATCATTATGAGCAGCTGAAGGATAGATGCTTAGATGATAAGAACAAAAAAACCATTCAGCATTGGGACATTATACCAGTCTCCCGTGAGTTGTCGCTCAAAATTTCCTGAACAAAAAAGGGAGTGGTAGTAATAAAGCTCAGTTGACTTTTATTGGTACCAATTCATTCAAAAATTTTAAAACTCTCATAAAAAATTTACTTGTGGCAAAGAATTCTCCAGCTTCAGCAGGCAGACTGGGAAGGAGAGTCTTCCTTGATGTTCTGTGTTTTCTACTTTCCATTTGCCTCCAGTTATCTTATTTCCATTCTCCTATACTGCTTATGGTTTTCATGTGTTACATATTGCAGTGTTGAAAGTGGTAGTTAAATATTTTTCCATTTTCAGTTTTTTAGAGGTGTATAAAGAGAAGAAAAGGGGACTTAAAGTGATAAGTGACCCCACACAGAATTCTTTAACAAATGCTCACTAACATGTCCTAATATGGCCTGGTTTTCAGGACTACTGAGCACCTGTGGCTCCCACCTCACTTCACTGGGAGTTGCAGATACTCAGTACCACTGAAAATCAGGACACTAGTTTCTACTTTGTGCTTGTGCCTTCACAGCCTTTGTGATTTTACAATAGCCAGATGGGGAATGTGAAAGTGCATTATCATGTAGAGAATTCTGTGTGTAAAAAAATTAACCCCTTGGTGCCATGTGACACATGAGCTTCTGCGTAGGAGTAAATGCATTTGGCACCGTGGTCTCCCACCAGGAAATCCCTACCATCTGTACCAAAAATTTATGAAGTCACAAGTCATTCTGTATGATTAAAACTGGCATTTCAAACATAGGTGTAGCAATTTTATATTCCAGAACAATACTTTAAAAATAAAAATTTTAATTTAAAAGTTATCATGTACTTGTAGTGAAACAAATGACCTCAAGCTCAATCCAAGTTAGCAGATACCTCTGGAGGTTTATGTGTTGTCAGTTTGAGACCATATATAGTTTTGGCCGGGGGCTATGCAAAGGGTAGATGATTAATTATTTACCAGAAATACTAATTAATGCAATTCTGTTACTAGTTTCAATTATTCTGATCTTTATAACCAGTTAAAACTTTTCCAGACTTTTAAAGTTTTTTACATCTGCCAAACAGTAAGAACAAAACACAGGAAAGGATAGCAGAATCTATTTGGGTTTCTAAGAAACACAAAGATTGTATTACTACTGTATGTATTACTACTATTAGATGTTTCTGCACAATCTGCAGGAGTGTATTACTTACATAGTGAGTATGATAAGAATGAAATATAGAGTAAATCTTATTTTGCAATAAATATTTTTACAGATAAAAAAAAATAAATTTGTTTTGATACTGTAATTTCCATTTAGTTTAACCTAGATTTTTAAAACATGCTCTATCTTATTATTTCTACCTAATATGATGTATTTTATGATTTGTGATGTATTTTAACTATAAGAAGACTCTAATTCCTCTTCTTCATTCCTGCTAGAAGTATTTAATATTTTCTAAGGCCTGATTTAATGGAAGGTGGTGATCCTTTCAGGTAGTGAGGTTATTTTTCTTTCCTCTCCTCTACTCTTTTGCTGTTTTTTTTTTTTTCTCAGAAGAGCACATTGAAGCTGATCTCTGGTTTAGAAATCTGTGTTATTGCTCTGATTTTTTTGTGAAATTTACAGGTACATGAGCCTGCGTGACTGAATAGTAAAAGCAAGACCCTAAATATAAAATTTATGTGTACAGCGTGTCAGATTTCTTGTTTCGTTTGGAGGCAGTTTGACTTTTACAAGCTAAACGAAATGCCTAAAGCCCAAATCCTCTCATGCCTGACTTACAACCCCAGTTCAGCAAAAAGCATATATGTGCATTCCTGTTCTGCAAATTATTTAAGCCTGTTTCCAAAGCTAGATGAGAACTTGAAAAATTTTATTCAATGAAAGACTGAGATGCCTAAGGATGCCTAATGTTTCTGAGAAGAAATCAGAGCATCATAAAATCATAGAATGGTTTGAAACCTTAAAGATCATCCAGTTTCAACCCCCCTGCCTTGGGCAGGGACACCTTCCATTAGATCAGGTTGCTCAAAGCCTCAACCAGCCTGGCCTTGAACACCCTTGGGGATGGGACACTCATGACTTCTCTGAGCAGTCTGTTCCAGTGCTTCATCGCCCTCACAGTAAAAAATGTCTTCCTAGTATCTAATCTAAATCTACTCTCTTTCAGCTTAAAACCATTACTCCCCATCCTATCACCACACTTGCTGACGAAGAGGCCCTCCCTATCTTTCCTGTAGGCCCACTTTAAGTAGTAGAAGGCTGCTTTAAGGTCTCCCTGGAGCCTTCTCCATGCTAAACAACTCCAGCTCTCTCAGCCTGTCCTTGTATGGGAGGTGCTCCAGCCCTCTGATCATATTTGTGATCCTCCTCTGGACTCACTCTAACAGATCCATGTCCTTCCTGTGCTGAGGACTCCAGAACTGAACGCACTGCTCCAGCTGAGGTCTCATGAGAGCAGAGAAGCAGAATTGCCTCCCTTGACCAGCTGACTCTTTTGATGCAGCCCAAGGATACAGTTGGCTTTCTGGGCTGCAGATGCACATTGCCAGCTCATGTTGAGCTTCTCATCCACCAGCACCCTCAAGTCCTTCTCTTCAGGGCTTCTCTCGATCCAAATCTGTTTAGAGGTCTTGTTTTAACAAAGCAGCCTCTCACTTTCCCATCTTAAATTTTCTCAGCTATGTGGAGTTGAATCTTTTTGCGCACCTAGACTGACCTCCCTTGGAAGTGCTGGGCAGTCTGGAGGCAAGTTACAGCCAAAGCAGTTTCCTGACAGAATACAGTGTAAATCACAGCTTTCTTTTATTAACTGGCAGAGATACAACTTTTTGTGTGGCAGCCTAGCGGTCAGGCTGCTTGCTGAAGGTTCAGGAGACCCAGGCTCAATATACAATATAAACTTGCCTAGAGGAAAAGGCGTGTAGTAAGTAAGAGCATGGCATTGTTTTTTCTTTCCTTGACTGAAATGATGACGTTCAGGCCAGATGGCTTAAGAGAGGATTGCTTTCTTTACTCTATAGAGCAGGCATTTGACAAGGATGACAAGGCCTAAAATATGTACTGTACAAATGGATTTAATACACAAACATCTTCACTATGCACAAAATATGGAACTTGAAATCACTTCAACATTTTTTCTACTTGGAAAATAATGCATTCTGCTGTCATATCTCAATAAATTAAATAGCAGCTGCCTGATTCATTCTATGATATTCTTCTAATACATGAGTTCCCTTTTGTCTATATTATCTGTAATTACTTGTTGGTTTATCACTGTCCCCGTAAGATCATTTCATCCTAGTTGCTTTAGGTTTATATTTTCCATTTCTGTGGATTGGTCTCCTTCCTTTAATTGAGTAAATTAAAAGCATTGTCAAGCTTTCTTCTGTACAGAAAAATCAAGAAATCAGGCAGGACAGTTGCTCTTGTTTTGCCTTGTTACATTGGGTTTGTTTTTAAAGTCTAAGACCTCTCTGTATGCACCAAGGCACGTTGTCTCTGTCAACATTCCCCATGATATCAGAAGAATTTCTAGAATTTCCAGACATTTACTGTGTATCATACTTAATTTGAAGGTTCTCCTATTTACTCTATAACATTTAATTGTTTCAGTGATATGCTTACTGGCTTTTGAATGTCTTGTTATGATTCAAGAATTTAAGAAATCTTTTTCCTGCCCTCAATTTACTGGTGTTACCCAAAACCTTTGCATGTTAGATGCATTTGTGGAGAAAAGACTTTACTGTGTTTTCCATAAGTAGTTAGACACCTCTGCATTTTCTTCTTTAAGGCTGCTAAAGTTTGCTTCCTAAAAATTTAGCAGAATAAAAGTTGAAACAGAAACAAAAGAAACTGAACCAACATAGTCTGTCAATTAGAAAACCTCCTCTCCTTTTACCTGCAGCTGGTGCCAGGTGCTACTTTATTAAACCCAACAGGTGTTCCAATGAGCTAACACAGATAATGAACTTAAATGGCCCTATTTTCTTAAAAACTGTCAGGAAATAAACTCCCTCTTTGATTTCATGTGGTACACAATTACCTAGCACTCTGTAAGTCTTACATCTTCTAAAAAGGTCTAAACTCGGCCTCTGATTTTGTGGGTGCTATTCACTGCATAGCACATATTTAACTACATAATTGTTCAAGCAAAAGAAGTAGTTTAAGTGTATATCACCAGTTATACCCACAGTTGTCATAATTGCAGATGTAGATCTGCATCTGCAACCGCTGAGGTTGTATTTCAAAATTAAAACTTACCTTTTAAATGGATATGAGTTCTTATTAATTGATCATTTGATACATATTTGTACACAACTATCTATTTCAAACAAAGGAAATACTTTCTAAACACCAGTCCTCAAGTAAAAGAATACAAGTAGGAGTTTGAAGTAAGAATTGCAGTCTAATAAGATAGGGGAAAGAGCTTTAAAAAAGTCTCATCTGTGACCCTTTTCCTCTGTTGGATCCACTGTGTGACATCAGAAAAAGCTATTATAATTATACTTTTTGTGTTAAAGTTTACCAGTCTGTACAGTACAGACAAAAAAAACCCCCTACCTGGTAACTATATATCATTAACTAATATTAGAAAAATCATACCTACTGTTAGTGATGTGCTCCAAGATCTTCAGAAGGTTGGTAGTATTAATGCAAATATTATCCTCTAAAAATAAGTAAGAGGATAACTCTAATTTTCAGAGTTGTGTATAAACTTTGCCTGTAGTATGCACTTGTCGTTCTCTCCAAAACTTCAGATACATAATTACCAGCATTACTGAATGGCCAAAGGGGTCAAACAAAATCATTCCAGATCATTTGGTGTGAGCTGAGAAGACAGAAGCACAAGCAGCCTAAGAAAAAATATTCCCTCTGGACCAATAGATCATTGTACTACCCATTCCAGACTAGGATAAGTAAAATGAGAGTGTTGTCTAGGCACCTTCATTCGCTCAGTAACAGACGGACACAGAAAGAGGGAGAAGCAGGGTCAGTGGAAAAATCTCAGAGCCGTTCTCTGGCTCTTTGGGTTTTCCTGTTGTTGCTTTTGTAGAAAGAGCTAAAATTCCTTTGCGAATTTTGGGATCCATAGTTGAAGGAGTTCTGTGGAAATGTCATCTGCTTCCATCCTGACTGTATAAGGAGAACAGTAGTAGTAGTGTTTGCTGGATTGTTCTTGTCAAAGACACGGCTAGCATTTGGAAAACATTATTTTTTCTACATCTGACTCCGGATTAAAGTGCAGGGCTTAAAACAAATAGGGCCACTATTCTGGTGTTACATTTTTAATAATATTTCCCATATTTGTTGAAGTCAAACTTTCATAAAATTTACTGTTATATCTAGGGTGAAACAGATGTTGTCCAGAGACTGTATCTTGGAGTTAATGAAGGAGTGGAATCATCTAGACATTAGTGAGGAATGCAGTATAGAAGAACAATCAAATAACTCTGCTGCTACCTATCAACAGGATGAAACCAGTGAAGCACAAGAAACTCTACCAGTAACAACAGTAACAGAATCTGATGCAGAAGTTGAAATAGAGAATGGGGGCAACAAATCCTCCACATCCACAAAATAGTTAAGGTTTACTTTGTTGCAATATGCAGTAAAGCAAATGATAAGTAGAACTAAGAATGAATCGGAAAATGTGTGTGACCTTTTGCAAAGAAAAATTGCTGATACGTTTTAATGTAGTGTAAGAATAGGAATAAATACTAAGGTGGGCTCTCCACTGCACAGTTGGTATGTCTCATGTTCATTATCTTCAGGTGTGCTGAGTATGTGTATGTATGGGATGGGAGGAATGCAGCAGAGAAACCTAATCTTCAGATGGCAATATTTAGGGGAATTGAAAAGGAGTCTCCCACAAGACAGCCAATTTTTTTTGTACACACCCTCTAAATAACGTAAGTAGCCATCTTGTGATGTTATCTTGGAGGGGGGGGGGAAGGGAATAACTGTTTGTAAACAACAAATGTATAAGCCCCCAATTAATACTAAAGTCCAAAGTTTAACATTCTGGATGGTCATTTGTTTTCTTTAGATGACTGACCAGATACTGAATTTTCTTCCATTGTGCCTCTCTTGATACTTCAGCTGAAGCAAGGAGAAGCCATAACGCAAATACTAAGGATTCTGCATTAGCTGTGACCTCTAAGGCTCTCAGATTTATCAGTCACAACGTAGCTTGCTGTGCTGCAGTCTGAAAGCATCACTGTTACAGTGGATAGTTTCTGCTTTCAAAGAAGTTACTTAGCAAAGAGTGAGCTCTTGATATGGAGTAATAATACATATTTATTACTGCTGAATATTCTTATATGAATTAAAAGTGATGGGAGGACTATATGCAAAAAACTACTTAAATACACCTTATATGCCAAAATCAAAGTTCCAGAAATTCTGCTTCATGCAACTGTAACTGGAGATATGGAAACTGCCATCTTTACTTCCAGGCTCCATGGGCATCTAAGAATTTGTCTGCTGAGCATGACCAGAAATCTCTGGTCTTGGTCTTCAACCTAGGCCCTTTTGAAGAGTTAGGTCAGGGAGTGTTTCTGGAGTGTCATAGGGCAGGATTTTTAAAAAAGCATTGAAAACTTTCTTTCTCAGAAATGGACCATGAGAAGATAGACTCAAAGAACCCTAGCACTTCTTCACCAAACTGAGGGCAAATGCTGTGCTTTGAATTCCATTGTATGGACCATGTATACACAAATTATCTGTGGCAATGCCTGTGTTGGAATTCCCTTCTATTTCCCTTCTCTTCCTCCTTTTTTCCTACACAAGATAAACGACAAGACTTGCACAAATATTTTAAATAGTGATAGGCAAGAAAACCTCCCAACTTTTCCTTACCCAAAGTGCACCACTGCTGTATAGAGATGATTGCTCCTGCTTCTAATTTGGCCATTGATCACCATGCCTAGCAGTCTTTCATAGAATGTCTTCCCAAGAGACCTGTTTCCTTCCAGATCAATTAAACAGGAAGTCATAGCAAAATAGACAAAGCCCTAGAACATAAGAAACCATGTACTGGGTGAGATCATGTAGCTCAGTACTCTCTCTGACAGTGACAAGAGGGAATGCTATTTAGGGAGAATATTCAAGCCTAGGTATTTCCTTCCATGTAGTATCCTGGCATCTGGAATTGTCCTTAGGGTTGTTAGAAGATACATCCCATCATAATCCTTTTAGTATTCATTCTGGACCTGCAGTCAATGAGTATATCTGATTCCTTTTAGATTATGCTGATACCATCTGCCTCTGCAGTTGCCCATGGAGGCAAGATCCAGAAATGCACTATTTTACGAGTAAAGAAATATATTTTTTTCAGTTTTAAGCTGATCTCAGTTAATCATATGGTCCTTATTTCTAGAAGTAGAGGATTTAGTAAACAGCTCACATTCATTATTAAATAAAATCTCAGTCATATCCTTCCTCAGTCACCTTCTCACCAAACTGGAGTCCTGGACTTTTTAATGTCTTCTCATATATGGGCACTCTATCACTTTGATTATTTTCTTTGCCATTGTCTCTCCCTTTTCTAACTCCACTGTGCCTTTCTCAAGATGTGGAGACTGGAACTGTGTACAGGGTTAAAGATGCAGGGGCAGAGGAAGCACAGTTCTATATATTAGGAAGACGATCTGCTGATTCATTGTCTTCTCATTCCCATCTCAGCAATGTCAAATGGCTTTCTGGATGCTACTGCTTGTCCAGCCACTGACGGCAGATAGCCCTCAGTAATGGCTCCAAGATTGCTTTCCTGGATTGTGACTGTAATTGCCAGTTTGAGTTGAGTAGACTTGTGTTGGTTTGTTTTTCCCCAAGTGTATCACTTTACTTTTTTGGTCTCTCTATCTTTTTTCCTCTTTTCATTTTTTCCTTCTTTTCTACAGTCTGTTTCTCTGTGTTTTGCAAGAGAAAAGAAATATGGCTTCTCCCAGGGGTAAAAGAGTGTGTGCAACATTTCCAGGAGCTTAGCTGTGAAACAGTTTTACTGATGACAAACATACAGATGTTGTCACTTATCTGGACTGCTCTTTTCCCCCAAATAGAGCCATACTCAGAATTACTTCACTGATGCTAGTTCTCTAGGGCCTTTTTAAGCCTCCAAAATGCTTCATCCTCTTCAGGTTTTTTTGTGGACTGGCAAGAAAATAAGTAACACACCTGTTTTACAACAAATAACACTTGGAAAGAAAAAAATACAGCACTCAAGACTTACAGTGTTGTGAGTACCTCATTGAGTGCCCTTGCTAACATTTTATTGAAAGTTTGTTTAAATTAGGAGACAAATTAATGTGTAATTAAACACCAGCTGTTTCATTTTTTCTGTGGTAAAATACTATTTTGCATTCACTTAGGAAACACAATGCAGAGGAACCAGTACTTCCTTTTGAGATGACTTGGGTTTCTACTCATGTATGACCATGATTTTAAGCTTTAAAAATATTGGACTACTTCATCTGCCGGTACTGAATATTATTTGTGTTAGCAGGAGCATTTAGAGAATCTTTTTGAAAGTTAAGAAATCTTTATCTTTGTAATGAAGCAAAAGTCTTAGCTTTTCAATAGCTATAAATTGTCATTATGATTATCACCAAAAATCACTGATTCTTATCAATCAGAGATCTACACCATTTGCTAGCTATGTCTTGTTTTCGGAAGAGATAAATATTATAGCAAAAGTTGGAGTTCTTCCAGTGAAGACCATTGATCCTATCTTGCCTGAGTTTTAACAATGAAACAAATGAGAGAAAAAGATACCAATGAACATTATTTTTATGACATAAGTAGACAAAATTCTTCATCTCACATTTTTATAAGATGATGATACCATTCAAAATTGTGTTTTAATATTGTGATGAGTTAATATCTGTGATTTTGATTCAGAAGCCTAGTGAAGATTAAAATGAAGAAAGACTGAATTTAAAATTTAAAGGTGAGTTTGTCTCTTTGTACTGACGAAGAGATTAGAGTTATCTGTTATAATGCATGTCTTTTATCTCTGTATGATCTTATTTTTACATATTTTATGATACATGGTACAGTAGTTACGCTAGAATAGTATTCTGCAATTGTTCTGTGTTGTACTATTTTGTTTATTCCTGGGTTCTTTCCATCTTCTTAGTGTGCTTATATAGTTGTAGTCTTTATATTTTTTTTTCAAATTGTACTCTGTGCAGATAGATCAGTGTCTCCAGCATCAAATTCAAAGCAGAATCAGGATTGCTGAGAAAAGAAGGGAGAATTGGACAAGTCCTTGGTACCTTCCACACAGGAACTGGGAATTAAAAGCCTACTGAAGTCTGCTGTCTCACTCAGAACCAAAAAGAAATCATAGGACATCCATCAGATCTGAACAACTTGCAAGTAAACAACTATTATCTGTGCCAAAATGGGCAGACTAAATAAAGATGGACAAATATATCCTGAAGTGTTTGTCTCTTTACTCTGCTAAACCCTTTAATCAGAAAGCTTTAGATTTCCTTTAGCACTGAAGAAAATCTACCAGCAGTGTGAACTCCTAACCTATTAGAGGACATCCGCCAATAGTATTTTTGTCAGAATACAAATTATAGAATTGTCTAAAAATGTATGTAATTTATTTGTTCCATACTAATAGGCACCATGCCAGGTAGGCAGTTTGCTTTCACAAATCCATTTTGCTGCGTTTTACTTGCATTTACTTTCTTTACTTTTGTCACAAACATGTAGGGGGGAAAAAATGCAGTAAGAATCTGTAATAGGTGTTCCTAGTAACTGTATGCTTTATACTCTGAGAATATTCTAGGAAATTGCTTATAAATTTTCTTGAGGCATTAGAAGCACAAGTGCTTCAGTCTATGGAATTGGTTACTGCTATTTTACGTTGCTGTCAGTTGCTTATTTTTAAGCAGAACTTATTTTAAGCTTGATGAATAGGAAATGTATTTTTACTACAATGGTATTACTATGGTTCTCAATACTGAATTTCTGGCGTGTTGATTAAATTCTTTAAATAAAACAGGTGTTAGAGTAATGGCCTTCACAAATCAATTAATCTTCATTTTAAAAAGGATGAGCTACCATTAAGCTTTGGTTTGTTATATATATGTGTAATTTGCAATGTGATTTACTGTTCCAAAGACAAAGCCATTCTCTTAGGACAGGTCTTACCAGGAGACTGGCATTTTATTCCATGATGTGAGCAAAATATACACACTCGTGCTTTGTGGAAAACATTTCTTAAATATATGTACGTTCTGTGTTATGGCTTATTTATGCAATTCTGCTGAGAATATCAGCCTGAGGACACACCACCTACTTAAATATCTTCTGTTCTCCACAATAATCTTGAAATTGTTCTTACAGTGATTACAGCCTTGATTTTATTTAGGTGTGATGTATTTCTACTACAGGGCAAAAATCTTTCTGTGTATGCATGTGAAAACTTTGAGATATCTCATTTAGGGTATATTAAGTAAGAGTTTTTTATATCATGTAATATTTAAAGGGTAATATATCACTCATTCTAACTGAAGAACACAAGTGTCTATAATTAGGCACCTCTTTTGGGAGTATTGATCTTCTAGTTTCTGTTTTTCAGGTGAGATCGAAGTCACATCTGTCGAAGAGCTAGGAACAAAAGGCATCTTCTACAAAATTCAGTGAGTGTAAGAAAGTCACAGATTTTTATACTTTTCTGACAGCATTCAGTAAGAATTTCTCTTGAAGCAGAGAGTTGTTTTTTCTTTTTCTTTTTGTTGTGCACTCACACAGTAGTGAAGTCTACTTCGTATATGAGCTCTAATAGTCTCACTGTTTTTATTTGAAGTGGTTCAAATCTTTTACAAAGTCCAGGCTGCTTTCTGGTTCTCATGACACCAAAATGTTGGGTCAGACTGTGGTCTGAATAGCTATCTCCTCAGCTATTAACTGACACTTCTCATTCTTTTCATTTAGTCAGATGCTCAGTTGAAGGATATGTCTGGACTCACTACTAAAACAGTGGCTGCATCATTAGCCAGTCTCGTGGCAGTCCTACTTGATCACTGTAGTTACATAGCACCAAACTTCTTTTTCCTGATGAGGCACAGTACTGAGGGTGCTGGTATTCTGTATCAGAAGGACTTTTCTGTAACACAGATAAAATTTTCAGAAGCCCAGAAGACATATTGACATTTCTACCAGCGCTGCTCTCTTAAACCAAGGAAGCTTGAAAATGCAGTACTACACATCAAAGGCTTATGTCATTTTTACAGCACCAGCAGAACACAGTAAGTATAATTCACCTTTAGAAAGTGAGCTATTTTCTTGTCGTGGGTGCATTCTCCTAGCCTGAAGTATTAAATCATTTGCCAGCTCTGTCAATCTTAAGATATTTTGGTTAGATCACACCTTTTGTGGCTGGCTCCTCAATAGACTTGACTTTGATCTTATCTGCTCCAATTTAATTCTCATTTCCTCTTTCCTCTGCACTCCTGGATATATTTTGTATGTTGTTCTGTTTTGTCTAAATACATGTCTGATTCCACAGCTCCTCATGCATTTTGCCATAGACCAGATGTTGCCCCATGTGAGTCACATATATCCAGTGTTGCACTGACATATCAGTGCATTTTGATGATGTACAGTGGAGAGCTGTGGAATTCACGTGAAAAAAGGCAGAAGTCTGTCAGATATACGGTTTGTAACCTGCTCTCTGCCCCAAGCTGCGCTGTGTCACAGAAAGAAAGGGGGTGAGGGATTAGGATACAGGCTAGAGGTGTCTTGGACGTGACATTGCCAGACTGTAGATGGGAACAGCTGGGAGGTGCCAAGCAGTTGAGCTTGTTTTGGAAGAGCATCATCTTCCCAAAGGCTGGAGAAGAAACTTTAATTATGTCGGTGACTCCTAGCGTTAAACCACTTGTTAAACAAAACCGTGCTCTTACAATAAGCTCCATGCATTTTTCCTTTTTCTTCCTTATCTTCTTTTTTTCTTTATGCTTTTTTTCACTCCTTTTCAATACCTACAATTTCTTTGTTGATTTTTTCATTTGTCAAAAGATTTCTTTTCTTCTTCCTCAAATCTCTTTCTTGTTTCTCCTTTTGATGTGGCTTTTCTCTGTGTTTCCATTTCAACCCTCAGAGCTTACTTTAGTCTCTTCATTGCATTTGCTACATGGAGGAGCACTATTGAAAAATTAAAAGTAGATTGCATTGGAATTTCTTATTTCTCCTTTTTGTCTAGATGACCATTTCTCTTTCCTCTTATGTTTATGAAGTTTACCATTCTCAAATGTTTCTTTCCTGTACTTTGAAATAATTTTACTCATCTTTCCTTTTCTTGCTCTCTCCTTCCACTTAATCTTCCTCTTTTCTTACTATTGTTTGATGTTTAACTTTTGAGGTAGAGTGAGAACATGTGGTAGCATTCAGATTACCATGTTGTGGATAAATACACCAATCTGTATCTCACCTTTACTGACAAACATTAACTTTCCAACTGCATTTATACTGGCTTTTTGTTCCATTTTTTCTATTACATGCTCAGTAACAGTAGCTAGGTTGGCAGTATTAACTGCTACAGCCACATTATAACCACAGTCTTGTATAACCCATTACAGATCAGGTCTGTATGACATTGTAATTTAAGTAGCAGTTGCTGGCAGCCTATCTCTGCTTGTCCTCCTATTATTACAACCACCGGTAGAGTTGTTCTACTGGGAAATTTCAAGTGTAGACAAAGCTTTAATCAACAGTAATCTGATCCTTTAAAAATGTAACACCAATTCATTTATTTCTCATTTCACATATGAAATTTTAATAGGTACAATCACCCTTAAGGATGTTTCAAATATTAACATTATGCACAATTACAAAACAGAATCTTTTTTGTATATGAAACTATCAGCATCTTTGAACCAACTAAGTAGTTTTCTATGCAGACATCAGGTTTACTATCAATCAGAAACTTATTAACAGCTGTGTTAGTCCTAATTAAATGCAGAGCAATGGCAGACTTTTTAATTAAGGCTTATTTTCCTAAGAGAAGACTGGTGCTTTTTTTTTTTTCCCTTCTCTTCCCGACCTTCATCCTTATTTACTATGTAAAGCCTGCTTTAAAAATAACTGGGACACAAGATGGGGCCATTGACATGGGGCCAAGATACCAGGAAATATTTCCTCTACAGAATGAATGACTGTGTGACAATAATGACAATGTTTCATTCCTTTGGCTTTGTAAAAGAATTCAAAGTTTTTAACTTTTCTACAGTGTTTTTCAATTGGATTTCTTTTTTGTTCTCTTTTGTCTGAAGTGTATTTCCTGTATTGCCAGAGTCAGCAGAAGAAATACTGAAATTAATTTTAGTGGATAAATTCAGACAAGAGAAAGTTGAGATGCACCAAAAAAAAGTCCTTGTTGCTTGAGTAGACCTCAAGGCATGTACTAGAATGGATAAGGTACTGAGCTGTTACGAGAAAGAATGGACCTCATAGGCAATTTATAATTTAAGAACATTTACCAGTGTTTGATTTTTTTAGTCCTGAGCAGCACTGAGTGGTATATGTGTACTCGTGAAGGAGGGAGAGCAGTACTCTGAAAAATCTCTTAATTTTCACTTCCTACCTTATTTAAGGTATTTAAACTGCAACTACAAACAATTGCTGGATTGTTACTTTACTCAGAGGATGAACAGTCTGTGCTGTAACAAGGAGGCAGGCTCACCTGTTACTGCTGTTGACAGAGTACAGCTGAACATAAATATTTTTGTTTACAGATACGGGTATAAAAATACCTTCAGCTGAGCTGTGTTCAGTTTATATTTTAATCTGAGACATAGATGACTCAAGGGAAATCCTGCTTTGATGCTGACAGTTTACGCACAGGACTCCAGTGAGATGCTGGCAGTTTACACGGGGTGAGTATCTGTCCCTTGGAGTTTAAAGGAGGGAAGTGTCAGACACTCTTTTGTTTGAATCACCACATATAATGAATTTAAGGGTTTGCTTTTCAAGCCAAACACAGAGCGCCTGGGTTTGCTTTTGCACTTCATAGAATCATGGAATGATTTGGGTTGGAAGGGACCTTAAAGATCATCCGGCTCCAACCACCGTGCCATGGGCAGGGACACCTCCCACCAGACCAGGCTGCTCAAGGCCCCATCCAACCTGGGCTTGAACACTTCCAGGGAGAAGGCATCCACAACTTCCCTGGGCAACCTGTGCCAGTGTCTCACCACACTCATTGTGAAGAATTTCTTCCCAATGTCTAATCTAAAACTTCCCCCCTTCCAGTTTGAAGCCATTCCCCCTCATCCTATCACTACTTGCCCTTGTAGAAAGTCCCTCCCCAGATTTCCTATAGCCCCTTTCAGGTACTGGAAGCCTGCTATGAGTTTCCCCTGGAGCCTTCTCTTCTTCAGGCTGAACAAGCCCAACTCTCTCAGCCTGTCCTCATAGCAGAGGTGCTCCAGCCCTTGGATCATCTTCAGAGTCCTCCTCTGGACCTGTTCCGACAGTTCCATATCCTTCTTATGTTGGGAATTCCAGAACTGGGAATGGTACTCCAGGTTGGGTCTCACAAGAGCAGAGAACAGGGGGAGAATCACCTCCCTCGGCCTGCTGGCCACGCTTCTTTTGATGCAGCCCAGGACACAGTTGGCCTTCTGGGCTGGGAGTGCACATTGCTGGCTCATGTCGAGCTTCTCATGAACCAGCACCCCAAGTCCTTCTCCTCAGCGCTGCTCTCAATCACGTTGTCCCTCACCCTGTATTTGAAACAGCGGATTGCCCCAACCCAGGTGTAGGACCTTGCACTTGGTGGTGTTGAACCTCATGAAGTTCACACAGGCCCATTTCTCCAGCTTGACTAGGTCCCTCTGGATGACATCCCATCCTTCTGGTGTGACCACTGGCCTGCTCAGCTTGGTGTCATCCACGAAATTGCTGAGGGTGCACTTGATCTTGCTGTCTATATCACCAATGAAAATACTAAACAGCACTCGTCCCCGCATGGACCCATGAGGGAGACTGTTTGTCATGGACATCTGGACATCAAGCTGTTGACAACTACTCTCTGAATGCCACCTTCCAACCAATTCCTTATCCACCAAACTGTCCACTCATCAAATTCATTTCCCTCCAGTTTAGAGAGAAGGATGTTGTGGGGGACTGTGTAAAGGTTTTACAGAAGTCCAGATAGATTACATCCATTGCTTTTGCTGTGTTCATTGATGTGGTCACTCCATCGCAGAAAGCCACTATGTTGGTCAGACAGAACTTCCCCTTGGAGACGCCATGTTGGTTGTCTCGAATCACCTCCCTGTCTCCCATGTGCTTTAGCAAAGCTTCTAGGAGGATCTGTTCCATGATCTTCCTAGGCACAAAGATGAGGCTGACAGATCGGTAGTTCACAGGGTCCTCCTTTGTACCCTTTTTGAAAACCAGCACAATGTTTCCCTTCTTCCAGTCACAAGGGACTTCCCCTTACTGTGATGACTTTTCAAATATTATGGAGAGTGGCTTGGCGACCCCGTCAGCCAATTCCCTCAGGTCTCTGGGATGCATCTCATCAGGTCCCATAGACTTATATATGTTTATGTTCCTCAGATGCTCATGAACCTGATCTTCCCCTACAATGGGAGGGGCTTTACCTCCCGTTTGCCATCTTGTTGTTCATTGACCCTGGAGGGGTGAGGAGAGCAGTTGCCGGTGAAGACTGAGGGAAAGATGTTGTCAAGTACCTCAGGCCTCTCCTAATGTGTTGATATAAGGTCACCATTTTTGTTCATCAGTGGGGGTACACTTGTTTTAACCTTCCTTTGCTGGTTGACATACCTATAGAAGCCCTTCTTGTTATTCTTCACTTCTCTTGCCAAGTTCAAGTCCAGCTTCGCCTTGGCCTTCCTGACCCCAACCCTACAGAACTGGGCAGCATCCCTATACTCTTCCCAGATTACATCTCCCTGCTTGCACTGCCTATGCAGTTCCCTCTTGCTTTTCAGTTTGACACTTTACTGCTTAGGAAACAGACTGGTTTCCTTTGAGCAATGTGTTCAGCATGAAGAACATGTTTCTGGGAAAAAGTGCTCCAAAGTTGTGTTAAGACAGAGAAGGGGGGTGGGACATGGGTGAGGACCAAAGGAAGGGGGAATCAAGGCGCTGGCCAGCAAGTTTAAAAGGAACAGTAGATTGCTGATATCACATGGCCTAAAAGCCATGAAAACTCGTGGTACTGCCTTGCTAGTTGTAACATTGTGAGTTGTAGGAAGGGTATGGTCATTTTCTAAGGGGTTACAGAGCACTTGTTGCAATATAAGCACTGAGGTCACAGTAATGATCTTATAAAATCATAGCAACGGTTGTATTGGCCAGCAATGACTTTAAAATGCTATGTCTCAATTACAGCATTAAATCCAAGTCTAGATATAGTAGCTTTTCATTTATAGGTATGCAGGTGTGTCCTAATTATCTGTGATACATAGTATAATGGAAATGAAAAGGGCAATTCTGTTTAAATCCTGTTTTGTGAAGCAAACTCATCACAGACACTTGTTGTGTGGTTTCTATATTGTTTCCAGCACAGATTCTGGGTTTGTGTATTTGAAAGTTTCTATTTAGTAATCCATATGTGGTACACTCTGATTCATTACAGTCAGAGAGGTTAATGAATGACTATTGTTTATACATTGTCTGGATATTAAAGCTTAATCGATACTTGAATCTGAACCCAGCTTTATTTCCAGGGAGAAAGCAACTGAAAAAATGCCCAAGCTTATTTAAAAATAGAATAGGCTTTTTTATAATGGTTATAGGTTATTTTTATACTTACATTATCTTGAATATATTCGATCTATATTCTTCAGGAGTGTCACTTTTGTTCTCTAATAAAAAGCAGAAAAAGCTCATTAATTTCTTCTGCTTCTCTCTCTGTCTCTCATTCACCTATATGAGGTTGATATTCATAGTGTAAAATGTTTATGTTCTCTGATGCCATTTTACTTCTTTTGATGGCAAAAATAATGATAAATTAAGGTGGTATCCTTGACAACCAAACAAGGCACTCCAAGATGCTCTGGACAAGGTAACTGCTTGTGATTAAACCTGCACTAGCAGCTGCTGTTGGTTAAAGAGTGATAGACTAATCAGTGCCATCAGGGCTTTCTTGGAAGAAGGGCTGGAGTTTGCATGAGTATGGCTTTGGTGAAAGTGAGTTCAAGTTAACACTTCCTTCCCGTGTCCCCTGTTTGGTTTAACTGAGGCCTTGGAAGAAACTTTTTGAAAACAGCTAGTACTATAAGATTCCTGAAGCTTCTACTCCTTTTCACCTACAATACCTGTTTTCCAAGGGTGGAGGTTTGTTACACTAACTCCTAGATTGTTAAGAGCTCTACAACACTTAGCTTGGGCTACACTTCTATGTTTTATCTGTTGGAGTTATGTTGATTGTTTGTCCCAAATAAACATATTAAGGAGCACTATAAATGACACAGTGTTTGTCCAAATAACTACTGTTTTCTGGCAAAGTTTGAATTTAGTGCAGAATTAAGGTTTAATTAAAACATGCTCTAAAAGTGAATTTATCTTCTGTGTTATTACTATGAAGAAGGGCAGCATAACTTATGATGCCTATGCTTATAATTTGTATGAAACCCAGAAAAGTATTGTGCAAACATTACTATATCTCAATTCAGAGTCTGTAAATAAAAGATGGTTATTAAAAACACGATTACTCCCTTCCAACAAGTAAGTGGTTTCCTAATTATCTACAAAGACGCAAGGATAAGGCAGTCATAAACTAAGTGTGACTGTCTGTTGAAGAATGCATTACGGAGTTGTTGGAGGCTTCTTAGCATTAACTAGGAAACGTTTTGGAAAAGATGATGCATCACTACATACTATCAAAGAAAAAGAAACTGTGGAGTGAATAAGCATGAAGAGAAAACAGTAGCACAAATATGTATCCAATAAGGAAAGAAACTGCATCTATTCAGAAGGATGAAAGTCAGCAAGAATATATTTGAAAGAGATAAAAGTATTCTCGTCTCCCTTTTCTCCCTTTATTTATTCAGTAATTTTCAGTGCTTGCAGAAAGCACCTGGTTGACAGCTCTGTACCTTTTAGTCCTTGGTTTATTCCCCATAGGGTATACACTACAGACATCTACAGCACCAGTTTCCCTTGTTTGCTGTCCTAATGGGTAACATAGTGTGTGCTTTTGTTTCGAAGGTGTGTTCAGTCATGGGCCTGTCTGCCCATCTCTGCAGCAGTATGGGTATAGGCTAGGGTGTCTGGAAGACTTGGAAGCTGGACTAAAATGAGGCAACTAATGCTGTTACTGCCCCAGCTATTGCTCTTACCCTTTGGTGGGTGTTGCCACCCCTGAGGCAGTGATGTTTAATCCACTTATGAATAAATTATTGAACTGTTGCATTTTTCAGCTTGGTCTATTAAATTAAACTGACATCAGTCTCATCTCACAAAGACATTAGATAATGATGACTTTCAGGTACTGTTAACCTGGTTTTGAATTGGCCAGCTAGAGATAGACAGATTTATTTTTCATTCCTGCTGCCAGAATTACTGTCTTGTCCTATTTTGCTGTTGCTGTTGTGGGTTGTTGATCAACGGGTGGCCTTCCTTGCTAACTCCTGAAAGGGGGCAAATTCAGAAGGAGGAAGGGAATATAAGAAAGACAGAAAGGTCAAAACCTGCTTTTACTCTGTCTTTGTTACAACTGTGAGGAAGGGAGTGCATATGTAAACAGTGAGATTTGTTGGCTGGTTAAAAAGCTTAACTGAAAGAGAAAGCACAATAGTGGCTGCATGGACTTAAATGGCACTGTGTAGAATTAATATAAATCACGTTAGGGGAGCTTACATCCATAAAAACTGGAAAACAAATATTTGACACTGCCAACAGCACTGCTTTATAGCTACAAGTACCTGTAGTACACTTACCAGGTATAGGCTGCCTTTGCTGTACTTCTGTTCACTGGATGCACCGGATAAGGAAGCTGTGGAAGCCTTTTTACTAAAACTCATTAAAAGGTGGAAGGTCCTCATACCACTCTAAGATGAATCTGCACGTATTTGGCTTTTTCTGTACTCGTTTCCTTTCCTGGATTCTGGTTTTATTGGCAACTGAAATGAAAGAAACAAAAAAAAATGTGTTCCAATTGAAGTTGATTTTTCCTACCGTTTATCCGGTTTTCTCTATCCAGGATTTATCAGTACTTGTAAATGTCTAAAGGGTGGGTGTCAAGAGAATGGGGCCAGACTCTTTTCAGTGGTGGTCAACAACACGATAAGGGGCAAAAGGTACAAACTGGAACACAGGAAGTTCCACCTGAACATGAGGAAAAACTTCTTTACTGTGAGGGTGACAGAGCACTGGAATAGGCTGCCCAGAGAGGCTGTGAAGATATTCAAAACCCACCTGGATGAAATCTTGTGCAACCTGCTGTAGGTGAACCTGCTTTAGCAGGGCTGTTGGACTAGATGATCTCCAGAGGTTCCTTCCAAAACCTAACATTCTCTGGTTCTGTGACACAGAAGGAATTGCTAAGTGTCAGTGTGCTTCATTTTGACTCCTCATGGCAAGATGGAGCCATGGGACACCTATTACAAACAGGTCAGAAGGGCAATGCTCTGGTTCACAAAGTGGGATATTGACTTATGCCAGTACCTGTGTTTGTGAGTGCGCTTCTATTCAAATGCACTTCTCTTTCACAGTGAAAAAAAATTTAACAAGGAAATCCTGGCAGATATGTCCTGCCTGCTGGAGCTGTGGATTCATTACTATTAATAGAACTCTTAATTGATTACTCCAGAGCAGCTATAAAAATCGATTAGATGCATATGAGGAAATAAACATGGGTCAGGCTGCAATGATATGAATTTGGCGACCTATTAGGACATTTTTGTGTCTAACAAAGGATTTTTTTAATAAACATTAAACACTTCACCGAAATTCTGCCCTCCAGATCTTCTGCCAGTCTAATGAATGTATAATGAAAGCAAATATTTGGTATAGCAAAAAAAAATCTCATTTTAAAAATCTCATTCCTGTATATTTTCATGAGGTTACATTGTTTGACATGTAAGACATCTATGAATTTTAAGTGAGGCCAGATTAGCAAAGCTCTATAGTTGGTCTTTCATCTTAATGTGACCAAGAATGTCCTCTAGCTCACTCTATTTATTAAGAAATTAAAAAATAGCAAATTGCACATCATTGCATGCCATATGTCCATTCCTTTCCTGGGCTCTGCTTTACAACAATGTTAATTGACTTGCCTAAACCCTCTTCTCCTGAGTTGCAACCACTCCTGACGAAATAATAAACAATGCTGCTGAGCAGAACAGGGAATAAAAAATAAAGCATGACATTGAGCCACATTAAGAATAAATTCATTTCTGCAAAATGAAGATCAAAGTGAAGTACTGACATACAACCTATACTTTCAAAGGTAGAATCTTCAGTTTTGTGTGCTCACTTAAAAAGCTGAGTTTTCAGGCTCAGCATTGTCTGAAACCCAGAGGTTCTTAAAAGGCACTTTACATTGAGGAAACAATATCATTAATGAGTAGAAAACCTAGACTGTCATGCTCATTTGCTTCTGTTTTAGTAGACTTTGAATAAAACACACAAAATTTAAAAAAATCAAGGGCTCTTTAAAAAAAGACCATATGTTTATCTATTGGGCAAATGAGTTATTTAATAAATCTGTGTGTAATAGGTAAATTGGATTAGATGACATTGAACAAAAATTACAAACCCCATATGCTTGTAGTATGTCAATGAACTTATTTTTACCTTTTCCCACTGGTACCCAGAGAACCTACATTAAATCACAAGCTTTATTTTTTATGCTAATGTGTAGTATTTAGAGGAGCATGCGTTACCCCAGCTTCACCTCCTGTAGTACAGCACTGTGAAATGCTAACAAATGCACCTGAGTGCAGAAGCCCTCTTAAGCCCGTTTCCACCAGAACCTGCTGGTGGGTGGGGGTGCTGAGAGCTGCCCTGGTTGGCCCTCGCTCCTTGCCCAGCCCATAAAAAAGGCGTTAGAAGGCCCTTATCCTTCTTAATCAGCTAAACCATCACCCGTGGGCCCTTTCCTTTCCAGCTAAGCACAGCTGTGTGACAGAGAGAAGAGCCAAGAAGAGTACCTCAAGCATGGTAGGAGCCCAAGGTGCAGCCCCAGAGGAGTCTGTGCTTACCCAGGCAGCTTTCACGCTGCTCTTGCTGCCTGCAGCCCCTGGCATCTGTAGAGTCCTTGGTGCCCTGTTGTTGGCCATAGGTAATAAACTAAATCTTCCTTCTAAGTTTCACCATGGAGGGTGTTCATGTTGTTGTTTCTCAGTGTGCTTCATCCAGACCTGATGCCGGTCGTGGGGTTTTCCTGTTTCTCTATAGCTTTCTTGTGTTGCCACCACTGCTATGCTTTGTGCAAGTTACTTGGTATAGCGATGTTAGCAGTCTCTGACAGAGGCCTGTTGATATTTTTCCATTTTGAAGACTACAAAGGCATGCTAAAAAGGGGAAAAAGTCTTGTTATGCACACCCACCAGTCTTTAGAGCCTTTCTTGCTTGTGTAACTCCTGCAGCCGTAGCACCAGGGAGCACCTGTCATGCACACTTGCAGTAGCCCATGAATGAACAGCTGAGGGGAAAAAAACATAGACATGAAACCAACTCTCAACTCACACCAAACTTTTTTTGTTCTTAGATAATGTAAGTCAGAATTGGTGGCACCTTCCTTTTGACCCAGATTATTTTTTTTTTAATTTTAAACTTCAAAATACTATGTCTTGTTGATGCAGAGAAAAATGCTGCAAATAGGAAATCCGAAAAGACTCGGAAATGAAAAAGCAAATACAATAATACAATGAATATTATTTTATTATCATTAACAACCTGATCATTTTCTCTAGCAATTTCATAATTTTTGACCCCTCAAAGATAGAAATGCACAAAAATGGAGCACAATTAGAGCAAGATGATTCCATATTTCCTTCATAATATTATTTATTCAGTGATACTATAAAATATCTAGGAAGTTAGAATTTCTAGGTATACAATCTATCTTTGCATTATGACAAGTTATTTTAAACTACTTAGTATTCAAGATACTTGCAGTTGCAATGAACAAGTTCATTTAAACACCAAATCAATCAGTATTTTCACTAGAGGGAAATTTTAAAGTACCAATTAAGAATGAAAAAGCGATCTTCATCCTCTAATACAATATTAATGTGCTGAGAGGAGTGATCCCAACTGCATAAGGAAAAATGCAGCTGTGCATATGCTTGTCTTAAGAAAGGCTTTACTTTCTGTCACTTAAAATAATTTAATGAATAAAAAGTGGTTCTTTTATTACTACTAATGAATGGAAATCCCATCAAATCGCAAGGCATCAACACATGACATTACTTTTAAACTAAAAGCACAGTAGATTATACTAGTGATAATTGAGGATATGAGCACTTTGTACGATGGATGGACTGTACTTGTCCTGCTATGGTATACTGTTCCCTTTCTATCACAGTTAAGAGTTATGCTAGGTGCTTAATTCTGTTATTCGCTGTTGAAATATCAACCTATCTGCTCATAATGAGACGGTTTAAAAAAAATATTACAGAGGCACAGAGGAAATCATGTCCTTTAGGTCGATAGGGATGTGCAATGATCTGCCAAGGAGAGCGGTGGCAGCTTTGTTGATGAAGTAACTTAGACCCACGCTGATCAAGCAATCAGACACATAATGGTGGGAATGATCTTATCCTGGCACTGTAGCCTGGTGGTCATGTTCTGCTCTGGTATTTCCAGTTTAGATTTTATTTGCTTTGCGGTAAGGTGAGAAGCCTCAGTTTTCAACAGCAAGGATGTCAGCGTGCTTGACAGTTGGCCCTCTGAAGTGGTTGATGGGGGCAGGGTGAAATATGGCCCTCCTGCAATCCATGAGGAGGAAGTTAGAGACCTACTGAGCCACTTGGACCCTCATAAGTCTATGGGGCCAGATGGGATCCATCCTAGGGTGATGAGAGAGCTGGCGGATGAGCTTGCTAAGCCGCTCTCCATCATCTTTCAGCAGTCTTGGCTCACTGGAGAGGTCCCGGAAGACTGGAAGTTGGCCAATGTGACGCCCATCCACAAGAAGGGCCGTAAGGATGATCCAGGTAATTACAGACCTGTCAGCCTGACCTCGGTCCCAGGTAAAATCATGGAGCAGATAATCCTGGGTGAAATCATGCGGCACCTGCAGAACGGTCAAGAGATCAGGCCCAGCCAGCATGGGTTTAGGAGGGGTAGGTCTTGCCTGACCAACCTGATCTCCTTTTACGACCATGTGACTCGCCTGGTGGATGAGTGGAAGGCTGTGGATGTGGTATACCTGGACTTTAGCAAGGCCTTTGACACTGTCCCCCACAGTAGACTCCTAAAGAAGCTGTCAGCCCGTGGCTTAGATGGGAGCACTCTGTGCTGGGTTAGGAATTGGCTGGATGGCCGAGCCCAGAGAGTGGTGGTGAATGGTGTCTCATCCAGTTGGCGGCCGGTCACCAGTGGTGTCCCTCAGGGATCGGTGTTGGGTCCGGTCCTGTTTAATATCTTTATTGATGATCTGGATGAGGGGATTGAGTCCATCATCAGCAAGTTTGCAGATGATACCAAACTGGGAAGAAGGGTTGATCTGTTAGAAGGTAGGATGGCCCTGCAGAGGGACCTGGACAGATTGGAGAGATGGGCCGATTCCAATGGGATGATGTTTAATAAGTCCAAATGTCGGGTACTTCATTTTGGACACAACAATCCCATGCAGAGCTACAGATTGGGGACAGAGTGGCTGGAGAGTAGTCAGGCAGAAAAGGACCTGGGAGTGCTGGTTGACAGGAAGCTCAACATGAGCCAGCAGTGTGCCCAGGTGGCCAAGAAGGCCAATGGCATTCTGGCCTGCATCAGGAATAGTGTAGTCAGCAGAACCAGAGAAGTTATCGTCCCCCTGTACTCGGACTAGTCAGGCCTCATCTGGAATACTGTGTACAGTTCTGGGCCCCCCAGTTTGGGAAAGATGTCAGGATACTGGAATGTGTTCAGAGGAGGGCAACGAAGATGGTAAAGAGGCTGGAGCATAAGCCCTATGAGGAGCGACTGAGGGAGTTGGGGCTGTTTAGTCTAAAGAAGAGGAGGCTCAGGGGAGACCTCATTGCTCTCTACAACTAACTAAAAGGAGGTTGTAGTCGGGCAGGGTTTGGTCTCTTCTCTCAGGTGACCAGTGACAGAACTAGAGGGCATGGACTCAAGCTTCGTCAGGGAAAGTTTAGGCTTGATGTGAGGAAGAAGTTCTTTACTGAAAGGGTGATTGGCCATTGGAATGCGTTGCCCAGGGAGGTGGTGGAGTTGCCGACCCTGGAGGTGTTTAAGGGGAGATTGGATGTGGCACAGAGTGCCATGGTTTAGATGATGGGTTGGTGTTAGTGTTGGGTTATAGGTTGGACTTTATGATCTCAGAGGTCCTTTCCAACCTTGTGATACTGTGATACTGTGATAGGGAAAGACCTTTGTGAGGGGGAGCAAAGTTCTTTACATGAATAGGTCTTGAAAGAGGTACCCTGTTTAGGTGGGGATTAGGTTGCATGGAAAAAGGATTTTACAAGCCTCCAACACTTTGAGGTCCAGGTCAGGAGACATTTACTGAAAAAGGAGGAACAGGTGTTTTAACCAAAAGAGATTTTAGCACCTTGACTTAGATAGCTTTGTTTCAGCTTAACACCCATTTGGTTCTCCAGCTGTTGATCTGTTAAGGATGTCATTGAACAATAAGGTGGCAACCTCACCCTATCAAAATGACAAAACATACTTTTTCTTTTAAGTTGCGTTTGAACTCCTCTTACTGTAAAGGTATTTTCAGAGCACAGGTTCCTTAGGGAACATCTGAAAAAGTGCAAAGGAAAAAAAAAACAACACAAACTCTGAAGTTGAATTGTTGAATTAGAAATTGGTCTAGTCTCTCCAAGGATTTCATTAGTGACTTTCCTGTGAAACAGTTTCAGAAACCTATTTGCAACAATTTTGGTTTTCTTATATGAATGACTTCCTTGTGTTCATTTCTATAATTTTTTTTGTGATATTTCTCTAAGTGTTATCTAAACGTGCAATTTAACGGACTGTTGGTTTAACTATTTTAAGACAGTATCTCTATGCAATAGATTTTATTTCTTTTAGGACAGCAAAAGATATATAATCTTACTTTGATTATCTGGGAAAAAAAATATTTATTATTCATAAACACAGAAGAATTTGAGCATACAAAACTAGAGCCAGTGAAGTTAACTTGATTTACAGAAGCTGGAAATCAATCCAGATTGTTCTTAAAGTACTTGTTTTGCACTTTTTGCATGGAGAGTCTGTAAGTAAAACAGTACAGCTTCTGCTCCCTTGCTGGGCTATAAATAGTTTATAAATTAGGCATTTAGTATGCATATTTTAATAAATCATCACTTGTCCTGAAACTGAGGATGCTTTGATCTGTGCATGTTTTTGCAAGTACATGGCACCTTTATGATGACCCCACTGCTAATAGCAAACTGCATGGAGGCCTTTTAATAAGAATATTGGAAGTTTTTGCTGTGTGGTCAGCAGCAGCCTTGGCTGTATGCCACATCACTCTCTTCCAGTGCACTACTGAGTGAGTGTTTTTGGAGATACCTCAAAACCAGGCTCAAAGTTACCAGGCACAGGATAAAAACACCTTTGTGGGATATTGCCGTGGTAATTCCAACCTCAGAAGGTAAAACTACATATAAAAGTTCTCTTCAAAAGAGAGGAGGGAATATAGTAATTGGGGAAGTGAGCAGAGTAGTGGGAAAATATTTGTACCAGATTACTCTTTTCCAGCACTGTGGATGTTATATTAAAGAGCTAATGTGTAAATTAATGCTGCCTGAGGCAGGATTAACTTCTAATGTGTAGGGATTGAAAATTGCTAATGGCCCAGCTAGTATGACAACCAGCTTGTGTGGGAAGGTGACACCGTACTTGCATCTGTTAACTGGCCATTGCTAGCTTTGTTATGCCAAGCATCTGCCACCTGTCCCACTCCTGAGCAGGTACAATGTCTGTTACAGGATCAGCCACTCACAAGGCAAGGCAGAGTTGTGCTGCTGGTGGTGTGATTCATGTATGAGGCAAACCCAGTGTGTATGACTGACCTTTTTCCTGATATCTTCTTGAATTGCTGGTGCTGGCACAGAAGAGATTGTGCTACAGACCTATAGCTGTTCTTAGTCACTGAATCTCAACGAAAACAGTAGAGAACGGCATTGGCTGGGGTTGTGGTTCTTCTGTTTAGGACATTTTGCTGTGCTAAGGCTTTTCAGTATGAGAGAAGGTGTTTTCTTGTGTTGATGGAGGGCATCTGTCAGAGTGGTAAATGTCATGATGGATGGAGATAAGAGGATGTCATCTTCCAGGCCTATACCCAGGTCTCTGTCCTCTCCTCTGTTGTGGTGGGGTGGCTGGGATCCCTCTGGTGCACCCCAAGTATTGGGTGGAGGTTAATTCCCACAGGAACCTGTTTCTCTTTCCATTTTGGCTGTGAGGATATGGGGTCTCAGCATTGCCTCACACAAGCGGCAAGGTAGATTCAATGTGGGTGACAGTTCTCTGGGTACATTTGTCGCGGTGTTTTCTATTGCTCATTGGATGGTGCCTTTATAGGGATTTAGTCTTGATGGTATTTCTTCCCTAAATGTGCTCCAGGGGTCTTGCTCTGCTTCCAGTTTCTTCTCTGGAAAACCACTCCAGTGTGCTCTGTTGTGCATAGGGCGCTACCCCTTCAGATCCTGGCTGCTTTCTTACCTACAGTGTTTTGTTTCTCCTGGTGTGAAGGCAGAGCACCTGTATCCCAGCTGTGTGAATGACAGCTTCCATCCTCCTTCCTAGCAGTAGTTTCTGTTGATTTGTGTCTCTGTGTTGGCAGTTGTACAGTTAATTCACTTTCTTATTAAAGTGCATGCTGTTTTAATATTGCTATATGGCTACACTCAGGATAAAATGGAATCTAAAAAAAAAGCACATTTAAAAGCAAGAAATGGGTAAAACAAATTACTTTTCCTTCTTTTTTAGAAAACATGTTAATTGTGGGTCAAAGAATGCAATGTCTAACTCCTCCTGATGGAGGAAGTGCTAGTATAGACTCAGCAGTGCTGTGGGGTTTTTTTCCTCAAAAAGTATTTTTCCAAATAAAACCTCAACATTTGTAGCTAAAAATATTTCAAATGTAATATTAATTTCTATATGCCTTCTTTATGCAAGTAGTGTCACTCAGGTTTGCAGAGGCAGTAAGACCCATCAGTATCTATCAGTTTGTCTGGAGGTACTTATCTGGTTGCCATATTAGAAATTTCCACCCATTGTGCAGCTTTCAGGCTGAGTGCAGAACATGGAATATTTCTCTAGTACATGTGCGCACAACGGCTGTGTGAAGAAGCAGAGGGGATAAGTGGTGTTCGTGAGAAACCGAGGAATACCTTTAGCAGCACCAGGCCATGTTCTCCTCCCAGTGAACACAGATAACTCAAATTAACACTAATGGGTGTTATGCACAAGGGAGAGGATAATCTACCCCGTTTCATGCACTGGGAAGTACAATTTAAAGCTTTCCTGAGGCATCTTTAAATTATATTTATTGGAGCATCTGTCTTTGAGTCATCTCATATGCAGAACTTCCAGTGAGTCAGCATGGCTTGCTGTGCACAGATCAACGGTAGGGGATGTCTCCTTTGTCTTATCTTTTCAAAAGGTGTAAAATAGAGGTAAATTGCTCTTACTGGTTTTATATACAAATGATTGCCTGTCTATGTGATTTGCTTCAAGGCACGCACTTTCAGGTTACGTGAAAGCCAAAACACTGGAACAATAAGTCCATTAAAAAATTGGTAAGGAATTTTCTTTCCTTCAATCCAGAAGAGCCTGTTCTGTGACCTTGATTGTGGGCAGAAGTTGAAGGAGGATATATTGGTCAGATAACTGGTTGTTAGATGACTAGCAAGGACATACAGATTTGCTATGAGAAGAATTATACAAACCAAACCAAAATCCGCAAGGCCATAGAACCTGGGTTCTATAATGGCTACATCAGGGCTTTTCGCATCTTCCTTGAAGCATCTGGTATTAACTGTGGTCAGTGGTTACAACGTGGGATTCAGCTCACCTCTGAAGCTGACCAGTTCATATGTTCTGATTTTATCCAGTAAGAATCAAAGAATTGGATATTTTTATCTCTATGGAAGATGAACTTGTGGTATCAGTGCTTGGCAAGATACCCTGCATTTTGCTTGTTAAATGAAGGAGGCAGTACATGAATTTCTCTCTTGAAACTGGGTCCTAAACCAAGCTAAGTGGAGGAGAAATAATGTCAGAATAACATCCTTATATGATGCTGGTGCAATGCCAAACTGCTGTTATACAGTCTTACCTTATTTCTTTTTCTTTTTTTAAACACAAGGGAAATTTTGAAAGGATATCTTCTTCTTAAACAGCTTTTTGAAACCAGTGGGGGTTAATTAAAAATTAAATATGGAACCTACAAACACCCAGAAATTATTTACACTGTTGTTAATTTCTTCTTTAATATTCATAACTGTTTTCTGTTAATTAAGAAGAGAGGGAGAACATGAAGAAAGGCTCAGAACAAAAGAAGTCTGCATACAGATAAGGGGCTGAGTTCTCAAAGAACTGGACTAAATGCATGCTGCCTGCCCTGAATGAAGAATTTATATGCAGTGAATGTGTATTGCAGCTGAAAAACTGGGTAGACTTGTGTAAGAATCTTACTATATCAGCATTCAGTGTGATCCTCTTATTGCCATGGTTGATATTTCCCTGTTTTCTGGCTTTAGCCTTTCTGCAGTCCTGGAGCGGTCTAATTAGCTCTTAGAAAGTGGGGCTTGTATTTGAGAAATGTTTCTAGTTTTGAAGTAGTATTATATAAAGCATGTGTAGGAAATGAAGCTGCATAACTCAATAAGATGCTGCATTTTCTTTACACTGAAGAAGCTGTGAGCCTGCTGCTAATCCTTTCAGATGTGTTAGTGATTATATTAGTAGCATCTAGAGGCTGTGGTCAAGATCAGGGTTTCACCATTCAACACATCTGACATAAACATCCATCCATCCAATTTCTTGATATCATGCAGTATTGGCCAGCAGACATAGATGCTGTTACCTCTCTGTGGGAATGGCAGGTTGCATCCTTTTCCCCTATGTGGAGGTATTTGCAGACTCTTCCACAGCCATGTCCTTCACCAGCTTTGTTCTTTTCAGTCTTTAGCAATGCTTGTTTAACTTCATCCCTATGGTCTATTTACCTTCAGTTTCAAAACAACGCTTTACAGCAAATCTCTTATTTGGGCTGTTTTGAGTATTGGCCTATTCATGAATTGGGCTGCTGCTGCTAACCAATTTTACACCACCACATGTAATCTGCCATCTCTGTAGGATCTGGATGAGTTTTGAATATTTTTTTTATAATATACTCCTGAATAAAAGTACTGTATTGCCCAATAAAAGTTGTGAGCCCTCTGTTAGCTGTGAATAGCAGAGCAAAGCAGCTTAATAAAAATTTGGAAACGGGAGGGTTACATGAATGTTTGTCCCTTAGCTTAGTATGGCCAAGTTGACTATCCTTCCCAAAGGGACAAGAAAAATGATGCTGTTTTTTGTTGGAGGTCAGTTGATACCTGGCTCTTTATTCTCTTGAAACCCAGTCTTAAATGATTGTGCAATAGTCTGCTTAGAATGTTTAACTGTCAAAAAAGATGCAGGAACAATTCTGTACAGCATAGGTGACCAAATCACATGCTTGTGAACAGTACATGACTGAGAGAAATCCTTCATTTTGAGAGACTGGAAATGCAACTATTAACAAAGAATAAATTTCTTCTGGAAAAGTAAGGGTAAACTAGTTTGAAGAAAAAACACTGCATCCCCTTTCCTATCTTTAGCTGTACTCCCAGCCCCTTGCTGTAGGAAATAATATATTTCATAACACATTTAATGCATTATAATATCTATTGGCTGAAATGCAAGGTTAGTTGAGACTCTGTATTTTGTGTCATTTGTAGAAGTAACAGTAAAAGAACCAGCGCCTTTCGGCCAGTCAACAGACTTCCTGTTGGATCTTGCTTGAGAGAGATTCTTTCTCATATATGTATAAAACATAGCACAATATGCTACAATATGCATGCAATATGAAGAGATGACAAGGTGACATGAAGCACCTGGTGCAACATGCTCAGTAAAAGACAGCCTTATTTCATTCCTTTTCTCTTTTCTTCACCCTTGTGTCTCAGCTGGCAGTTTGAAAGACTGTTTGTGGTTGTGAAAATAGATGGCTAATATCCAGATGAAGCATGTGAAAGAAGGCGGCTAGAGATAATTAGCACAGGCCCAGACTATTAAAGTTTATGCACAAGGATAATCCAAAGAAAAATGATCTCTTGAAATAATTAATGCAATGTTCTAACTTTGTTAATGATAAAAATTTACCTTTGTGCAAGGGCCAGCACACTACTGATGTTCATTCAAGCAGAGAGTCTAAGTTGGACTTGATGCCTGTGTTGATTATCGGTTTAGAGATGAGATTGTTGAAAGACTGATCTTAGCTAAGAGTAGGTTTCATTTAGGATGTTGAGTATATCTGTGTCTGATCTGTTCCAGAAGTAGAAAACAGAAAAAAAAATCTAGGCTTTTATGAAGCCCTCTATGTAAAATAGACCATATGTCTGGCATTCCTATATTGACGTTTGCTGTCTTGCAGTGCTACCAAGACAGTACCATTTTCAGGTTTTGGAAGCCATCAGCCACAGCATCATGGCAATCTTTGAAGAACGAGCTGTGGGTATAATAGAAAACTGGAAGTAAGGAAACAATACTTGTAAATGAAAAAGAAATTAGTTATATTTCTTAGCTCAGCTCACAGGTAGCAATTTTTTTGTTTTTCCAAGGGAGAAGAATCAGGAATGGAGCTGAGGGAAGAAACAGAGTTAAGAGAATCTGAGTTCCTCTCTGCTTCAGGGAGGATGTTGCGTGCCCTGAGCTCATTACATTCAAGATTTTTAAGCTGTGACAATAAGTTAAAAATTGCAGAAAAATTATTTTAGCAAAGATTTATGGAAAAAATGCAGAATATAGGAGTCTGGAGATTAGAAAGAGACTTCAGGCTTTGGCAGCCTGAACACAAGTTAGAGACCTGAGCTAGAGAATGAGTGAGTTGTAGGTACAAATACATGTCTCTGATATTTTTGATATGAAAAACATCACCAATTAGAACAGAAAATACAGGGTCAACAGTAGTAAGAATACCTAGAGGGAGATGGGAGATACAGTAATATCAGAAGACAGCTGGTAATGGGGCAATAGCAGACTTTTTTTCCCTGCCTCAGGGACAACGATAGAACAGTAATTACAGAAAAAGCCAGCAACCTAGAGAGTGTAGGAGTGTCTTGCTTCTAGTTACAGATACTGAAATCTGGCATATATAGGAATCAAAATCTGATCTCTGAATAACTTCAACTGCAGATGTTGGACAGGTAAGAAGGCAGATGGAGTGAGGAAGAAGGAGAAGGAGTAATTGAAAACTGCAACAGAGTGCCTTCCTCAAAGACCCGATGCACACTAGTTATGTCCCTTCAAAGCTTTGTCTGTTAGTAAAGCTACCTCTTTCTAACCCAAATTTTATCTAAAAATGAACCCATGAAAAGGAGTAGTCCAGATATAAACTCATGCAGTTGGATCAGTCTGCAACGTCAGCTGGATAAAGCAGTGTGGATGCATTGTTTGATCTCCTCTGTTCTTCGTCCATCTCCTTTACAAAAATATTGTGCTGGTTTAATCAGTGATTTCCAACTCTTGATGTTGAAATTGCAGGCAGTATTTGCATGGATTGTTGGTGTGAAGATGAAATGAGTTAACTCTGCTACAAATAATAAGCTGCAATGTAAAACTAATAGGCATGTATTGTTTGTAGTGACAACGATTTAAGATGCTTGAATGTCACGTGAGAAACCTGAAAAGGAACTGAGATTTGGAGACTGCTAAAAATCAGTTTTCTCTACGTTGTCCCAAGCAGGCTGCTTCAAAACTAGATTAATCACCAATAATCTCATATGCAAATGTGGGCTGACTGGTTAAAAAAATGCTGTCTCCCAGCAAGACTGTTAAAAATGAATGCTTGGGAAATAAAGCTTTCCAGTGTGCTGTTTGTGTTTTCTTTCATACCAGCTTCCGTATCTGGAACTTACTGATGTTCATCTCTGTCCTTTCCAATGTTTCTTTCTCCCTCACAGAAATAAATGTTGTTTATTGGGGAATCTTGTTTTGTTATTACCTGTGGCAATGAACTCCAGAGCAATTTGCAGTGTCAGAGGAAAAGCAAATCTGAAGTCTGAGATGTTAGGAGGAAATTGCCCATTTCCTCTTGTCTTGCAGGTGCTCCTGGAGTTGCTCTGTTTCTCTTAAAAAGACCTTCAAATAGCTTCCTTTCTGCTTTATGCTAAAAGCCCTATGCGACTTTTGTAAGATGTCATACTGTATTTATATGTAAACATAAAATATTCTTCTTTTTGAATAAGAGATGACATAAGCGGCAATGAAAATGCAATTGAAAACAAAATCCTACACAGCTAAATAAATACTGTCCTTTGCATATTAATGAAGATCTGATGGGATCAGCAGAAGATACAGCAGTGGAAAAGAAGTGTTTGAATGTGTCTGCCCAAATCTGCTGTGAGAATCTCAGAGATGGGTCTTAAATGCATTTGGTTTTGAACAGAGTTTATATGCCACAGATTTAAAAAATCACAGCTGGGTTTTCTTTTGCGTGTGTGTGTTTGTTTTTAAGAGAACTAGAGCAACTGATACTGCTTTTCATTTTTTAGCTATGGACAGAAATAATTTAATATCTACATTTGTCTGTCAAGAGACCACTGCTTGTTTGTGCATGTAGTTGAAATCTACCAATACAATAAAGATTTTCTGTTTCCAAGGGTTAAAATGTTAAGTATTGAGTAGCTTTGAAATGCATGCTTTTTAACAGATCTTTCAAGAAGTAAAATTATCTGCACATCAGTATTTAATGCATGAAACCATGATTTACTCTCCTTGAGAACTAATGCAGTTTGCTGCAGATGTAAACTCACCCTCAATTAATGTGCTACTGGGCCTGATTCAGAGACGGATAAGGTGGCAGGTCTTTCCAATTATTTTTATGAGTATCAGATGAAGTCTTTAATTAATGCATCACTGAGTGCTCAGACTCATTTAAAAATTCTCATTTCTAGATATAATGCAGATCTTTCAAAATGTCATTGTACTTTAAAGCTGTTCTGCTCTCTTGGATGAGAAGTTATTTACACTTGTGTGAATACATCTGATATATTCCTTCTTTCCTCACACCATAGTATGCCTACAGTATGTGTTTTGATATATTATGTGTATCTTTGAATACATAATATATTACCAGATGGTACGTGATTAGCAGGATACACTAAAATTCATTTACCCATTTGCCTTGGGTAAATGTACACAGTCTGGTAGTGTATGTACTTAAAGTGAATATTTCAGGGTGTATTTCTGGGAAAGAGAATAATTTGTTGATACTTGCAAAAGTTCAGTGTATGCAATAAATGACCCACCTAAGAAAGTTTCATATCTAGCATGCTACTTGAACTATTGGAAAACTACCTCCAGCTCTTGAGCTTAGCCTGGTGAAATTTTGACTGAGAAGACTTATTGTTCAGATGGCGTTGGTGGTTTCACTTCCAGTAGTTCTGATTTGCAATATGAAAACCCAATCTCCATACGACTTTTTTCAGGTCTCAGCTGTTCTTAACTCAGAGAAGCAAAAAAAAAAAAAAAGGTTTCTACTGGGTTACTGCCTGTTTGTGTGGGAACAGGTGAAAGACACCGTTTTCTCAAAACAAGTAAGTAAAATGCCAACCCTGGGCTGTAAACAAAGCTCCACTGTTGAGGAAAACTTATGGACATGTTTCAGATTCCTGAAAATTCAACATTTAAACCAGAAGCATTGATACAGCCTTGCCTGAAATAATATAATTTGCTGTTGTAATTAAGACTGGTGTTGTGAAGAGACCTGAAGTTATGGCCACTTTTTTCTAGCGTAGATTTTAGTCATCAGAAATTGAATGCCATGGGCCAAACTTTTAGCTCTCAGAAATAAAAATTACACGGTGAAGAGAAATTATAGACATACCAGAAGTGTACTGTTTATGGGTCGATTCAGATCTGGAGGCAGCTTTAGATTGGTAATGAATAGAAAATTTATATAAAACCTTGGCTCACGTAAATCAATAAGGCTTCCTTGGTTGTAATGGGCTAATGCCAATTTATACCACCTGAAGAGCTATTGCCTAGATTTACAGTGTAAATATGATTACTATGAGATAGATATACTTTGGTTCACTGAGCTGGCAACCAGCAAGGTTTACAGTATCGTGTCTTTTTGTTCTTGCTTAAATTGTCTTTCTAGAGGGTGGCTGGAGTTAGAACCCAGACCACAGTTTCTCTCCAATGCGCTATTTTCACAGTACAGTATTAGCATATAAAGTAGATATCATTGCAGAGTGTGGGGCTTGTTCCTACCAGCCCTGTGTACTGCAAGCCCGGCAGGGAAGGTCCATTTCAGTGCGTTGTTTGGCACAGCGGGAACCTGCTGACTCGGCAGTAACTGCAGGAGACTCAGTGTTTTTAAATGGTGGCTGCTATAAGTGGTTGCAATTAGGTTTTGACATTAACATCCTACCCTGCATCAGGCAGACTGGGAGAGCTCAGCAACTTGCTAGATTTGATTGTTTTCCTGGGCTCTGCCAGCAGACTCAGTGAGACAGTAAGGTATTGATTCAAAGATGTGAGGCTTGCTTTGCAATTGGATGGGCTAGAAACAGTTTCAAAACTAAATATTAAAATACTGGAGAATGCAGTGAGCTCTCTGAATAGAGGTGAGGAAATATCTGAGCTTAGGCTGTTCTTTCAGACCTATAAAACTATGAAAAGTGAAGGAGGATTACGGCAACAGAAAAGACAAAATTATCACCTTGGTTTTTCATTAAGTTATGTATTGTTTAAGTTGAAAGACATTTCATGTCTTTGGCCACAAGCCTTCATGGACTCCAAAGTATAACATCAGTTGCAGTCTATCATTTAATTTCCATTAATTTTCCCCTTCTTCACTCATGTTGTGATGTCCTTGATGACAGCTAATATCAGTAAAAGGATCAATAAAGAATTATTAATAGTAATTAAAGGATGAGCAGCCCATTATACTGAGTGAGCTTAATCCCTCTAAGCATAGATTCTGCACTCAGTTTTGCAAGTGCAGCTGAAGAGACTTGGCACAACTTCAGTCACCTCTGGATGTAACTGAGAGCAGGATGTGGCCCCTGACTCTAGGAGATATTTTTTAATATTATTGTTAAAAGCAAGAAATCATGACTTCTTGTTCCACGTGGTTGAAATGCCATGTATCTCAGGGAAAATTGTGACAGGAGGAAAAGGCCTGAAGTGAGTTGGTGAACAAGCTTTTTGTGCCTGGAAAAGAGAGAAACCTCTTTTCAAGTGCTCTTTGTGTCACAAAGCTCAATAGTTTCAACACTAGCATCTAGCAGTTACTTTCCACAGTATAAAGGCACCATAACTTAGCATGATTTCTGTGCTCCTGGGAGATTGTGGACTTAAATAACAAGGGTGCTCCAAGTCGCAGCCAAGATGCAATTAACCCTGAGACTGAAGAAATGTCTTCCATCCTGCAGGAAGGATTCTCATTTTGAATAGCTTTCCATTAGTTTTCCTGTGGGAATGATACAATATTGGCAGTATTTCTGGAACTAATATGATGGTGCTAGCAAGGGAGCAGTTTAGCTATAGGTCCTTAACACTTCTGTGGTCACTAGGGTACTGTGGGCTTTCAGTGGGGCTCTGATTATCTACTGGTTATTGGGAAAAAAATTTGTCCTTTTGAGACTGAGGTAATTCCATGTGGCAAAAAGAAATGCCATGCCCGTATTTTAGTAAGATGTGCACTTGTGTGCATCTGAGTTGTGATTTTTGTTGTTTGTTAATTCCCTCTTGTCCTCCAGGTGGCACATAAAGCTAATAATGGTTGTGCTTTCAGCTAACCCAAAATATTAAGATGAGTTTGAAATTTCATAAGACAAATCTATTAGTATCTGAGGAATAACCTCATAGATAAACCATTGAGTAGGAATGCTTGTTAGAATTGAGATTTCTGATTATTCAAAATCATATAGCTAGTGTTGTTAGGAAATCTTTAACAACTTGGAAGTGATTATTTTGGTGGAAGACAATTTAATTTTTTTTAATTATTTTTTTAATTTATCATTTTCATCCATCTGCAACTTGATGTGCATCAGAAAGCCATTTGTCAGCTCCACGCATTCTCTGAATCCCCTTGCCTCTTTTTAAGGCTTTGGTTGTGTGTTGTCTCTGCTTCTGGATTTTTAGATAAACTGGTATATCAAAACTCTACTACTTAATTACTTAAATGTTCTTTTTTCTTTTTTTTCCCCCCATATCTTATTTTACTGCAAAACCACTTCTGCTGAGGGAAACACAGAATAAACATGAAACAAACCAGGAAAAATTACTATGATAGAGACTCGATTTAAGACAGAACACTTCAGTAAAATTTAGAGTATGTCCTTTAAGTCTTGGTATGTGTGGGTTCTTCTAGCATGAGATGATCCTGGGGAGGAGTATATTCATTTAGAGAATGGGTTTGTGATGACTAATCATTCATTTTACAGCTACTCTTGCAAATTTTCCTATCTGGGACAGGCAACAGCAAAAACCACTGTTTAAAGGAAGAGGAGGCCTTCAGTTGGTGCTTGTGAAATCTTTAGAAAACCTGGTCAGTGAACTGAGTCACTAATACATGAGAACAGGACTACAGTGATTTCAAAGTCCATGTGATACAGAGGTAAAACAGCTGTTGTGAAACCAAGTGTTATGTACTTCTGGCTGCCTGCCTTCCCCTGCCTGTGGAGGCTGACCTGTTTAGTTATCCAGCACTGTGACTTGAAAAGTGCTGCTTTCATGCAGGAGGAGATTATAGGCACTGTTGCCATTGACTCATGTTATCTTTGCAAAGCATAACCTGCAGGATCCTGTAGAACAAAAATGGGACCATATCGAAAGTAATGAAATGTGGCTGTACTGATGAGGAGAAAAAGGATAGCTATAGAAGTATCACAGAAGCACTCTGTCTCATCAGGTGCTGCATGCTGTCATGTGTGTATTTAGGAAGGGATTATTCCTAGGGATCACTTCCTACTCTAAGTATCAGATAAGTCAGAAAGTAAAAGCACTCTGAAGCATGAAAAAAGCAGAGAGGACAAATATTTTAATCACATGAAACTGAAAAGGGATTATTTAGTTTCCTCAAGGGGTCATGAGAGAAAATTAGAAATGCTTATTTAAATTCATAGTAGTCATTGAATGAACAAAAAATTTGGCTTTCTTTCGCAAAGTGGAGGGATTTGGACCAGATGCTTTCCTGTGGTCCCTTCTGACCTAAATCATGCTTTGATTATCATTTTTTATGAAGCTAAGGGCAATAAAATTTCAAAGGATGTTCTGGCCTGTGGAACCCATTGGCATACCATACTACTGAGTCCCTGATCTTAAATAAGAAAAAGTGGATTAGACATCAGTATAGATAAAACAAAAATCCATAATTGCATTGGATGGTATGGATATCTTTTCCCAAGTACTGGATGTTGTCAAGCCAGCACACTTTATAAGGCATTGTAAGAAATCTTCCTGATAGGTAAAAAGGAGTTTCCTTTTCTTGCCCTAGAGTATTTGGTGTTGGTCATGGACAGGAACAGCTAATACAGTTTATCAAGATGTTCAATGCATGGTGAGGTTCAGCTTTCCATTAAGGGACAGTTGTAGTAACTTCAGCATCAGGATCTTCTTTGTAAGGCAGTTTGACTTTCATACAAAATTATTGAAAAAAAATCAATATCCAAATTGGCCCTTGATTAAAGCTTGCATTTTGCACAGACACCAGATTTGCTATCTGTTGCACGGATGGAGAGAGTCCAATTCATCAGCATTTATCAAAGCAGCTGTGCTAGTCTGAGAAATGTATGAAAGAATTAACGAGGGAAACGCTGAAGCCCCTGTCTTGCAGAGCGTACAGCCAACTCTGTTACACTGGTCTGTGACCCCTAAAGCAATGTTACCCTGAATAAAGCCAGTGGTTTCCTATTTTATGCAATCTAGGCCAAGAGATTCTTGAAGTGTTGAAAAACCCATTCATCTTTTCATAAGTAAAAGCAGATTAAAAGAAGCTGGTTGTATGTTTTCTAAAATGAAACCCACCAACCTGTCCTTGTCCAGAATTTATTGAAATAACATGTTAAGCTTCAAGAGTGGGTAATAAGAAGATTATTTTTTAAAGTAAGAAAAGAATATAAGCTTGAAAACTACTTTTATTAGTGCTACAGTATGCATCTGTTGCAAGATTAATAATAAAGTTATCTCTGTCGACAAAGGAAGGAACCTGACAACAGAGAAGAAATCCAAATGGGTTTGAGGTCCTTGCATAATTGTTTTCCTAATTACCACGTTCAGAAAATGCTTCTGAGGTTCCCCAAACACTGCTCATCTTCAGATGAGATTTACCAGTGCACCACTCACAAGCTTTCTTTTGAAAAGTCACTTTCTTGTTTTATCATGTTTACAAAAAACTGAAGTGAGAGTTAGTTATGAATCTTCTGTTATTTGAGTTGATGGCAGATGCTAGGAAGGCTTTACTGTGTGATAGAGTTAAACTCTCTGGGACTGATTACAAAGAAATTCCATTAGCAATATTTAAATGCCATCTTTGAAAGGCACTCAATAATATGTGTGTTGGCGCTGATCAAGAATAGTACCTTTTAAAAATGAAAAAGTAATGTGACTGTTAGTTTAACATAAAAATGTCAAACTGTGGGCAGTCTCTTGTCAATTAAAGAATCTGGGCTATTCCTAATGGGAATAAGGATGAAGGGGGAGGGGGCAGAAGAGGTTACTAAAAATTGCAGATGTGCAGAGCTACTCAGAGATAATTTGTGCTGGCAAATAACACTGTCAGCCAGTTTGGGAGTAATACAGGCAGCTTGATACCTGTTCTTCCTGAGCCACCTTAGTGATTTCTTTTTCTTAGTATCTTCTTTAATAGCTAGCAAGGTTTAAGAGCAAGTGAAGATATGTTAATGTTGTGCTGAGTGGAGGTGGATTTGTGCAGATTTAAAGAATGTGCTTTAGGAAGTTCATAAAATGTATTAAGCCTGCTTGTTGCTGAATTGAGGGATATACCTGTGAGAAGGGAAGGAGGATCCTTAAACTCTAGGCTAGTGGAGCTGGTGCATAGATAGGAGTAAAGAGATGAAGATATGCATCTCTGTCACTTGTCAGTTCCTGTTAAGATTATGTTTCAGTATGAATAAAACACTGCAGTCCAATGTCAACCCTTGCCTCATCTAAAAGTAACTTCCAAGGAAACAGAAGTCTGACAGAAGTTCACTTGGAGGGAATGTCATTTAACAACTCCCTGAATTTGCTGGTATGTAGGTCTGTTGCTTGCTTTTGGTCACATCCCCTCTCTCTTTTCTTTCTTTCCTTTCTTTTTTTTTTTGTTTGTTTGGTTTGGTTTTGTGTTTTTTTTTCCCCCAGCCCTCTTACAACTAGTTATGTATCTAGTGTCCTCTCTACCTGGGCATATTTTGAACCTCTTCTTACTGTCTAGATAGTCACTAAGTAATTGCTCCAAAAATGTCCCACCTAAAATGAGGCCCGTGCAACAGCTGCTGCTGCGATAGTATGTGGATGTACATCGGCAGTTGACTTCTGATTCAGATGTAAATAAGAAAGGAAGAATTAGCATCTCTGTTTTGCAAGACAGGAGCTGAATATTAGAGTGTGTTTTGATCAAGGTCATGCAAGTGTATGGCAGATCTAGAAACTGATCATCCCAGTTCGTTTTGTGAGCCCTGAGACATTCTTTCATTTTAATCTTCATGTCTTACTGACAAATTCTAGCTTGTTTATCTTATCAATTGCCCAGACTATTCTTTTAATAGTTTTTCCCATGTAGTCCTTTCTTTTATTATTCTTTCACTTTTTCAAATCCTTCTAAATGCTGCTTATCAATTGCCTACTGTACTTTTTCTTTCCAACCCAATAGTTTGGATCTTCTTCTTTTGTTAATCTGTGGCTCTTGTACCTTAATGTCTTGTTTCAATGGCTCTTTTATCACAACTTCTTAAAAGCATTTCATCCATAGATTTGATGCTTTTTCATGTCAGCTTAATATTTTGTCCTCACTCAAGGCCACCAGTTGTTGGCTCAGTTTTTGTAATTGCTAATTGTTATACTTCATTTTATTGCTGTGTCCTTCTGTTATCCTTTCCCAATACTTTACTCAAAAGTGTTATATAAATAACCAAGTATGGTGTAATAGACCAGCTGTAAAGTAAATGAATGGACAACCTTGCTGTGAGGCCAAAAACATGAGGTCTTCTAGAACTATGCTGTAGAAGGCCTGATGAAAAGTGAGCACCATTTTCTCTGTGTCATTATTATCAGAATTTCTCAGTGGTGTTAAGCCCTAATATTGACACTTTTTTATTTGTTCTGTAAAGCAGAGGATAATTAGAAGATGTAATAGAAAGCAGGTGTAGTAATTACTTGCAACACAAAAGGCTAGTTTGGGTATACTCCTCAACAGGAAATAAATTCCTAGGAATGCTGATGACCAAATCCAAGAGGGTTTTCAGTGACCAGCTATCACATTAGGTATTTAAGGGAATAGTTGTTTAAGGAAGCTATGGTTGAACTAGATATGGAATGAAGTCACTTCAACAGAATTTCAAGTTCTTACATCAACTGTCATAAGTACATGCAATTGTTGTAGAGTCTTGGCTAAACTGTTGCCAAGGGCTGACCAGATTTGTCTCTAAGCCCGTCAGCGAGATCTGTCACCACAGGGTTCCCCTGTGTGCGCTGCCAATGGGGCCTGACTGGTAGGTGTTTGTAATAGTTCAACTTATGCTGAAGCTATGGTTGGAGGAGGTGGCAGCTGTGCTTCAGCTCGCTGGGTAGTTACCTAATCTAAAATAAGAGACCTGGGTTTCTTCTCCTGACTTAGGGCAGGGTTTCAGGCCACATCTCGTGTGAAAATATCCGAGTCCTCATGTTATGCTATGGGCTACCTGAGTCAAAGGGGAACAATAAGTCCCTGCTGGTGGAGCTTTTCCACAGTGTGGCATGACTAGATGTTGTAGCTGGCTGTGTGGATTGGCATGCAATAGTGTCTGCAGATGATGCACTTCTCAGCTGCTAGAGAGAGTAAAGGCTCCTTCAGGCAAAGGGGAAGGAGTTGAGGCCAAGAGCATGTGAGGACTCTAGGAAATGGTCAGTGTGAAGGCAATACACTTGAGAGAAATATGTCATTGCTCTTGCTGAATGGAGAAGCTTTAGGAGTGTCAGCATGCCTGAGTGGTGATTGAGGAGAGGCTAAGTGGACCAGTCCCTCAGGCAGATGAGATGGCAACTATTTGTTGTCATCTTTGGAGGCTTAGGGGATGCTTTGGAAGAAAGAAACCAATGTCACTGACTTGGTAAGCACCAAGTTCTGGCTTTGCCTCCTGCAGAGGAATCCAGGGGCTCCTATTTGGCCATAGTGGGTGAAAGTACCCTGCTTTGGTGGAGAAGGGAAGATTGAAGCTCTGGAGAAGACTACCTGGGTTACCTATTGGTCATCCTAGGTGACCTGGGGCAGGCAGCTTTGGTTTGGAGTCCTGCAGATTTTGGTATGTTCCTGTAGGCCAGGAGGCTGAGTGAGGATTTCGGTAATTAATGGAAGTTTTTGGCATTTTTGTTGTACTTCAGAGGTCAGTGCAGCATGGTTGGAGTTGCTTTTTCCAGGGCAAAATAACTGAAATGAAGCAGCTGCCATGATATATGTGATGGGTTCTAAAAGATCTTTGGTGCATCAAGAAATGTAATATACAATTATAGCACAAAATTGAGCTCAAATAATTAAGGACTGTATGTGTGGGAAAGAGTTCAGCTTTTTGAATTTGTTATACTCTCTTACAAACTAATTTGCCCAAACCAGCAGTTTTTCTTTGGTTTTGGCTTTTATGTTTGAAAAAAACATAAACCCATCTATTGGACACAAGTATTATTTTTTTTTATCTGGCTAAAAATTGAAAGTGCAGAGAATAAACTTAATTACAGGAAAAAAATAGTTATTCTACTATAGTTGCTGTGAGTATACCAAGGGAGATAAAAAAGCTTGTTCTTCTGTGTGAAGCATGTGCTGGTCTAGGAAGCATTCACAGAGGCGCAGTTTGAGGTGGAACCACTTGTGCTCCTGATTTCAAGGTCAAGGAGAGGTGTTTTCAGGTGCAGTTGGAAAGACAATTGTACACAAATATTGCTTCTATGAAACTCGGGATTCCAGGAGGTTGTTCCTCCTGACAGGTGTCAATAATGCTAGAGCTGTTGATAAGAGACAGGAGGGGGCTGTGATAGGATACCACAGAGTATTTTGGAAAGGCACAGGAGAATTGTTAGTGCTTACTTTCCATTGATAGTCTGTCAGTGGGAGGGATGTCCTGGGAGATCAGCAGTGCAATGAAAGGTCCAGAAACTGAGAGGGACCTAAACTATTTCTCAAACTTAGCAGTAACAAGTGGTGCTGGGACCTCCAGATGTTGTGACAGAAATTTTAAACCTAGGTATAATACAAGTAATAGGGTTCATAAGAGGTACACGAACATGTACATTTCCCTAAAAAAGCAGGAGATTACACCAGTTTTGCTTCTTTATATGAGCTCTGAATGTGGATGTTCAAGTGCAAATGAAGTTTTCCCAGTGTCTGGAGCTTGTTAGGGCTGATACTGCAAAGCAGTGAGAGGACACAGTGTGAGTAGACACAGGGCAGGCAGTGGGTAGTGTGCACCTCTGGCAGATTGGACTTGTATGGAAGTTTAAGGTAACTTCAACTTTTGCAAGCCCTGTGTAATTGTAAAGCAATTTTTTTTGAACATAGCAGAAACTTTGGGCAACTTTAGCAGACGCAAAATGCACCTCATAAATTTGACACAGGAATGTGTGAGCCTTTAATTAGGGACTCTAAAAAACGAGCAACACTGGACTTCCCTTTATGTAATAGCTGTGGTGGAAACTTGTCCTCCTGAGTTTGTATGCATTTTTTTATTATTGCACTTTATCTTTAAAGAGGGAATAAACTGTTTTTATTAAGGTGGTTGTATTTCTCCTTAATGCAATGCATTAACCATCTATTTATTACTACAAAGGCTTCTTTAGTCGAGTGTATGCTTGTATAAAACAAGAGCTATTGATTAGACTGCTTCTGAGGCACTCTACTCTTATTACACTTGGAGCAGATTTGGTGTGATGTACTCTGGTTTCTGTAAGTACTGTACTATGCATGTGTGTTTTGTCCTCTGGATGTTTAACAGCTCCTGATGGAAGGGATTTTCTGTCTTATAAGGCATTGATATTGTTTGAATGGTGGCATTTCCTTCTTTCCATTTGTTCTGTCAATGGTAATAATTAACCAGATCAGTTCTTTCATGTTTATTAATGTATTGATCACTTGAGTATTGTACATGGGGTCTCAGCACATGTACTCCTGGTACCTGTAATACTGAAACCAAACAGCTTTTAAAAACAAAGAATCTTGTAGCACAAATGTTCTAAAATTATTTAGCAAAAAGAAAGGGTTCAGAAATCTGGACACTGATGTATGACTACACGGTTTTTTGTAACTCTTTTATTTGTGATGTTGAATATTTAAAGGCCTGGCTATGATTTCTGTTCATTATAGCTTTGACAGATTGCAGTGAGAGTGGGTTTGAGCAAGCTCATTTACTTTTGTTAATTTCATTGGTAATGTTGAGATAAGGGAAAATATGCTAGAAAACTACCTTATTGTCCTCTCAATATTTTTTTTTGTTTCAGTTTAAGACTACTGATTGTAAATTAACTTTGAATTTAACTTTAGGAACACACTGAAAAACCTCCATCTAGATATTTTCCCTCGTTTGAGCTCAACAAACCTCATTTTTTTCCTGAGGCAGTTTAAACAATCCTTGTTTTGGGCTTTTCCCCCTTACGACCCTGTTTTTTAAGCTCCTAACTCTTCTTTTACCCCATACACTAGCCCAGGTCAGTGCAAAATCACTTGCAGGTTTCAATTGTGAGTTTCACTATTTAGATCCCTTGCTTCCAGTCTTTTAATCCAAGGTTCTCCATGTAATACAGGTGACATAAAATTGTTTCATGAGAACTGAAGTGTTCTTTGCATGGGAAATATTAATTTACTGCTTTATAACAAATTTAACATTTGTGCTGCATGGTGTGTGGGTTTTCTTTATTTATTTCGGTTTTTTACTTTGGGTGTGTTTTTTCCTTCTTTTTTTATTAAAAAAAAAAGAAATAAAGCCAAAAGGCCCTCGTAGTCTCATCTGTGGAAACCAGGGCAATTGGAGTTCACTTTTGAGAGACTTCTCCTTCTTTTCTCTTCTTGCCAAGAATATAGCAGCAGTGGCAAAACCTGTGCTGGGCATAAGCATAGGAAACTATGAGTTGGAGGGCTGGGGAAAATCAGAACTATAACTCTAATGTCCATACCTAGAAATCCCATTTCACCTTCCTTGTACTGATAAACACCAACATCACCAGAGACTGAGAGATGTAAAGTTTGTCTCTTGTTTCAAAAGCCTTCACCTCATTTTTGAGACAAACCTGGGAGATTTTGAGCAGTATGGCATCCTAACATAGTGATTTTAAAGAAAAGACAGCTTTATCGGCTATCTTAGCAATGCTAGAGATGTGGGCATTTTAGCAAGCCTGAAAAAAAGAGCTTTGTACAGCTTCCTCTGAGTTAAAATATAAAGGAAAGAACTGAAGTTTAAATCAAGTTTCCTTTCCAGTCCTTTCAGATATGTGTGGATTTCTGTCCTGGGAAGCTAGCTGTGTAATTATCTTGCCTCGGCATGCCTGAAAAATCGGGTGCAAAGATTCTGTATTGTCTTCTCGGCAAGGTAAGTGAACAGTTGCAACTTCACAACTACTGTGGCAGGATTGGGGTTTGTCACAAAATCAAGGCTGCCCACAAAATCAGGGTTATTTTTCTGGAAAATCTTTTGAATTTTTGTTGTAAAAAGCTTTGATTCTTTGGTAAGTGGGAAAGAACTGGATTTATTTGAAGGACAAGAATATTTTAATTAGCAGAAGCAAAAGTAGATTTCCACTAGAGGTACTGATATGGATGGAAGTCCATTCTCCGTTCTAAGTATCTCTTGCAAACTTTTAGCTGGGCAGCCTAAATCTTCTTTGGTAGGAATTTCAGAGTATACTGAATGGGTACAGTTTTGTCGCATGAGTTACTGCCCAGGTTTCAAACAGTGTAATAAAAGAAATAATGCGCAAGAGAAGTTAGAAAATAAAGCAATGAAGTAATAGAATTTAGGGAAATGTAAACCCTTTCCATTTGCATAACGAGTGCTGTTTGCTGAAACTATGGACATGGATGCTACTTGTCAGTAAGCACAATTACAGACTTGGTACTTTTTTCCTCAGAGTTGCTCCTGAATCCTTGTGGTTGTCTCCTAACTGCTAGCTTCTCTCAATTTAAAGCTTCTTCTCTCTTCACATGTACATCCAAGGCCACTGCTTGTTACTGTTTGCCTTTTAAGGGGGGGAAGCCCAGTCTTGCAGGCTGGGTGGTTGTTTCCTCACCTGGCTGAGGGGATCCTACCCCATCCTGGCCATTGTAACTCTGGAAAGTTCTGTGGAGAGGCTTTGCCTCCTCAGAGGAGAGATCACCTTGCTTACAGCATCACAGCACTTCTGCACCCCTTCAAACAGGGATCAAAACTGTTGGAAACAGTCCAGTTTTGGAGGGCAAAGTGTGTGTTTTTTTCCTTAAGTGGAGGTTTGGTCTCAGGGATCCCCATTGCCATGAGAGAGGGAATCTCATGGCAGAGGATCGCAGCAGTAATTGCAGAGGATTGCAGGCCAGGCAGTGAGCAGCCCCAGGTAACGGGATGAGATTGATTTGGGCACTAAACACACTGCTCCCTGGCTATGGTCTGGTGGTGATGAGGTGCTGAGGGATGTTCCATGATCCTGTAACTGTGGGGCTGCTGACGGCCAGAAAGGGGCGAAACCTCCCGAGGACAGTCCCACAGCAATGCTGTATGCACAGTGACATGAAAACATACTCTAGGTCACCCAACTCACTATTCTATCCTGGCTGGTTCTTAAATTAAGTTTTTCTTTACAGATTTTTCTAAGCGTTAAAGATTCTTGTCCTTTTTTTTCTTTCCCCTTTTGTAATTATGTTTCTGAGCTGCAGCTGTGGAGCTGGGCTCCTCTCCCACTGGGATGAGGGGCTCAGGTAATGGTAGCCAGCACTGCTCTGCAGGTCAGGAAGCAGGCTGAGGGGAAGGCTTCCTCTTGGCAGTATTGTATTTTATTCCATGGGGAGACAACATTTCTTTGCAAAACACTCCTCTGACTTTAAAATAATATATAATAACTATAAAATTACCAAATGTCAGGTAAACAAAAAGTTATTAAGGATGACCTTATTAGTTCTATCTGCAATTCACAGAGCAAGGTAATAGTCGTCTCACTGTTATTAGGTTGAAATAATAGATTGGGGACCATCAACATTAAAATTTCATTATGATGGGACAAAAAGGCTCATGTATAATCAATAGTAAGAATCCATTATTATTGATTTGGAATGAATGAAGCATGAACGCATTTGTGCAGATATGAACAGTTAGCAATCTTTTGAATAATAAAGAATTAACACTACACAGATAATGTCATTCTGGGAATTGGACTCGAACTTAAATTGGTATATGTCTCTGTTATAAAGTTGGATTCACATCCCTTGGTAACCTCCCTTAAGCTGTTTCTTAAAATACTCCTGTCTACAATTTTGTATTCCTCAGCTCTGGCCTGGGAGGGAGGTAGGCGAGAGGGTCAGGGTTGTGGTAGAGTGTGCTCTGTTGCTTGCCTGGTTTGCTGATGGCACTGGGAATAGTACTGAATTGAGACACTTAATGCAGTGGGCATGGGTGGGCTGGAGCATGTTGGGAGGGTGCTGTTGCTTTCTGCCATCCTGATCTGGGATGTGGCCAAAGCCCGGGATGCAGTGCATGACATTACCTTGTCTACTGTACGTGATGTGCTGAGACAAGCTGTTCCCAGTATGTACTTTTCTGTCACTGTGGGAGATGTCACATTGGCAGTATTGTTAGTCTCTTATTTTCCACTGAGTAGGTGGACCCAAAATGCACTTCAAAAAAAAAAAAAAGCACAAGTCATTATGTTCTAAATTTGATGTATTCAAATTTTTTTTCAACCTCACTTTGAGTTTCTACATACTAAGTGCCTTTGAAAGGTGTTATTTAAGGGTATTTTAACCCTGCTTCCAGACTAACAGCTGCTTCTCAGCATTATTTTCTGGCTGTGGTCTACCCACTCCCTCATGCTGGCTCCCAGCTGCTACGATACCCACAGTATTCTGAATTTGAGTTGGCTGTTGATTTTAGACTGCAGTTGTACAGGGACTAAGGTGTAGGTTGCTTCATACCTGTCTCTATTATAGTGAAGAACCTTGGACACGAAGTGCTAGTCTGTGTGTTTTGTAGTGTTCCTCGGTGTTCTTACTCCCATGTCTTTTCAAATTCCTAATCATGGGGCTCTTCAATAGAAATTCTGGCCTTCTGCTATGAGGCATCCCTGCTCTGGATATCAGAGATGCAAATTTGCTAGCCCAACCAGAGAACACCCAGGAACAGTCTCTTCCAGAAACTTATCTTGTTTTCTCCAGTGGTTTCCCTCTATATCATGCCCTATTTCTAAAGGAATTGGGAAAGTGACCCGATGCCTTAAAAAGAAGTAAAGAGATCTTGTGGCTATGGCACTTGACAGACAGGGTCAAGATGACTTTTTGGGGCATCTGGGAAGTCACTTTTTTTTCAGCCGTGAAACGGGAACAATCACTTTCTTAGTCAGTGGAGAGGGAATAATTATTTACTACTTGAATTACAGTAGCACTAAGGACTGGTTGGGTTAAATGCCCAGAAATTGAAGAAGTTTTTTAAGGAATTAAGTGTTTGGTTTTTTTTTGAAAGGTACTGGTAATTCTTTAGATGGAAGCCCCTACAGGGGAATGAGTGGTGTATTGCAGTGACACCTGCTTTGATCCATTGGAATGGATATAATTATGAAAAAGAGAGAGATTGTTATTTCCTTTCAACTTTTACCAACAGTGCATTTCTTCTTTCCTATGCTAAACTTTCAGCTGCTTTTTAGTGGTAAGGAAGGAAAATAATTGAGAGACAAAGGGCAGTAACCCAGCTGAGCAGCCCATCTGTTGCTGGAGGGACATGGAAAAGAGGGAACTACTGCCAGTAGGGCCTTTAGATTCTGTTCCCTCTGCCTCACTGTTGGAGAAGTGGGGAAGAAATTGAACCTAATCCTTGGCAAGAGGGAGGATTAGACTGGCTTATTTCCAGCATGCCCTTTTTTAAGAAGCAGGGGGCTAGGAGAGGGGGATGCCCTTAACCTTTCCAGCAATGAAGGGCAGAGATCCCAATGGTCTCGGAACATATAACATATATTTAATTTGGCTTAGAATCCAAAGATAGTTTGAAGTGACGTGTGTGCCTCCTTTTTCATCATTTGTCTTTATGAAAGCAGGTGTAGCGGACTAGAGACAGCTTCAGTGAGAGAGACTGAGGAGAAACATGCAGAATTATGAGACGTATTGAAAACTTCTGGCATCCTGAAGGCATGAGTTGCTTTCTCACTTCTTATTTTAATTTTTTTTTTCTGTTCAGTTGACCTATTATGTAAGACAATGGTGTTTCCTTTATTTCCCTGAGAGTGAGGAATAAGGAATATATAGGTGCTTTAAATTTATGAAAAAAATGCAATTTGTATGATTTTTGGGGGCTGAATCTGATTTCTAAAATTGTTCTTCAATTTTTATTTTTTTTAAGAAAAAGATACATGCAGAGCGCATAAAACATTAAAAAAGGTTTTACGGAATGCATACCATAAATCAATGAGTAAGTTGTTCAGAGCAGCAATAACAATGACTAAAACTGAGCATATATAAATCTAGGGAGGAGGAAACCTCTTTTTCTCATCTTGTCAAGACTCCTACTGATTTATAAAATAGATGAGTAGCTAGAAAAAATCATCAAAGTATGTCCAGGAATTATACAATAGTTTAAAAATACAATACTGTCATATTCATAACACAGAGTATTCATCACTAATAGTGTTCTATAATTATGATTATTAAACATAATTCCCCCAAACCAAATCTTCTACTTTATTAGTTTGAATAATCACTTCAGTCTACCTAGAAAAATCCTCTTATTCTCCCATTGAGTTTCACAAACATGTTTTCCTTTTAAAGCTAAAAATAATTCAAGTAATCCATGTCAAAGCTTATTTTTTAGCATAACTAAGTCTTCAGTTAACTTGTAATTTTAAACCCCAAGTATTTCAAATTATTTTTCATACCTAATACTAGGAAATGTGTCCTATAAAACTTCCAGATCTTGTCTTCTGGGCATCTGCTTTGCTGCTGTGCTGTTTGGTCTCTGCTGACTTCTGAGTGAGTGTTCGTTTTCATTTGTATGCAAAAGTTCTCATACCATTATCAAGAACAGGTAATATCTGGGAAGAGACTTACATACTTCAATACTTTTCATAGGCAAAATATTTCACTTCTGTGTTTCTTGTAATCTATTTCTGAAACTTTGAGGCAAATGGTAAAGGTATAGTGCCTGCCATAAAAAGTAACATTTCAAGTAAAAGCATTTACTTTTAGGTCATAATTGTTTTTAAGTAGTATTTATAAGGGGTAAATGCAGTGCAATTTACAATAGTTTAAGTCAACCACGAGAATACTTCATGCTCATAAACTACATTTCTCTTCTAAACTGCTATGAATACCCCAGAGGCAATGAATTTGCACACATATATTTTAAACCCCAGGGTTTCTTTCCCTTTTTATTTTTTTGTGTGTGTGCATGGAAACTTCTTTCTTGCTGAATTTCTACCTCATATTTCTGGACTTGTTCTTATTGCTGTAGCATACACCCAAATAACTGCAAGTAGAGGCAAAGTCTAATTTTATTCCTCCTTATTCTTACCATTGAGAGAGCACATAGTACTAATGAAGAGACATAAAGAGAAGTTTCAGTTCTATTAAGGTAAGAGCACATCTGAACTCAATAGAAGCCCTTTTTATATGACCCCTCCACTAATGCAGCCCTTTGTATCAGAGAGAAGGATTTCTTTTTCCTTAGTAATAAAGTAACCTACTCACAGACCTGTTGGTAGTGCTATTTCTACTTCTGCATAGAAGCCACTATAATGACAGAAACTGTAAGATGTTACTTTATGTGGTTTATTTTTATTAGACGAGAGAAATAAGTTTACCAGTTCTATGTGGACTAGCTCCTTCACATTTAAAACAAATAATGATCTTCCTTACCTCCAAATAATGATCTTCCTTACCTCCAAATAATGATCATCCTCCCAGCCAAAATGTCCAAGGTCAGACAAAACCAATTGGCTTGTCTAGCTGACTCTTTTTAAGATAATTCACAAAAATTGACTCTTTTCATTAAAAAGAGATGGAGAATTGTAGTGATTCAGTCTGAGTCTGTGCAAATGGTTCTACAGGTTTTTTAGTCACTCCAGTGAAGCTGGCAAGAGCTGCCATGTTTAATGTTCATCAAATGAAGAGGTGTGAGCCATTGTGAAATGAAAGTCTAGTCTTCAAAAACCAATCTGTTAATTTTTTTTGAGTGCAAAAAGCATCTTAAAAATTTAACTTCTATTTTGTTGTCACTTTTGTAACTCAAAAATTCTAGAAAATTGTTCTTGAACTTTAGAAAAACTTTATGAATTTTACTGGATTTTCAGTGGTGGCAGGAAGATCCTGAAGAAAAATACTTCTGCTCACATCAGCTTCCAAAAGTTTAGGTCCTCATTTAAACTAGTTTAGTCTTTGATCTCACAGATGAACTGGAACTCTCTTGACATTTGATATTTTCTTTTTTTTCCAAAAAATTTCTACTGCTGTAAAGTTTTGTGAGAAAACGCTGTCTCACTTGGCTGCTTTCACTTCTACTGTCAGAGAAAGCAGGTGATTGAGAGCCCTTGACCTTAGTGGGACCTAGATTTGGACTTCAAAAACACATGGAATGGAGGGAGGGGAAATTCCAAATCTGAACTTTTCAGAACATTTTGATCACAGAGAATCTTGCTAGCAAAACCAGAGGTTTTTTTTTTGATACGGGCTTGTCTTAACTAAACTGTGTAGAATTCTGTAGTGACCTCTTGGAATAGTAAGGTTCCACAAATACTTCAGATATTTACATATCTTAGTAATAGTTCAATGAAAAATGATTCTGCCTATCATAGGTAACTATTTTCCCTATGATGTTTGAACTTCCATTATGACATTCATTATAACATGTAATATAAAGAGTTCTTTGTAATTACATTTTGATAAACACACATTTCATGTTCATAACGTTATAGAAAATAACTTGCCTTTGTTTAACTCTTTAGCTTCTGCCCTGTTTTTATTTCATTATAGAGTATGATCTTACTGTTCTTGGGCAGTCTTCTTTTTAAAGAATGCATGTATGCCACAAGTAAAAAAAAAGTGTGATTTTTGCACCTTATGTGCATTCATATTTGTCATATTCACAGACCACGGTCTTAATTACATACTTGACTGAAAGGAAAAAATAATTAATGGCTGTGTTATCCCAATTTGGTTTATTTAAAAAAGTATTTTGGTGTTTAATTCCCAGCTTATTTTTAACATATCAGAAAATTTCTAGAAGGAATTAATCTCATTTAGTATACCCATCAAGAAGTTAAGTGCCTAGACTAAGCTACTCTCTTGACCTTTTACAGTGAATACCAAAAAATGCTTCTGGATTAGTCCCACTTACCTTACAAATCTTACCCTACTAAAATCTTACCCTCACCAGCGCTCATTGAGTGATGATGCTTATATTAATACAATAAAATAGAACTGTGTGCAGTTCTGGGCCCCACAATTTAAGAAGGATATTAAGGGACAAGAATGCCTTCAGAATAGGGTAACAAAGCTGGTAAAAGGGCTGGAAGGCATGGCCTACCTATGAGCAACAGCTAAGGACTTTGAGTTTATCTGGTTTGGGGAAAAGGAGGCTGAGAGGCAACCTCATTGCTCTCTACAGCTTTCTGAGGAGACGTGGAGAGGGAGGTGCTGTGCTCCTCTCCCTGGTATCCAATGATAGGATCTGTGGGAATTGTTCAAAGCTGTGCCAGGAGAGGTTTAGACTGGACATTAGGAAGGATTTCTTTACCAAGTGGGTGGTCAAACACTGGAACAGGCTTTCTAAAGAGAAGTTTGTTTCCCCCATCCTGTCAGTGTTTAAGAGGCATTAAGACAATGCCCTTAACTTGCTTTAACTTGGTCAACTGTGAAGTGATCAGGCAGTTGGACTAGAAGATCATTGTAAGTCCTTTCTAACTGGAATATTCTATTCCTATTCTATTCCTATTCTATTCCAGAGTGCCTGTGTAAACAAGATTGAAAAACTAAAAAAGTGCTTAGGGTAGTTAAACATTAGGGCAAGAAATGTTGCTGGTAGCAAAATATTGTCCTTTAAAAATTGAAATTGAGTCCAAGTGAAGAAAATAGAAAACATTGAGTTATGGTGAATTTCAAAATAAAATGGTGTAAACTAAAAAAAGACCTTAAGCTGATATGGCCTCCAGATATTAGGAAAAAGAATGTATGCTCATGAAAAAAAAGCTGTTCAGAGTGGTATGGACAAGAGCTGACTATAAGCAGTTACAGTAAGACCTGATGAGACTGAGTGACTGGGATATGAAATAGCACATGATATATAGTAGATGACGTACATGGGGGAAAATAATCTATTTCACACTTAAAATATTGGGCTCTGTGATGATTTTCTTTCTTCAGGAGAAGGACTGGTTTGTCTTGTGTTGGGGAGGGATCAGCATGTTCTTGGTTTTGTTAGCTTTTTATCATTTTGTATCTAATCAGTTGTCCAGGAAATAGACTCCTCTTCTTCGCATATAAATTCTATTCAAGGAAGGCAGTGTGAGTGGCATTTTTGTGTTTTAAGCAAGAAGGATTCCCGTTGACTAAGTGTCATCTGCAATCAGCTGAAGGTTTCGTGGTGTTTGGGCATCTCTGGAAATTGCTGGACAGCAAAGGGTGTATTCCTTATGGAATTCCTCTTGGACAATTAAAAGGAGTTGATTCCTCAGTTGAGCACAAAGATAGATAAAACCATATATCAGCAGAATCCCTTAAATCCTTATATAAGAAGAGGTGAAGTTCTTTAAGTTGCTTCTAGTACTCAGCATCATTTGCAGTACTTTCTGCTCATCCAGATCAAGTGGGCTATTCTATGACTGGTAAGGATTTACATCATATCTTTATGCCATTTGTTTTGCAGTAAAACATTCTTATGGTTTCTCCACTTTTAGGTTTTATGATTGTTACTTTGTTTTTGCTGACTGCTGCCTTCTCTGTAGACCATTTATGGATGAGGCCTGATAGGGCTTTCAGGACTGATACCTCTGTGCTGTCAAAGAGTGAACAGTTCTTGTGTTCAAGATCATGTATTTAGTTTTGAAATCTGCCTTTGTTCCCATAGAACCAACTGTTTCTCTCAGCTCTGTCCATTAACAGTAGACCACATTGTATCATATTTATTTAAAAAAACATGGGAATATTGTTAACCGAAATAGCAAAATTGGAATACATTCAATACGAAGAGATTCTTTCCCACTGCATTCAAGGCATCAAAATTATTCTTCCATCAAAACATAACAATTGTTATGAATGATATCATAATACTGCGAACTGCTTAAGAGCTTCCACTTTAAAACTGTAATGGGCCATGCAGACAGAATGGAAAAAAAAAGGCTAAAAGCATAAATTGAAGATAATCAATGTGAATAGACCTTACCCATTGTGCAGTTTGAATAGGATAAGCACACATTATCTGGCATAATTGGTTCATGTGATTTTTCTAATTGAAGAGAAGAAGTAATTAGAGCCTAATTGAAGCAAAGTAACACAATGTCTGTCAGCATTTCTCCTTCTACCACACATTATATTATTACCTGTCATCTTTTACTTCAGTGGGACTGAAAATATGAGGGGAAAAAAAGACTGGTATAAAACCTTTGGAGTTTACCTAGCCAAAGCAAAGGTGCACATAGAAGACTAAATAAAAGCAAACAGGGCTGAGATTAGCTGTGTACACTCATGGGTGCTTCCAAACTAGGAGGATTCAGTTTGCCTAATTAAGAAATGAATTGTATTTTGTAAATGATGTTATGAACTCATTCTTAGGAAGAAGAATATTTAAAACATATTTGATTTGGTTCAGGGCTCTGTACTTTCTGCTTTACATATTGAAGTAAAAAAAATTGTTGTCTGCAGTGAAAAAGAAAACTATTGCTGTTTTTAGCAAAATGACAGAGAACACCTTTGCAGCCTTATTTGATGAAGTTTTTTTGTGTGTAACACTAAGAAACAGTCTAACATGAGAAGACCAATTGGCACCAGTGCAGAAAAGATATTGTACTTGGAAGCTATCTGGGAGATGCTTTGAATAAAGAGCCAGATGATATTGCAGGATATTCACCATCTTTTGGGAACAAAAATATGTTTTAGGGCTTTTTATTTTTTGTGGGAGAGAAAGGAGCCTGGATGATGCAGTAGTTATCTCTCTCTACACACAAAAATTTGGGTGTAACTGAAAAACAAGTTTCTTGAGACAAAATACAGTTATTAAGGTAGGTGATATCTTAATGTAATAAGAGACTGCGTTAAATAAAGATGGAAGAATATTTTTGGTAAAGAAATTGTAGCTCATCTCCACTTCCCTTATTACTATCATTTATTTAGTGTTGTGTCATTGCCAGTGGAGCAGAATAGTGAAAATTAGTGATCCATCATCTTCATGTTTTAAGGTCCGTCAGGTTTCTTGTTGGTCATCCTGACATCAATTATTAAGCCATGCTGTTAATAAAAGAAATTGCACCTCAGTACCCTTTAAATACATTTGTAGCTGCTACTACCACTTGTCTCCAGTGCAGTATTCTAAATCTCTGCGGTATGATGTCATTGGAAAGCTTTCTGAACCAGAAGGCATTAGAATCTTGATTTCTCTCCTTGCCACGTGTAGTAATAACTGTTGCTAGGGCAAAAAGAATGTTAGCATGTGTCCTTCCTCTATCTGTAGGTGAAAAGAACCCATCTATTCTGAAAACAGTGACTCAGTCTTTACTACCGACAATGTGCCTGACCCATTGGTATGTTACAAATACAGCATTAGTCTTTAACCTAAGCATCTGAATTGATACTGGACAGTGGCTAACTGAAGTGTTTAAAATGGCCACAGGCAGCCTGGCTTTGATTCCTGAATAGTAGTCTTCAAAGTGTGATAAACTCTTATTAGTATTCTGCTGCAACGAATTGCACAGATCGGAGCTTCTTTGACAGCATGTGATGTCCCAGGTCTTCAAACAAAAGCTGCTCTCTGTTCTGATGTTGAGTTTCTCTGGAGGTCATTAATACCTTGTACTGGTGGAATTGGCAGCTGTTTCTGTTTTCTTTATCTGTTTTCTAACACTGAACTGTTTGCTGTAGTGTTTTCCAAGTTCTCAGTTAGAATGTAGTCTTTTTCTGAAATGTGCTCTTCCTTTGCAGAGGAAAAAGGAAACAGTGAGAGTGGGAAACTGAGAAGGTCTGGTAAGCAGCAGCTGTGCTTTCTGGATCCGAAAACTTTTTACTGGAAGCAGTGAAAACAGCACTGTGAGGTGAATCAGTTAACCATGACTACAACAAAGCAACCAGGTTGAAGTCAGTAAGGAAGTAAGGAAGGCTTACTTGGGCAGCTTTCTAAACTAGGATGAATACAGAACAGCTAGAAAACAGAAAGTGAGAGGGATTACTAAAACAATTTTTTAGGTTTTTATATTTGAAGGATCTAAATTGATCGAATTGAAAGGAGTCTTGTTCTCATCCTGGTGCTGTTTGAGATTCAGAAAAGATATTTCACAGTATAACTGTGTCTCTGTTTGGTGACAACCGTACTATCCTGTGCTGATGCTTAGTAGAGTTGTACCACCCAGCAGAAAGTGAAATTTTATTGAAGACAGTGGGAAACAGCATCAGAGTAGCGAAGTGGTTAAAGATACACAGGCTTATATACAACTCAAGAATGTGCAAAATGGGATGGCTTTGTTTGGAGCTAGACAGGCAAATAAAACTGAATGACTTATGCAACACAAATGAAAGTGCTCACTAATTTATGTTCTTTAATTAAATCACTAATAATGTTCTTTAAAAATAATGCTGGAAAACAGTTGTTTTTCTCAATGAAGTCTGTGGCAGCTCCTATCTCTGCTGATGCTCTTAAAGAAATAATTTTGAGGGAAAGTCTTTGCAGAATCCTTTAGTCCTGGTTGCGGCTGAGATATAGTTAATTTTCTTCCCAGTAGCTAATAGTGTGTAGTGGTTTGGATTTAGCATGAGAATAATGTTAATAACACTGATGTTTTAGCTGTCGCTAAGTAGTGCTCACACTGAGCCAAAGACTCTTCAGTTTCTCGTGCTGCCCTGCCAGCGAGGAGGCTGGGGGTGCACAAGATGCTGGGAGGGGGCACAGCCAGGACAGCTGACCCTAGCTGGCCAAAGGGATATTCCGTGCTACATGATGTAGTGCTGAAAAAAAACCTGGGGGGAGTTGGCTGGGAGGTGACAGCCACTGCTCAGGGACTGGCCAGGTATCAGTTGGCAGGTGGTGAGCAATTGCCTTGTGCATCACTTGTTTTGTATATTCTTTTATTGTTATCATTATTATTTCCCCTTCCTGTTCTGTGCTATTATATTGTCTTTATCTCCACCCGTGGATATTACTTTTTTCTGATTCTCTCCCCCATCTCGCTGCTGGGGGAGTGAGCAAATGGCTGTGGTGTTTTTAGCTGACTGCGCAGTTAAACCACAATACCTTTTCATTTTTATTCTGTGGTCACAACTTGTCACACAGCTGCCTGATATGTCCTAGAAAGGTTAGAAAAACATTGCCTGTAGACATTGTCCTCAGTTTAGTGCTTTCTGTAAGTTACTTTAATGCTATTACTGATGTTAAAACAAAGAAATTGTGGGCAATGAAGGAGAATAAGAGTCTGCTAATGAGTAAATTCAGAGTTGCATAAATTGATTATACCTGAGGCTTTGCTTTTGCTTTATTTGGTTTATTGGTGCTGGAATTTAGTTCACTTCCCACAAAATGAAAGATTTAAATTAGGCTCTCTAAATTTGAGTTTAACTTTGGAACTTAAACTTCAAGAAGTTTGTGGCCCATATTTCTTTCACAACATGGCAAGGATGGAAGGCTCTGGGTGCTATTGCTGCTTCCTACTAGTTTTTCACATGTTCACTTTCCCATTTTATAATGTGACATTATAGGCAGAATCTGTTACCCTCCCATCTGCTGTTGACCACCACTGGGGGATAGGCTCATTTCTGAATGTCATTTACTCTTCTGAAATACATGCTTAGCAGTGAACCTGTAAAAATAATTTGCTACATCATGTTGCTTTTTTATGGAGGTGAGAGAATTACGTTTGTTTATTTTTAAAAATAAAACACTTTAGACAAAGTAAATATTAAAATAGTAATGACTCCAGATGCTGGCACTGTCAAAGATGCACTCATTCCATTTATCAGTCTTTTAACATGAGGGCTTTTCTCTCCTGTCTCGAGTAAACATGGTGCACTTTGTCTGCATGGAATAAAAATTGAATGTAATGACATGCTTTGCACAATCTGATGAACACAAAGGAATTAAATGTGTCACCTGGCTAGGTGGAAATTCCCAGTGTGAGAAGTTCTAACACTGAGCCAAACACCTGACTCTTGCATCACCTTCTGTTTTCTCTGATGTAAGGCATATGTTAGCAGGTGAGTTTTAGACACTCTCTTCCCAACTTGATCAGCAAACACATCTTGCCAGCAGATATCAATTAGTCCTTTTTCTTCCTGCACCACCGCCCCCCTGCCCAACTGTCTATGTAGTCTGTGTAGGGCACAGACCCTCCCTAAGGACAGAGGAGTTGCAACCATCTCTCTGACAACCAGCATGCACAAGAGGCATGGATGGCAGCAGATAGGCTCTACAGGCTTAATGGATATCCTGCTGGCTTACTGCTTACCCTAAGCTTGCACTAAGCCTGTTCTGATGTGTCTTCCTGTCTGCTGATTAAATTAGCTTGATTAAGACTAGCACATACATGACTGTACACTCCTGTCATATATCCTGGCTGATTGCAATGTCAATATGTCTGTAGTTAAACTCCTTCTTGCTTTGCTGAAGCAGCGTGAAACTTTGACTGAATTCTATCTTTAATAGCTCTACAATTTATGCTCATTGACAACAGATGCAAAACAAAATGAAATTCAGATTGTACTGAACAGCCTCTCTCAATCTCTATGTTTAATTAAACGGTTCTTTTCAGGAACATGAATGAAATAAATATGAAAAACTTGTTGGCAGAAGAGACAAAGCTAGCAATGTATTATGTGGGCTGTGCATGCTGGAAGTGGGGTTCTGATCTTTGTATGTATTCTTCTTTTTGTTTTACAATACATCTCAATAAGGTTTCACCACCAATGCCTTTAATTCTCCTTGAGGCATATTGTGCTCATGTTTGAATGTGTACTTACTTTAAATGCTTCTCTGCCTTGTTGGCCTTAAGTGTGGGTGGAAATGTGTAAAGATCAAATGGATGTAATCTATGTATCGTCTGAATGCTATTCATCTAATTCTTCCAAAGCTTGTAAGAAGCATTGTTGAGGATATTAATATGGAAGAATAATTTCAAACAAAGTCAAAGGCCAAGCTGTTTTTATTTTTCAATACAATGAGCCTCATTCATTTAGAAATTGATGGAAAAATGAAATTAAGGATTTGCATGTGCTGTAGATTGATAGAGGTCGTATTTTCAGCTTGCTTTACAATTACTTACATTGCAGACTTCCTTACAAAGCAGAAAAATACTGTAGATGTTATTGCTTAGGGCAGATGTGGCAAGGATATGTGCACATGTCCATAATATTTAAGTTGTATTTTGTCAATGCAGAAACTCCACCTGGGCCCTAGGAATACACTTTTGCCCCACATACAGCTACATCAAAAGACAGTCTCTGTTATGGCTCAGGAAGGTTGAAGCTATTTTGTACTTACTTAATTATAAGTTGTTGTAGTTTGGCCCTATTCTTTTTGTTAATAGTTGAAAGAGGAGAGAGTGAGAGAACCTAATAATAATGACTGGATTGTAAAGATCTCCTTTACGAGCCTTCCTCATCTGTTTCTTCCAATGCAAAAATTAAGAGGAATCAAATAATAATACCAGGAAGTAGACTGGAGGAAAACACAAACAAACCAAGAATACTGATGTTTCTTTGTATCACCAAAGATGAAGGGGATGTGGTGGGAGGGTGGTGGTGTGGAGAGAGAGAGAATGAATGAGAAAATTTATATCTTAATCTTTTCATCTAATTAAATAAGGACTCTTAGTTTATAAGGTTTTTTAATGGTCAAGAGCATCAAATAAGGAAAATGAGGAAATGCGAACAAAGAATGCTCTGCAGTGAAGACTAACATTGTATCAGTAATGCATCCCTTTGTGAGCTTGAGAATTATGAACTTCGATATTGCATATTGCTTGTCTTATACTACTTAGCTATAATATGCCAGAGTAAGTGTACTAATTCTAAATATCCTGGGATTTTTGAGGTTCAGGTTAGACCTTTAGAGGCTGGGCTGAAATTGTAGTCCTAATGTGCCTCTGTAAATTATAGTGAGGTACAATCATATATTTAGCCATCTGTGTGTAATATTGTGCCAGCAAATAATTGCATGTGCTAAAAACGAGCCAGGATTTCAAATATTGGCTCTCTCTCTTATTCTGAAGTAATTTTCCATTTGAGATATATAATAGTGTAGTAGCAAGTTAAAGTGCTTGCTAACAGTTATTTGGATAAAGCACGAGAAAGACGAAACCTTGGTCAGTTCTTTGACTACTCTATGCGAAATAGAATTTAAAATGTGTCTACCTGTATGAGCATTCTACCTGAAAATGCTCAGGAGTGATAAACCAAAGCTGGGAATATGGATTAGTGCAGTTTTGCAGCAGTCCTGTCTAGAGAAGGATTTAAGATCAATTTTAGACAAAAAAGCGTTGAAAACATCAGCCCGTTACGGGGTTGCAGTCAAACTAAGGCAAATGGATGCTAGCAGGCATTACATGAACAGTACAACAGACAGAATCAAAGATGTTTGTAAGTAAGATGCAGGTTGGAACTCATCTAGAATCCTGCTGTACAGGAAAACTATTAGAAAATATGTTTAAAAAGGGCAAGTGAGGATGAAACCTCAAAAGATGCTGGTCAGGTCTAATATCTGGTTATTAGCAATATTATTAAAAAGGAGCTCACAAATAGGATTAATTTCTAGTATTTGTCCACATATGTTTAATATTGGCTTCCTGACACTAGAACTTTGTCTTTTGCCTTTGAAGACATTTGCTACCAAAAATTGTTCCTCCTTTATGTTCTTACAGACTGCAATCACAGTTTACATCTCAACCTTCTCTTCAGGTACAGGTTCAGCCGTTCTTAGTTATGATGGAATATCTTCCAATTTTTCATTATTCCTGAGGCTTTTCTTATCTCTGATTTATTAATAGTGTTTCTGGACTGCGGATATCAAAACTAGAGTCTACATTCCAATCCTAAGTACCCTAATGCCAAACTAAGGGGAATAAAACTTCTTGATTCCATCTTACTGTTTGCAGACATATTAGGGTCAAATTAGCCCTTTTGGCAGCAACATTGTTTAGGATCTATACTCAGCTGACTAATGACAAGGACTCTGAAGCCTTAGTCCCAGTTTGTGCCCCACAGCAGAGAAAGGTACAGCTTGCATATCTACATACTGTTGCTGGATTAATAGCTTTAACAGTGACATAAAAATATGCTCACTGGGTAGCAGGTTGTTCAGACTCTCTGCAATTCCAGTTTTAACTAGGGATAAATACTTCAGCACTAGAGACCTTAAACTGTAAAAGCTGAAATTTTCTGTGCACTAAGTCAAGGTGATGATACATTGCCTCCATGCCAGTAACTATCTAATTAGTATGCATAGTTACTACTAATGACTCTCCTTCATTTCAGGCCAATTTAGCAGCCAAACTGGTGCCTCATAACACCATGAAAAAACTTTTTCCAACTGAACATCCCGTCAGCAAACACTTCTGAGCTACCATCTGTTTCATAATGTTGCTTAAGAAAGAAAATAACACAAAGTTGTAGGTAATGTTATGCAAATTGACTTAAGCCTCTTCTAGGCAGTCCTCCAAGCTGCATCCAATCCTGATTGGTCTTCCAAAGCTGAAGAGAATGCTTCTTGTGAATGTGTTTCTCTACCTTGTTTTTTTGAGAGGTGAAGATTCAGCTTTAAGTAGCAAAATTAGGATGATAAACAACTGTGTCCCAAACTTTGTCTACGTTTGGTAAGTTATTTATTGGTTCTAATGAAATATCTCACACCCTGATTGACAGCTATTGTCACTACAAGATGCTACTGCAACTTGTCTCCCGTACCCCATGTTTTGAAAGCTTTTAAAGAAGGAGGCTAAAGAATTTCTCAAAAGGTCGTGTGTTTTCTGCAGTGATGAATTGCAAGAATAAACTACAGAAGACTGCAAGTTCAGGAAAAGCTCTGATCGAATGCATTTGGACTGCTTTGTGGCAACTTCATCTCTCTTTCTCCTTGTCTGTATATGGTAGGCTTCCAGCCTCACAGAGGGCCTGTATAAACCACTGAGCAACACAGGCTAAAAGCGACTCCTTGATATTTAGCCCGTGATTTTGTGAGATTTGACTTTAATAGTAACTCAAATAAGAGTGCAAGAGTTTATTGCCTTTATAGTCTCTGTGAATATGAGATCCTGTTGAGGAACTCTCCTGCAAGCAGCCATACCTTGCACCCTTCGCGTCCTGAATTAAATTAGCAAGTATATCTTTCTAAGAAAATTGAACAGCGATTGGCCATATCTTTTCTCAAGGTCTTTGCTTGTGCTATGAATTTGTATTAGCAGAACCACTTTGGCACTGCTTTTAAAATGTGACCGTTTTCATGGGTAAACAGGAAATTGGTCAGAAAGAACTGTCTCTGAACCTATCCTCAGCTTGTGTTATTTTATTACATAATCATACAAACTAGATGATTAAAGGCAATATGTGTTATTTGCTATTTCATACTTTGCCAGAGCTCAGAACAAATACAGCACTGCTTGAAAATACAGTTTTATGAATTTATATCCAGAATGTGACAAAACTTACGTCTCAGAAGTTTAATCTCTGTAATAATGGATGCCTTTATAGAAGTGTGGAGAAATTTGCATGGTATTTCACAAACCCTAAAAGGGCTGAGGGGACTGACAAGGCATAGAGAGTACACCCATAAGGTTATATAACCAATCAGTTACAAAATGGACAAAGTCAAACAAGAACATATATATGTAATCACAAATTCTAAGAAGTCATGGAACTATTTGGTTTAGATATATATTAATGAAGAATCAAAGTCACTGCATTTGGATTTAATGCACTTCATTTAATTGCTCCCAACATGCTGAAAAGCTAGAATAAAATATGCAGCCATTGCTAGTATTCTTGGACCTTTTCCAGAAACAAGTCTGGGCAGCACTTTAGTCTCCTTTAGAAGAATATAACCCTGGAGTCAATTAATCAAAATAAAGATTTAAACTAATGTAGAAGAGAACAAAATATGTGTCCCAACATGAGCCAAATGATAATTAAAAGGAGTCTAAATTTGGTAAAGTCAGGCTGTCTTATCTCCTGCGTTATTAGCATTGCGATCATAGGGACTTCTCCTTTGCTGTATGCTATTGGAAAATTGCAGCTGCTATACTTTTGCTGGACCTGGCATTAATTTATCACCATTTAACTTACCCATACCTACAGCTGGCTCTGAATTTGGCCATTCTGTGTTGTTATTTCTTTAAAAAACAAACAAATAAAAACAGACCTCCAAATTATTTTTTTAAAAAAGTAATCCCTTTTTGCCACTTGCTTTTTACTACTCAAATTCCCTTTCTCTGTTTCTGTGTTACTGACTGGAGTTTTTCAAATCATTGGAGCTTCTCTCTCCATCTTCATCACTTCGTTGGCTTGAATTACAGAAGAGTTAGTGATCTTTTTTTTCCTTTGGCATAGGTGAAGGCTCTGGGGACAACAGAGGAAATTGTGCTGGCAGCTTAATACAGGTCCATCAGTAAGACTTAGTATTGATAGTATGCATGGAATGAATCTATTAAAAAGTCAAAGAATAGCATTTATGAAAATACAGCATTTACAGCAATATTTTGCCTTAGCATCAACCAAAAAATATATTCATGTAGAGCGACATAACACTCAGTGGAGTGGAAAATAGTTTATGTAAAATTGTCCTCACTATGAAATTGTATCAGTACACAGGAAAAAAGGAGAAATTTTTTTTTAAACATAAGAAGCAAAGCTGTTCTGTTGCTTCATGAAAAGGTTTTTACATGTTATAAAAATTAGTTTAGACAGCTAAGCAAAAAAGGTAATTCATGGAATTACTGAAGAAAAGAAGTCATAGGCACTGTAAAGATAGGTTACATTAAGGTCAGGACCTCATAAATGATCATGACAGAAAATCGTATGCTCTTTTTGTCTGACCCGCATGAGATATCCATGTCTGCTCTAACTCAAATGATATTAGATCTGTAGTCTGACCCACTCATAAACCAGTCTTTGATAATCCTCTGATGGATGGTCATGATTTCCAGTGCTGAGAAGATATTAATAGTCTGGCGTTTTGGATGCTCCTCATGCAGATAATCTCTTCCCACAGAAACAAAGGAGTGTAACAAGACAAAACTCTTCTTTGAATAGGTTTGCTTCCTGCCCAAATCTCCCAGCTCCTGAGGCTGTGTGGAAGGCCAGAGATGTGTCTTTCAAGCTTGACTTCTCACTATTCTCCAGTGTCATTGGAGTTGTGGCTCTGAGGTTCTCATCAGCTGCTGCTATTGCTCTTCAAGGAAATATAAAAGGAGGGATAGAGTAGTTAATGGAGCCTCAGGCTTAGGCTCTGTAGTCGTCAGCTCTGTTCACTTGATTTTTGCCTTTTGACTGGGCCTACAGCCGGATCCCCAGACTTTCACCTTTAAAGAAATGGTGCAGGAAGAGCATGGATGCAAGAGCAAAGGATTATGCACTCAATTACTTTTACCCAGATGGTTTCTGTAAGCCACAAAATCCCTTCCAAAGGGATGGAGAGACAGGTGGGCGTGTTGTTTTTTTTTTTCAAATGCCTTTATAATACAGGGGTGTCCAAAGATATGTTACCTTTAAAAAAAGGTACACATTTACTTTTCTAGCTGTTAAGATGTTAAGATCCAGTGGTTTACTACAAAATCTAAAACTATCACCACGTTCTGAATTCTAGTATTATGCATTTTGCATGCCCTGCTTTTTACTAGCCTCTACCTTGAGTAGTTTACAGTAGCTTATATTTAACTTGGAAATTCTGGCTAGCTTACGAGAACCAGTTTTCCGAAATTTAGCGCAGAACCCTGTGATTTTATACAAAAGTCATTGTTAATCTGTTTCTGGGTTTAAAAACAAAGTTACTTTTAATTTTTAAATGGTTAAGCAGAAAAAACTGATTGCTTGGACAGTCAGAGGAAGTTGAGGAGGCACAGCGGAAAACAGGGACATGGCAGGAATTCTGTTTTTCTTGGGATGTAGGAGGAAGAGGTCTTCTAACACCCTTTAAAAAATGATGTGATGGGATTGGGTTGAAGTATTTAGGGGAACAGGCTGCCCAGGGAGGTGTTTGGGTCACCATCCCTGCAGCTATTTAAAATCTGGGTAGATGAGGTGCTCAGGGAGATGATTCAATAGTGGGCAGGTACAGTTGGACTCCATCTCAAAGGTCTTTTTCAACCGAGCAATTCCATGAGTCTGTGATTCTATGTTAATATGACACAGCCATTCTTGCGAGAGGAAGCTGTGATGCTACAGGAATGAAGGTGTCTCAAAAATCGATTAAACGAAATTTTCTTGTAGAAGGGAAGGTAGGGAACGGAATCAGATCAGTAACATTGCAAGATTTGATTTTTCAGAGCTCCTCAGCACTCCGAGTTTGTATCAGTCCCACAGAATTATTTCCTCCATTTGGTAGTTGGGGCACACTAGAACATTGTCTTGTTCTCCATTATTTATAAACCCACAGATTAATTATGATTGGTGTAAGGAATCTGCTTGTTGATGAGACCATCGATTTAGTATCCCTGTGTGATACTTGAAAATAGTATGGGGAGTTATGAAACAAAGCTGGGAAAAAAACTGGCCTTAGAGAGAAATTTCTATTTACATGATGAGTTCTCAACGTATAAGGCAAGACTGATTCACTCTTGCTTTAACCTTCTGTGCTGAAAGCAAACGAGCTTAAGGTACAAAGAGATTGCAAATTAATTGGTATAATTAACATTTTGTGATTATGATGACTTCTAATCAATACTTTATGTAAAATAGCTGTATTGATGTGTTGAACAAAGGGTGCTAGTTGTATTTGGACGGGGGGAAAAAAAACCAAAACATTTTGAAGACCTAATGAAATTCAAACCTTTCAGCTCAGGTAAAGTCCTGACCACATCTTTTTCAAGGTAAAAAGATCCTTCGGTGACCTACTTAATTAAAATGGCTCTGATACAGCTGCTAACTAAACTTCATAAAATGAGGTGACTGGAGGATGAAGCACATTCCCCTGCTGACAGTTCCCTCTGTTAAATCGCTGCGTTTCATCAGGTTAACAAAGCAAAACAGAGAAACTGACCTGATCCAAGCTCACAGCAGTGAGACCCCTTCCTGTGGCAGGAGTAACCTGGGACTTGGTTCAGATGCCAAAGCAACGAATGGGATATCAAGAAGATTTCAAAGCCAGGAGGAAAGGGTTAGAAGCCTCTTTTTAGATGAGTGAATAGGGTCTGACTTCTTTTCTGTCTCTGGAAATCACCTTCAAATTGTTCCTCAGTTCTTTTTCTTTCTGAAGTTGTATTTAGAAAGGGTAGGTTAGTGATCAGAAAAGGTTAGATAGGAGCTGCCAGTCTTCTCATACTGTAGCCTTCAACTTCATGTGGTAAACGATACCTATAGCAAACCTCATCTGCTAGTGACTCCAAATTTTTCCTCTTTCAAATAAGAACTGGAGATCACACAGCATCAAAACCCAATCACTGCTAAATTTAACTCAAATACTTTATTTAGATATATGATGAAATAAAAAATCTTTTGCTTTGAATCTTCATGTTCAGAAGTAGCAGGACTGGATTTGGAATAACAGTTTGTAAATCTTCAGACATAAGTAGGCCTCAAATGTCACAGAATTAGTCCTCTGCAATTAGAGATCAGCACACATTTACAGCTGGATTTGATGATCTTAAGGATCTGTTCCAAACTGAATGGTTCTATGATTCTATGCAATATGTCTCAGGCCTTCAGTCTGAGTGCTGATGGATATTATCTTACAGTGGACAGGGGACTATGAGTGACAGGTCTTCCTCAGGGCAGTCTGAGGTCTGTGATAAGTCAGGATTGACAGATGTTGGAAATACAGTCTTCAGAACACAGTATAATTGCCTTTTGTAATAACGCTACATTTGCTCAACACTCTTCAAAAAAGAAAACGGTATCAAAGTAAATTGGCAAGAACTTTGCACATACAGAATTGATACTATTTTTTAGACATGGAATAAAAATATTTTTGTTGTGTTTTTTTTTTTCAAATGGAAAGTCACCTTGGTGCCTTACTGCTAGGAATGCTTAAAGGGTTACTGGAATTTCTTGTTAATATGGTGTGCATTTTGTAAAACTTGCAAATCTTTTGACCAGCTATAATGAACGATTAAACTTTTCAAGACAGCCTGATAAGCAAACTCCCTCAGTCCTCAAAAGGAGGCAGTTCATGCCAGGCATTGGCCAAAAATAGCTGTTGGGATTTCACCCAGTAAGTGTATGTCTCATCAGCATTCTGCAGTGCTGCCAAAGTTTGCTATAGCATGAAGGAAACAAAGGAGAAGGGTGGAAAGGAAGCTAATGAGAAGAAAAATTGCTTTTTAGCTATTCATTGGAACTATTTTGGTTTCCCAGTGAACCTGAATACCATCTTAGGTGATAATGCAGGGAAGTTAGCAATTTTGGCACCCGAGTAGAAAACATTGCAGTTTGGGCATTCTGAAGGGATGGAAAGGGCTCGTTTAAGTGCTTTGCTGAACAGTACTAGAATAGAGTTTTTGTACATTCCTAGTGCCTTGTTGAATTGGGATCTTTGACTACATCCAGTGGTAAAAGTGCCCAAAACAAATCACGGGTCTTAGACTTGAACTGCCATGAACCACTTTCCCTTATTAAGGAAGTGCTCACGCTTCATATGTACATAAATGTGTGTTCAGCTGCCCTGGAATGTAAAGGGACCTTGAAGTAGTTGTAAATGCCACATGGCACAAGACTTTCTTCTTAAATGACAATCAAACAATAGGCAGTTCTGTTTGTATAGGGGTGGGGGTTTTTTAGCATAGAACAGTGTAGAATACAGTAACTCAGAGGGAAGACACATCCAAAGGAAATATAAGGAGAATTTTGCTTGGGTCTACTTTCATCTAAGGTTGCTTTCAGTACGTCAGCTGGAATAGTAGATAGTGACTCTTCCTCTGAAGAGTTCCTCTCTTGTTTGCAGCTGATAATGCTCTCACCATTCTGATGGGGCTGACAGAAAGACTCTAATGAAGTCAACACGTTAAACTCCAGCCATCAGAAATAAGCCAAGGTGTGTGTCACACTTTTTAAGGATGCAAAGCTGAGAAGTTCAGAAAGTCACTTAGTAGGATATGAATGGCAGCCACACTGCCATTCTCTTTTTCCTACAGAAGCAATCCCTGTGAATTTTTCTCTAAGTAAATGTGGCCTTTTCTATGCATCTGTCCTCTCAGACCTCATCTCTTACCAATAAATTGTGAATTAAGAGGTTAGTTAGAAGCACAGTCGTCTCAAAATATTGTTATTATATATTTCATGAAAATTGAAATTCCTAGTGCCCTAACATACACACAGGCTGATGTGCAACTGTCATCACATACTGCAGAGTCCTTGTAGCCAAGAGTCCTTATGAACGGTAAGAGAAATTTATTTGGCATGTGATCTACTTGATGCACAAGATACAAGTATTTTGGAACTTTATGTGACCTCCTGCTTCCAGAACTGCTTGTCTGGAGACATGGGAATTGTTGTGCTGCTTACTGCAGGCAGAATAAATTAATGTTCTGACTTCCCAGTGTTGTAAAGCTCCTTCACAGTTGTATCTATTATGTTTGGTATCACACTTTAGGCTTGCCTGATAGTAATAAAAGTTCCAAAGTTCTGTCTGCACTCATGGTATAAGGAGGAGTTGACAAATAGGAACATTTACAGGCTCTAAAATCTATATGCAAAAATTCGGTTGCTCCAGGGGTTTTTCAGCTTTGTCCTCAGCACAGCATAAATTGTCAGGAAAGATGGGATCCAGCTGAAGGCTCTAATGTTTCAGCTTTGTTGAAAAGGAAAGTACAAAAAGCCTTTTCTAGGTATGCCTTTGATTTGGCTAAGGAAGTGGGGACTGCTCTATATCTACCTGAATTCTACTTCTGAAAAATATGAGATAAAACATTTCTATTATTTGTATCTGTAAAAATACAAAACTGAAATCTGAGGAGTCCCTATAGACTTCAGGAGTATTCTTCGGTCCATTTACTGGCTTAGCCTCTTATTCACTTTTGGATTTGCTTTGTATTTGGCTGAAATAACAGTGGCTTAAGATCAAATCACTTCAAATACTCCACCTCAGTAACTTGATGTGTGCATCTTGTGTGCTACTTACCTTCCAGAGGGTTATAGCCATATGAAGACACTGTTGTTTCTGCTGGCTTGTGTCATGAAATATCTTTACTTTGTTTAACATTTTTGACTATTGACAAGTGACATTTGTTTCTGGCATGCCTCCTGGTTTACTTTTACTGTAAAATCATGTAGTAAGTATTCTGTATACACTTCTGAAAGGTAGGACTAGGAGAGGCATTTCTAAGCCACTTTGGTAATTTTGGTGTCTTTAAAGCAACGTTTCTTGGTTCATATTTATTTCTGCAACAACGATCCCTGTTATTGTCAGGCACACTAGAAATAAGAGCCGCATTTATAGCATCAACACCTTTCCAAACCAATTAATCCCTTTGAATTCACTTGAGGGGAGGGAAGAAGGAGGGAGGGAACAAATAGCCCTTTAAAAATAATTACTTTGAGACCATGAGACAAATTAGAAGAAAAACTTGACAAACTGTACTGGACAAGTACAAATTTACAGTGTTCTGCAGCCTATACAAAACTATCAGGCTGGAACATGGTGCTTACGGTGCAGAAGCTGGGTTTGTGAGTATGCATTTACAGAATAGATGTTTTCTTGTGACCCGGCACAGGGTTCATAGACAAAACCAAAAGTAGTTGGCCAGAACAAAGTTTTTCACAGAGACTGTGCATGTGTGTTCTCTGTGAACCGTTGTCTCACTGAGCCACACAGAAGGGAGGTGCCCCTGGGCATTGCAATAGAGACAAAGGTGCAGGAGAGATAGCATTTGGGAATCTAAAAGCTGATATGGATTCTAGATTCCTTACAACTTCTTACTTTACTTCTGCTTTTTAGTTACATGGCCTAAAATTGGAATAATAGTTGTGAAACCTTCATGGTTCACTTTGTTCTGCTTTAGGTCATTTTATTTGCCTCTAGGTGAGCTCTGGGATGTGACTGAAATTAAACTACTTTTGTCCCACTGTCAGCCTGTGCCTCCGTTTATTTCTAAGGACGACTCCTTGAACTGGTCTGCCCATAGAGGTAGAGGGTGACTGAATGCATGTTTCCTCTTCTTCTTTTCTGGGTGAGGATTAGAACAGGCATCTGACTGAGTGGATACAATATTTGGTGGGAGTCCTGTGGCTGTGGTGTTCTTCTCCTGTCCCTCCCCATGTTTGTTGCCTATGCTGCGTCAACTTCATGTTTAAAATACAGTCAGTCCCTCCTTCTTAATGTAGGATTAGTCAGAGTATTGGGACTTTCCAAATATCAATGTTTGCCACTTTGGCCATGTAATTAAGATATGTATTAGTCTGTTTCATTAGCTACAGCTGTTCATAACAGTTGTCTTCCTGATGTGCCATCTCCACAAGGAAAAGATGGGTTTATATTGTTGTTTTATACTTGAAGTTTTCCTTGCATTGTGTCCAATACCTATAGTCAAAATTAAAGGTTTGAAATATCTTGGTTTTTTAAAAAAAAAATTAAACAAGGATGATAACTATTTTTCCTTCTCCTTAAGTGGTTAGTAAATTGTGGGGTTTTCTTTTCTTTCTGACAAACATATGAACAGATCATAGATAATTAAATAGTAATATTGCCTTCAGAGAAAGAGAAGAATATTTGTATGGTGGACTGTTTAGAAATGGTTACCTTTTGATTGTTAATGAAATCGGACAATACAAATCAAGTGAAAATGAATTAGAGCTGATGCCTGGCAGACTAGTTGTTTAACAAGATTCTTCTGTGTGCTCTAATGTGTGGGGTATAATTGCCAAGACTTACTAAATGATGAAATGATACTGCAATTAGAATTAAGATTGGCAGAGACATTTGTTAAAATTCTGCTATTTGTTCCTCAAAATATAATCAATTTAAAAAGGGCTTTTGAAAATAATGAGAACAAATGAGAAGGCAAGAAGCAGCCAAATAATCACTTGACTGCTTCTGTTTAGAGAAACCAGAAAATTCTTCCCAATCACAATTAAAAATTAAATTACATAAATTACGTCCTCTGTCCTGCAAGTTCATGGGGTGTATGCACCTGCAAGAGAGATTAAGCTGTAAAAGTGCCTACTTGTCTGCAGGAGAGGTGTAACCTCCCCTATAAACAAAATCAACATATTCTGAACGAATGATTAAAAAAATCCCATTTAGTGTTCCAAATATTCACAGTCTGAATATTATGGTCTAAAAAGAGACAAAGGATACCCCAAGTAAGTATAGCAAAAGGCTGAAAGAAAAAAGGAGGCTGAAGAGAACATAGATGGGTGGTTGCATTTTGAGATTTTTTTCTGTGTGATTGGACACTGAGATCCAGCTGGTACATCACTACCTGCTTCCAGATCATACAGCTTCAATTATGGATTGAGCAGCCTAGCTGTCGGTAGTGGATTTTTCAGATGTCCTTCTCAAGTCCTCACAAGCTTTTATGACAAAAATGGGTACTCAGTTTTCTGAAAACCCTAGAATTTGATGTGATGTTTTGGAAAGAAAAAAAAACCCCAAGCCCCTCCCCCCCAACTTAATGTCTACACTTGGAGACTAAATACTGGAGAAAATTCAACTTCATAAAACCACGCTTGAACAAAATCATCTATTGTAAAAATGGGAGTCTGGAGCATTTTCATTTTAAGATGATATCTCTAAAAATTCTTCAATTACATTACCACTATACTTACAGGCAAAGCTTTTGAGTCTAGAAGGATTGGCAACAAGATAGATTATTCCATTCACACAGGATAATAGTAATTAAACGTACAGTAAAAGGCTTTGCAAGATTCTGCCAAAATTACTGAAATTGTATTAAGCCAAACTCACGTGTAGTGCAACTCCGTCTGTCAGTGGTCCTGCTACTCTAAGCATGGAGAGATGATGAGTCATGAGGAAATGTGTTTTTTAAAGGAAACAGAGGGCAAATGGGTTATTGTAGTAAAAGTATGAAGACAGTTTCTATAATGATGTTTGAAAAAGTATTTTTCATGCTTTTCCAGCTGGTTAAAATTTAACTGAATGATTTTGGTTTCAGGAGACAGCACATAGGGTTTGGTCAGAACTATTGTAGGCAGGGGAAATCTTTCATAAAGAATTGCTAACAAATGGGATTCAACACTCAAGAGGCTCAGATGGCCTATTAATTCTGGTTCTGGCTTTCTTCCAAAACAACCGTGCTTCTCTTTTAATTCATGGCTAATTTCTATCAGTGATACCAAGAGACCATTTCTTTTTTCAACAGGAAGCATCCACATTGCTTAAATGGATTCATGTGAGGGGCTTTAGTGAGCAGACATTGATTGGCTCGTCTCTGGGGCCCGGCAAAGGCCTAGCGGGTACTGCTTTGACACAGGCAGCAAATGAAATACGACCTCCTGTAAACAGGCCTGAGCTTTTGGGCCATTGTGGAATCTGGTAGCTAAGGACCTTTTCAATCCCTTTTAATTAATGAAGTGATTTGACTTGACTGAGATTATACTTACACTAATGAATTAAATAGTAATAAAAAGAAATCTCTTAACAAATATGCAACAGTGAACAGGGACCAAATCCATTACTTGTATATCTTCTTTCTGTATGCACTTCAGATCAATGATTTTAAAAGGGAGGCTTTTATTTTCCAAGCACTGACATATGCATACTTCATATTTTCCAGTGCTTTTGTGTAGAAGATCAAAATATGATGATCACATATGCCTATATGATTAGTTTAGTCCTTTCTTATCTCTGTCTTACTAAATCTTTGTATTCCTCAGGATTCTTGACACCTTATCCTAGCCACTATTGTGGTGTATTTTCTCCTGTGGTAATTGCATGAGTTTAGCTGCATTTTGCCGCATAGCAGTGAGGAATGGTCACTATGTATATTTTGTAATGGGAATGCAGTCATCCAATGTCATTTCTGATGGGTACGTGGTAAACGTGAATCTATGCCTCACACAATTTAAATGATTCACCTCTGCATTATTTCTGAAATCACGTTTGCTCCCCCCACCCCTATTGTACTCTAAGGTGACATGCAATAGAAATTACCCTAAATTTACTTAGAGAACAGTTGCATTCTAATTCTCTGATGGGTACCTTATAAGTTTGGAGACATAACTCGCTGTCACTAGCTTTTCTTCCAGTCTATTTTGAGTTCAGTTGTGATTTAAGTAGATGCAAGTCTAGAAAAGCTCCACAGTAATGGTTTGGAGCCATTCTAATTGAAGGAAAGAACTGTGGGTGGCTTAAACTTTTCCCTGGTATTATTTTTCAAGGTGTCAGAAGTATCTTGCTTGCTAGTGGAGAGTGTGCTTCACCTACTTAAACTCCTGATTTAATCACACAAACCAAAGCAGTTGCTAAAATCTAGGGGCTTCCCAGAATTTAAAGTATATTTAAGTGCCTAGATGAGGTCAGCTATGCAAAACCATGGTGGAAACCTCTATGCTAAGAGTTACATTTACCCATAGTATTGTGTGTTTGGCCACTGATGCTCACAAAACAATTTGTGTGAGAATATTGCAGTGAAATGCGACATGCGGAGGTGTCTTAGACTCATACACTCATGTGATTTCCATTGTGAAATGACTGCAAGATCACTGTAACCATCAATCTGCTTTCTTGTATTATAGTATGTGCTTACTTTTTCAATTAATTCAGTTCCTTTGCCTTTATCACATAAAATTGTCTTCCTCTGCTATAGCATGGATTTATTCTGTTTGCCAGAACCTGAGATTGCTCCTTCTTACACGGCCATAGAAGCCCCTGTTTTTTTCTGCTGTAAAGAAATACCATCAAGGTAAGATTGAAGCAGAAAAGTCACATTTTTTTAAATATTTCATCATTGGACAGAGACTAGAGCAAAAGAGGAGCAGAGATGTCATAAAGGCCCGTGTATGATCCACTGGGAGCTCATCATAAAGAAGTTATACTTACATAGTATTAGATTTTTAGGATAAGAAACACCTTAATATGTAGAAGAAGGGGATTTAGAGTGGGGAAAAAATGATCAGTAGTGTGGCAGTCAGTTAAATAACAGAACATAGCTTCTATTAAAACTTTAGTTTTCAGCATTTATGGCTTGGTTGAGGTGTGCCACTTAATTACACAAATTTGTGAGAATCATCTCATTGATTGCTGAGTTAGTGGGAGAATTCACAGAGAGGTGGTTATCTTCTACTTTAATTTGTTCTCTGTTGCTTAGAAGTAAGTGACGTACAATTAAACCCCTCTCCTGCTCTCCTGAGAAGTTTTATTGCAGATTTAAGCTTGGAATTGCAATCATAATATGTATGTGTGGACTTTTAGACTAATTTGAAATTAGGAGTCATCAACGAATGAACAGCTACACTTAATAAACGTGATTTTACTGGCCAAGGATGCTTATTGATGCTCTGGAAGGAGAATTAGTCCCTGGCTTATAAAGATTTAAAAAAAAGCCCCTACATTCAGTAAGTTTAACTAAATTTTCCTTTGAAACTTTTAAGCTAACACTACGCGTTTGGCAAGTAATCTCACCGAAGATTTATTAACTCTTTTATTTTCACCACTGCTCCGCAGTAGCTTTTGTAATTCAGAACCTGAGCTGCTGCACACCAGATCCCCGCTCGCCCCGGTCGCTTGCGCTGTGCCGTGTGGGGCTGGGGGCGCGGCAGCAGGTGGCAGCACCGCCCCGGGCATGGGCAGGCGCCGAGCAGCGCCGCGCTGCGCCGGCCGTGGCGAGCGCTTGACTCGGAGTCGCCTCTGAGGGGAAAGATCAAAGTGATCGCAGGTTTGAAGTCTTGAGCTGGATGTGGTCCTTCCGGAGATGCCATTGCTGAGGGTGGTTTGACTAGTCTTGTTCAGGTGGCAAGTCTACGATGCTGGAAAGGAAGACACCCCTGAAAACGTATTGATGTCTCAGCAACATAGACATCTCTCAGTCAGATGACATTACTAAGGTACTGCTTATAGCTAAAGCAGCTACTGTTTTGGTACGTGATTGAAAGAAAAAAACCAGGAAAATCGCAAAAGACAGATCTCTGTGAGAGACAGCAAGTTGGCTTGAGTGTGGGAAGATGGAAGTTGCCCGTGAGTTAAAGATGATCATACCTCGTGCACATTTACACTTGCATATGATTAAGCCTGGAGAAGAGAAGGCTCCGGGAAGACCTCATAGTGGCCTTCCAGTGCCTGAAGGGGGCCTACAAGAAAGCTGGGGAGGGACTTTTTACAGGGGGAAGTAGTGTTAGGATGAGGGAAAATGGCTTTAAATTGGAAGGGGAAAGATTTAGATAAAACATTGGGAAGATATTCTTCACAATGAGAGTGGTGACATGCTGGCACAGGTTGCCCAGGAAAGCTGGTGATGCCCCTACCCTGGAATAGTTAAAGGCCGGGTTGGATGGGGTCTTGAGCAGCCTGGTCTGGTGGGAGTGTCCCTGCCCATGGCAGGGGGTTGGAATGGGGTGATCTTTAAGGTCGCTTCCAACGCAAACCATTCCATGATTCTACGATTGTGGTAATTCAGTTGAGTTATCTGAATATCCTAGTGCTACGACTTTTCTGTAAAGGGGATGTGTATTCATTTTCTATAGGTGAGTCTGCTGGATTTAGTTTTCAGAAATAGTTTCAATTAACTAGAAAAAACAGTTGAGATCAGGGGAACTGGTATAGTAGAAAGGACACAGATATGTTTGGAAGGAAGGGAAGAACTAAGAGATGTATTTATTTGGTGAAGTGGTAAGAGCACACTGTGGTTGGATGCCCACTAGAGAAGGCAGTAATAACAAGAAGTTTTTTTAAAACTTTAAATATAATCAAGTGGAAAATGGAGAAATGGTACTCAGGAAGGGGAAGGTATGTGAGTGATACTATCTTTGTCAGTAGCATTTTAGACAATCTAGGTTTCAGGAAATGACTGTTTAAGTGTAAAATAGAGTAGAAAAAAAGATTTAGGTGAGTAAAAACTATTTTCTCTTCCCAAGACTTGGGAGCACTGAGAGGAGGAGGACTGGGAGACAGGAACAAAATGTTATGGAATATGGCAAAGACTTTGGTATAACAGAAAGGAAAACTTGCGCATTATATGGAAAGTAAAGTTGAAGGATTTTGCTGAGAATGGGGAAGGACCAAGAGACAAATGAGATCTCTTTGAGGAGAACTGGAAGAGGGCAGGAAGATTTGGAGAGGCTTATCCTCAAATTTAAGTATACTCTATCTTTATCAAAGTACATTAACGGGTGAATTATAGAGGGTTCAGAGGATCTGACAGAGTTAATAATTTGGAAATTGAGATCCTTGCTGGAAATGCATTTTATTTTCTAAGCTGGAAACTTAGCTGGGATCTGCAAGTCATTTACCTTCAGTTTCTCTTAAATCATCTCTTTGGGTGTCACTGGTTTGATATTTTATCTGAGATTTATTGATGAGATTTGTGCTGTGCTACCGTATTCCAGTTCCAATGTGCATGATGTTTCCTGGCGGTACTCCTTTCTATGATCCCTCAAAAGTCCTACGAGAAGGTGATGACAGTATTTCATGAGTTTCTCTCCGTGTATCTAACAGTGCTTTATAATAGTAGTCAGCATCCTTATTCTCACTGTGTAAATAGAGATTCTGTGCCAAGGATTCAAAAGTCATGAAAAATAGGTCCATTATTCACTCTTCAGCATGACAATCTGGATATACAGTAATATCAACTGGAAAATTTCTGACTTGGTATTTGCTGGAAGGTACACCCAAGGAGAGATGTCAACTCTATCTACTCTCTGTTAAGAAAATCTGTGCTAATTAATACAACTTGCTGGGCTGTATAGGCTGTGATCTGACCTGGCACATCCATTTTTGTGACTTCTGTGGCTTTAGATTATGCACATTTGCTTTTTACAATAAAGCAGATGATTTAAAAATTAAAAAGGAGTAAGACTTCAGAAAAGCATAACTTCAGGGAGCTGTATATCATCCTAAATGTACTGCTAGGTCGCAGTGTTTAATGCAGCACTTACCTGTGGCAATATTTACATTATGTTGCATCTTCCCTGTCTTGTGTCATGTGATCATCTCTCAGCACATTGCCCTCTAGTATTGTCTAAATAAATACAAGAAGAGTCAGCTACAGAAATGGAGTTATTTTTACTATTTTCGTGTAATAACCATGAACCCTGCAGGCTTAGTGCTGGAAAAATACGATACATTTTTCATTTAGAAGCATAAATTTTTGTATAATTTCCCAAATAGAATTTCGGTCCCCTCTGCTGCACTGAATTTGTTATTGTCACATGTTTTTCCTGGTGTTTCTAATGAGCTGTTAATGAGCTGCTAACTATGTATGTAAATTAAATGGGGTTAGACATTGAAAGGTTATCAAGAACTAAAATGCCATATAATACTTCAAAGTGTTATAAAATAAATTAGTGTCTTTAATTTGCTGGCACAAAGTTGATATTTAATAACCTATAGCCTGAGTTCTTCTAAATGATGTTAATTTAAGACATTTTCAATCTGTACCCCAAGTGACATAGCAAGCAAGTCCTTTCATTCACCCTTCACTCTTAAGGTGTATCTGTACTGTATGTGTGGGTTCCCATGTGCCTCAACTGAATGATCAAGGTATTAAAGATAGTTCAAGATAGCTCCTGTAAATATTTGTGTTACGATTTACTACTACAGGCAAGAACGTGACAGTGGTGAATGCTAAGTTCTTTGGCTATGGTGATCTTTTAGAAGCTGATACTGGCGGTTCCAGTTATCCTGATTGTCAGTTATGGTTGTGTTTTAACACCATTATGACTAAGTGTTGTGGAGTAGGCTATACAAAACAGGAAGGTGCTGTGGGAAACTGCTTACTGCGGGCCTTTGTCATCTTTGCAAAGAAGGGACATCATGGCTTTTCCTTTGTCACAGTAGACTGATCTTGAAGAGCTGGTGAGGCACAACTCTGGAGGTTCACTTAGAAACCAAGATATATTGTGTAAATATTAGTATTCCTGTTAGGTATATTGATGTCACAGGAAAAAGCTCCTTATTCTGTCTCAGTGCTGACCCTAGAGCTCACTACTAAAAGCTCAATGGCCTTCTCACCTGTGGAAAACTGATGTTCTCCATAGCTAAGAATGGGCAAGTGTGAGTTGAGCTGAACAACCCATGCCTTAATGCCGTTTTCCCTGGACCTTGTTATATAGAAGGCTACTACAGAGCAACCAGGCATAAGCTCATTGCTGTACTGCTCTCAGTGTAGTAGGTATAAAAGCAGTTCGGACTAATTTTTAGTTTGGGCAATTAGGAAGCTGGGAAACAGTACCAGAGTGAAAAATTTAGGATTCTGCATCACAAAATGTAGTTTAGTCATTTGTTTGACAAGTGTAGTTTAGGTTAAATAATTTACAATATTACTTCAGAGTATGCTAGCAAATGTTCTGCAGTATATTTTGTAAAATTAATGAGGTTGTGGTAATATGAGACCTCACTACCAGACTTTGCCATTAAATGTTTGCTGAGAAGTGGGGCAGGGCACAGTTCTTTGTGGTGGCTGACTCATGAAGAAGTCCGCTTACTCTACGAGGAATCTGCATTATTCTGCAAGACATGAATGTAACTGGATATTTGCTGTCTCAGGTTCAATATACAGAGTTATGTACAAATGTTTAATTCTGGCTTTTCTTTGTCATGATTTGAAAGTTTAAAGAATTTGCAGAATATTATGGTTAGATTAGCAGAGGTATTAAAATTATTTTGGAAAAAAATAATTAGGAGACAAAAAGAAGAAAAGCAAATATGAGTATGCTGTTTGCTTGTCTTAGTTTCACAGAGTAGCTGAAGGAATTTCATTGTATTCAGTGATGTCTCATACCATACCATATATACTGCCATACCTAGCCCAGAAGGAAGGACTTGTTCTGAATGTCACTTAACTCAGTGGTCAGGGATAAGATCCTTAACTATATTTCTCAGTACTTTCATTGAGCTTTCAGTGTGTCACTATGTGACACTGAAGCAAAGGGTAATATATTTTTTTTGTGCTGTGCCATCCTTGTTCCTTGCAGAAAATAAGATACATAATTGATGTTCATTTCTCAGGAGATTGACAACTTTGTCCTAAAAGCCTGTAGGGACTTCAGTACTCCAAAATCAGCACTGCAAAGGCCAGTAACATAAAGCAGCACTCCACTGCAGACAAACTAATCCTCCCTCAATGTTTCATTCAATCAAAAATGCTGCAGATTGAAGGTGTTATTGCATGCCTACGTTTTCAAGAGATTATTATGAATGAACTGTATTTTCCACTGAATAGTAACAGCAAAACAGCCTACCCATCTAAATGTTTCCCATGGTAATTTTGCCCTAAATGAGCAAAGATTGGGAAACAAGTAATTTTTTGTTTTAACCTTTCTCCCTTTGAGTATGTGAATGAGCTGTTGTGAAAAAAAATATTTGTAGTTTAAACTTCTAAAGTCTATTTATTTTATATTAAGTTGCGCTAATTACTTCTCAAGATGATTAGATCCTGAAAACTGTATCTGTTTTTGTCTTGGATTCCAACTGAAAAAAATTGCCGAGAAATCTTGTTATGATGCATTTGAATTTATTTTGCAACAGTGATCTCTAGAAAGTAGCCACTTCTATCTGTGTACCTGTTTTCCTCTTCAAAATCAATACACAGCTGATCTTTTTCAGTGCACACACAGTTTTCCACAAAATCTGCATTAACAAACTGCACTGCTTTGGACAAAATCATGTTTCTGATGTTGGGATTTTAGCAAAGCCCCCATATCCTGTTTTTTTTAGATGCCTGATTATGTGCTTTTGTGTCTGAAAGCATTTGCGTGTGTCCTGATGATAGACCTGAATATTTTAAAAAACCAAGATCTGTTTGCAGAAGGAGGTAGTGTCACTAACACTTCTTTAGGTGAGATGATGGGTCAATTCCCAGTTTTGCTATTCCCCTTCCTTAAAGGGTTTGAGGCTGATCTGAGGGGCATAGCCTTGTGCTTGTCTCAGGATAGGATAAAAGTTACTGCAAGTTCTTCCCAAAAACCTCTTCAGTGAAATGCAGAATGGTAGGTGATGGCCCTATTGTCATTCCCAGTGAATGCAAATTTTTCATAGCAAAAATTTTGAAGCCTTGGAAAGTCATTGTCTGATGTGGAGAAGACCTGTAGAGTTGGCTCATGGGCTTGATTGCATATCCCTGTTCAGACCTGTTTGGGGCAGAATAGTTTTTGATGTTGGGTAAAATAGACTTGTTAGATGTGCTTGTTTTGGTGGTCAGCTTAGGTAGCTGTTAGCTGGATGCTTTTCACAGAGGTACCTTGTGGAATCCACCTTAGCAAATAAGCTAATGACGTAGTGACTGCTTTAGCTATGGACTGCTCTTTATTTCTATTCATGTCTTACTACTTATTAGCAATTAACATTTTGTTTCAAGGTTCAGGGCCCAGCTTTGCAGAGCAGAGGTGAATTTTCAGCCTGGATTAAAAAGGTTTTTACGGTGAGGTGCAGTCAAGTACTGCAACACTGCAAATGGACACTTAGACCTTATTAAACTGGAAACAACTCCACTGATGCACACCATTCCAATTGGCATTTTATATGGCTGAGACGGGAGATGAGGGCATAAAGGTGTGATAATAACTAAAGCAGTGCCGGTAGGGAAGACGGTGAAATATTTGCACTGATAATTATTTTATGAAGAAAACACAATTAAAAGGAGGAGGGGAGGAAGAAGAGAAACATTGGTGTAAGGGGTGGTGTATTTATGAACTAAAGACTTCTTCCCATAAAGTGAGAGGGAAAAGGATCTTTTAGCCAAAGGAGGTCATTCCATGCAAACCTCTAAAGAAAAGAGGATTTTGTAATGATAAAAGGAGGGGAGAGTGTGCTTCTTACACTTTAATGATTTCTTTGCTGCTCACAGATAGGAACTGGAACTCCACACTATTAGCCACAAATGGCATTTTGAAATGACTTTTTTTTTTTGGGCAAACCCAAAAGACATTGCTAAGATTTACATTTTCAAATATATGCTGACCTTTTTTTCCTCTTTCTTTTAGTTCATTTGTCATCAGTATGTAATTGAATCAATATATTTCCTGATCAACCCAAAGATTGAATAAGGTCATGGGAAGCCATGTGTGGACATTAAAAATCATTATTTTACTCAAAATGAGCAGAGATGGCATAGACCATTCAGAGTTCCAAATGAAATTCTATTAGATTCTATTACACTTTTACAATTATAGAGACGTTCCAATATTACAAGGGGAAATGAAGTCATAATAAAAAAGCCCAGAGGTGTATTACAAAGAAATGGGCATACTATTTTTCTAGTTAAAAACTTGATGAAAGGAGCTCTGCTACTTTTCAGTTGCTGAGATGTGACCTTGTTCTTTAAAAAAACCCATATATATAAAAATACCAGAAGCCAGCTTCCTTCTTACTCTTACTTCTTGTTTCACAGGTTGTCTTTAAGGAAGACAGGATATTTAAGCTGATTTTTATTGTAAAAATATTTAGAGAACAATGCATAGTAATAAGTTTGATATATTTACATATGCATAATTTTAGATTCTGTCTCTGGAAAAGTAATTTTGGGGAGCTGCTTGCCTGTTTATGGGAGTTGAAAAGATACAAGCTTTTGGCATGTAATAGATACAAATTTTGTCATTTGATATCCCTCCCTAAGTGTTCCTCTTTACTTCATCTCTCCACCCTCATGAAAATGTTTGGTCAAGCTACAAATCCTGGATTTGAGGTGAAATTCTTTCGATAATAATTTTTTGGGAAACCCAGAATCTGTAACAGAACCCACGCATTCATCCATACTGCATTGACTTGCAGCTAAGAATGAGGTTACTGTAGAGTATTAAAGGTACAGTCATTATCTGACCAAAGGTCATCTCATCTTGGCATTATATGGAGAAGAGTGGGAGAAAAGAGTTTGCTTTGCAGAGTTTTTACTCTATTTCAGACCTGCAGAAACGGGGAAAAAATTGAGTGTAACTTTTTTTTGTAAGAAACAAACACACTATTTGCATTAGTTCTATGTTTAAATGTTGGCCTGGATGTTAATGAATTGTTTCTTTACTACTGCATCCAAAGAAATAAAGCAAAGTGTGTTCAGAGGCAAGTTAAATGGCAAATGAAGCAATGAAATGTTGTCTGAGACACACAAGAAACAGAGAAAAATGGTGTGGCCTCTTCCAATCGCCTATCTACCTAACAAAAAATTACTAAGAAAATATAAAACTGAGAAAGGGCAATATAGAAATGTCATAGACAAACAGTAATGTTGGAGTCCCACTCCTTCTGTAAGGTTTCTGGATATGTGCAAAGAAAATGAGAGTTATATTGGGAAATATTCTTTGTATATGTAGGTGTGTGTACATAACAGGATTCTAGACCGACATAGGCTGCAAAGGCAGCTCAGTTTCCATGGGAGCATAAGGAAGGAAACAAAGTCTTCCAGAGAACTGTAAGTCAGATGGTAACTTCAAAGAGCACTATTAAACCTTAGAATAATGCCTATTACCCACCACAATAAATTATAGTAATTTTCAGAAACGAACACTTCAGAGATCATCTAGTGGAGCAAGAGAAGGGATAGAATAAGAAATGTAATATCTTCTTTCCAAGGTTTGGGACACTACCAGAGCGGTTCTGGAAGAATTCATAGTAATTAGGTCACCACTTGTCTCCTTTCTGCACAGTTAAAGGCAGAAGCTGTGATTCAAGACAGAAAGAAGTGCTTGAAGAGCCCCCTGGTAATTCCAATGAGCGTTAGAGTGTTAATCTTCCCTAATGTTTCCAGTGTTACCTTTTAGGATATTCCCTCGGTACCTGAGCTTGTTTCTGCAAGTTATGAAGTACTCTGGGGACCCTCCTGGTACTTTCAGCATTACTACAACGTTACTACGGTTTACACAGACAAGGCAACAAACTGTGGCTATATTTTCAAAGTCAACTGAGCTGTGCTGCTGCATGGGTGCTTTCTGAGCACACGTATGATTTGGCTTTTATTTTTAATCACTACGTAAATGGAATTAATTCCTAATTTCAGGATATAGATCACAGGCTTACCCTTGTCTCTCTTTGAAGCAACCAAGTAGTCTGTTTAAATGTGCAGTGAAGGTTAAGCTCTCTGATTTATTTCATTGGTGCCATTAGAGGTTTTTTTAGGCACATGTTATGTATGCATAAGAGTAAATATCTTTTGGCTGCCTCTTAACTGACTTCCTTTCAGAGCAGTAGCTGTTGTCTTGATTTTGCTTCTTAATAACTACCTTTCATCTGCCGTTTTGACCTCGTAAAGCTCTAATCGTTTTTTCTTCATTTTTCTCTTTTCAGTGATGATTCTTTTGTCACCTGGGGAAGAGAATTCCTAGCAGCTTTGCATTTTTTGGCGCCTCCTCAGGACTTAGACAACTTTACAGCTTTCAATCAAATACTTACAGAACATGTTGTAGTAGTGTGAGTGACTATTGCAACAAATCTAGATTAGTTCACTTCTCTCATGGAAGTGGTTTACAATGGTAACTCTTCCTGAAGGATCTTACCTGGATAGATATATTTTGAACTGGCATTGGTTGCATACACCTTACAAAGTCCTGTGCTAGGCCTCTCAGAAGGGGTTAGTGCAGAATACAATGAGGAGGAATTAATATCTCTTAATGAACTGTGCAATCTGTATTAAATTATGCTGAAGTCACTTCCAAAGCAAGGGAACAATGTTGAATCTTGAGTGTAGACTCAAAGTTGCTACCTCGAAGTTGGGCAGTGAAGTTTGTTTTAAGCCAGATGTGTAACGAAAATATATACAAGTGTTATAGCAACTTTTAAATAGGTAAGTAATAATTGATGAAATAGTTGCTGCAATGACCTCCCCAAACCCTTCAAGCAGTTACTGAGACATTAAAGTGACAGAGATGGGATCAAGCTAGCAAATAAGAATGTGCAATGCTGTCTTCTCTGAATGATTTTCAGTCTAAGCAACTATTTTGAGCCCAGTGTATTGTGCAATAGGTTTGAAGGCAAATGCCACATGAAAAATTGCATTTAAATGCCATGACTGCTTAGGTGGATTTTTTCACCCAAAAATATTTATAGTTTTGCCATTGTTCTTACCCTCTCTGTTCCTCTGTCAATGCACTTTTTCTGTGTGGATAAAATTGAGATAATAACAGGAAAATCCAGAGAATAGAGGTAATATATTTGCAAAAACTATTTTTATTGCACTGGTTTCCAAAACTTTATTTATCTTAAAACTTGCAAAATACTCTTTTTATTTTTTTTTAAGCCAAAAAACTTTGTCTAGCTCTATTTAATATTCTTCATTCTTTGGAAATATTAACTACAGTAATTCATTTTGGCAACCACCTTGCAAAAAAAGGTGTCTATTTTACACTAGTTTCACAAAAGCCAACTGATTTGAAGGGCAAATTTTACTTTCCTGTCTTGTACTGCATAGTACCTGCCCTTCTTCATGAGGAGAGCTATTCGAGTCTGACCTTAAATGATTTGTTGAAAGCCAGAAAAGGAGTGAGAGTTAGAGTGGAGGAATTTTGGCTTCTAATCCAGAGTTCAAATGACTAAACCATACATCTGATAAAATGAAACTTAAACCTGTGACACTGCATACTGTACAGCACATTTTAAATGCATTTACTTCCCCACCCCAGGAGCTTCAATAGCTCGAAAATAACTTTTAAAAATAAATTGTTTATTGAAAGATTAAGAGCATTTTATTGACTTTGCAGTTATGACCAATTTCAGTGCATTTTTGTGACAGTATCTAGTCACAGATAGTCTCTTTCCTACGTGTGATGGTTTTATTATGTGAGAGAAGCCTACCTACTGTTTATCCTTCCCTTGCTCATCCTCACAGTCTCCCATATTCCCCCAATGCTTTGTATGTCAAACGATCTCCCTGTCTCAATTCAAATCCCTCCTTAAGAGATGACTTCTGTGCAGATTTCCTATAATGATTCCCCCAAGATATCCATACTGATTTGAGACAGGACTTTCATCTATTGTAGTGCATGTGGCTGATGACACAATTTCTGAACCTAATACTGCTGTGTTCAGAACAGTTTTGAAAAAATCTTTAAGGAAAAAATCAAACATTTTTTTTTCCTTTTGCTTGTCTTTTTTTTTCCACTGTGCCTTTGTAACAAAAAAACCTTACTTTAAAAGCAAGGTGAATGAATAGATCAACTTCTAAATATGCAGAATAAGTGATAGTTCACAAACAATTTAAATATTAGCATTTTTCTTTATTTAAATCTTGTAGTGCCCTCCACTTCCAACTGCATGTAGAACTGCAGTGAAACTGAATGCCTCCATAAATCATGGCACTTTGCTGACTCCTGCAGCCCTCTTGAGCTTTCCTTTGCAACTTTTGCAGCATATATGGACTCAAGCTTCGTCAGGGAAAGTTTAGGCTTGATGTGAAGAAGAAGTTCTTTACTGAAAGGGTGATTGGCCATTGGAATGCGTTGCCCAGGGAGGTGGTGGAGTCGCCGACCCTGGAGGTGTTTAAGGGGAGATTGGATGTGGCACTGAGTGCCATGGTTTAGATGATGGGTTGGTGTTAGTGTTGGGTTATAGGTTGGACTTGATGATCTCAGAGGTCCTTTCCAACCTTGTGATACTGTGATACTGTGATATATCCCCCTAAGCTACAGGGTGTGTGTTCAGGGCTGTGTATGGAGCTGGGGTGCTTTTGCGACCAGTATGTACATCACAGAGAGCATGGAGAGCTGTCTTCTCTGGAAGTCCCTGACTTGGGAGTTTGCTTTTGCTCAGTTTTTTAAAACCAGAGTTTAGTATCCTGGAGCATGGTGCCAGATTTACCTTTTCAGCCAAGCCTTTGCCAAACATGAAATTAAAATATGACTCTCCTTTCCTACTTTTTACTTAGTGGATTAATTTCCTTTTTCCCTCCTCTGCTGACTTCCATGTTATCACAGATGGATTTTTTTTTAAGCTGATACAGTCTGCTTCCCATTTGTGGTCATGGGTGCATAATAAGTTGTGAAAATAAAGGGGTGGATTATTTGATAGTTGCCCATATGCCTGTATTAAACACTATTCTAAAGTACCTGTATGCTGTTAATTTCTGCAAATAAGGCAGAGTCAGTTGACCTTTGATCTGCTCTGGTATGGCAATTACTACATTCAAAGTACTTTCTGGTAAAGTGCTATATGAAATCACACAAAAAGAGATGAAGGGACAAACCCTTTCAAATGTTTTTATTCTGTTAGTTTCTAAACTGATTCACTCCTTTTTTTTTTTTTAAATGTTCATTATATTAGGGAAAAAAATTAACCAATAATAGTGGCAATGCAAATGGAATCTTCTCCTAATACAGACTGGATGGATATTAAATCCCCAGGAGCCCAATAAACTCAAGTGTTCTGTAAAATGGCATGTTATTGGATATGGATTTGTGACATATGACCACTGTGCAAGTGTGAACAAGTAAGCACACATAAATATAGACTTTGTGGAATTATGATAAGTTTTTAATCGTAAGCCTAAAATACTTACAATATTTTAGACCACTCTTGCTGGATTTTGGATGGGTGTCTGTCCTGTGACTTCTGTTTGGAATAATGTGCAACAGAAGTGTAGGCATGGCTTTTCAATTCCAATCCAAAAAAGCTGGCTTTTGGCAGGTGGTCTGAGAACATGGAAACCATATCATTCTTCTTCTTCAAAAAAAAATTTCTTTCACCTCCCCCACCCCGATTTGTTTTGCATCCTTTGAACTGGAACCTCTGAGATAATAGGTGTATCATGGATATAGATCTATAATCCATGACCTTATTACAAGTGATAAATTATTATTTCCAAACCTAATTGCTTCACTAATGTGCACCCACACCTGTCCTAACTTACTACTTACATTTTTCAAGCTGCCGGTGAAAGCAGCTGATCACCATTCTTTGCTGAAACAAATCTACAGGTCCAGTGAAAAATAATATCCTACTCACACAAACAAAAAAAAAATAGTGCTATAAGAAATGTAGACAGAAGTAATTTGGAAGAAAAGCTGTTTAACGTAAGAGCTTTGAACAGAAATCTGTTCAACTTACAGGCTTCACAGATGTACCACCTTGAAGCTAATGGACCAGGACCAGTATAAATGAGAGAAGAATCTGGTCACTTGTGTCAAAAATATTTAGGATCTCTTTGTTCTTGTGTGCTGCTTTCATTCCAAGGTGACTCTGGTACTTCACATCCTTCTCTGAAGCTGCTGTTCCTCTAGGCTACAGCCTTTCTGACTCCTACCTATGCTTTACTTAGACAAGCTCACATTGTAAGTCAGCAAGAATCTGATCAAGTAACATCTGAAACAATAAGTGCTCCTGTGTCATTTAGCAAAGCTTGTCTCTGAAGGATCTGGTCCTGTTAGATTTCCTGAGTAAAGTTGAATTAAATCACTGTGTGGCCTCTGTGTAACCTTTCAGTGATGCAGCAGATTTCATAGTAGGTTTCATCTGGGTTTTTTCTTTTTTTGATATGGTGGTCTGTAATACTGTGGTTAAGGGAAACATACACTTTCCTCACTGCTTCCCCTCAGGACTTTAATCCAGAAATCTAAAATACATTTCAGTTCATTTGCATATGATCTATACAACTCCTTATATATGCAAATTTTCTATTTTCATTGATTGTCTTAACTTTGTAAACCAAGTATTAATACCGCTTTGCAATGTTTTCTCCAATGCTTTTTTTTTCTCCTAAGTGTCTCATATGTGTGTCAGTCCCAGTGCATGTGGTGTTTTGGACAAATTGATAAATGGGAATATATTGATTTGGAAAATCATTTAGCTCTAATTTCTCAATGTCACTGAATAAGGGATCACTTTCATGTCAAGCAGTATTGTATAGTTGAATACTTTTAGGATTCTTCTGTAATCCCAGTCTTCCATTTCAGAAATTAGCAGTTTGTTGCTAGTAATAGAACTGGGTAGTATCTCTTCAGTGTCTTCAGACATCCTTGCCAACACTGAACATGTACCACACTTAAAAAAACAAACAATAAAACACCCTCCCCTCAAACCACCCTATGTAATATTTCAACTTAATGCTACAGTCCTTAAAAAATGAAAGTTCCATAAAAATCACAACAGATATGAAGTGAGAGTTGAGTTGGAAATAAAGTGGAGGGTCACAGTGGTGAAGGGTAGCAAATCGACAGAGAATTTGCATAGAGAAAGTTAGTATACGTCCAGAGGCATTCAATGGGCTTTTTTAAAAGCTGACATTGCAAGGGACAACAAGATATGAAAAATCAGAGCAAGATACTTAGAATCCTGTGTGTAAAAGCCACAGGTGATTCCTAATAGGCAGTAAATTAGCTGAAGGATAAAGAGGAGTACTTATTTTTGTGGCAATAGTAATGCTTTCATTTTCTAGCAAGTTTTTAACTGAAAAAAAAATAACTCAAAAGTAATACAAAGAATAGGAGGATAATTGTGAATTAGGAGCCAAATTATGCCAGGCACAATTGAATAAGTTCTGACTTTTCTTACTGACAGACATGTATATTAATAGTTGGCACTTATTGAACCAAATATGAATATTCATCTTCATTTATATTTCAAGGCCTTTCATTCCTCAAGGACCACAGTGCTTTTGACCAATTTTCATCCACATTACTAAAATGACAGCTTTCACTCCTGGGCCCTGACAGAGGTCTGCAGAATTCATTGGAGGTCCTGGGAGGAGGGAACCAGCTCCCGCTCCCAGCTGTCCACAAACACTCATTAAGAGAGGCAAATATCCAGCAGAATCTCTGTGAGAATTTTTAATCACGCAAAGGCTCTGCTAATTAGGTAGCTGATGGGGCATAGAGAGCACAAGGACGAATTCTTTAAACAAAGGACTAGAAACTTTAAGAGCTTTAATTACTTGGGCACAGAGTTCATTTCAGAACTTGGGAGCAAATTATTCTAATAACAATAAGACCAAGTAGCAGACCATATTAGTGAGAATTGTGTAGAAAAGTTCTATTTTCTTGTCACAACCATGATTGGAACATATTGGAAACTGAGTGCGTTTTAAAGGTATTAATAACAAACTCTTTTTGTGAAATGGATTTGATGCAGAAGATTTGCTATCAAGGTGCATTCTGTTCCTCTCTTCCGTGAGTACTGATTTGCCAGAGTATTGCATTGTGTCCTATACCTCAAAATGCTCACGGACCTCAAGAGGTGGATGCTTGTACACTAATGAAGAAAAATGGTTATTTAAAAAAAAATAAATCCTCGCTTTAATTTGGTGCAACAGACTGCCTCCAAAACCTAAAACTTGCAAATATATCACTTTCTTGTAGGCTAGAAGGAAATCCATTTTCTGGGTGAAACTTATGGATTTGTTTTATGCGTGCTTTCTAAGTGTATAAATAGCATGTCTGTGTTGTATGGTTTCTCTCACGACATAATTTAGGTGAGAACAATTTCCAGGATCCCTTTTTCCTAAGCGGAAGAAGGAAAAGACAAAAATTGCTAAATAAAAGGAAAAATCGGAGAGCTTGAAAGATTCAAATTAGGGAACTCTGCTATCCTACCTGTCAAGAGAAGAATATAGAAAGTGTACAGCTTTCTTTGCCTTGGAAAATGGAAAACAGCTGATGTGTTACTCTTGTCATTGCAGTTAAGAAATCTCAGCGAGCTTGACTGTGATTGAGCACAAGGGGCAGATCCTGCCAGTGTGCTGGATGAAAACCTAATTTCCTTTGGGCAGAAACTGGGCTGACCGGACAAGAAAGAAAGGAAATGCTTGATGTCTGCTGCAGAAGGTTTGCTGGCCTTGGATATCTACGTGGTCAGAGTTGGGGGAGCCAACGGTATACTTGCTCTATATTTTAATTTTCCATGAAAATACACATTGAATTTTCTCTTATTTTTAAGAAGGACTATAACTTGTCTGGGGGTCAATTTCTGACAAGAAAGAAACTGGTAGCTTTTATCATGATTCTATATACCTTTAAAGAAAACTAGCTTCTAAGCAAGGGCTTATTTTTCAGTGGGTTTGGTGCAGACTATGTACAATGATTATTCATATGTTAAATGCTAATTTAATTTTTAGTATCCAAGGAAAAAAGTGTTAATTTTACAGCCAAGAGACTCTACTGGTGGGGAGATGGGCTTGAACATGTCAACTGAACATACGAAAAGTTCCAGGGAGGTGCAAAGGCACAGATGAAAGTGTGATATGTAATCATTAAAGGCTAATTATGTTCAGTGAGCAAGTGGTGGACTGGTGTTCAGAGTTGCAGGAAGAAACTGGAGAAGAAAGATATATCTGCTCAGAGAATTGGTCTGAGATAAAACTTAGAGATTAGTCTTGAAACTTGAACAAACCTTCTGCTTGCATTTGATGTCATGTTTACTTCACGTTTTATCCACTGCAGAGGAAAGACATTGCTAAAGAGAAGCTGCTGCAGTCCCTGGTTCTAGACAAGCTTTAATTTTGTGTGGACTTCCCCTACATGAATAAACAGACGTCTGAGTGCAATAAACGTAGCGGAGTTGTTCCATTAGGAAGTCATTTTGCCCACTGTAGTCCCTCAGCCATTTGTGAAAGAAGCTAGAGTAACAAAATATAGTACTGACAGAAGAGCTTCTTCATCATTCTTGCTTTTCAGTTTTGTTTTAATTCCCAGGAAAGCAGGCTAAGCTGACATGCAGGAATAGTTCTGTCACCTTAGTTCCTAATACTTCTAACAGCAGTTACAACGGAATAAACAAATAGATAAGGGAGGAAATGTGAACAGAAGATAGGGAGGGGAGAGTGCCATATAGTATCTTCTTTAGAGCAATTCCTTTTGTATTTTGAAAAGCACTTTAGGCTTCAGGTATGCTGTGCTGCCGTTTCCTCCTGAATCCTTTGGGGGAGTGGGAATAAGTGTAGTTTAATACTTCACTGTACTGTTCTGTATTTTTCTGGCTGTTGTTCTCACCTACTTGCAAGTCTGGTCTTGGGGACACACCACACAAACAGAACTCTCCTCAGTTTGATCACGCTGCACTGCTTTTTTTCCTTAAGAAGTGCTTTTATGGCACATAACTTTTGAACGACCATGATTTAACAGTTCTACAAGCGCTTAAAGCCCAGAATCGAGGAACCTAGCTGATAGTAGGTTATTTCTCTTTGCAGAAAGATATATGCAATCTACTTTTAAAAATAAGTACTGTTAAGAATATTACTTTACTATATTAGTCCCAAAAAGAAAAGCGACACAGGACAAACTTTGCACGTGTGTTTAATTGTCTTTGGAGGAAATATGATTTGTGGTAAAGATGCACGGCCCTGCTGCATCATCTTAGCTGTTAAGACGCTAAATACAAAGTTCCTGTTTTTCAGCAGTTGTTCAACATATCAGATCTCATTACAGTTTTTCTTTATAAGTGAAAGCTGGGACTTTTTCTTCTTTCTGCCTTTGTTTGGTATTTTTATTAGTTGCCCATTTTGTAAGTGTATTCTGAAGCTATGTTCTTTCAATGTGCACAGAAATCTGTAGCAGAAAGAAAATGTGTAAGCAAAGAAGACACACAAAGAAGTGGCTTACCAGCACTGCATCGAACTTTTAAGTGGATCCATTTTAGACAGATTGTCAATATCAAGATTTCAAAATATGAACCTTTTTCCCTAGAAAGGTAGCTGTCCATGCACATTTGTCAACTGTTACGTTCTGTTTTCTATAGCAAAAAACATCATTCATCATGTTACAATCAGTGTTCAGTGCAAAGCTGATCAAGAGGCATAACCATTAATTCATATCTGTCTGTAGAGGTCATCTCTAAAGGTGCATGTATTTTATATGAAAATAATAAAAATATTCAAACAGTTTAATACAAGAGTCTTTAGAACCACACTTGTAGTTTTGAAGGAATTTACTTTGAAATGGGAATGTGAAGGAGCTAAAGTTTAGAATTGCTACATGCTGGGGAAAATAATCCAGCAACTGCAGAAGCAGCAAATGGCTCTTGAGTATGGTCTCTTAACTGGAAAGGGAAATAGAAAAGGGAGAGATGTTTCTCATGATATTTTAATGTATTTCTCTGGGTTCATGTGAAGAGCAGCTTTGAGAAACTACCATGATGCAGAAATGCTGGAATTCCTAGTGCAGAAAGAAGAGCTGCATCCTCACAAAAGTAAAAAAAAAAAATCACTCCCCTCTAATTAACAGTTAAGAGTTAGATTCTCTGCAGGAGAACAATGTAGAAATTACGTATATCAGCAAATTCATTGTTTGATAACAACACTGATAATGATCAGCAGGTTTGTATGGGCAGGGTACATCTAATAGATCCCATACTGATGACATTTTTAAGATGCTGATTGAGAACTTTCACCCTAACTGATGGGGTAGTCCTATTCTTCTTGGTAGGATTTCCCTTTCTCCATTTGGAGCTGTGACTGGGCCTTTGACAAATGCTTAATTTGGAGTACTCAGGCTTAAAATGGAGACTTTTAAAAATCTTTAATTGGGGCTAAGCGCTAGTTCCTCCTGCAGTTCATTGTTTGAACAAGGAAGCAGGACTAAAGAGGAAACTGCTTCCAATTGTAAATACATCAGTAGCAGGCACATTACAAAGCTCTATACAATCCTGTAGAGTAAATGGTGGACAGCCCATCACAATTAGGCATGGTCATAATGAAGAGCCAGAAGAGAGAAAAGAGGGCATGGGGAAAAACAGACCTTTTACAAATGTTTTATATGAAGAGAAATTATAGCTAAAAGGGATAGTTAATTAGTTTAAAGAATAGGTGGTAATGCCTTCTATTTGCAGAAGAAGACGACTTTGAAAGCATGGAAAATGAGTGAGTTTCTAGCTGCTGATCTGGAAAAGGAGAAAATAATTCAAAGCAATACTGTACGTGGGTGTTTCAGAAAAGAGATTGTGGTGAGAAGTGTGCAATCTGAGTAATTTACTCTTAGAGTCAGTAGGCACTGTTGCGTTTAACAGAGACCCCGCATGCAGCTTTGTTTTCACTGGAATTCGTCTATATTATTACAGGTGATTATCAGAGACATAGGTGTTTATGGTTTGCTTCCCAGCTTTGCATACCTCTTAGGAAGGCGAAAACCCATCTGTTTTGTGCTGAGAAGGTTGCACAGAGGGGCAAGGTTACAGTGAGGGTTGCTCACTAGCCTTTTTGCAGTGTGCTGGCTAACCAGTCACCTGTGAAAACAACATGCATTCTGAAATACGTTATTTAGGGAAGAAATAAAGGGTATCAATAGTCTGTAACAGATTATTGGACAGCAGCATGTGTAATCTGAAGTATTGTGGTGCCTATGAGGTACAGTCTGTGGGACACTACCTGAACATGAAGCTTTGCTAGCATTAATGAAGTTTGCAAGTATCTCCTCTTACCACAACTTCCATTGTGTGTGTCTTGGATAAGTCAGATCTGTGTGTCATTGATAGAAACATATGCACTCCACATAGATTCTCTATTGTTTGATTAGGTGTATACAGGAGTTGGTTCCCACCAAAATCAGTTGAGTTTCATGCAGCTGAACTTCCTTCTTCTACAGCTGGCTCGGGTGTTTCTTATGCTGCAGTTGTTTCTGAGAATTACAGAGTAGATGTAACCTTTATTTTGTAGTCTGGAACTACAGTAGTAGTTTGGAACTACAGTAGTCATTCCCTATGACAACTATGGAGACAATGTTGTTGGTTAGCACTGTCTGTTCCTGTCACATGGCACAAAGTAGATTATATGATAGTAATGAATGGGATAAGATTATTATTTCTCAACTATTGCTGCATATGGTAGCATATCCAGCGTGCCTTATACTCACAAAGAGGAATCATATTTGCAGTGAGAGCCTGATTCTCTGTTGGTGTGTGACTGGTAATGGGTGACTATCCCAGGACTGCTTCAGTCTCTTTTCTCCCAGGGAAAGAAAAATGGCATGTAGGGATGTAAGTAGGAGGTTGGTATTGCAGTTGTGTTTCATCACTCATGGCTCACCTGAGTTCTATTAGTACCCCTGCGACCTTGCTTTCACAAGTTGCCTACTTCTACCATCTTGGTGAGTCTCCAAGGCTAAAATTTCAACTACATATCCCAGGAATTATGCTATTGCCTCAACAATCCATAGTTTCTGGTGTGATTTTTTTGGTTAAAGTGGGATACATAAGACAGAATTTAAAATAAACTTGGTATTATTCTAACTTTCTTGCTATTAAAATCAGTGGTAAGACTTGTGTGGGAACAGTTAGGTGTGTTTTCAGCACTTCCAAAAATCCTTCCTGTAAAATTATTTCTTTCTTTTCTTTCATTGTACATATTTGCTTGTCCTGGCTTCAAAGATAATGCTGTACCAAAAAGATTGTCTTTCAGCATTCTTCTCTTGCAGACCCCGCATCAGCGTCAGGTGACTCCCCCTTTCTTTAAATCCCCTCTCATAAGATCTGCTTTAGCATTTGAATATGTGCAAATAAAATGGATTCATTCCCTCAATTAAATTTGTCTTGAACATGAACAAACAGTAAGATTAGAAATGTAAAGGATAAAACCTGCGTCAGTGGCTTTATCAGGAGTTTTGTGAATATAAGCCCTTTAAAAAGTACACTTGATTGATACAAATGGATGTAGAAGGGAAACCAGAATCACAGATGGCAGATGAACTGCTGAATTTAATGCTCAGGAGGGCAAATGCAGGGGTGTAAAATTGTAAATATTATAGAAATTAGATTTTTCAGGTCTTTCCAAATACTTCTTAAATTGTTTTTTGAGAAGAAAAAGATATGTATGTATCATATAGTTTTAAAATAAAACAAATCAACATTTGCTGGGGTCTTGTGTTTATTTAGATTTATTATAGGCCAGTGTAGGCTGTGGGATATCAAAATGGAGAATAGAGGATGCTGCTAGGAAGGGTAATGGACACACAATGTTGATCTGAAAGGGACTTGTGTCCCCAAAAACGTATTATGAAGATAAAACATTGGAAGAGAGGCCTGTGTGGAATGTGGAAATCTGGAAAGAATGAATAGAGTTTTGAACCATATTAAGACACATAAAATCCTAGGGTAAAATAGGAGAATAGACAAAAACTTATTTTTCACTTAGCCTTCTAAAAGTAAATTATTATTGCTTTCATATCTATAGTTAGGAAGAGACTACAATTTCAATAATTTATTCAGCTTCTCTGCAGAAAGCTATCCTCAAGCTGTAAAATATCTCTTTTAACTCCGATCTTTAGGTGGGTGGTGCATCCATACCAGATCAGTCCACTTCTGTCATTTTGCACAAATATCTGTCTCAGAATGGGAGGACTCTGAACTTCAACATGACAGAAGGAAAGCTGTTCATATACTACCTAGGAGCTGGGACAGAGAACTAAACATCTTTAAAAGGTTGTTTCTGTGAGATATTTTTTTTAACTGTATGGTTAAGCAGGGAGTCAAAATTGGAGGTGACCCAAAGTCAAGAACATGTAACAAATTATGAAGGCATATGAATAATATATTTGAAAGAGTGAGTGAGAAACTGGAGACAGTAATGGGAAAATCTGACATTTTTAAAGGTGACAAGGCAAGATAGGAATTTAAGGAGGCCAGGCCTGTAGCAGTTCCTTGCAGTTTAAACAAAGTATTAATGAGTTTTTTCATTGGTCTGTGAAGTACGACAAGGTATTTTGGAAAGTCGTAGAAACCCAAAAACTGTGTGTGGATAATGCAGTCTCTGCTGAACTGCACCTCAGCTATGGGCTATTGCAATGCAGAAATCTCTCTATTGCAAAGCTTTTGGTTCTTCTAGAGGGTTATTTAGCAAGACTGAACACAGCAGCCTGGCCACCTTGCCTCTGTTGTGATGGTTAGAGTGCTCACGTTGTTTGCTGTATCAGACTGTGACTGTAGAATAAGATTTTTCATGGGCTGCCATTTATATAAACAGTAATATTCATGTTAAGCGTTGATGTCTGAAAATGCTAGACTTGATTGCTAGCATTTAGCTAGAACATATTCTTTGTGACCAGGTACTTTCATTACATCAAAACCTCCCAAAATTTCTTTTAACTGTAAGATTTATTCATAATTGAAAATTTGTTATTTAATCTAGAGTTTAAATATAGTTACATATGCCAGCTTAATGCCACAAAATAGCCTAAGAATATTCTTAAGCAGAATGTCAGCTAAATTTTATTGCAGGTCCATTAGTATTATCATTAAGCAGCTGACTAAAGGTCATAATGAATACTTACTATTTTATATCACCCAGGAGGTACTAAGCACAGCTGGAGTCTATTTCACTACTTGAACACATATAATACTCGACAAATTGTCAATCAGTGGATCTGTCAATCTTATCAAAGTACTTTGCCTAAGTATGTAGCAATTCTTTTAGTGTGCATTGCATAATAGACTGCAGGATATTTAAAAAAAGAAAGTTCTTATTAAATAGCTAGCTTTTACCATTCTGTTTTAGGTACTGCTTATAATTTTGTGGTTGTGCTGATATTTCAGAAACCCAGTGAGGTCTTACATGAATCTTGCTGACCAGTTTAAAAAGCAGGAAAACAACTATTGAGATTCCTGATGATCATGATGATGAAAAATTATTCTGGAGATTTTATCCTATTGATGCTTTGTTAATACTGTTTTTCATACTTTTCCAACCATAAATTCCTCCTGCTGATGTGAAGTTCTGCTGGAACAGCAATAAGATTATGGCCTCATTGTAATTTTTTTAATGGCTTTTGCAAAATAGCTTGTAACCCTTCACAAATCAGTTCTGTGCATTTAGAATGGATTTTTTACTATAGCTTGTGAAAAAATTACCAAAATAGATGGCTTACTTTAATGAGTTGAACTTAGCTTACTTTTCTTTGTCATGAGAAATAAATAAGATTGTGCAGAGTTGTGCAGGCAGGGTGGACTTAGGATCCATTCAGGTGTTATTATCCATCTCATGACTACTCTGTAGTTCAACATAATTTGCAATAGGAAAGCCCTGGCTTTAAAGTAAAAGCACCTTTTCTTTTCAAGTACTAGTTTTTGCCGTTTCCAGTGGATTTTATGAGTACACACAGCTACACAAGACAAAGGGACACCTTTATGAAAAAATACTCTGCAGTTCTCTTGGTCCTATTTCTTTTCACTACAGAAAGTCTATGAAACTTCAAACTACATTCAATTTCACATTCATTTCAGCAGCAATGACACTGTAAACCTTCTCATTTCCTACAGGGCTTTTGCAATATGTATTTTAGCACAGACATTCAGCAATGACTGACTTTTGATCTAAAATGAACTAAAAATACTTTATTATCAAAAATGGTGTGTGTGTGTATGTGAGTGAAGGAGAAAGGTTAGCCCTCAACTGTGTTTTTCCTATCTTTTGACACTGACTTGTTCAAGGGAGAATCATTTACACTCAAATACGTTTATATTAACAAGCAAAAATAAGATACTCAACTGGAAGTTTATTCTGGAAAACCCTTAAGTGAGTGAATTTCTTTCCTTTTCCTTTTCTTCCTAAACACAAATTTTCTTTTTTTTTTTCAGTTGCATCTCTTTTATCTTTAGTCCATTAGTGCTAAATAATCTCTTACTATTACTAGCAAATTGCAAGGCAAGAAGGAGCTAAATTTTTGTGGAAGAATACCTCCTCGATCTAAGTAATTAGATAATTCAGCAGCCACAGGTCAATGGGACTTGGTGTTTGAATCTTATTGCTTACTAAACTTCATCCTGAATTAAGCTGGGAATGTAACTAAGGTCACAGAAGAAAAGGAATGCCTCAGAAGTGTTCTAAATCTCATATTTAATGCTAAAGTATGTGCTTGTCATATGGCTGACATCTCTGATGGTGCATAGCAGAGCTACAAGTTGAAATTTTGCCTTCCCACAAAGGATTGAAACAAATATGTCATAGACTTAAATTTTACTTCCTTATCAGGGTACTCTAAGCTAAAATATCTTAACCTGGTGAGAGTGATGAAGCTACATTGGGATGCAATGGAAAATGAAAAATGCAGGCAGAAAAGGGGCAATGAACTGAGAGTTATTTCAAAGAGTACCAGAGACTGAAAAAGCCAGAAGTTCTGTCCTGTATCAGAGAGAAACAGAAGCCACACTTGTAATAAAAGACTATTATGCTATATATACACTTACATATAAATGGATATCTCTATAAATTTCTTACAAACTATAAGTCATTAAGTATAAACTTGAAAAGAGAAGCTGAGGCATGAGGGATCATGCTGACAGGATGAAGGACAATGGATTTTGTAACATACTTAGGGAAACAAAAATTCCCAAACTACGCAGAAACCTTAAAAATGTATAGGGTGTTTTTTAGATGGAAACTTTCAAATTCTTAATACCAGAAAAAAAACCAGATACAATTAAATAAATGCTTATGCTATATTTGGAAAGAAGCATGGGTGTGTGTCCAAATAACCCATAAATGCAATGAACAACTCTAAAACCAATGAGTAGCTTAGAGAAGCTATTTTAAAAATAAATATTTCTTTTAGTTCAAGGAGATTTAGATGACCTGAGTGCAAGAGCCCTAAAAGACTTTGAGATGATTTCTGGTCAATCTGTTTATTTTTATAAAAGCATGTGCTTTTTGTGTGTATTATAAAATGTAAGTTATAACATTGTGGTGGTGTTCAGAACTGCGAGCAGAATAGTTTTGATCTATATTGATTAGTCAACATGCTATTGATTGCAGATGAACTAATGGAAAAGGTGATAGTGAATTGAACAATGAATTATAGAATGGAAGCCTAGTTAATGGCTGTCAGCATAGTTTTATGATAAAAGGACCTTGTCAAAGAAAATTTCAATTTCCTTATGTGATTACAAATCTAAAGAAAATTGTCTTACTGGCATATGCCAAATAATAGTTTTCTGTAAAGAGTCCTTACTGCATGGGATGTTTTCAGTGGTATTCTGCATGGACTGCTTCTGGCAGGGATGGTACCATCTCTGATGACTGGACACCAAGCCACAACAACTTGCCCAAGAACATTTTTGGATAAAGATTGGTGGCACATTATGAAGGGGAGCCTCCTCATGTTTTTAACACTTTATATCACACAAACTCTACCTTCTTGGAATAGAATAGATTTTGACACACTCAAAGATTCTACAAAGCAGACACTGTCAACAGAAATGGCAACTACATCCTATGAAACATTTGCCATCTAAAAAGGTTTTGAGGTTACAGTGGCAAGAGTGCTGAACTGGAACTCTAGGGAAATACTGTGTTCAGAAAGGCCAGTGGGATCCCTGGATGTTTAAATGGCAGTAGTGTAGTGGGCTGGGAAGCGATTTTTACCTTCTCCAACTGAGTATCTAAGTGTTTCCTAATCAATACTTTGCTAACTGTTCTTTACCCGACCCTTCATATTATTGTCACTGTCTTTCATGTTTCTTTAGCTCAGTGTTGTAGGCAGAATGTTACGAAGCAGAAAAACTAAAGTAAACAGGTGATTTCATAGGAAAAATACAAGTACAAAACTATTCGCTGAGATGCTCTGTGGTCAAGACAGTAATGGAAGACTTGGGTATCCTGGAGCCGTTACTGGTTTCACACAGCTTTTCTGTGCAACTTTGAGCTGGTTTTAACATCTAGAAGGTGCAGCGGTGGTGAGGGAGAGGAAGCTCTGATCTCTACTCTTGAGGTGGATTTCCTCTGGGGCGTTGTAGAAATCACACTCTCTACATTGGTTTCCTATTTGTAAAGTAAGGCCTTTTCCCAGTCCTGGAGACAGTCTGAAGATGGACACGTTAATAGTGTAAGACTGCTGCAGTGGTTGAGTACCTTGGGGAAGTCTTTTGAGTTAATGAGACATAAATATATCATGTAGGGTGATATAAATGAATCTGCTTAGAGAAATCTCTTCCTCACAAATGCTGCAGACAAATACCAGCCAATCTACCTGAAACTTGACCACAAGTTTGTTTTAAAGATTTTTTTAAATGTTTACGAGTTAGTTTTGAATGTGTTGGTGTTTGTGTATTTGTAGAAGGGCTTCAGTTCCGTTTAGACATTGAATATCCATTTACATTCAAGAATGTTTCACACTTTTATTAAATACATACTCTGAGGTCCTGACGTACTGGCTCCAAGTAGCGGTTCTACATTCATGTATACTTTATCCCTTCTAAAACATTTAGTTCTGTAAAACATTTAATTCCCTTGCTGCATACATTTACTGTGGTAGCCATATGCATGGCCAGAGAAGATGAAGATTAACTGTTTATTAACATGCTAATTAATGTTTTAAATCTCAGCAAGTCTTTTTAAGTGACACAGATGCAAAGATGTCTTCATACAAAAATGTTTTTAGACTAAATGAAGTCTACTGAAAGACAGTAAACCTACATTTATTGGAAAACCAGATTAATGCTCAATTTGGTCAAATGATGTATATATTTGTTTAAAAATTGATTACTGCTAAAAATTCTAATGTTTGTTTCCTGTTTTTAGGTAGCCAGAACCTTCTTATTGCCTTTTTTCCCAAATTCTTTGCAAGGTGTAGTAGCTAAATTATTCGATAGCCAGCTGACAATAATTAGATTATTATGATGATTAATGCTTATTCAAGACATTTAATTTGCATGCTATAAGCACAGTGAGACAGCTAATTTGAAGTTACACCAAATATAGTATTTAGTTTTTATATACAACATTTGTTTGGCTTTCCAAATGTAAAGTAATTGACAAGAATAATCATAGCTGTGGATGTTAGGTCAGCAAGTTTTCATTTCTCCTTTTAATAACAATGATGTGTTACTTAGTGAACCAATTAGCAAGGTAAATTTTACTTGCATTAAAACATGCATAAGGCTAAGGAAGAATTTCTAAATTGTGGTTAATGGAATGTCAACCAAGATGCATATTCTGTCATTTTTGCCCAGGTGAAAACCATCTGTCCTAGATAGATAGCATTTCTCCAACTTTTTGCAAGGAAGAAGGAGACAAGGTCATTGTTGTGCACCTGAGATCGCGATTGATTTTGTATATTTTTTTTATTTATGAAAGACAATTAAACTACTATGCCTCATCCATAGCTTCTAATAAATAGTGAAAGAATAAATTTCTTTAATCATGGCTACAATAAGCCTTTGTGTTTTTTCAGGAAAAGCCTATATATTCATGCGGATCTTGCATCTTGTTCAGCGTATTTGGAGAGGCAAAATTTTTTGCTACTTCTGATTGCCCAGGTTCTTTGACTCAGATAGCAGAGCACATTTTAAAATGTGATGCTCTGCAGAAAGACTTCAATGTCCCTGGATTTGAAACCAGTCTCCGTAAGTGTGCTCCCCGTAAGTGTGCTCTGTAAAGAACAAACCAATAGGGAAACATGTAGGGACTTGTAGAGGAAAGAAAATTTTTGCAGTTGTATCAGGAAAACAATTTGATGCCTTTGGAAGATAAGGGAAAGATGTTTTTCTTTACTGTATCTGTTCACATTTTCTTTCAAGTCTTCCTTAGGGTTCAGCATTTGAGACAGAATACATTGCAAAATACCTCCATGGGCATCACAGAAAAGTAGATAACACATCTAAATCTGTGTAAGAGTCAAACCTGTAGTCTAATCTGTGCTTAGTAAGCATTTCTACAAAAGATGTTTCTGGCTGTTCTCCTCAGCTAAGCAAATGGCAGTGGCTGGACTGTTGCAGGATATCTGTTCTTGTTCCCGCCATTGTTTCCTCAAACTGCTGAGAAAGCAATGCCTGGCTGCTTTCTGACTTTGTGAAATAAGAGGAGGAAAAGGCAATTGTTCTCCTAGACGTGATGACATAATCTGAAGTCTCTGTCACTTGCCCAGGGTCCTTCTAACCTTTTGTTATTTGGAGGAAGCTGGCAGTGTGTATCAATCTGTATAAAAATAGTGGACCTGTTTCAGTCTACTTGATCTCGCGTACCTTGAAATGATCACAAGCCAGTAGTGCAGGTTATAGCCTGCATTTATCCCAGCACTCCCTCCTTTTTTGCTGAAGCACAGTCATGGCATTTACCACTCTCTTGCAAGGAGCCAATTAGTGTGTTCTGAATCCAGTTAAAGTAGAATATAGTGGCAACGTCTGCACTAGCAAACCAAGCAAGGCCAGGCATGGACTCGAATACTGCAAGCGTTCTTAGAGCTTCACTGCTGCCATGATCATGGCATGCTTTCTGGCAATGCCAACTAGTCCTCTGCTTGATGATGCCCAGTTGTGGGTCAGGGGTTTTCCTGGGTCATAGACTGTTTCTAATCAGCAGGATTAAAGAGGGTTGTCCCCGTGGTGGGGGGTGGGAAGAATTGGCCCACAGACAGGAACCGTGCCAAACCACTTAGGCATTCGTCCCTTTTTGTTTACCATTACAGCTACAGGAAAATGAGAAACTGTTCAATCTCGGGAAGAATACAGAGAATCACTGGTTATCCACCACCTATTTCGATCCTCTTTATTTTATTTTATTTTTCTATTACCATCTCCCAATACTTCATTACCACCTTTGTAACTTAGAGGAGTGTGGGGACTAATTTACAATCCATTGAAAGAGTCTTCATCCTGGGTCAGGGCTACGGGGTATAAACTGCTAGTGGCAGGTTTATAACAGTGCTCCCATTGTGGGTGCCACTGCTGGAGCTTACTGAGGTGGCTGAAGATTTTAACAAAAGCATTTTTGTAGATTAATCCTGTGACGAGCTGTGTGTTCTTAGTGGGAACTGTTCCCAATTTTTAAAAACAACTATAGTTCCCTCTCCACATCTGTTGTACTATTGTATACTTCCAACATAGGGAAGCATGGCAGAGGATTTTTTTTGGCTATGCTGAAGCTCCCACTGTCTTTGTATTCTAGCTAATCTAATCAGAGATTAATTTGCCTCTTACTTTATTAGCTCCATATACAAACACAGACAATATAGCTATTTTGTGAGCTTACTTCTGAAATAGACTATAGCAAGGTTAAAAAAATTAGCCTCCTAGCATTCCATAAATATCCACTTAGTACTACAGTAGTGATGCATTAAAAATACTTCTGATCTGGTATTACCAGGCAAAATTAACTGTAAACTGAAAGGAAAAATGGCATATCACGCTTCAGTCTTGATTCTACGTTTTCAATCTTGGATTTATTCAGATATAGTGGCCGAATAATTTAAGGATGTTAGTCAGTAATTTGGTTCTTATTCATAGGCAAAACCATCATTTTCTTATTTTGATAAAAACTATTCTAATGGAAATGCAAATCTTTAGGAAAAGCACTGACATACTTTAAGTAATCCATTGCATATTTCTGATCACTTACATGGGGCCAAAGAGTACCAAAGAGAGCTTTGGAAGAAAAGCTCTCAGTTAAACCAAAACATGAAACGTGCTGCTGGGAAAGAATGTCTAAGAAAAGTCAGTATTATATTAAATTATACCTCTGCTGGTAGTGAGAAAGCAATAATGTTGCATTACTGATGGATAAAATAAACTGATGAATTATTGCAAAAAATTAATTTTTTTAAAAAATTGAAACAGTTCATGCTTGAAACATGTTGAAACTCAGAGAGTGAGGTTCCCAATAGGCTGTCCAATGAAAGAATTCTCTTATTTTGTTTGTTTTTGTTACAGATGTGATCATTTATAGGTGAGTTTTAAATTGCCCTTGTGAAACTTGAAAGTGTTGGTTGTAGTTGTGGAGCCTTGAATTCAGCATGCACAAGCTAAAAATCCAGTGATGTGAAAGTTGCAGTGATGATTTGCGAGTAACCACTGGCTTGTGGCTTACAAAGCATTTTTTTTACTATTTCAGTTGTGATTTGCTAAGTTGTGCTCTCCTCTTTTAAAATACCACGTAAAGGTCCCTTGTTGTTTGTGTACTACTGATACAATTCTTTTGCAACAGAAAAACAAAAGAAGGCAGTAGTGCTTTGAATAGAAGGTGCCTGATTGATAAGCTAGTTGCAGCCAAACCTGCTCTGGCTAATTGTCTTTCAAATGCCCTCATTAATCAAACAGAGGAGTAACTCTGACAGGAGGGCTGTCACTGTTTTCATGATTTCCTACCACTCACCTCACAGTGTGAGACCTGGCTGCTTACCCAAATCATGGCCTTTATAGCAGTTTTAATGCCTGCTCACTGCAGAGCACACCTGGCTTTGGTGGGATGGGGGCCTGCCCAACTCTGAGTCGTGATCTATCCCAGGAGACCAATTTAGCAGTTATTTAATGATTCATAGCTTGATGTCTGGAAATGAGTGCTCCACACGATAACATACATAAACAAATTTAATTAGTTTTTGCCTTTTTTGCATAAGTAGCCACCAGTGTATTAAAGCTGCAAACAAACCAGGTAGGCTGCCTGGAAAGTCATTGAAGCTGGATAACAGCTGATCTTTGAAAAAAACTGTGGCAATTTCTTTCATCTGCTGATAATCACTGATGTCTCTTTGGTCAGGTCCTGAATTTACCAGGTTAGCTGATTAAGGAAGAAGGAAGCAGCTATCACAATTATCTTCTACCTAGATATTGAGTTACGTATCTACAGGAAAAAATATCAGTCTCTTGTCTGTTTCCATTAAAAAGCTACAGAACATAGTGTCTTCTTGGAATTGTTTTAAAAAGATGTGCTTCGTGTATTTCCAGTTTGCAGTTTATTCCAAGTATTATTCAGTAGACATAAACCTAAGCTGTTGATCACATACAGAGGTTTTATATTTTTTGCCATTTTATTGAACATGCATGAAAATATTGTAAAATTATTTCTACTTGTGCACACTAAAAAATAGGGTGAAATACTTAATGCTTAAGAAGGCAGATTGAAAGCTTACAGGACAAAGTTTTTTAAAATTTTTTTTACCTTCTTTTGCAATTCACTCTTTAATGACATTTCATAGGGATGAAAATTATTCAGTGAAACACTTAGAAACGTTTTATACTCGAGGAATTTTATGTGTTTTCTTCTTCATTTGGGAACATCTTCTACCTACCAAGTACAATATTTAGTCTTATAAAAGGTGCCTTTTTCTTTAATGGGGCATTTCAGTCATAAATTTTTGCAGATCTTGGTTTTAGATTGGAAACTGCCTAAAACAGACACATTGCTTTCCTTAGCATGCACAGGAAAAGCATAGCATGGAACATGGCTGTTTGAATACCCTGGAGTCATGACTTTATAAACACACTTAATCTCAGACTTGAGCAAGGGAGACCAAACCTTGATCTAAGAAGACACTTCAGTCTCCATAAGTGAAATCCTGTCTCCAGCAACTTCAGTGGAGACTTTGTTATTGATCTCAGTGGGGTGAAATTTTATTCCACATCTGTACTTCTGTTGAGATATTGCCAATGTGAAAGCAATTTGGACTGGGAGAGAAGGTGGTGACTGGGGACAAATTGCTTTTGAACATTTTCTTTTAGAAATTTAACAGAGACCATTAGCTCATTTGTGCCAGTACCTCCCAGTGCCCATCAGAAAAAGTACTTTCTCCGAGTCACTATTAATTCTATATTGAGGGATTTTATTTAACTATAAGAGCTAGGGTTCCAAGTGGTGTGATTTATGGGACACGCATATTTGGGCAGATACTTTCTCTCCTCAGTAATGCAAACCAAAGAACTTAACAAGGATAAATTAAAACCTGGATACCTGCTCCTAAAATTTGCCTGACTATCACTTAACCACTAGCATGTGGGTAAATATTTCGAAATGCCCATGATTAATTTTGCCGGCTCATTCAATGCCTGTAAGTTGTGCTGTGTGGACACTCATAAGGATTTCTGATTAGTGTCACCATATCCCCTATAAATCTACTTTCTCAGGACTTACATCTTGGTAATAAAAACTTGTCCTGCTGTGAAGAGTCTCAGCATAATGTGGAATTATTATTATTTTTACTGCATTTGAAAAGCAATTCTTGCATCTTGCTCCCACCCTCCAGATTCATGGTCTTTATTTTTTGTGCTGTGTGTAAGAAAAACGCAATACATTTGTGGTTTTTTTTTATTTAAATGTGTAGACCATTAGCTACTGTTGTATAAAGAGTGTGAAGGAGAATTGAACTCAGGTATAAAAATGAAGTTGTGAAAAAAATAGTTGCTGCTTAAGAAAAATATTTGATGGTGCATTATTTCTTGGAGAACACCTTCTCCAAGAGACAGAACATAGCTGAGGGATTTCACAGTATCACAGTATCACAAGGTTGGAAAGGACCTCTGAGATCATCAAGTCCAACCTATAACCCAACACTAACACCAACCATCATCTAGACCATGGCACTCAGTGCCACATCCAATCTCCCCTTAAACACCTCCAGGGTCGGCGACTCCACCACCTCCCTGGGCAACGCATTCCAATGGCCGATCACCCTTTCAGTAAAGAACTTCTTCCTCACATCAAGCCTAAACTTTCCCTGACGAAGCTTGAGTCCATGCCCTCTAGTTCTGTCACTGGTCACCTGAGAGAAGAGACAAACCCCTGCCCGACTACAACCTCCTTTTAGGTAGTTGTAGAGAGCAATGAGGTCTCCCCTGAGCCTCCTCTTCTTTAGACTAAACAGCCCCAACTCACTCAGTCGCTCCTCATAGGGCTTATGCTCCAGCCCCTTCACCATCTTCGTTGCCCTCCTCTGAACACATTCCAGTATCCTGACATCTTTCCCAAACTGGGGGGCCCAGAACTGTACACAGTATTCCAGATGAGGCCTGACCAGTGCCGAGTACAGGGGGACGATAACTTCTCTTTTTTTTGAGAACACGTAGGAATTAGAGACCTTCAGACAAAGGAGCAATTTTGCCGGGTTCAGTTGATAGCTTTAATTAGGCAGTCTTAGTCAGCATACACTTCCTTTCTGCTGCAGTTATTGTGGGTTGTACAGTTACAACCTAGTAACTGTCATCTGGCGGCTTGTGCTGACTACTGGTAGATTTAGTCTATTGAACCCTTGCTAGGGAAAAGCTGCCTGCCTCTGCCTCTCTTCTCATTGGCTCTTTCAGACTTGGATCCCAAAAATCAGGGTGACTCTTTAAGATACAGTGAGGAATCAAACTTTGTGTTTGAGTGGGTTTTGTTTGTTTGTTTGTTTGTCTTTTTTACAAGAGCTATGAGTGCTCACACCATTTTAAAACTTCAGATATGGGTTCTTCAGACCTTGGTCAGATGTGAACAGGAGCCCTGTCAGACTTGGCCATCTGAAGTTTTGTATATGTTGAATTCAGCAGATTAGTCTGTTAAGGAGCACAGAGATGATGATTATTATTATTAATATACAGGATCTGCTAAATGGGTGATACAGTGCCCAGTTTCTTTTGAGAGTGGCCAGAGCCTAATGCTCAGAGTTAGTACAGGTACCATCTTGACAATCAGAGGTCAGGGAGGTTTCTGTCTGCTTTGTAGGCTGTGCTGTAGAATGATGCTTGACGGCGCTGCTTTCTATGTAAGAGGTGATGTTTTCATATAAGCATAAATGAAGAGTTTATTTTGTTGTGTCTGCTCTCCTAATGTCAGCATGTAGTGGTAATGATTCCACATGATATCTATGCAGGCAGCTAAATAAAACATTTGCTTGGGAAAGAAATTGTTAGTGATTTATGTTTTGTATCTGTCTGTAGAGTATTTGCTATGGTTTTTGTTGTTCCCATTTGAGATCAGCCACAGGTTTTCAGCTAGGCTTATGCTAAACTACATTCCTTTGTGGGACTGTTGTTACGAATCACGGCAAAAAAAATGTGGAGAGCTTCCCTAAAAGTACTGTTCAGTGTAGCGTCTGATTGCAGGTATTTAAGCACAACGGTGTTTAAAATGTATTAAAATTCAGGAAGTGAATAGAAGTTGGCAGATGATAGTTCCAATTTCAGTTAGATGTCTGGAGCTAACGTTAGCTACAGCCTTCTGCACGCTGGGGTCTGGACTCTATTTGCATGAACAGGAGAGGAGAATCTGCCACAGGGTAGCTGCAAGATCAGTAATCAGATGCCTAATAACTTGACTGACTGCTGCAGGTGCATTTTTGAGCACTGCAGCGACAAAATATAGAGGAATATTGTAGGTTCGGTAGACTGAAATAAATGGGTAGAGTTGAATGAAACAAATTCATTATTTGATTGTTTTAGCTGATCATGTGCCCAAACTTATTTTCTTTTTTATAGTGGTAGTAGGTGTGATATATTAAAAATGAACAAGATTACAAAGGAGCTCTCATCCGTGGTAAATAGAGTTTTTCATCTTAGTTTTCCTTTTGTTTTTCCCATTTTGTTTTTCTTGTATATAATTTTAATTACTATATTAAGTTATTTTATTAGCTACAACTTTTTTTAAAAACACAAGAAAACCCCCACAAAAATACATAAAGTAAACAAGGTGGTAATATAATACAAGAACATTTCATGTTTTTGTATTACGGAAACGATGTTGCTAGTTCAGATCTTGTGAGAGAGAGATAGGAATACAGTGGTAGAAAAAGACATATATGGTTAGAATTTGTCAGTAAAGGAAAAACATACAGGACTATCATTTGAGTTAAATGGTGATGGATCATGGATCAGATTCTATCTGAGGGCTCATTTAGCCTTAAGGTATATAGTATATCCAGGAGTACAGCCCTAATGGTGAATGTTGCTCTAATGGATCATCTGTCCAAAAATAATAACTGAAAGGACCTTTCTGAATTTGTAACATTAGCATATCCCATGGGAAAAAATATCTGGAAGACCTCTGTTATGAAAGGGAGGTGCACAGAACGATTTTTCTCTATTTCAGTGTTGTCCTGTACTTAATTTCTATGTTGCTGTGAAGTTATGAAGGCTTAAAGCTAAAAATTGCATTCTCATGTCAGGCTGTTGAGCAGAAAAATGTAGTTACTGATAAAAGACGCTTGTTGCATTTTGGATATAATAACAAAAGTATTTGTACTGAAAGAGCTTTACTGATAGATTCAGAAAAGTTGTCTTGTGGAAGTCAGATCTGAATAACATGGAACAAACGAAAGCATTATTACTGCATCAAGCTCCTTGTTGCAATTTAATTTTTTTTAATGTGTCAACTTATTGGATTGAAATTATGACTTATTAAAAGAAAGGCAGTGTATTTTTAAGGGACCAGATTGTGAAAGTCAACTGAAATATCGTCTAGGAGTTCGTAAAAATTTCAGTTTCAAGGAACAGGTGCTTAACACTGCTACTGTGTCAGAGGTGCTGGATTTGAGGTCTGAAAATTGTAGGTGAAATTGAGATGTCTTCACAAAGATATCAGAAATGTAGATATCAAGTCTGGGGAAGTCACCCTAGATTCACTTTACAGTCAGTTGAGGAAAAATGGGAACCTTCAGAGAGTGATTCATCTCAGCCTAAAATAGGCAGGTCAGACAAATTGTCCCCTGGAGATGCTGGTTTCTCTCCATTGACTGTAGAAGAGCCTACAGTGACAAAGTCAGAATTAAATGTCTAACCTTTTGATGTCTAAAGCTAGGTTAGATGGATCTCACCATGTGTTAATCAGGACAGGCTCTGCCAGCCATACTAGTGGTGAATAACAGCTCCCTTAGGGGTACTGTAGCGGGGCTGTTTCTGAAGGGAATTGAGAAGACCTGACTGATAAATTCTGAAGGTCCCCAAGCAAAGTGAGCTCACTGATCATTTCAGGTGTTTGTTTCCTTTTTAGGTTAATTGGTAGTAGCTGGTTATTTTTAATTGGGAAAAGAAAATCCAGGGTTTTTTTCCCCCGTGGAATCTTAAAAATGAAGGTTTATTTTATTCTGTTGAGTGTTAAAAGTTGCTGTGGAACTTTCTCAAAAGCAAATGACTGCCTATTGTTTGTTGCCCAAATTTTCTTTCCCCATTTGTTGTGTTGCACAGTATAGTTAGTGGCTACCCTGTTAGTCTGGTGAGCATAGCAGAACTGAGTGCGAGAAGAGGGAGTTTTTTTCAAGGTTGGCAAAGTATGCTGGTCCTGGGGAACGTCTGTGAAATTGAACAGCTAGCAACATTCATAATCAAAATCCTTGCCATATTTCACAAAACACATCTTTTTTAAAAAAAAAAAATTAAAATTGGGAAGGATATGAGAATGAATGGTGGTGCTGTTTTATGTAACACTTGCTATTAACAGAGTTAATCCAGGAAGAATATAGTGTTATGAACATATTTAGCGAAAAGTTGTGATTATGTGTAGTTCACATATTAGAAAAACAAGAATTATCCACAGATCTTTGCTTAAAAGGGAAATGGCCTGAGCATTCAGCTATACTGTGATAGAATATTTTCAACCTTTTAGGTCACAGGAAGCTTTATGTTGAACTACTGTAAATACAAACCAACTTGAACATAAAAGGAGCAGGAGGGCTTTTTGCTTCTATCAGGAGTCCCCAGATGTGGGGAAAATGGAAGAAGTCCCAGTAGTATCTATGAATCCTTTTGTATTTTCTGTTGTTTGGAGAACCGGCCAAGCATGTAATAATTAGAACTATGTCCTTGAGGTCATACTGGTTCAATGGAGTAATAACTGAGCTGATGTTTTCAGTTACAGACTGTTATGAATTTTCTGACAGTCATAGATGGGGCAAAGTGGCTCACTGATTCAACATACTTGTAGCCTTCCTTCATTTGTTTTTTATTATTTTTTCATATTTGACAAATTCTGAAAATATAATGTAGATTATCCAAGCATCTTGAATGTACCAAAGGATTTGTTTTGTTTTTTTTTTCTAAAAGAAAAACAATGTCCAAGCAGACATAGAGAAAGGAAGCTTAAACTTTTACAGCTCTGGAAAATAAAAGTTAACACCTTCTTTTGCACATAAGTCCACAAACTAAGTCCCCTCTTATTTAAACATTGCCTGATATTACCTACCATGTCAAAAACTCATTTATGGACAAATATGTGTATGAGTTTAGCTGCTTTTATTTTACCAAGAAAACAAAAATAATGCATAGAAGGCAGGCGTCATCCTTTGAACTGGATTTGTGCACTGACCTTAGCAATTGTGATAGGATCCCTAAACGGAAAACATCACTAAACCTTTGTATAATTTAAATTTAACCAAGCATGTTGTATAATACTCTGTATCCTTCTTTGAACAATTTGGAAATGAGATAATTTTGAGCATGAGCTGGGGACTGCATGCATGTTGCTATTTGATCTTGTACATATAACCATGTTGACAAAGGAAGTTCCAGACTTTGGTGAGGAAGTCTTGCATTAGTAAAAATGCTCAACAGAATCATCTCTGCACAGTGGGCTGCTTCACCTACATTTACTTTTCAATTAGCCCTGTGTTAAGTCCTGAAAAATAATCTTAGAAAACTGTTCCTCACTCCCATCATCTCTTTTTTTTTTTGAATATGAGTGATCACAAAGAGAAGTAGAATCAGGCACTTCTGTGTAAGAGCCTTAAGAATAGATAAAAGCTTGACTTTAATACAGATATATGATAATATTGCTGTTATAAGGCGCCTTTTTGACTGTGTAGACAAACAGCTGAAATATAGTCTGACTCTGTTATTTCTGCTATTGAATCTATTTCTTACCTTGCACAGCATTCTTAATTAATGGGGAAAATCCTTCATCAGAAATGTGAACAAAACTGAATAATACTGAGTATATTAATCTTTTGAAAGGTACTTCTGTGGTCATTGCCATTTGTAATCTGGAGGCAGATAAGACTGTTGAAATAGGAACATTGCTTTTAATGCAAGCGAAAACTGGGAGAGTGGAATAATTCTTTCAAGAACAGAGAAAATAATTTTACCTTAACTAAAACCCAGGGACTGTCATCCCTAGATTGGGACGGCTGGCAGGCAATTTTGTATACCTATTTTTTACTCTGTTAACTTGGAGTGTAATTTACTTAGAAAATGTTTATATGGAAACATGTAGTGGAACCTTTCTAGCTACTCTGAATTTCAACAAAGTGGCAGTCTTGATGGCCTTCTTCCAGCACTGCCATGATCAGGGAAGGTCTATATTGTGAGTTTTACTGAGCATCTTCCTGAACTAAATTCCAACTCTTATACTTTGAAACGAATATATATTTGCATAGGTTTTAAGATGCCTTTCAGTTTCTGATACTCAGTGAAATTTCTGAGGCTGTTTAAAGGATAGTCTGAGTAACTCTCTTAGAAACTCAGTGCAAGGGCATGGCCATTTTTGCCCTCATGACATGATTAGCCTCTTAAGAAGACTGTGACATCACTAGGAAAGATATTTCTTACCTGGGACTCTCCAAGAGTTAACATATTTGTCATTTTGAGAACATACTCATCGATGTTGGATGTTCTAATTCTTCTGTGTGTATTCAGTGACTGTGAGTGATTATTTTCTCATAAATTCCTTTTTTTTCTTTCTTTAAATGGATTTATCTCTATCAGTTTATAGCAAAGAATAATGTCTTATGTTTACAAGTAGGAGTATTCTGGGTATAGAAATTGAATGCTTGGACTTGACAAGGTTACTCTGGAAAAACTGGATACAGCATGGCTGCTTTGTTCTTGTTGGGTTCAAATCCTGTCATTAGTAACAGAGAGTGACTTAGGCAAACACAGTAGAAATTTTCTTGAAGAAACAAGACAAGAAGTGAAATGGAAGGACACACAGCAGCTCATGTTAGTTGTTCTAGTGAAGGTAGTATTTAAATGATGACAGTCTTTTTTCCAAGTCTCGTAATTTTCTCTGAAAGTACATTTACATTAGTGTTTTACTTCAGGTGAAAAGTGTACTTCGGTTCTCACTTGCCCTGCTTTGGCAGTAGCAAGCAAAAAGTGAAAAGCCTAGCACATCCATGTCGTTGCCAGGGTCTTGGAACCTGCTGAAGTCTAAAGGTCTGCTCCCCCTGGGAGGCTTTTCTTTCTAACATAGACAAAGCTTAGGAGGCCAAGAGTGAATTTATAAGGGACTAATAAAAGTCACCTTACTGCATAGGTACTATTTTATCACATTTTCTCTATGCTTAGCCAATAACCTCTTTGAAAGACAGACATCTTTATCAGTAGAGTTGGTTATCTTTACCCAAAATGCTCTTCAAGACTTGCATTACTGTGACAATGGACGTTCTCTGTATAGTATTCCCTTTTGTGCATCATAAAGGGAATGCAATATAAACTGAGCTTCTACTGTTGTTAACTTACCAAATGTGTCTTGTTTTGCTTCAAATACTGCCTACCTTCGTTTTGATTTCTTAATTTCCTTCTCCCCATTGTATCAGATTTGTCTCTCATTAATATATGTCTAAAATATGTTTCCAAGTTGAACATCATTGCCTAATTTCTGTATAAGGTTTCTGCTGCAAGTACTACGAAATTTTGCTGTATGTTGGCATGATGTTAAAAAAAGAACTTGGTAGCTGAAATGTGATGAAACAACCTATAATGAGAGAAATAGAAATGGGCAAACACTAGTGATACAGAACAGAAATAGGTGTTTAGCTGGTCAGAGCAGTAAATCCTTTAAAAATGGATACTTTAGGCGTTCAGTGAACTCTAACTGCTGTCTACCTGACAAATATAGTGCTGGATAGAGCTCTTGACCACCTTTGCTCTTTGTAATAAGGGAGGACCACTTCCCTCATCCATAGACAGTGTAGGTTGTGAAATGTGTCAATGTCATTTGGGAAGCCCTGGTGTTAAACACTTTGACTAGTAACTGGTGTGGTGGGGTGTAGAGAACCTTAACACTGAAATGGGTCTGTGGCCTTTTCTGCAAAGCAGAAAAGTTAGCTTGTAATGCATGAGTGTTAAAAATATTTCCCCTCTGTTGGACATTTCTGAGACTAATGGTGAGAGGTGAGCAGAATTGCTGTGTTCTCCAGGAAAAGGATGAGTCTCTTTTTCATGTCTAGCAAGGCCAAAGGGTGAGAAGTTAGTTACTTCTCACTGGAGTGGTCTTCATCAAACACAAGTCGGCATAAGCCCAAGCTTTAACACAGAAGCTTTGTAGGACCTCACTGTATATTTCAAAAGGTTTAAGTATGTATTGATATAGTTATGTATACTATTCTGTATACATAACTTTTCACCTTGGGCTGGAGAAAAGGAGCCTGTAGCCACACATAGTACAAACAAAGATTTTAAGAGCAAAACTTCATATCATTTGCAGTATCCTTTTAAATTTGGAATTGCCACAGGCAGAAATATTTCCCTTTGCTTTAGATGAGGGCGTTTGCAGTCACCTTAAAGAAAACATTGCTGGGTGTTGGAAACAGTCTGTATGAACCAGTTATTTATCTGCTAATGTGTTAGGAGAGCTGGAAAATAGTGTTGATGATATTTTTTTTGGTGCTGTTGATTTATGATAGGAAGTGAGATGCCAGTCAAGTTACGTCATTCAAGTCTTTATAGCACTTCTTTCTTGCCTGCATTGATCAGCAAAGAACTGACTGCACTGGTGTTTATGATACCAGTATTAGAATTCACAGCTAAGTCTCTGCTAAGATCAAGGAGTCAAGTCAGCCATTCCCCTATTTTAGATGTGTGTAGACTATGTTAAGCATATTTTCTTCCCAACCAGCTCTAGAAGTTCTTTGGAAAGAGGAAATATAATAATAGACTCGAGAGATGATTGTAAGGATTGAAAGCATACAGTCTGGATGCTTACAAAAATACCAGATTTGAAGGCTTGATAGATACTATTCTGGTCTTATTGAAGCCAGCAATAATTTTGTATTCTCAGAATTGACAAACTAATACTTCATTCAGATTTGGGGTTGAAAATTCAGTTTGGGCCTGATATTGGTTTTTTTTCTTTAATGTTCCCATATTTAGCTGCAGTTCTAAATCACTGTATGCTCTGAGTTTGTCAGTGAAATGCCAAGTGTCACATTTTGTGACTAGTGAAACTCTTGTATATGTGTGTGTAGCCTGAAGTTTAAAATGCTGCCCAGAGATGGAAGCTGCTTGCTTTGACAAGGTCAGGTTGGAAAGGTGGCCACATTCCCTGAATAAGAAAGCCAGAAGGCAAGAGCATGCCATTTCATTAGAAAGCCCAGGACTCCTTTCTTACAGAAAAAGAGGGAGAATGAATACTATGGAATTTAAAATAACTATTTTACCTCTTCTGTAGCCTGGAAAATGTTACTCTTGGGCAGTATTCTGTTAATAACCACTACTGGGCCAGATGGTCATCTCTTGTAAATTAGTGTATTTCCATTGACTTCAGTGGAACTATGCCAGTTTATGCTACCTGAGGATCTGTCCTCTCAGCTTTCTTTCTAAACCAGTAGTGATTTTAGATAAGGAGACATAGTATTGTCTGTCATAGTTCCATTTTCCAGCAGAGGAAAAAAAAATAATATTCATATTTACCTCATCAACATGAGAACAGATTAAATTGTGACAAGGGATCAAAGTAATTCAAATAATGGAATTTAAGAACGCTAAATGTAACAGACTTCCTCTGTTTTACAGTGGGTGTTTTCTTTTTCAAAACAAAGCTTCATAAGCCACCTAGTTCTCAAAGCTTCTGATGTCACTTAGGACAGTGGAGTGGAATAAATTGAACATATTAACGTGAAAAATATCCCAAATTTTTGTTGTTTGTTGTTGGCTTTTTTTTTTTAAAGTAAGACAGACTCATGCAGGGCACTAAGAAATGGGATGAGCTCTGTAAACCAGGTGCATTCCTTCTGCCTTTCTATTCTGCTCCCATTCAGCACTTATAATGGTAATGAAGTCTAATTACAAATGCATGTGACTGCCTGTTGTAATCTGTCAGTGTGTTTCTGAAAAACCTTGTGCCAGTTCAGTATTGGTCATTAGATAATAAGGATTGATAAAACGTAAGGGGCAAAATGTTAAAAATGCTACTATCGATTAGAACGCACCTTAATAATGAAACCATGGGCCTGGGGACGAAAGCCATGGATCATTTTGACAATTCGGCCTTAGATTGTGGATGAGACAGAGTGGGGACAATTAATCCCTCAGAGCCACAAATCACAAATAAAGTAGTTGCAGCTCATTACAACCTGACCTTGCTAAACGGCCTTGAAAACATAAGTGACCTTCTAGTATTTGAAAAGATTACAAAGCTCTGTTGAGAAATAGCTAGTTTTTAAAATGTTTGAGAACAACACGACTTAATTTTAACAGAAGTATCTTGATGAAAGAAGCTTTTAACTTTCCGATCTTTCATGAATCAAATTGCTAGGATCTCATGGAACTGATGGCAATACTGTAGGGGAACGTTTGGTAAAGATCTTAAAAGTCCGAAGTCTTGCTCTATGCAATTAATCAGTGGAAGAATGTGCTACAATAGCTTTGAAGAGACAATAGTTTCAATGAACTACCTAGTAATTCCAGTTAGGGCTTTTATAAACGATCTGGCATTATTGGAGCACTGCATAATTACAGGAAAAATACTCCTCTGTGCTTTGCAGCCAAGTCCAATCCCAGAACTTGGGAATTTATTCAACAAGGTATTTAATGAACTCTTCTCCTGTTCCCATCTTAAGTGGGAATAAAGAGAGGGCATATATTTTGCATTTCTGTCCATTTCATATGCACTGCACATGTTCTTTGGCTAAGCAGAGTCATGACTTGAATGCCTTGGCATGGGCTAGTGTGTACGGAAATCACAACGTATTAAGTTAGCTTATTGCATGACTAATCAAAGATTAACATACTTAAATATTCTATTTAGAACTGTACACAAAGAGGTGACTTTCTAATGAAATAGTCTAATTTGGTTCTTAACGTTGGTTCACGCTCAGCTCTTTCGTCTTGTTCCTACTGACTGTGGTAGATGGAGACATTCTTTCCGCTCATTCTTGGGAAGAGGTAATGACCGCAATCCCTGATGTTGTCTTAAATGTGCAATGTGTTTGCAGTGCTATCTGATTTCATTGTGCTTTGAACTAGGCCCATGTGTGACTCTGCTTATTACCTCTTTTCAATGTATCTGAGTGAGATGCTTCTAAACGTCCTCATTGTACATTAAATTAAGCCTCTTCCTGAGTACTGCATCTCCTTTAATAGATAAATCCAATTTCCCTTAAGACCCCACTTCTCTGTAAATACGAGAGACTTGTAGCTTTCCATGGGGATCTGCCACTTGAGATAGGGTCTGCTATAGTGCTAATGGTTACTCAGTAAGAATGTTCTACCCACATCATGGTTGTAAGAGACATGCAACTAGCATGGCTTTGGTGACAGCTGTCTGACTGTGGGGAATGGAAAGAACAGCTCCAAGTTCCCCAGTTCTTCAGTGTTTAGGCAAAAGCATTACATATCTTATTGTAGCCCTAAGATGCAGCCCGTGGTAGAGGATGTTGCAAAAAGATCTCTGCCAAATACATCATAAGCACACTTGAGCATTGTGTCTGAAGTAAATGGTTTCAATCCACTGACTGTGTAGGAAGCAAAGTGAAGAAATCTCCATGCTGTTGCTGCTAGAGAAACTGTGAGAGCCCACTCTCACAGGAGCTGGATTTGGGTACAGCTTCCAGGTTGTTTCACTCTGGTGTTACCAGGACTGACGTTTAACCATGGTAGAGCTCTCTCCTTGACACTGGGATGGGATGACAGTGATTTCTGCTATAGGAATGACAGAGAGAAGGCTGTGTGGTGTCACCCTATGTAATACACTGATATCAGCTTTCTGCCCCTCTTGTTGGCTTGGAAGACAGATGAACAAAAGGCATTCCTCTGAAGCTCCATTTGATAATTTCACAGTGGCAGCCAGGAAAAAAACTCAGCCTATCCCCGAGGTGCAACAGAGTTACTAATTACAGTCAGAAAGCACTGTGCCATTTTCAAAAGCTCAACGGCTGAGCAATCCCCCTTTTTGAGTTAACACTTCATCTCCTGACGTTCCAGCGAACAAGTGTAACTGCTTTCCAGAGACTTCTCCAGAGCTTCAGCTATAGGCAGGTTCTCATAGCAGTGATAGTCATGGCCATCCATTTGTACACACAGCAGGGCACAACTCAACTCAATTACTAGAAGTAGGTTTGGGAATCAACTGGAATAAAACGATTCATTGTAAGATAAAATCATTCAACCATTTATTAAGGATAACAAGACGCTGCAGGCAGTTCAGTATAGAAGTGTGTGACCAGGACTATTGCTTTGACACCTCAAACTTTTTCTTTTTGAGTGGGAATTTAAACAGGGTTTCAGATATCACCAAAGGTAATTTAAGAATCAAAACAAAAGTTTCCTTTACCTTTCTTAGTAGCTCCACTTAGTGGCTAACTGGATAAATCACCATGTGCTTTAATGTCTGTGTTACTTGGTGCCATTGTGCACGTTGTTCTTTCCCTCAATCCTCCTGTCTTCTGCAGAACCACAGTGCTGCTGAACACTGCAGTAATGTCAAAGACTGAGAAGTGCACTAACTGCAGAGTGGAAAAAAATCCCTGCTGATTCGCTGCTGAACTGAGTTATCCTCATATCAAACCTTACGTCTATGAATGTATCTATCGAATTCTTGTGTAATTCTAGTTTCCTTTGCAAATTTTGTAGGTCAAATGGAGCAGTGAATCATAGCAGCTCAGCATGCAGCCTTCCACTGTCATGGATGACTCTCTTTCTGCTTGGATTCGGTCTGGTCTCCTCTGCAGGCTTTCTGCTGTTTCAGTCCTCATTGTGCTTCGTTTGATTTCTACTTCCAGGGATGTATACTGCATTTACTGGAGAATATGAGTTTTGGGGGATATTAGGCATGCTTGACGAATACTTTGGGGGCCAAATTCTTCACACGAGCCGAGAATTTCTTACTTCAGTAACGTGAGATTCCAACTTGCTCATCTTCATATAAAAGCCTGAAGTACTACTTCAAAGCTAAAAGTAGAAATAATTGAGGAAGCTGAGGAATTTTGGTGTTTCCAATGTGTGTAAGGAGTGGAGAAGTGATTATCAGGTACATAGATGTGGAATTTCTCTAAGCAGGAAAACTAATAGCTTTACTTAAGAAGTGGTTATTTTGGAGAATGGAGTTAGTGTTGTAGGTGTACATTTGGCATTTCTATACTCTGCTATACTCTAAACATAGCTGCATATGACTTGGTTTGTTATACAGGCAGTGTTCAGAATGCTGGCTGTGTAATATAGAAAATATTTGGGCATTATGTAGGCTCTGTAAGTTACTGTAAAGAAAATGTATTATCTTTTCCTTTATATTTAAGCACTTGGTTCTCTCGCACGATGAAGCAGCAAGGTAGGAGAAGTAGTGGCTCCCAGGTCCAACTGTCTAACCATGCTAGAGTTGCTGTCTGGATCATAGTGCCGCAGAAGAACAGAGGGCTCTATGCAGGTAGCTTCCCTGGCTCGCAATGGGACCCTGCTGGGGAGAAGAGAGGTAGAAGGAATAGATACACTGGGAAAAGGCACATACAGTGCTTGTAGGCAGATCATAGAAATGAAAGGGAGCCTGTTTCTGGGGAATGCATTTGGCATACAGAAAATTTCCAGTATTTACCTGCAGCTTTTCTGTCTTTCTTATTTGATGGAGACCATATCAGTGTGATTAGCTGCTTTTTCTATATGCATAAGGTCTGTTTCTGCATAGAAGCTCGTTATATGAATCAACACTGTTAATTTTGCTGTCCTAACACTATAGCATTCTCTAGCAGTTGTGCAAGCACGGTCTTGATTTAGCATAGCTCTTTCACCATGAGTAGTGGTTTGAAATTTCTTGTGAATTCACAGCTTCTTTTCTGCAGATTTCCTTCTTCTTTCCACTCAGTACTGTCCTACCAATGTGCAGCTACTCCAGCCATCCCATCTGAGCAGCTGATATCTCGACTTCTCATGGTCCAGGCAGCTACTGCAATTGTGACCTTGTTCACACTTGCTGTGTACATTTGTTTGTCACTACAGTAACTCTCAGTTTATACTCAAAACTGGATCTATGTGGGGGTCTCTCCAATGGGTCTCTTGATCTTGGATACCAGTGATCATCTGGCTACAGAGTAAGCACCTGCATATTCTGGGTCTTTATATCTAGAGGAACAGCCTGTTTTCTTGTTTCCCTCCAGTTTTGATAACGGAAATTTGTTCATATTTATGACGTAAGTTAGCAAGTATCTGTGTCCAGAATTCTTTGCTACTTAGAAGTCCAATAAGGTTTTTCACAGCACAAGCCAAAGGTGGTGCTTGGGCTTCCTTTAAATTGATATATTGAGCACTGACCTGCATATTGAATTGATGTGATGAACCACATGGATTTCAGACTAGTTCTAAGCCATGTCAAATGTAAGTTCTTGGTTTCTAGCTTAGGTACTTTGTTTTGTTTCATAATGCATATACAAGCTCTTTCCCTCACTGCTGCTTAAATGTACAATGAAAGAAGCTAATGGCATAACAGTTAATATTTTCATAAATGACCTATTTTAAAACCTTACTTAGAGTTTCTTATGTCAGCACTGTCTGTACTGAAATTTCTATTCTGGCTGCCTGTATCAGCTCATTTCTGTTGGTTTGAAATTTAAAAAAAAAAAAAATTTAAAAAAATTTCCTATTCTTTCCAGAAAAAAAGAAGGCAAAGTACGTTTCATATGTTCTTGTATACGTTTGATAAGCTCCATCCATTTTGTGGCATCATTATCTTTTGCTTTTCCAGTGAAACTCCATTAGACAAAAGACTGAAAAAATTCTGGGTTTATTTCACTTGATCAGTATGGATTTGATAGTAGCTGAATTCCTTGAAATTATTGTCTGTACAGCACATGCCAAGCTCAATATTGCCAGAGCAGAGCAAAATCTTGTCAAGGATGAATTTTCATAGATTTTTAGGCTATTGTGGTGTTGTGTCAAGCACAGGCAGTTCAAGTGAATACCTACCCCGTGTAGTGCAGCACGCTGCCGGGGTTTCTGCGGTGAGGAATTCAGCTCCCTGCTATGAGTGCAGTGCAGACCAGCAAGGCTGAAAGTGGAGAGGTGCTCTTGGGGTTTTGAAGTTCTCTTTACTGTTGTGCAGACCGAAGAGGAGGAAAATCTACTTAATTGTAGAGCTGAGAAGTTGTTAAAGGACTCGGCTAAGACTGGGACCTAAAAGTAAGCAAGAAAGAACTCATGGAAAGAAGGACAGGAAAAAGTGCCATTGGCATAAGAGATATCAGGAAAACTGAAGGAGTGTGGATATGGGTTGGGCTAGGAGATGAGAAGAAAAATGGTAGGATTGGGAACCTGATGGTAATGTGTAGGAGAGAGACTGGAACTAACAAATAGAAGTAAGAAGTGGAGTAAATACTGTTAGGGTGAATTTGAACAAGCTATAGAGTACAGTGCTGAATAGAAGGCTGGGATGGGAAACTTGAACTGGAATAATTTAGGGCTGCATTTGTGAAAATACCGGTATGAGACAAGGACCAGGAGAGGGGAAGAACATGAGAGAAAATTGGATATTTGCAATGGAAAGTAGTAGATGATGACCAAAGGTCATCTCTAGAACTGAGAGGGAAAGCCAAGACACATGATGCCCCGCATTCCTGTGCTGCAGCAGGTCCCTGGAAATACGCGTGCCTCTCAGCCCACCCTTCAGCCTGCTCTGTGTGCAGGCTACCATTGCTCTTTCTGCTCATGTGGCCAAGGCTTTTGCTATGGACCATAAAGAACCATTATCAGTGCTATTCCATACAATAGATTTTTTTTCAGGCTTTCTTTTTCTCTCCCCTTCTGTATTTTTTTTAACAACATATGAAATTATAGATAAAAGGATACAAACCCATGATGTTGCAATAAAACCAAGCAATAAAAAAAAGAGAGAGACAAAAAGAAAAAAAGAATAATGCTGTCCATGAAGCCTTAATTGGGCCCCCTTGTGTGTATACATTTTGATACTGTCTCTAATTACACAGTCACACACTGCTTTTTCCCATGGACCCCTGCATTGTTCTGTCCACTAAGTAGAATGTGTTTGCTGAATGAGTGCAGCTTTAAGTTATTTTATTCTCACTGTGGCACAGGTAGTCTCACCCTTGCTTTACTGTATATTGCTCAAGACCAAGACTGAGCAAAGATTTACTGATATCCTTGTGGGTTTTTCTTTGCTACTTGTTTTGCAAACAATAACATTCGTTTTTGAAATGCACTTTCTCTGAGATGAGCGGTAAGGCTGTCCTAGTCCTGCATGGAAAAAAGGGGATGTAGGGTGGCTGAGTCTGAGATAACAGGGGCCTGATGTTTTGCAGGCTCTCCGTATTGTAAATCATGATATGTGTTCCAGCCAGGATGCCTACTGACTCCAGCATGCTGCTGATGGGTTCTGTCTTCAATGATATGGACCTCATTCTTGGGTGCTCTTTTTCAGGACACAGGAAGTGAAGATACTACAAATAATGAAAGCTGTGAGAAGGCAAGAGCAAATGACCTGTCTGAGACTCTGTAGAAGTGAGTGTGAAAGACTAGCTGTGACCTCCAAGGGCAGAAATCAACCAGCCCTGCGACCATTCCTTCCTTAGTCCCTTGCCTTATTTCTCTCTCATTTCCAGGTCTCTGCAATGAGTTCATGAAGATTGTGTATGCAGATGATCTCCTTTGCTACTCAGGACACATCCAAAGTATTGGTTTGGGATGAATGATGTTGGGATTATCTGGGGAAGAGGTCACTTTGCAGTCAAATGGTGGATCATCATGGGCACACACAGAGTGGAGGCTGAATTAAAATTGTGTAGAGGATCTTAATTATGGCATCTTAAAACTTCTGGGTTCTTTGCTTTGCAACCGTGATATTCTTCTAACATAGTTTGTGTGTACATGTGTTTAATATATATTGTTTCTTTCACTTGTGAAAAGATGCTAACAGGATGCACTCTTCAAATACTTCTATAAAATTTCTGAGTTTAGCTTTCTGAACAGGTTTTTGAAATCAATACAGAGAGAGCCGCTAACAGGAGGTAAACTGCAAACCACAAACACTTTCAACAGGATAGCTCTTTTTATATAACATTTGATATCATTTTCACAGCATGATCTCTACTTTCATACTGTGATAGCTTTTACCTGGAGTTTAGACGATTCATTTTTGTAGTGGATACTTAACTTTTATATGAGGAAAATGCAAGAGAAGCCAGCACAGCATTAAATGAACTATAGTTGCAGCATTAAATGAACTACAGTACAGTAATAATGTACAACATTCAGATCCTTGCCATTGCGCAGGGCTGGATTCATGAATGCTCTATCGATCCATAAGTGAGGAGATATGGAGGCCTGGAGCTTTTTTCACAGCCTTCTGGCAAAGCTATTCAATTTTTAAGAGTAGATTGGGCACTTGGACCTTGTTATTAATTTCTAGAATTCTTTATAGGAATCTGCTTGAAAATTGACAATGCTTTCCTGTTGGTGTGGATCTTGGAGAGTCATGTGAATACATCAGCGCATTTTTCTCATCTTTTCTTTCTCAGAATTTTTTAAAATTAATCTAGATACCCACCTTTACACAGATTTCTACAGACTGAGGGGAGACCTCATCACAGTCTACAACTTCCTCCAAAAGGGAGGAGGAGCAGGCGCTGATCTCTCTGGTGACCAGTGATAGGACCTGAGAGAATGGCAGGAAGATGTGCTATGGGAGGGTTAGGTTGGATATTAGGAAAAGGTTCTTCACTCAGAGGGTGGTGGAACGCTGTAACAGCTTCCCAGGGAAGCAGTCATGGAGTCAAACCTGATAACATTCAAGAAGCATTTGGACAACACCCTCAGACACATGATGTGGATTTGGGGGTTGTCCTGTGCAGGGACAGGAGTTGGACTTTATGATCCTTGGGTTCCTTCCAACTGAGGTCATTCTATGATTCTATGGTTCTGTGATTCATTTTTTTAAATTTTCATGTTAGTGGCAGTTACTCTTTCAAAGAGATCCAGATTTTTGTGTGGTTCATATGGAGTGCATGGGATTAAGTCTTTTATTTTGGCTTTTCTGGAAAATGGTTACTGTGGTTGAGGGCTTTTGGTCGACTCTCAAAGCTTCTGGTTTTACATGTTTGTAACTTCTTATGAACCGCTTTAAAATTAAGTTTTCTGTATATGATTCACAACCAGTTTTCATGTCTACTTATTTCTGAATAATGCAAAATGCAAAAAAATGATCCTGATGAAAAATGGCTTAAAGGTAGAATTTGAATAGTTTGCCTTAGTTCTTTCATTCAGGCTTTCATCAACCTCCATGCTTTCTTCAGGTTTCCTTTGTGTTCTCATTTCACTTTTCTTCTCCAAGAAGCATAAATGTAAAAATATACATGTGACATGGCTTGGCAGTCATGTGCTATTAAAAATCTGTCAAACTCAAGGATAATCATCAAAAAATCATCTCCTCCGAGTTCCTGGAGAGAAAGAGCAAACATTTATAACACAGGTCAGGTGAGGTTGAGCTGGATTAATTTTTTTAAAACCTGCTTAAGATTTTTGCCTCTAATTTGGTTCTTGCTTGAAACAAATAATAAAGAAAACCTTTCCTCCTTACTGCAAACCAAAAAACCCTTGCTCATTTCAAGACAAACACAAAATCTCATAACTCTTCTACTGTTCATATAAACTGGCGATGGATCTGATTTTATCAAACAGTATGTTGCAGGGCCTGCTTTTTACTTGGTCAAGACAGAGGTGTTTGGCTCTTTCTGCATTTGTTATAATAAAATATTTTAAAGAGATTTTAAAATGAATGAGAAAATTGTTTGAGCACCATGAGCTTTGCTAATAGGTGCTGAAACTCCTGCCTTGGTACTTCATGCACATTTGAAAGTAGGTACCCTTGATGATTATCTCCTGTACTTTTCTGTACTGAACAGCATACTGTGTCAAATCGATATTTCTTCTGCTCCCTGGGGTTCTTAATTCAGATGTTCAGAAAATTTCATCTTTTGTATTCCTTGAGATACACTCTACAAAAGCTCAAATATACACAGAACGCTCGTTAAAGGGCTCCTGTTTGTACCCCATCTGTATGAGCTTATCCCCAAGAATGACTGAGTGAGATTTGCTTTACACCTCAAACCTTTGTGCGTAGGCACTCTCCTCCCAGCCTAGCTCTGTCTCAGGATTCTTTTGTTTCTACTGCTGAACTCAGGAGACAGTTTTTACCTACAGCATGTTTTACAGTGCATGCATGACTGCAGTGCATGACTTCTTCCCACTCTGCTATTTGAGAACTGCATATCTGAGCTTATTTCTAGAAGGTTAAATTATTCCTAACCTTAAGTAGAATAATGTTATTTCCAGAGTCTCGTAACATCATTTTTATTTCTAATGCTGTAGGGATCCTAGTCAAGGTCATAGTCTGGGTATGATAGCTGCTGTACAAACATACTGTGACAGTTTTTCTCCAGAGAAGGGCCATAACTCCTCAGAAGATGGCTGACTGTGCTTCAGGGTTTCTGTCCCTTAATGTAAAGGTTTCAGTGCAAATGTTAGGATTGGTGAAGCAGAGCTGATTTACACTTGCTGAGGACTCTTCTCAAGAACTCAGTTAAATTTGAAACTCTCTCAAATTTACATTAGTTGTTTAAAGCAACAGAAACCTTCAGGACCTTGTGGGTGATTTACACTGTCTGTAAAGTTTCTTGAAGGGAAATTGAATCCATTTCCATCAACTTGTCTTTTACTTCAGCTGTACAAATTCAACAAGATCCTTCTACATAGATGGAGCTTGCCATATGTTTAAAACATGATAGGGCATGGGGTGGGGGTAGGAGAGAAAGAGCAAACATCTAAGATGAGCAAATACTGAGTTTTCTGACAACCTTTTGAGAACTGAAGCCAGGTACATATTTCTGCTTCAAGAAATTACTATGTGCAGCAAATGACATTACAGTCATTTACCTTTCCCTTCACAGAATCTCCTTTCCAGTCTTGCTTCCAGTGCCTGTGCTGTTGCATCTCAAAAACGTATCCAGGCTGAGTAGTGCTTAGGAAAAGTATCTCTCCCTGCTCTCCTCACCATTGTCTCATTATGCTCACCTCACCTATGCTCTGGGAGGGACATTAAGGATTATTGCTCTGAATGGGAATAACTCTGGGGAGGGAATAATGTGTGAAGCAGAAGCTGCTGTAAGTAACTGTAGCATGGGCTGATAGGAAGCAGAAGTCAGAAAGGAGCTTTGGCTGGGAAGAGGCATAGGTGCTTGGGAGTTGGTCCTTAGAGGCTTTGTCTGTGGTGGGAGCTACCTTGCCACAGTGCCTCGTGCCCTCTGCTCCAGGCTGCTTTTTCTAAGCAGGGGGCACAGCAGAGAAGCTTTGCGGTAAAGCTGCAGTCAGGCCTGGAGGCTGGAGATCTCCCTTTGTGATGTTGTTGCATGAGGTAGGGAATCTAGTAAGAATCAAAGGTGGCCAGAGGGGAATCCTAAGGCTTTCAAATCCTGGTATTCCTGCAGTGGTACTTCAATTACCAGTCTTAACTTCGAACAAACAGGTCAAAGACACTCCCCATGAAAACCTTTTCATTTAATTAGGCTTCCTTATTTGATTATAACTGCCTTTGATATAGTTCATTAACAATCTCAATCCCAAATTAGCATGTTACCAGTGTAGATTTGGACATTGGTCTCTGACCCCTCTATTTTTTTTTGTTAGGAAAGGTTTTAAGTGAGTTGACATCTTGCTAAGCAAGAGAGAATACAGAACTAAGCAACTGTCTTGCAGAATAACGGTTCAGACCCTAAGGGCTACGATTTGTCTTTCATTGTGTGCAAGGTTTCGCAAATGATAAAATGATGTTTTATCAATGGAAGGGTAGTTTCCCTGCTTTTTTTCTTTCCCCAGTATGAAGAGTGGAACATACAGAGACTGTTGATAATTGAATAAGAATTGTATCTATGCCTGTAAGATCCTAATTACAAGGTTTTTAATTGTCTGTTATTAAGCTCTATTTTATTTTAAAAAAGGCAGTAGGTAACTATCACAACAGGACCACAGATGAAGTTGCTGAAAAGCCAGATAGTTTAAGTCTTAAGATCAATGGTGAGGGGTATCACAAGATTTTGATCCAGGTCAGAATCTACATGTTCTTAAACTCCCAGGCATCCTGGTAAGATGCTGTAAACAGGGCCAGGCACAAAGTCAAACTCAGTTTTATTTCCTTTCATCTTCAAAAGAAGCATTATATCAACTTCACCCTGAGGTAAAATTCGTCCTCTTATCTGATAAAATCATTATTTTCCAATAAAATATGAAACCATTCTCCTACTTTTTCCCCCACCCCCCGCTGTGCACAGTGGCACTCTTGTCTTCACTTTCAGCTCATGTGGAGTTATACCTTGGTGTAACAGCAGCTTGTGCTTGCAAGCAGGATTTCCCACATTACCTGAAATGATACCTCTGATTAACTGGCTCATAATTGTGGCCATAGACAGCCTAACATCACAACTTAAGGACAGTGTTTCCCTCTCTTTCACATCTTGAATCTGCTGCCATTTTCTGACTGCATCCAAGAATTAAACTTTAGGTTCATTTATAGCAGTTGTCAACAGGAAGAATAATTAGGCTTATGTCATCCAGTGAGACTTAATAAAAATACGCAAAGAACTGATGGTCAGGCTGATTTTAAATCAGAATTAGAGAAATGATCGTTACGGGTGCTTACCTCTCTACTTCTCTCATTTTTTTCAAGTGCAGCCCCTCATCTCATCACAAGGAAAATCCTCCCTCGGGCAGAACAGCTGACAGTGACTCTTTAATCTGCTGATTCTGATCCCAAGAGCATTCTGACAGAGGGAAAAAAAACCAAGTGTATTTGAGCATTAAAAAAACAAGGTACAGTGTTTACCAGGATTTAAAAAGATTGCCTTTCAAAAGATTTAAGTATGAGCAGGTGTTTATGTAAATGATGATTCTTTAATTTGTCTAATAGTGCTGATATTTTTTCCCATCCTCCTATTATTCATTTCACTATTTTGCTTATGGCATTCAACTGTAATCCAGATTTACAATTGCACAAGTGTTTTTAGTCAAATTCATTAAAAGTTAACATTGTATCTAATGGAGTCCAGTAATCAGTTTATATTTTTCTGTATATAAAACACTTGACAGAGCTTTGTATGCATGAAGTAAAATAAATGACTCAGGAAGGTAATGATAAAGATCACCTTGTCGGCTCAGCTTGTTCAATGAAATAAGCATCATCACATGTTGGAAAATATAGATGACTTTCAACTACTAGAAACTAGTACTTAGAGAAATAGCCTTTTGTAGATTTTTTTTTTAATACTTGTAGTGGCCCTATATATAAAGATTTTGTGACTAAGCACGTGTGTTTTAAGTTACACAACAAACTGAATGTGTCCCCATATCCCTGATAAAGTCACACATCATAACATAGAGTATGTGCCCAAAGTAGAGTAATAGGTCCAAAGTAGCTTATTTGTAACTGATGATGTTATTATTTCGGAGGTAGCTGGGCTGTCATCTGGTGTTCATTTACCTGAATAGCGAGGATTTCTTTGGTCTGGCCAAGCTTGCCTTGGAGTCACAGAAACTGCAGTTAAGGAGAATGTGTGACAAATACGGCTCCAGAGTGTCTTTTTGTAAATGTTCGGTTATGGGGTACATCAAGGGCTTGAGCATTGCTACTCATCTTCCTGAGATGGCCACAAGCACTATCTTTTGGGGCAGTAGATGACCTCTGGATGTCAGTGAAACCTGACCGTGGCCTTTTCCTGATTTCTGTTGTTGTTCTGCAAAGTAAGTGTCACAGAACAAGCTCTGTACGTCCCTAACATCACAAGACTTTCAAAATAGAGTTACTCCTTGCTACCTATATAAATGCAAGTCAGGGATAGTCAGGGTGCATATTTTGGTCTGTTGTGTTCTAAATCTGATTTGACTTTCTACACCACTTAGCATCCGATGTCAGCAGGCAAGGTGTGCTTGTTCTGCTGTTCCAGGAGCTGGTCAGTGGGATGTTACCATTATATTCCAAGTCTAACTGTTAGACTGAGCTGACCACCTACAAACTTCATAATCATCCATAGTCAGCTAACATTTATTTTAATATCCTGTATTGAGAAAGTAACGTGAACATTCATAGGAACTGATTGTCATCACGCTAATGCAGCCGAACTGCTTTTCGCTCACTTTTGCCAGGAATATTCTGAAATTTTAGTTTTCAGAAAAGCCCAAACTGCTGCTGCCCAGAGAGATAGGGAATACAACAGAGGATATGACCTTTCTGAATGTTTTCTTATCAGGCAGCGTAAGTACTGTATGTCCCACTAAGCTGCTTCAATAGAACCTTGTCAAGTTATCACATTACTCGACATGTTGCTGATAATGAATACATAAACGCTTTAGATATTGAGGACTCAGAGGAAATAAATAAGATTTACTGAAAAACTGCTCAACATATATCCCGTGGCAACTTTTTTTTTCTGTGTGGGTTTTGTTCCGCCTTTGGTCCCTTAGATAAATGGGATGATGCAAGAGTTTCAGCTTCTTGAGATGTGAAGTGCAGATGTGGGTGGATAAATGAAGAAAGTAAATGGTCATCTGTCTCCGTTGTGGAGAGCTCAATCACATTGTAAACATATCACTCTTGCTCTCCAAAACTGCCTGATATTTTGCATTTCTGCTATCACATGCTCCTCTAGCACTGGCTGGTATCTGTGATATCTTCTCTTGTCCCATATTCTTATGAGGCTGATCATCAGGGAAAAGTTCATATTTATCTTTGTAAGTCTGCCTTAACGTAGATCAGCTCTCATGACTTTGAGGAATTAAAGAAGAAAGAACAAAACAAAACCTCGCAGACAGCTCTAGCATCAACAGAATTAATGCCTTGTGCCACTGTGGTAGAAGGCAGCCTTCACACTTAGATACCAAACAGCACTTGCTGAGAGGCTGTCCAAGGTTTCTCAGCCGATCCCCTCCCTGGCAGGAGGGAACATGGCAGGATGGGAAACTTCAGGAACTGTTCAAAGGGAATAGGGTAACTTACCCCTCACTCCTTTTTTTAAATGATGTCTTGGTAGTCACATAGCTTTGGAATGATTTTGGTTAGTTGGTCTTGTGTCTTATCTGGGTCTGGAAAGCTATGTGTGTGTCTCATCTGTCCCACTGGCTGAGGTTTTACATTTGCTTTATTAGCAGTCTCCCAGTATACTGGCAACAAGAGCTGACAGTGTTGAGAAGATTTGTTGCAAAGAAGCGTTTGAACTTTGGATACAGTTTTTGATAGTTATCAAGGATTTAGTCAACAAGAACTATTTGTGCGCGCTTGACTGTAAAAGGTAACTTAATACCTTCTCAATCTGATCTCCACAAATTCTGACTTGGAAGAGTGGTAAAATTCATGACAGTTAGCTTCTTAAATAAATACCTAATAAGGTATTTTTAGTAATCTCTGCCTCAAAAATATGCATTCTGTTACCTCTCTAATTCCTGATTTTTCATGTTTAGATTAAATGGATTCATTCCTTTAGTGAAGATGACTTTGAGATTTACTTCAAGTTTACTCATTTAGTAGACTGCTGTATGCTTTAAACAGAAAATAAGAAACTAATATTTTCTCATTTTTCTCCAAGCACCTGTAGGTTACTAACCTAAGAAAAGTCATCAGCAGAAGTTATTCGTTATTTCCTTCTAGTGCCTTGAGAAACATCTTTCTGTAGAAGGCTGTGCTTTCAGTCTGGCTCCTGCTGTATGTAAAGGGACAATCTTATTTCTGGTGTCTTGGCTTGTCGTGTTTAAAGTCACCTTTTCTATTTGACTGATTGGGAGGAACTGGGAACCACTGTTATGGCATGGTGACTCGCAGTGGCTGTAAGCAATGATATCTAACAATGCCCTGAGGAGCTAGTTAAAAAGTGCCTCGCACACTCAGGAAAGCACTTTAATGTAAGTGCATTAGAAAGCTGTCAGTTGCTTGTTGGGCAAAACAGACTTTTCTGCGCTGTGAGGATTATTGAAGACTTTGTTACATCGTAATTTGGAAACCATAATAAAACATTTCTAATTTTATTTCCCCCAGCAAAAACTAATGGATCTAGTGCATAGCAAGCCCAGATAGCATGGTACAGAGGCATGAAATCTTGTTCATTCTCCTAATTGGGAGAGCAGGGGACAGAAGCTGTAGCTAATTTTTTTTTAAGTGTTCTTCCCAGAAATAGAATTTTCAAAGACTGAGGTAGGAAATAACTTGGTATCTTTTCAACTTTTGGTATTATATACCTGAAACTCTTGGTATGTTTTTGCAAGTACATTTTAGTGTTGTTCAAATGACTTGTTAAATGTCTGTGAATTGTCAGAACTCTAGTAGGTGACTTAAATGTTCTCAGTATTCCCCCGTAACAGGAACCTTGGCAAAATTGTGACAGAAGAGTAGAGGTCAAATTTTACAAAATCCTAAGGGGGTGATGGGTAAAAACTGCTTTGTAGAGGGCAACCTTCAGCGCTCTCTACAGGCCAATGTCCTACATTGTTAGAGAAATGAGTGATACTTAAATATTAAAAGAAAAAAATTATTTTCGTAAACTATTTCTTTAGACTAACTTGTCTCTTCATCTCATTATTATTTCCTTCATTAATTCTCTTTTGAATTGGAGAAGTGGAAATTTGGTCCAGAAATTGCGCATAAACCTTTAGTAACTATTATAGAATTGATTGTTGGATATGCTTAGGTCCAAATATCTGAAGATGTATCTTGATATTCTTCAGTTAAACTTTAAATACAGATCTATGATTTAACAAAAATAAGCAAGCCTCACGTCAAGGAAGGAGGAAGAAAAGAAAGTAATGAAAGGTGATGATTTGCTGAATTTCAGCCTTAAGTCTTGGTTAAACCTGACTACATATCACTGAAAATGTCAACTGTTATTGTTGTGTGAATAAGTTGTGTGAATTTTTGTGGAATAGGTATTCCCATGCATCCAAAATGTCACAGGCCTGAGGATATAGCATTGACAAAGTGCATTAGGGAATTCATAAATCTGTTGAATGGGATTGCCATTGGAAATCCAGAACACTTGTGCATCTGAGCAGAAGCTGGTACGCTTTGTTTATTATTCACTATCCTCAAAAAAATTCAGGTGAAGTTATCCTTTAAAAAAATTCTCCCAAAACAAAACCACCACTCTATCTTGGGAAGATAATTTTAAAACATAGTGATACACAGATCTCTTGTTTTTTATCAGCTAAGACAAAATCAGTTTATTATGTCATATATTCCAAGCAATACAATACTCGCATGCAAACTTGTGCTCTTGAATTCTGAGATCAAGATGAAACTTGTCTTACATTGTCCATCAATCACACTTACTGGAACAGCTCTTCATGAGCTAGGGCTTATATTGTTCAAACCTGGATAGTAGATGAGCTGTAGTAGAGTGTGAGTCATAGAACCTGAGCATGAAAAACTCTGGACAGCATGCATTTTAACTAAAGGAGACAAGACTTGGCTTCAAAGAGACAAACATGAATACTTGTGTTTAAATCTCTAAAATACAGGCTTTGACATGGAGGACAGAATTAAAATCTGAGTTTGTAAACCTTACAGTTCTTGACTGATACACAATGACTACTGCAGAATAACCTTTTCTTTTGTATTTTAAATTCAGAGCTTTTTAGAAAATTCATTATTCTGATTTCAATCAGAATCGTTCCTTTTTCAGGATGGTATTTCATGTAAGTTAGACTTGAAAATCTTGGAAATACTCTCACAAATTGGTTATGTTTCATGTCAAATATCAGGATGAAACACAGCATCGAACATATTTATTTGTTCTTGTATTTTGAATGTATGCTGTTAAATAGTAGCTGTTCAGCTAACCATGTGACACAATGAAACATGGGACAGAGTACAGGGAAATGGAGAATGAGATGGAAATCTAGACAGAAAAGATCAAATGTCTGGTTTTATTTTTGAATAGCACCACACATGAGAGATTTTTTTAAAAGATCATTGCAGCAGAGAGGAGGAGGACGAGAGGAAGACAGAAAGCCCTGGAAGAAAGTGGAATAATTTCTGAAAAGTTCAGCCTTTACAAAGAGAGTCCTTTAGAGACAAGTAACGTACAGGTTTATAAAAGAGAGAAGTGGGTTTAGAATTAGGAACTCGGAATACCAGTGAGCGTCCAACAATGAATCTTAGCAAAGAAAAAATACCTATTGCTGTAGGAGCTCCAGTTGTGCCTTGAAAGTACAATGGAGAAAGGACAGAAGCAAAAAGACAAGTCTATTCTTCTTTCCATTCAAGAAAGGACTGGCCTTCTCTTCTAACAACTGTCATCTTGGTTTGTGCAATGTAGCCCTTCATGAGACCTGGAAGGATACTTGATGGTAAACTGTCTTCAAGAAAGAACAGTTCATTACAAAAAGCTTTAGAATTTGGGCCTCTTTAACAGCCTTTCAGATAAAAGGGACAGACTAGTCTTTCTTATATGATTTAAGTAAGAGTGTGATCACTGAATAGATCTGCAGGATGGCAACAAGGACAGAGATTTATATAAGAGCTTTAAGAACAGAGGTTTATAATTAATTGGTCAGCAGTGAATCGGTGGAACATTGGGAAGAAGAAGTAAAGGAGAGACCCACAGTGCTGCTTGCAGGTTAGTCTAAAGTGAAAGCTCTTGGGGTGTGGGCCAGACTGAAAGAGTTCTGCTAAAAGGAAAGAAAAAGCATTAACCTGTGTTCATGCTTGGATTTAATTCCACTAGACACTGCAAGACCTAAAGCAAACCAAATGGGACCTAGGGTACATCAAGTAACATTTAACCAGTTGTATGTTCTTTTTATGACTTCTGTTTGTGAGGGAGATAAATGCATGTCTTAGGCAATAAAACATTTCCCCTGATTATAGCAAATGGTGTTTCTTTTCCCTCGCGGGATGTAATAGGAAAATCAATGTTTTATATCTCATATTAAAAAAGCTCAAGTTTGATAAAAAATGAAACACATTTAGTAGAGTTGTTATCCCAGGTAAGGTAAAGTACCATTATACGAAGTCATAGGCACAGAACTGTAAGTATGGCAGATTCACTTACTCACTGTGAATCCAACCAAACTTCTGCATACTACAATCCAAAATCTAGATGAGCTTGGAAAGAAAGGCTGGTGACTAGCCTTTCATAAAGACCACTAAATCTTTAGCCAAAGCCATGTAATACTGTTTATCAAAGGTAACAACTATCTCAATAGATGCAACAAATTGAATTTTAAATTCGGACACTGGCTTATATAAGAGGGGACGGCGGTGGGGAGGAAAGCAGCTGAGAGAGTGAGAAAACCGAAGAGAATGAGCTCAGAAAAATAATCCTGGGAAGTGTGTCCAATTTTTCTAACATTTCTAATCACTGACTTCTCCAAGTTGTGTGGGTATCTGTGAAAGTAGAATTTATCCCAAATAGAGTTTGACTAGTGCGTTAAGCAGATGTTCTATTTCATGAATGTAAACATGTAAAATAGATATGCCAAAATCTTTTCTTTGATGTGGAGTAATACAATCAAAAGAAAGGGTGATATCAGCTTGCCTTTCCCTTATGCATAGTGAGCTGCAGTTTTTTGTTTAGTTATATTGTTGTACGGCTTCTGGGAGAAAACTTTTCCAAGCCTGCAGTGTTTCCAGGAAGTTGGGTCTTTCCCTCTTCTGTGTTGTGACAAAACAAAACTCTCCCAATGTTGTGATTCCTGTCTGCCCAGCAGAGACACCTGTGCTAGCGCAGCCACAACTGTGTCAACTTGGGAGTTTGCCTTAGAGGAGAAAGTCTCTTCCTCAGGTGGTTTGGAGCAGGGTCCACACCTCTGGGGCACCCATCCGTAAGGGCAAGTGCCAACAGGAGAAACTGAAACACCACTGAGACTGTTCTTTATGTTTTGGACAAACGACTTATTAAGTTAAACGTTTCATCTTAGGTTTTAACAAATGGAGATTTTCAGAAAAAGAAAAAAGGTAACCAATGAAGAATTAGCAGTGGGTCTCCTTCAAGATAGTTTGAGTTTGCTTTCTAAAACCCTAGAAATATTGCATCTCATTGCTATGAATAAGATATTTTGTGTATGCTTCTAGGGAAGCACGTGTTGTGTTGGACACATTCCTGTATATTCCTCAACTTTTCCGTTATGCTACAACACTAGTTCCTACTGCTCCTCGAAACACTGATTTCCAGACACATAATTGTAATATACAGCTGTTAGCAGAGGTTTCGTGTGTATCAAGGTAGTGTTCTCATGGGTCCATACTTCTGAATGAATATGTTTACTGCTGTTTGAACCAGGATTTCACTGCAAAATTAGGCAGAATAGTTTTCACTGTTAATTCTTGTGAAATGAGATTTGTTATAGCAGCCAAGACCTAGTTGGCATAGAAGAAATTTTCAAAACCAGCATATTAGTGCAGTATTGAAAGAGAGCATTGCATAGTTTAGTTAGTGGCTGTCTAGGATGAAGCAAAAGCTGAGAGCTGGGCTGATGGCAGCCGGCTCAGGTTTGGCATTCATGATGCAAGGGTCCTCCAGTCCTGTTTCGAGTGCAGTCCAGCAAGTTGTGATGGAGGTTCCAGTCTACCAATACTTTATCTGCATTGCTTTTAAGGAAAAAAGTACAGTATCATTGAAAAAAAAAAGATATAATCTGTATTTTATAGAATACACATGAAGTTCAAGGAACAGATTTCAGACATTGTACATTGGCATGATTTATTTTACTTCATGTTTTATATATGCACTGTGTTTGGTATATTGTGGCTCTACATTTGTGCTAGTTTACATTAGCTGTACATGTGACCTCAGAGTATTTATGTATAGTGTACTGAAACTTCTCAAGCTGCCGATTACCAGCATGTTTTTTGTTCAGCACTACAGTTGAAAATCACAGATCCTACAAGATAAATTTGTGTAGAATTCTGTTTATTTAGATGTTGCAAAACAGAAAACCAGTTAGTTTACCTTATCACTTGTCATGCCAGTTGGAAATTTTTCATTGGTGAAAGCTTATTTCTTTTTTAAAAAGTCTGTCTTCCATTTCTGTGAAAATGAGTAATTATTTCCTGAAGATTAATCCCACAAACATTTCTATTTTGTTAAGTCACTTTTGACCTCTAGTTTTATGGGCTTTTGCTAGTAAAATATTGAAATCTTCACAGCACTTGAAAATCTTGCAGAAGAAGCCACAAGGTTCTCCACCCAGCGGGTGGTGGAGCACTGGAACAGCTCCCCAGGAAAGTAGTCAGGGCCCTTGTCTGCCAGCATTCAAGAAGCCTTTGGACAATACCCTAAGTCATATGGTGTGAATGTTGGGAGTGTCCTGTGTAGGGACAGGAGTTGGACTCAATCCTTTTAGCTCTCTTCCCCAAGGTCGATTCTATGATTCTATGAGAATAAATGTTAATGTCAAAAGAAGATACAGTTATGCAGAAGTATGGAGCCTCTGTTTTTTTATTAACATTATTAGATGCTTTAAGTTTTGCTTAGCTCCTTCCCTCTCCTCCAAATGGTAGAAGTGAGGTAAATTAAACATTATCCTATTTTTTAGAATATTGTGTTTCAACATACACCATGCTTTTCAGGTGATCTCACCTCCTTTAGAAGTACAAGTCCCTGAAAATGTGGTTATGATACCCTGCATTCTCAGAGAACACAACACTAAATTGGGTGGTAAACATATTTTGCTAAACACAGCTTTCACTGCTTTCTTAATATTTTAATCAGTAACTTCATGTATTACCATTTTTCACATTTAAATATTAGTGAAATTTTGAGCAAGGAAAACCAGCCCTTTTAGCCATATTAATTTCTTAGACTGCCTTTGAAAATCCTTTGTAAAATATTTACAGAATAAAAGGGATGCAATAATTTTATACGGTTAACAAACCTTCAAAATTCACCAGGATTGCTAAAATTCTGAAACTCTGCCTTCAAACTATGCATGTGTATAGAAATGCCAAAATAATGCAAAGACTGTATGTGACATTGTAGCAACGCCAAGCTATGGCAATAAAGTCACATCAAAGGCCTGGAGCTTTGCAGTACCTTTGCAAGTCACATCAGAGTCTCAACAGATAACAGTCAATCTGTAGTCGCAGCACACCACAGACACTTCACATTCATAATGCACCGCAGTCACCTATTAGGACAATCATAGACATGCTAGAGTATCATTACTTACCCTCTAGTAAAATTTTAGTTGCATCATGTAGTGTTCATGTCAGTCCTATGGATTAGAAGCGTTTACTCAAATTTTCTTGTTTTAGTTCTTCTGTAAATAGAGTCAAAAGGCCAGGTAAGAATATATTTTTTTATAAATCTGTTGAATTACATGCCTGTTCTGAATTTGTTTACAGAAGAGACATTTTTATTTCGAGAAGTTTACAGAATACTATAGTGATTTTTTCTCCCTGTATTAATTTAGGGGATTTTCTGTTTAAAAGAAAAAAACTCACTGCAAAATACGTTATCATAATTCAATATCTTATAAACATTGCTGTTGAAGGCCTGAGGTATAATACCTACATTTTGCAATTTTATTCAGAAATTAGAACTTGCAATTGGCTGACATTTTGGCAATTCAAGTATTTTTTTCAGAAATCAGGATAAAACTTGATTTTTATGTTTTTCAATGTAAAATTTCTAGTGCGCTGAAACTTACTTGGAGCAAGATATACAGATTCAGAGCTAGAAGCACATTGAAATATGGTACTAAGGAGGTGATGAAAAGCCTGCTTTTTCTGTGTTTTAATTTATGTTGAAAATTCAACACTCATAAACTAAAGCTGCAATTATACAATACCATGTATGACCCATCCTGGGGCCACCTATGTTAAGGAGCAGCTCTACATTATCCTCTCTCTCTGGAAACAGGCAACATTCTTTTGTAAATAGCATTTTTTTCTTTTGATTGCATAAAATGAAACTCGATTTCCTTGGCAAAGTTGCATACAGTTGGAAAAAAAACCAATCATAGCTTGTACATAACGTTTTGAAATCTTCCTAAAAATGTAAACCAGAACTACCGGTCTGTTAGAAGTCCACAGGACAGGATAAAAATTTCCTTGAGAAAGGTCATCCTTCTTTATTAAATTACACAGATCTTGGAAGATGTTTTGTAGAGGCCAATTATATTGTGTGGAACCCAATTTGTGGTGTTGCTCTTTAAATCCTGTATGATTTTCCATGTAGTTTGTTGTTCAGTGCAAAGAGCCCGGTTGCTCGCCCTGACCGCGAGGGTTGCTCTCACCCCACGCTCTGTTGCCCCGTTAATGACCGGGTTTTCACGTCTCTTGCATCTGTCCCAAGGGAGGAGCTCGTGGGAAAGAGGGGGCAGGTCATTCTCAGCAACAGGCTCCTGGCTCAGGATCTCGCTCCTGCCAGAAATCTGTCTGAGCCTGAATCTGGCAAAGTTTAGGAAGCAGTGTTAAATGCACCTCTTTGTTCAAGGCTTCCACTAACGGCAGGCACAGGAATTTCACTTGGCAATCGGTATCCTGGCTACCCTTTTCAGGGTATTCTATAGCTGTTTCAACAGCTGGGAAGGGCACCGAGCAGTTTCTGTGGTGATTTTGATTAGAGGCACATTATGTAAAATGCGTCCAGGTACTGTCATAATTTTCCTTGATGTTAAATATGTATGTGTATATATGCGATGTTGGTTCATTGGTTTCTAATTTTAATTAAAAAAGGGAGATGTTAGTTTACATAATTTCAGAAAAGTATTTAGCTTAAAAAATATGCAGAGAAATAAGATGTGTGTGTAGTAGGTGAACAGTTTACAGACTTTATTTCACACTGTGTTTTCCTTTATTACTTTGAATAAGCGCTACAACTCCAAAGTATGGAGAGAGTAGAAGTTTTTGAAAATAAAATTTATTGTTTAGCCTTAGGAACAATTGTGAGAATTGGGAATTTCATATTGATTCTCTTTTATTTTCCTTTATAGAATACACTTTGGATTTAGATGCTGACTTCTATCATCAAAATGTGTAAATGTTTTCGCACAGGACAGATTTTCCTGTGGGTAAAAGCACAGTAGTGTATCAATGCAGACAATAGCTGCGAGGGCGCCAGAGTCTGCCTTGGGCATTAACTAATTCCCTTGCCAGAAGGACTGCTGGTTTAGCCTCTTTCAGAAATGAGCTGATGTCTATCTCAGCAGGCAGAAGAGCATTGCCTGTAGGTAATTCACTATAGAGCATCAGTGTATTGGAGTCTAGATATTAAAACAGGCTTTTGTGGAGGAGCGCTGGCATGCGTCTTTTTCAACTTCTGATTGACTTTGTCAATTGTATGACTATTTGCTCGTAATTCACAACTGCTGGGCAATGTTATCAATGCACATAGACAAACCTAAAAAGCTGCTGCTGCTGAAGTTAATGCAAGATTTCCTTTTGGATATTGTTGTTGCTTGCCTACTTTATTGTCACTTAGGTGTATTAAAAGGTATTCATGCATGGGCAACATTTGTTCTGTTGCTCTGCATGTGTGTTTGTCAGGGTAAGGACCTCTGACTAAACAACATGAAAACAAGTCCCACCATTCCCCATCCCTCAGTGTGTCTATCTAATAATAACTGGATAATTCCTTACAGCTCCTGTGGCAGAACAAGATCTTGAAGATGTAGGTGGAGAAGGAGAGAAAAAGGAGAGACAAATAGAGGGAATTTAATATTGCTACTGTTGGCAGAAGGAAAATGCCACGGGAAGTACTGTAGGACAGATGTAAGCATGAGAAGTGTTTAAAATTTCCATGATGCTGAAGAGGAGCTGCTTGAAGTTTGCTGTAGGGGCAAAGGAAAAGGCAAGTAGGAAGAAAAGTGTCTAGGTGGCAGGGAGTTGATGAGTCTGAAGTGACAAGTCGTTTCGTTACTGTTTGGATCACTGAGGGTGGATGGAACCATATTTTTTTCCCTAAAGTTACAAGGAAATGGTTTGAAAAATAACACATCTCAAGCTCACATCCCCTGCAACTCCTTTTCCAGTGTGAATCACAAAAAGACTCTTCAGAAATCAGAGAACAGGTTCTTATAGTGCACTATTTCCAACCTAACCTAACCAGGAGAATATTTGCCTATGTGTCAAGTCCTCCTGAGGACTGCATCACAGTTCTTCAAAATCAAGTATCTTTAGATGACTTCAATCCTGAAGACAATATACAAATTAAGAAATCACAATTGCTTACTGAGCTTACATCTATTTGTAAAGAACATTTTCTCCTATGTCCTATTGCCTTTTCAGCAGCTTTTTGTGAATAATACCTTGCCCTCACATTTCAAGAGGAGTGTTCTGATGGACTGCCCAAATACACTCCTTCTCAAAGTTGACTCCATCCCTACTGAGTTCTGGTACGCAAAGGATCAAAGTGTGACAAGCTTCTTGTTTTTATCTGTGACTTGCAAGGATACCATGCCCAGTCCTGCTGAGTTAAATACTTGGCCTCATTTGCACACAGGCTGTGTTATCATGGTTACCAGGTTTGTTCAGAATCCCAAGTGTTTAGCAACTAGCAGCTGCGATACTTCCTTATTGCCTTACCCACCACTGACTTACTCCTCCTTAAAGACAGAACATGGTTCAAAGTGTCTGCCAAGAACTGTAGACCTTTCTGTGGACACCTTTGCTACTTTGGGACCACTTGTTGTGCGAGTGTGGTCTTTCATTCTCTGCTGTTGCCAGGAGACAGGAATCAGACTGGGAGACTTGTGGCTCTACGAGTCAAAAGCTTCATAAGATCCTGGTGAGAATCACAGAACACTTGGCGGAGATGACGTTGTCCCCTTCACAACATGGCTCACCAAAATGCCAGTGTGGTCCCTGTTGGAGAAAGGAAGATAGAAAGAGACGTGTAGTGTGTTGTCAACCTGTTTACCTCCTTGAATTAGCCAAGTGCTATGACAGCAGTGTTCCTAAATAGCAATATTTTTCTTTCAGTCATTTCAAACAGGTTGGAGGATTTCTTGTTTCTAATTCATTAGTACCTATTTATAGGTTACCTTTTTTACTAATTCTTATGGAGACTAACAATGCTAACAAAGATTTTTACATAAAGCAGGCTGTCTTACAACTTGGGTTTTTTTCCTCTAAATTATATATTTTAAATATTAATAAGTGTTATGAATGAACATAATTGAAACATTTCATCACTACATACTTAATCCGTAGATTTGAGATGGACCCTGGGGAAAGAGTTTACATCAAGACCTAATGGCATAAACACATTCTTGCTTTTGTCAGAAAGCAATTTCATGATTTCTGGTTTAGAGAGTCTTCAGTTATACACACATTTAGAAACCTTTTCAGTTGACCAAAATTTGTATATGTTGGAACACAATTGTCTTGTTGCATACATTTTCATCCTGATAAATTTCATATCATTTCTCTGGGATCTCAGTCTAAAGGATTTTTCTCTTATTGTTCATTGGGCTTAATTTTGCTCTGGAAAATCAAGCCCTGTGCTCTTTTTGTTTCACACCCTGTCATTTAGAATCAGACAACAGTAATTCTGGAATCGGAATATGCTTTCTGTTATCTGGCTGATTTTGATGGATTGTCATGCGTCGGTTTGACTTTGCAGGGGTTGAATATAGCATTAAAATGTTTTGAGCAGTTAACTGAGCAAACATGCCATGGAAACTAGAGAGAAAGGTCACTGGCACAGTGTTTGGTGAACAAAGCTTTGCAGGTTTGCTTTTTTTTACTTGAGAAAAGCTTTGAAATAATGTATTGTAACACAGTTTGCAGATCACTGAATTATGCACTGTACACATGGTTAACGATTTATGGGACCATGAGTTATTTAATCGAGTAATGCATATACTTTGTATGACAAGCAAGCAGATGAAACTCTGAATGGAAGATATTGTTCATCCTCTGAATAACACACATTATATGCTGTGTTATCAAAAAATAATATGGTTTTTTTCCAGCCAAAAGCTGTCATTTCTAGTGACCATTGTCTCATCTAAAAACATCAATTAAGCAAAAATGTACAATAAATTGTGCCAAGTACAAGGCAAAATACAGTGATCTTATATCTCTGGCATTAGGCTCTTTTGTTGTCATTCTTGTAAATTTTGTTGCTTTGCAGAAAGGACACAGCCTGCAACAAGGTACTTGGTTTTTATACCTGTGTTCTTCCTATAGACTACATTTTAATCCTAATGAGTGGGAGGTGGTGGATAGCTGTAACGATGTGTTGCAGGACAGGATATAAAGGGTAAGGATAACCAAGGAAAAGCATTGTACTGTTCACAAGAGAGATGGCTTTTTCATGGTGTTGTCACAGAGTTTAGCACACTGGGGCTCTTAATCTGGATTGGGATTTGTTGGTTACATACAAATAAAAGGAAAAGAAAGAAAGAGAGCAACAAGCGTGATGAGGTAAGATAATGAAGGAACCTTAGAGTTCAGTAAGTCTCAGAAATGAGATGTGAGTTGAGGAACTTTGAACTTCTTACTGTTGGGGAAGAGCCTTAATTTTCAAAACTGCGTGGGGCAGAAACTGGGGACTAGAAAGGGAAGATCTGGTCTCACTCTTTTACAAAAGTCCCTGTTTTTTTATATGATCATGGTGGGTATGAAGGACCAGCATCTTGTCTCACTTACTACATCTCAGCGTCCATGCCAGCAACCAGAGCCACAGACCAGACAGGATGTCAGGGAGTCCTTTAAGAATAAAAGCAGAGGTATTGTGTCAAAGGCATCCCCAAAGGATATAAGACAGTATCACAGGCTTGGACCCTTCCATGTACCCTAGATGAGTACTGTGGGCCCTTGAGAGCTTATCATACTCAAGATTCATGGATATAACCAGGCACTCAGACTTCTACAGACTTAGTCTGAATGACATGTTCTAGATGTGAGTACTGTAGCCAGAGCATTGCTGAGCACTTGTGCTCATCTAGAAGGCTAGAAAGCTGCACCAAAGTGACTCACTGTCACATATAGCAGTGATGATATGCCTCTTCTTTAGATATGTGTTCTTTTCCTCTTCTTAAAGCCTGAGGACAGTCCACAGTTTTCTCCAATTTTGCTGCTCAAAGCAGCCTGGGGAGCAGTGTGCCCTGCTGGGTAAGCAGGAGATGTGATGGAGCAATGCAGACAAGCGTGGAGTCTTTTCTATGCCACAGTGCCCTCCGCCCTGCTCAGCAGAGCTACTCGTGTCCTGCTGCGCTCCCCACACGTTTCTGTGAGCAACTCTGGCTCATAAGAATCCATTCAGGTCAGATTTTTCTCTGAAAGCTGGAACGCTCTTTGGGAAGAGAGGGAGGTGTCCCAACCTGTCAAAATGGCACTGCTGCATGTGTACTTCTGCAATGGCTCTCTTTATATTCTTAGAGTTTGATTTTTGTTTTTTTTTTTTCTTTTAAACTCCTGAGAAAGCATACAACTTCCAAGTTTTCTCTGTATATGTCTTCCTTCATTCATATTTCCAGCATCTGATTTCCACAAAATCCCTAAGGTTTTCTAGTTTCAAATTGTACTTTTGTGAATAATAGTGCCTCAAATATTCCAAAGCAATTTCATTGTTCTCCAGATCCCTCAAAATATTGCAGCTAGGTCCGTGTAACTACTTTGGAAAGCCATGTGAAAATTCAAATGTTTGCTTTCTCAACCAGAACTGAAAAATACCAAGCATTTCTAAAGGAGAAACAGAACAGTATGTTCTATTTTCCTTATGTATTTTATAAAAAATGCATATATAAAAAAATGAATATAAATTCTTTTAGGAGCAATTGTTTCATAAAAGAAACATGAGTTTGCTTTGGCAAAGATGCCTGTGATTTATGGTTCATTCTGTAAACTTGGCCAAACAATTTCCTTCTCATTTATGATTGGAGAGCAGAGATGATGGGGGCAGGGAGTTACAGGATGGCATCTGTTCTTAGAGCAACAGGATTATGTTTATTCATAATTAGTTTATGCAGAAAATGCATCAAGAGTTTATTTGAATTTTTGATAAATTTGCCTTGTAGAAAAGAAATATTTTTCTTAATTGGACCTAGTAGGAAAAATACCAGTAATTTCAAATGCAAATAAGAAATAATCTGAATTTAAAGAGCATTTTTTTCAGAACCAGTGCTTAAAGTAGGGTGAGTCCACTGTCTTTGCAATAAAATTGTGGGCTTTTCTTCTCCCCTTTAATTCCATATGCATATTCCTTGGTAGCACAGTAATGGTTTAACATGTAGCTTCTTCATGTATCTTTACTGAAAGGAGGAGATAAGTTTATCAGTATAGTGCTCAGTAGCCTTCTTTCCCTGCTTGCTTTTTAGTGTTGAATGAGGTTTTATGAAGTGCCACCAACTATGCCAGTTTCTATATTTTTTGACTCTATGTAAATTTCTGCAGAGAGGTAGGGAGAGCAAATGAAAGATTAACACTAGTGTCTCCTGAAATGTTCTCTGTTTTTTTTAAGCAGCTTGATTTTCCTTATAGCGTTGCCAAGACCTAACAGATGATGTTTTCAAGATCAGAGACGGGAGATTGAAATGTTGCTAATGTCTGTAGCACTTAAGTCATAGAATTCTGTAAAGAAATGTGCCATGATTGATCTAATTAATCTTTTAGATGGGGGGGGAGAGAGAAAGAAACTTCTTTACCATACTAATTTTTTATATTCATGTAAATGCTTTTTAGACACTGAGCTTAAATGTCCTTGTAATATTCTGACATGTATGCCTTGTACTCAGCAATTTCAGTTGATTTGAGTACTCTTCCTTTCTGCCACAAAGTTTTCTGCATTGGTCTGGCAACAGAAATGTCATCTTTTACAATTTTCTCCCATGAGCAAGGTTCTCTGGGATCCTTTGGGAAATATAAAGCAACGTGGCAGACAGGCATGCTGTTACTGCGAGGAAGCTGTCCACTTTCTGCAAGGAGGTTCTCAGCCTTTACTCAAAGTGAGGGTTCATTGCCACAAAGCTTCAGGTTATATCTTATCATTCTCAAGATCAACTGTAATTGTGGATGAACATGGACACTGTAGCTGGGGAAGCTCTCGCTTAACTGACAGTTACCCCTAACCTGTCATGATCTGCAGCAGACTTGCCGATTAGTGTTCATTCAACCTAAAAAAAGATAGGAGATCTGGTGCTTGTGTGGAAGGATTCCAACCCTCCCTCAGTTTCTCACTACTGCACTGAGGCAGGAGAGTAGGTACGTCTCATGCTGGTGCCACAACAGTATTGTTACAGAAATTCTGGTCTCTTTTTGCAATGAGCAATTATCTGATGATATCTCATGTGGAGTGGGTCTTTCCAGCCCTATGTTTCAGCTTCAAAATGTGCAATACGTGATAGGTGGAGCTAGAGATATTTTCCTTTTCACATAAATTCTTCTAAGTTCTCTCTCTCTCTCTGGGCAGATATCAGAGGGCAATGTTAAAGTGTATCTATTGGTATACATGAGCACAATTCATTATTACTTCAGTAAGACTGTGGAGCTTTAGGAAGGATGTCAAAAAAACAATATAATACACTACAACCAAGGAGCAGAACTGGTCAGATATTACAAGAACATAGTTGTATATTGGAAGGAAACAGACTTAAAAAACCACCATTCTTTAAACTAGTCAAAGAGAAATAAATGAATTTGTTACCAAAATTTAGAAAATTCAGGATATTTGACCAAAACTATTTGGTTTTCTCTCATCAGGAACCTGCTAAGTGAACACCCAGAGCAACACACAAGAGTAATAGGCTTCCATACCGTTTGAGTTCTGACTTTATGTATTATTTGTCCAGTGCCTAGAATGCCACGCAGAACTTAAAGAACATATTACAATTAATTATATCATGTTGGAATAAATAATTTCCTAAATATACACTCTGTCATGGTGGCCACTGATAAGGAATTTAATTTGAAACTCAGCTCTTGGCTTCTGGAAATCAGCTTTAACTAAATTGTTGCAGTCATTACATGTTGTAAAGCCTCTATATTTCACACTTCACTTTTTATCCAAATGTATGACAGCCTACTTCAAAGGAAAAGAAGTAAACCTGTGGTCAGACTGTTCACCTGAACAGCGTGCTCTCCCTCAATCCCACATCTGGAAGTTGCACGTATTTTGAATTCCTGCAGATTTACAATTTAATTGCACAAAAATCAAAGTATGTCCAGTTCAACTGTACCCCCTTATAACAGAGTCAAAAATTGGGGGATAATGTTTGATGCTTCACCTTTCCAGACTCTCCACTGTTGTACAAAAATGTGAAAGATGTTTCAATGAGCTTCCCAGGCTAGAAATGTCAACCCCAAGAGTTCAAAACTTGCAGACATGAAGTTTATATGGAAGAGAGACAGTTTTGGAGCCCTACTTGTGTGCTTGCTAGATGCTGTAGTACAAGAAGTGAAAATAAGATGGTGATTTGCACCTTGTCATAATCTGTCATATCTTTCCAAGTACTCAGATCCTCATTCAGCCCCTGTGAATGGTATCAGAGTGTCCAGTAGGACTTTGTCATGGAATACAACATAGTAAACATACAAATATTTCAAACTCTGGTGCAGGATCTAAATGCTCCTCAATGTTGTCTTTTCTAGGAAGACTGGTTATGTTGCTGATTACACATATCTCTGCGGGCACCAATACCTGTGTATGTCCTTTGATTTTTTTTGATATGTTGAGATTGTTGAAGGAAATACCCAGAGATGGAGGGTAGGAAGTCATTGAAAGAAGGCTGAAAATACAGTTGATATGAATCTGAATGGAAAATTAAGGTTTGTTGCTACAATGAGGTTTATTTTGGACAGTTTGCTTTAAGACACATTTTTTAGAACAGAAGCATCTTTCAGATCTATATCCCTGGGCAAAGTGCAATTAGCATGGCTGAGGACTCCAAACTCTTTCCTCCTTTCTCTCCTCTTTTTCGCATACTTTCTTGGGCAGTAGAAGGACACAGCCTTGTCTAAAGTGAGCAAGAGGCAAGCAACAAGTCATGCTGAGGTTTGGAGGAAGACTTAGCATTGCCCTACCTTCTTGCTGCCTTTAGTGATCCTGTCTACTGGGAGGGAATGCAGGAGGTGATTTTTGCCAGTGGTCACATTGTAATCAAGGCTCTGCTTTCTGGGGCTGTGGTGTCAGAGTTAGTGTGTATGATTTGTAAATGGTGAAACGGCAGGAGAAATGGAAATTCTGAATCTTTGCAGTGATTGGCTGTGTACTGCCTTTTCACAAAATGTCCCATTTTGAAGGATGATGTTGGCCTGTCTTCATTTCAGTTCATGCAGTATTTGTGTCAACGCACATAGTGTGCAGCTCCTAGAAAGGAAGATGCTGTGTTGCTGTGGGAAATGTGTATAATGGCTATATAAATTGAATATTGTATGGGGAACCAAAAACTCTATTAATTTTTACATTTATTATTTTTTTCTTTCCCTGAACCAAACTCACATTGTCTGGGGCTGTGTCACAACCGATAGTACAGCTCTTTGGGGAACTCAATGTCGTGTGCAAGTAATAAGGACATTGCCACAGTTTATCTGGTTAGAGATTGTTAGTTTAATACCTTTCAACTTGGCTAGGCAGGTAAGGTGCAGGAGTTTTTAAACTATGTGTATCCATCACAGAACTGATGTGGGCTGGTTATTGGTAACACTGTTCATATGCTTTTAAAATCTCTTAAGATCACATAGGATCTGTTTTCTTCCCTTTTTGTGTTTGTGATATTCAGGGAGCCAGATCCTTTATAAATTTTATTTTTAAAAGCAAAAAGCAAGTTTGTGCCGAGCAATGTCTGTTAATATGAGCCTCTCTTCCTAACAGCAACTAACTAGTAAGGCCTTAAATACCATTTGATTGAATCAAAAGGTTACAAATACAAATAGATCTAGAAAGTTCAACTTTCAAGTTGCGGGGCTGAGACAAGGCATGTTGTTAGAGGTTCTTAGGAAAATAAGCCTAGCATTGAGCTTTCTGAGATTTCATTCAAATAAAAAAAAAAAGAGTTCTTTTAAATGTTACTCATTTACAGGAAAAACATGTTGATTTGAAAAATTCTTATTTTCTGCTCAGATTTATAGTCCCTCCTCTTTTATGCCTTGTTCAGACTATTTATGCAAAATCTGAGCAGTTATAACAGATGCTGGATATTCTTTTATTTGTTTATTTATTCAAGTTTGTGCACAACACTTGGTCCTTTTCAGGCTTTAACTCTGCTACTTGGTATAGCTTTCAAAAATCTAACCAACAATGGGTGGAAAGTGCATTATATAAAGTTACCCTCTCATGCTTCCCCTCTTTCTACTAGCTACCCATTTCACAAACAGGTATTTAAACCTGGTTTGGCACAATATCATTATTCTGTAGCAGGTGTCGATTGGGAGGTTTTTGTATTTCAGGATCCCATGACCTTTCTTCTGGGCACACGTACAGTGTGTTAATGATGAACAATGTCCACACATCAGCACTAATTCAAACTTGAGCTCTTCTAGAGTTTGAAATATGCATGGATAAAGTCTGTGCAGATGGCCCTGAATTTTAATATATAAAAGTCACAGTAAAACAAAGTTAACTTTTAAAATTCTGCAATAAATCACAAAAAGGTGAGTATGATCCTCTGGATATCTTAATTAGATGAATTTCTTTCACTTAATCAGATATTCAAAGTCAAAGGGACAAAAGACACTGTCTTTCTTAGACACTAAGGCCTGAATAATGGTTCAGTGGTCAGAAGAGTTGATTAAATTAATTACTGTCACTCATGTTTGATTGCATTTTTTACTGAATAATAACTTGAACATCAATGTTCCCCCCATTTTTTTTGTTCTGTTTTGTTTTTTAATCAGTCACAATCGAGAATATTCCAAACAGCTTCTGGGCTTCTTTCTGCCAGACATGAATTTGGCATCGTGTACTTCTATGCGCAAATATATAAGGAATGGTTAGTTTGCAAGCTGAAGTTCAAAGATGGGAAATGGCTGAATCAAGATTATCCACATAACCCACTTTCATAGGTATCTCTGGTAGGAATCACCAGAAGCAGTAACAGGAAGGGCAGAAATGAGGACATGGGGTGTCCTCTGGGCTCAGAGAGGTGCACTTCACCTGCTGCGTGTCATTCAGAGCTCAGGTCTGTGAGTGCCTGACCTCACACAGGCCTTCAGATTTGACCAGCTGGACTCTCAAGGACTACGAGTTAGCATGTGCAGATGGCACGTTTAAGAAGCTTCACATATGGCTTTCCACATGAGGAAATTAATAAATGTCTGTCTTCTTCATCGTTATCTCTATGCTGAATTCCCATGTTTCTTCTCCAAATCTTCAAAATGTTCCATTTTATATTAAAAAAAGTAGTTTGTGCTGGCAGTCTCTCCAGATTTTTCTAGCCTTATTGAAAACAGCTGTGACGTGGAGCAGGATGTCTTTGGTTTTTTTGGTGTTTTCATTTTTTTTTTCTTAAACTAAGCCAGAGGTAGAGCTGGAGCACGGAAACATCAATTGCAGCTATGAAGTAACTTTACAGAGAGCAGGGGAGGGAGAGAGAGCCAGAAAGCAAAGATTTACAATGGGAAAGTACTAGGCAGGGTTGACTCTAGGTGTCGCTGTGAGCTGTGGCTATAACTCCGCAGTTCCATTTCCACTTTTATTTAGTGACCCCACTTTCCAGCCCTCTTCTGGCTCTGTTTCCCCCCCATCTCTTTCTCTCTCTCTGACTCTTTCTCTAACACACACGTGTGCACACAGAGAAATGTATGACAGATAATAGCTGGAAGCAAGGAAATTACTGTGACCATTAGATAACATGGCACTGATATAAGTTAATAGATAATGTAAAAAAATGCTAGTTAGCTGAATAGTTAATGGTGTGTGATATCTTGCTTATATGAAGCCTGGGAAATCAAATGATTAAGAAAAATTAGTTAAGCTTTCTTTTGCCCGTATATATATGTCTACAGGTGAGAGCAGAAAACAAACACCAGCAGGCAAGATACTCTTCCAGTCTTGCCAGTCTGGATTAGGCAGAGGCAGGACTAGATAATTTTAGGAATTGGAGGCTTCGTTGCAAGGATGAGGCATTCTGGTAGTCTGAAACTGTACCCACCTGTATAGATACTTCCAAAAGAAACCTCAATCTCTTCATGTTTTCTCTTCACTAATATTAAGTTAACTTCTCAGTTTGTACTTTAGAAGTTTCCTATAAATCCACTTAGAGAATACAAACTAATGACATACAGCAACATCATTAAACACTTTAGTGCCTTAGGGTAACAGACTACAATGCATCTTGCAAAGTAGCTCTTAGAGACTGTATGAACATATTCTGTCACCTTGCAATCTTTTGTAGCGTAGCCCTGGGAATGTGCAGGGAGATAACATGGAGAGGAATAGAACAAAGTCTGCTGGAGTCACACTCTCCTTAACGTGATGAATTATCAAGATGCCGTACGTCTCCTGGTTAGGTCCCAAACAGATGAACTTTTGTAAATGAGCAAATTTAAATGCCTTCTTATCACACATAGGCAGATGGAGTTTTCATGGAGTTACTAAGAGTCTGATGTTACTTTTAAGTGACTTTGTGCAGTGATCGGTACTTTGGCCCCAAATAGTAAGAGTAGTAAGAGCCTTAGATGTAAATAATAAGCAGAAAAATAGGTGATCTAACGTTTTAATTCAACCCCCAGCCAACCCTAAATTATTCCTTGCCATATACAGTCTAATTTTTCCCTGTATCACTTTATATTATTTAAACAACAAGTTCCGTGACTTCATGTTTCTTTCTTTTGAGTTTGCTTTTTTCCTGGAATCTAGCACGATTCTTCAGAAGGACAGGGGCAATTTTTAAAGCTGCTTTGTAGAACTCCATTTCCTTTTTGATTCTGGGTCCTCTGGCAGTGCTGTATCTCAAATTTTTGTAGCATCCTGTGGGAAAGGGAAGGCAGTCTGCAAAGCACAATTCTCCTGGCAAATGTCGCTTGTTTTTGTACACAACATCTAAAACATCTCCCCTTGGTTTTTATCCTTGCCTGATGGATGCAGCGCCTACTGTATGTTCAATATGGTGATGACTCTGAGATGTACCCTGTCACTAATCTAGTCACTCCTGGCTGCAGTGGTTATCCACTGTCTCTATCAAAATACTCTTGGACATCTTGGACACTGTCATCAGTGTAGTCTCGCCTCTGAACGAGATTGGGATTAAGCAGTCAGATCTGATGACACTTCACACAAGTACAGTTCTTTGAAAACATACTGTCCTTTCAATCACTGTAAGTGTCAGTGTGTACAGTGTGCACTCTGCCAATGCCATGGCTGCCTTTGATGCCTGCTCTGACATGTTTTAAGACAAATCGTTCAGGGAAAAAATCTTTACAGTAGCAAAGTAATTTTACCAAATGGTTGTCTCTATATGGTTCTCTTTTCCTCCTTTTTTTCTTTTTGGAGGAAAATACAGCAGGGGTTAAGTTCAGGGAGAGTTGAGTAGATGTTTCCTAGGATGAATTTTGGTTTTTCACTAGGGACAAGCTTAAATTCCTGTATATTTAGAGAAAAGGAGTGAGTGTGAGGAAATATGTCTAAGCTCCCTGCTCCCGTGCCTATGCCCAGTTTCTCTCTCGTGGATATTGTAGAGGCTTGAGTGGGAGTTTGGGATTTTTCAGTATGTGGGAGACAGCTAGAGACAAAAGAAACCTGTGGAGCTGAGTAAATCAGAGGATTGCATCTCTAATTTCTGATCTTGCTCTGTTTTTTGGGTGACAAGATCAGGGGAGATGAGCCTAACTGACTAGTATAGGGAAGAAAAGGCAGCGCTCAGCTGCGCTGGGGCCTTGTAGGAGGTCTCATTTAACCATGGAGCTCCACAGGGGCTGGGTTCTCTGGGCTCTCCCAAGTGGCAGGAGGTGGGTAGGAACAGGGGCAGAGCACCTGGAAGCAGTGGAGATTACTCATGCTATGGTGCAGACTGATCTGGGAATGGGACAGAGAGGGACCAGCAGTGTGTGTATCATCATGTGTGAGGAAAGACTTCCCCAGGAGACTATAGCACACAGGCACAATCACAGTATCACAAGGTTGGAAAAAGACCTCTGAGATCATCTAGTCCAACCTATGACCCAAAACTAGCACCCACTCGCCATTTAAACCATGGCACTAAGCGCCTCATCCAATCTGTTTTTAAACATCTCCAGGGACGATGACTTCACTGCCTCCCTGAGTGGTGGAGGAGAAGCATCTAAAGGAGAAACAATAATTTTAGCCAACCTTTCGTTGTCCCATATTCAAAGACATGGTGCCAAGTCATGGCAGTTTCAAGATCTAAAAGTCCTAAAGTTTTCCAGCAAAGAGCTGTCATGTATTGTAGAAGAGATGTAAAGGTGTAGAAGATACTTCTCTGCAGGTCTGATGAAGTGTTGTATGGCTTTTGTAGTGCATATTTGCTCTTGTAGTACAGTTTAGGGATGAGGAATGTTTCCAGCAGGGGAAATTGAGAGGAAGAATCTTACTGGAAAACGTTCTTAATCATAACAGAAATTTTCAGTAAGTGTTTTTTTCTATTTTTTTTTCCAGTAACATTTTCTGGTAGTGAGTACAAGTAATGCAGCATTTAAATTCTCTTCATCTCTGATGATTCACTGAAGGTCAGGTCTATTGAAGTAATGTTTTCTTTCTTATCTGCACCTAATCAATCATGTCATATATAAAAAGACCAAGGAGTTATATTGGTGCTTCAGTACAATGTAACAATATTAGACCAATCAAAATAAACTAATCTCATATTAGAAATTATTTTAAAGTGATACAGAAAAAAAAATACAAGCTACCAAATCACACAGATAAAATAAGACTCATTGGTCACTACAATGGAGATAGTTACAGGGTTTTTTCTTCTTATAGGATATTTAACTGGCTGGCTTCTAATATTTCTTTTAATGTTTGCTTTTGCCTGGCAGGAATGTGATAAAATTATGCAAAGCTATGATTCACATAGAACAAATACAGCACCCTTGGCAGGTGCTGGCATATTGTACTCTTCATATCATTCAGTAAATAGCCTTTTTCTGGTTCAAGTATGTTTTCTAGGCCTTGTGTTTTGCTCTACACAAAAATAATAGTTAAAACTTGAATAAAGGCAAATTGTCTCAATTGTTTATATAAGAGTTTGCATAAAACCACAAGCTGTCCTAGTTGCTGATATAGGGCTGTTGGGTAAATGGTCTAATGGTTTTGAGGCAGCTGCTACTCAAGAGTGACTGAATAAGTCAAACTTCTCACCAGAGCAAACAGTTGTCAGCTTTACACAGAGTCTTAGGACTTGGAGAAAATCTAACAGTTTCTCAGTCAATGTGCCCAGAAGTACCTTGTAACCAAGCGGTCAGTTTGCCCAGCCATAGCCAGTTAAGCAGAAGCATATGAAAAGACTTGCTCAGTTCCTTCACTGGACGAGTCTTTCCAAGTGTCTAAAGGGTCAGAGGCTGTTATAAAGCGCTTACAATAGCGTGGCCGTGACTGAATTGCTGACAACATAGTCTGCAATCTTGCTCAAGAAGTGTAGCATTTGTCTAGAGACAACATGGGGTAGTTCTGAGACACCTGAGCTATTTCAGCAATAACACTGAACTTGCATGCTTCAGCTCTTTCTGATACAGCTACTTGTTTCACAAACAGATGTCTAAAACTGCCGTGAAAGTCACTTCAGCTTCAGACTGACTTTTCATGTGATTGAATAGTGTCAAGTAATAATATGCACATTACTGTCACCGGGGAATTGCAATTGGGAGCCCCAGTCTTTGGAAATGAGAAGAGACCAGTACTTTGGAGGAGCTGGGCAAGAAAACTGCTGGAGGATGCCCTTTGTTCCTCTGTGCTTTCCCTCTCTCACCAGTGGTACAGGTTCTAAGGCTGCTAGCAAAGGGACTAATTCTGCTGTGTGTATTACAGGATTTTTCCCATTTTTGTTCCATCTCAAGAACAAATCCATTGTTTTTTTTTTCCACTGAATACGTGGAAATGCCACAAACCCCATTCTTGCTGCAGAATCTGCTGTGGCTCTGCATTTCTGCATAAGAGTGACTGTAATAACCGTGTGACATGTTGACAAGAGTAATTATACCCAGAGGGCTTGGTAATTTATGTTGGGTAGCAGGTGGTATCATTTCCTGGTTAGTCTGTACCCTAACTTGTTATTATCTATGGCCATCAGCAGCTAGAGTGACACCTACAGAGGAGACCTTGGAGCTCACAGCAGGAGCCAGTTGTTCCATTTGACTGTAGATCGAAGGAATTCCTACCATCGTTCATTCTGTGTGCAACATAACCTTTGATAACGTGGTAGACGAGGTAAGGCATGACTCATCTCATTGACTTTCCCCTCTTGTACATGACTTTTTAACAGGTTGTGCTTGACAGAGAATGTGTTACTACTTACTTTCGACCACCATCATTATGCCACTGACTCAGTCATATATAGCAAGACATCTAAATAGCTACTGTCCCTAAGGAAATATTTTTTATCACAATATTTCTTTGGTTTGGCAAGTTCCTTTGTTGCTTGTTTCTAAGATGAGCACCCCATTGTTCTGGGAGCTGTACACACGCATTAGTAGGGACAGAGTCTTGCTTTGATCAGTTTTTGCCCTTAAAAGAAAAGAAAGAGAGGAAAAGGTTGTTTCCATTTTGAAAATGGAAAATGGATATGATGAAGAGATATGCCAAAGAATGTTATGCAGGGGATCTATGACAAAGCAAAGAGTTGATCAAGTTCGTGGAAGAGCCAAATACAATAGCTGTAATAACACACTCGTCTGTATTCTGCCGCCAACCCTTTTTTTAAATCAAGCCTGTTCTGTTGCTTTAGTTGCTTTAGTTTCTTTAGAATCTTACTGTATTCCAACTCAAGCAATTCATCACTGTCCTAAAACAGTAGTACAATCTTGTCAGACTTGTGAATCTCTCTGGACTCCTGAGCACATGAAAATCTAGATCAATCGTCCTCTTTGATCTCTGAGGTTTTGTCAGCTCCTTCCATTTCCAGTTTTAGCTTATTCACCTCATTTCTTCCAATTCTTCAATCCATTCTTAATCCTTGAGATTCTTACCTTTTCCTTCTCCCTTCCCTTACTGACTTTTTCTCATAACTGGTATCATAAACATATTTTAATCTCCTCTCAGATCCCATCTATTTTCCCTTTCCTCTGTGTTCTTCTGTTCATTTTTTAAATGTAGCCACGGTTTATATCATTCATTTATTTTATCAAGTAAGAAGCTGAACATCTGAGTCCTGCAGGTTTGTTCTAATCGTGCTTACGTGTAGCAGAGTTTTCTTGGTGAAGGGTCTAGGTCCATAAGTGATGCTGAATTGAAGGTAGCTGTCTTTCTACTTCTGTGTGGTTTCTATGCTGCATACATTTTCTGTGTATGGAGGCTCAAGCTAGCTCCAAACAAGTGTACCCTCTTGGTGGTAGGGCTCACTCTGTCTGTAGTGCTTAAATTATTCTGTAGGTGAAACTGTGGATTCCTTAGGTAGTTGTAAAAGTTTTACCCTACACTTGAATTCTTACCATTTATCATTTATAGCTGTTACAATCCTAGAGGTGATATTTCTTTTAATCCACGGGCTGGAAATATTGCTGAATGTGTTATGTAGGGTTTTACAAGGATATAATGGATAAGATTTTTTTTTCAGAACTGTTTTAGAGAAAGTATAGAAAGAATGTTTAAAGATAATGATAAAGAGCTCACAGTGACTGTCATCAATATATTTACTTTTTCCTTTTGCCACTAGAAGATAACATTACCAGGGCATTCAAAGTATTCCTCAGATCAAGGCATGGAATGCTTAGTAGTGTCTCCCTTTCTGTGATATTAATTAATTACTGATAAATTAATGACTGTTATATAATTCTTATATCAGATCTTAAATTCTGAATGCTCTAAAAGCATTCTACAAAGAGTGGTCTAGAACAAGAAATGAGCAGCACCAATAACTCACTAGGGGCACAAGAAAAGTAGTGGCCACTGGGGAATGTATTATTTCCTCCAGTAGGAAGACAGTTGAGACAGTGGGGTTCACACACCATTCTTAAAAATAGTGCCCAGGAGTTAGGAATGTCCATGTATATTCATGAGTTTTTAATACTGTATGCCACTGAGTAGAGCCAAATGAAGAATCCGTGGCTGGTTGTTGCCAGGTTCACCACATGATGTTGAGATGTATTGTGTGGATATTCCTATACATCTTCAATTGTGCTGTATGAAATGGAATGCTCTTCTGTGAACTACCAAAGAGGAGGATATAATTTGTGATCAGATCTTATCCTGGAGGGTGGTATTGAGTCTTCCTTTCATTCAGTACAGGTTCTTGTGACAGTAACTGTTCTTCTAGATGGAAGGATAAGGAGAGTTGTTTGGGCACTGGAATATATTTGACAGGTAGAAAAAGTCTGTGGGTGAAACCAGAATAAAATCTGCGGAGGCCACATGTTTGAGAAGCATTATTTACCTGCAGAAATACTGGGATGTCATACAGGAATAACTGGACCGGGTACAGGACTGGAGAACTGGAAAGGGGATTAAATTTATATGAAGTACACAAGGTCAAATTTCAATATTTTTTCTCTAGGTTCATTAATTGGCAATGCCAAAGGAAAAAGAACTGCATAAATATTTCTCAAGATGCACCCCTGAGAAATGGCCATGTAAAAGACAAATGTGGTCTTAGGATGTTTCAGATTATGTGTTTCTACTGATAATAAGAAAGTTTGAGGGTAATGCTACAAGTCCCAGGTGGATAATTCTGGTCTTTTGTGTTTAAAACAGAAAGTAGAGATGCAAAGGGGAACCTGATTTTGGCCAGGAGAATGGAAACCTTTCTTAGTGGAGGAAATAATGGAATATGGATTGCTTAGCTTAGCAAAATAAAACCCATAAAGATTTTAGTGACTATAATCAAGGAAGCAGAAAAATAACTAGTAATAGCAGAGGCTGTGAATAAATGTGGTCCTAAATTAGAAGAACACTTGGGCATTAGTGGAATGCATTTCTAGACTACTTTAACCAAAGATTGTTTTCCTCGAGAAGATGGCAGTAGCAAACAGTAAGCCAATTTTGAACATTACAAAGTGGTTGTATGAGTTTGCTGCTGCTACTGGAACCTAAACTCAGCATCCCAGGAGGAGCCATTCATTTCTTTTCTGCATTCTGGTGACATAAACAGTTGTAGCTTAATTTAAGGAATCCATAATATTCCAGGATTTTTTTTTTTATTTTCTAGTGTATCTTTGTGGACTGAATAATGATCTTGAATTTTAATGTCAATTTAAAAGTTTTCATGCAAACTTCTCCCTTCTGGGGTTACCCAATTTACCAGCAGTGACTGAATGAGCCATTCTTTTTTTTTTTTTCTCATATTCTGCTCTAGTTTTCACATCAGGAGTACTAAACTCTGTACCAAATTTCAGTGAAAGAAGCCTGAGTACTTACTGATAGTAAAGTTCCCCACAGGGACCGCTCGTACCCCATCTAGCTGAATTCCGCTGCAATCTGGTTTTCAGTTTACATTTTTTAAAATTTGATAATACCTGAGGGAATTAGTTACCTAATTCTCATTGAATTACAATGTGAGTTGGATGAATAATTTCCTTAGACTTGTTTGAAAACCTCACTTCGTTATTCTAATATTATTCATACTACTGCATGTGTTTTTGTAGCTAAAATCTGCAATAAATAAGTTCCTGGAATCATATTAATTACAAGAATATTTACTTGCAGAGTCACTTATAAACAAAACTCATACCTGTACTAGGTCATATAGTTTTTGAAAATGTAAGGCTGAGTATAAAGAAGTTAAGCACACTGGTTTACATAACAACTACAGAACATGCAACTGCTGTGATTTCCACAGTACCAAACTTTAAATGAGGAAAGACAAAAAGTTGCGACAAAGGACATGCTTTGAAGTTTCAGTGCCTGACTCTGTAAATTGGTCAAATAAAGGTGAATGGCATTTATCATAAAGCAGACTAATTTTCTGTCTTACTTGTCCCCAATTAATGGTTTCTTCAACGTTATGAATGAGAATAGGAAGCTTGTGTGTCAAGGGAATCATATTCCCTTAGCAGAAAGGGAACAGATGCCTTATCTTTGTATATCCCTATTTCAATTCTGTGGGACTTTCTGGTTCTAGAGTCAAACCAGCATGCTAACTAGTGGGAATGGATTGGAAACGGAAGGTAGAAAGAGGTGAAATCAAGAAGAAAGTGTTCAAAACATATGTCTGATGAGCTCTTTCTAGTACATAATTTTGCCAAAGAGTAAAACTGAGCTGGAAGGTGGTGTGCTAACTTTCTGTCCAGTCAGTTCACTAGAAAAGGCTGTATTTGATTCAAAGCTCTGTAGAGACATCTGAAAGATGTTTTCCATGATGTGCAAGACATTCTGGAGGAGTTAAAATACTTTTGTTGAGCAGATTATGCTGCATTCTTCTCATTAACAAGGGGACTGCCAGAATTTGATGGTGTCTCAGTCTTTGCCTTTTCTGGAGATTAAGGTATTTCACATCATTTGGTGTGAAAATAGTCCTGGTCTCTTCAAGGGAGGATAAGACAGTGGATAAATGACCACCATGTGCTAAGAAGCTTGGGGAAAAAAAACTATTCCTTGAATGAGTTGCTAAAAGAAATTCCATCACTGCAGAGCCTGAGACACTTTGAGAACAGGACTCACAATGTTTATATAACTACTTCTTTTGAGATGAATTAACTTTGGTGCTGTTAAGAAAATTATCTTATATTAGACACCTAACTTTTAGAGGACTGGATTTAGACAAGAGCCCAGCACTGCCATCATATTCCTCTGTGACTCAGCAGTTGCATATTGGTCAGCACTAACCACACAGGTCTACTTCCTGGATAAATCCTTACTATATCTGACCTTTATTGAAGAAAATATATTATCCAGCCTCTGCTTCGCTCATGAATAAATCTAGATCTTCTATATCCTTCTATTTTTTTTCAGCTAAGTCCTTTATTCTGCACTGAACAGGCCTATCAAAGTAAAAAGGTTAATGATCTTTGGGCCTGGGCTGACCCAAGATCAGAGCAGCAGTTTTTTCTTCAACTGCAGTGGCAGGTGAATTCAGAGTCTGTTTGAGAACCCAGCTTTACATGCAGCTCAGGTTTAGATAGGGGAACCTTGTGTAGTGAAAGTCCTCTGTGAAATTAGGTGACTCTATTGGAAGAGGCAATTTTTTGATTAAAAGAAAAAAATCTGATAAAAGCATGTGTTTGTTTTTGGAGAACAGCACGACAATGTGTATCGTTTTTATCTGTCAACAGCCATCACCTTGTCAGAGTTTGGCTGCTTTTGATTTATTACAACCTATGTGAAAGTATAATTGGTAGGCTGGTCCTCAGATCTGTGGAGGAGAGGCACAAATTTGGAAACCATATGTCCCATGGTAATGCACTAAAAGAGAGAGATAATCACCAAAGAGCTGAGAAACCCTTCAACTCATTACTCTTACACACTCCTTTAGCCTTAAGATTTATCAGTGTTTGTAATGAAAGCATCTAAAATGAAAACAACTTATTAACTTCACTAAAGACACCATCTTCCACTCCCCACAAATAAATCTTTTATCGTAGTCTGCGCTGCAGGAGTCCCAGCTTTTTTAGTAGGAAATAGGGGAAATTCACTGGGCGTGCTTGTTTAGCCTTGCTGTCCCAGTGCCCAGGATGACCTTGACAAGGAGAAAAGACTTTGGAGTTGGAAATTTCCTGGCAAAATGAGTCATGCAAGAAAGTATCACATTCATATGTGGAGTTCAGGGATTGTTCTTGGACCTATTTCATCAGGGCTACCTGCTTTCTGTGTCAGCACTGAAGGCATGCAAACTACCACAGAACTGTGTTTTACCCTTAATGTTTATATGGCCAAGCCTTAAAGTCTTGGTATCAAAGACCATTGCATGTGAAGGCATAGCCTGCTAGATGAAAGACAGAGAATTAGTCCTGGCAGAGCTCTTCTCCAGATGAGGTGAAGGAATAGTAACATTTTAAATACTGATTTGTACTTTTAATTCACTGTTAATCACAGTGGCTTTTATAGTGTTTGGGTTTCATGAGGAGGCCACAGCTTTTCAAAGGTGATGTTACTTACATGGAACTAGGTAGAGGGCAGATTTGTAAAAATCTTCAGGAGACTACAGAGGACTCCCCTTGGACTGGAAAGCAGGGCAGGAAGGCAGAACTATAAATCCGTGTGTAAATTATCATTTATCTTTTCCCTCTAATTCAGTCTTGATCTGGAGAGAGGATGAAGTAATACATCATTAAATGAGTCTTAGTGGGTTCCTAGCCCAGGAGATATACATCCTCTCTTTGCCTCAGACAACTACATGTACATCTTTCTAATGTGATTAGGCCATCATACAGGGCACAGAACATTTTATTATTCTGCCTGAGAGCGCCATGTTCCTCTTTAAAAAATTGTTACTCCTGGAGTCGGCAATTACTTTAAAATAAATTTACCAAAGACAAAATTGTGCCTCTTGGGTCAGTAATGACTTCCTTGTTTTTTCTTGAAGAGATAAGGTGTTTATTAAAGACCTCCTTAGTTTACTGTGTTGGGTTTTTCACTTTGAATAATTGTCCAATTAAATATAATTTGGAAGTCCATGCTAACCTACTGTTTGCATGGTACTAGTAAGAATATCTCTGAAAGATGTGCATTAATAAATCCCACTGAGCCCTATCTCTTTTAAAAAATGGCTTTTTTTGTTTAATTTTTAGATTTCTTAACAGGGCTCTAAGCCTTACATTTGAAAATATTACTGGTTTCACACGAATAATTTATATAGAATATTTTGTCAAATTCTGTGGAAAACAGTTTTATCATTTATTTTAAGTTAGATTTTTTTCTAAGTATTAACCTGTTGTTTGGGTTTGGAACATATTTTATAATCTAAAACTTTACACAACCTATTCTTTTTTTGTGTCTAGGTATTTCTAGTCCTATTTTACAAGGAGGAGATAATATGTAGTTAAGTGAATTTAGGACTATAGACTTCTTGTAACTAGGAAAAAAGGTTGAAATTATTTACCAAACAGATACTTAATATAGACTTTTTATTTCTTTTTCCTTCCTTTTTTTTTCCTAGAGGATTAGGATTGATAACAATTCATCTTTCCAAACAGGTCAGATAGTTTGTATGCTAGAGAACTAACGAGTATAAGTCAGCAAAAGGATGAAAGTAATTAAATGTAGCAATTAGATGAAGTTCTAGCAATTCAAGATGGAATTGTTCAGTAACAGACACGTAGAAAGATAAAGAAAAATAATGTTGCCTGATGTGACCCGTTCAATAGAAATTTGTAGTCATGTACAGCCTAGCAGTCTGAACCCAAGGCTGGCAGCAGTACTTCTCATTTTTACTCAAACACAAAGACATTAATTTTTTTTGTCTACTAGAATGTAAGTCACTCCAACTCTTTTTCTCCTATGGATATAAGACTTTTATCCTAATAGGAATACAATGAGTATTGATTACCTAATCAATCTAATTAATAAAGATTTTTAGAACTGGGGAAATAACAAAATGTATGGGGGAAATTTTGTCTCATTGAGATAGTAAAAATAAGTAGCAATAACTGACATAAAATCAATCCCTAAACATATTTTATGCTGCTGTAGATACAATTTTAATTGTATTTATCGTTGGTCTTATTGTATTCAAAGTGTCATTTTAATATAGATAAGAAGAGACATGACATTAAATTGGCATTAAGACTGAAATTAACTGCCCACTGTATGGTCCTTTATATTCCGTCTGCCTTCACCCTCTAGTGAAACATAAGGAGCTGAAAAGATTATTTGCCTTTCCTAGTCTATCAATTCACAGGACACCTAATTAATATTGAGGTCAGTAATACAATCTGCTGTTCTGGAAGAGTTAAGATCCAACAACTACGCACACAAGCTTAAACCCCAGCCAAGTATCTTCCATCTGTGGCACCCAAAATAAAACAGAAGTTAATCGGTATTGCCCTCTTCAATGTATTACCATCCATGGGCAGGAGCGTGTGCATTACTATGTGTGCGTATAAATAGCTGTAGAGATCTGAAGTACTTCATTCATGTCCAGCTGAGATGGGAAGCCGCTTAACTTTTTTTAAGATTGATTGAAATAGAAAAGAAATAGAAGTGGACTTTTGTTATGCAATAGTTTGATAACATAATTCTTCAGGAAAGAGTCCTTAGAGATAGAAGATCTCGGCTGCCTCACGAAATCAGGAGGATTTGGGATACCGTGCCTTGACTGGGGATAAGGGGCCTGTGATTAGAGGCTGCTGTTATTCAAGCAGTATAAAGCCATGTCCTGTTGTAATTTTGGGAATGGGAAATAGGTTAAAGAGTATATTTTGAAAAATATCTGTTTGGGGAGGATGTAGAGATAAGGAGAAATTGTAGAGAAGAAAAACAATCTCAAAATCAAGTGTAAGGATGCTAGAGTTTCCACCAATTTTTTTTTTTTAAAGAAAAGATACAGAGAGAAAGGGGCTACCTATACCTGTTTCACCTTTGCTGTGTACTTACCTATACAGAATCCAAATCATCTGTATTCTGCTTTGGAATGCTCTATTGATTGCATTAACTGCACTTGCAGTGCCACTAGCTACTAAGTATACTCCTCTTATTTCTGCAAGAGTTGTTTCGTTTTCCAGAAATATTTTTTAATGCTGATTCAGGAGAAAGCAAAGCAAACATAAACTACCCAAAACTGGGTGGATGGGTTGGCTTAAAGCACTCACTAGTTCCTTTTGGAAAGATGGGAAAATGGCACTTTTGAAACAAAATGCTTTCCTGGCTCCTTAGTTGTCTGTCTGGCAGACATCAGCAGCAATAACACCCCTTGAAAACATCCGTATCAAAGAGTACCTCCAACGTTTTCATACTTCCCTGCCATGCTCTGCATCCTAAAGGCCTGGTTGAATGCTGGGGGAAAAGTGGAAGCCAGAAGTTAGTTGGAATTGTGCCATTTTGTGAAACAGTACTGTGGTGATAAGTCATAAAATTCAGACCATTTTTTTATAAATATTTTTCCAGCTAGCTCTTCTTTGCTCTCTGTTGTGAGCAACTTTACAGATTGCAGCACTCAGTTCATGCCATGGTTACTCAATCACTAAACCCTGCCTTTCTTCTACATCTACTACATAAGCATCTACTTCACAGACTTTCAGCTACGCAATGATAGTCTGAGGTTTGCAAGAGTACATAAGCAAGACACCATATTTCTGCTTATGCTGAAAAAGTCCTGCAAGAGCTGTTCTTACATTAATAAGCTTATCCAGGTTCTCCAAGTAAGGTTAGGTGGATTCCAACAGTACTTCTCTGAACCAAGTAGCAAGTTTCTTATCTGGAGCGGTATAAACTTGCCGGTGTCTCTTGTCAATGAGCCACACTAAGTACGGCCTGAAGACTGGGAGCAGATTCCTAGAATGGACATTTGTAGTGCTGGAGGCAAGGCAACAGTCATTTGCTATTACGGACTGTAGATCTTCACTGTCCATTGGTGCACGGGGCGTTGCAGAACTGTGTGGGAACTAATAATGCCTGGCAGAACTTTTATCAGTACCAGGAGGAAAGGAATTGGAATCTGGTTTAATGCACCACTTACTTCTCTTAAAGTACACTTTGTTTCAGTGCATATAAACTCTTCAGGAGCACTGTTGTGCCAAACAGATAAGCAGTTTGTTACTGCAGACAAGACTGCTGCTTAAAATCTTGAGGCTGTGTGTGTTTGTAATTGTTAGTTTTTAGTGGCTGGGCCAGTTGACAACTTGTAAATTTTTTCAGTTTCCAAATTAGCACAATCTGAGCCGGTCTAGGATGGCTTAATGGATAAGTGGATAGAAACAAAAGCCCTGTGATTGCTCCCTCATGTTGCTTTTAGACCCATTTATAGAAGGTACTGATATAATGTTAGGTTTGACTATAAATCAAATTATTTTATTGTAATTTTAAGATCAAGCACAGACAGTGATTAGTAGCCAACAGATGTAGCAGTTTGCCCAGCAAAAGGCCACATGGATGATTAAGCATGTGACCAAAGAGCTGCGATTGCCTAGCTTAGAGAAGACTCAATGGGATCTTATTGGTGCATATAAACACATGATGTGAGGGCATAAAGAGGACAGAGACAGACTCTTCTCAATGGTGCCAAATGATAGGACAAGAGACAATGTACACATATAGAAGTACAGGAAAATTTTTTTTTAGATAAGAACATTTTTTATTGTGAGAGTGGTCAAACACTGGCGCAGGTTGCCCGGACAGGTTGCTGAGTGTCCATCCTTGGAGATGTTCAAAACCCAGCTGGACACAGCCATGAGTAATGTGCTGTAGTTGCTTTGAGCAGAGCAGGAGCAAACTAGACCATCTCTACAGATGGTTTTCCATCTCCACCAGTCTGTGATTCTGTTTCCTATCAAAGGCCAAGTTTCTGGTGGGTGATTCAGTACTAACTGAAGCTGACTGGTGTCTTTACACCAGCTTTAGTGAATGTGGTTCACATCAAACATGAGAGGAAAAGAAACAATATTGGTGGAGACAGAACGTGAGATGAGATCTAGAAATGGATCTGGGAGCAGAAGCAGAAGTACCAATACAAGAAAATGAATAGCTTCTAAAAAGATACAGGTAAACATGTCTATACTCAGATGTCAAAAGACATGCCAAAGGGAAGCAGTCCTAACATTTCGGCTCACAGTGCACGTCTGTTGCAACAGAAGGGCTGGATACTAGAACTCTACTCATTCAATTTTCTTGGCCTTCTAGGTCTTTTCAATATTAGATTCTGTACTAAATAACACTTCTACTTTGCAGCTGATCAAGTGCATAAATTTTTAAAAAGAAATTTCCTGGGCAAAAAGTATGTCTGAGAGTATACTTTTAGTAGTTGTTAGATTTTCAGTCCAGTCTCCATTCTAAGTTCTTAAATTACAACTAACATAAAAAGAAAGTTCTTATTTTTTTTTCAAACTTACACTTTTTTCAACAAAGCAGATGAATATGTATTTACCAATAACCTCATGCTTGGCTGTATATACTTCTAAAAGTTGAGGACAACAAATTTTGACTTAGCGCTAAGGTCCAATTGCAGTTCTTAAGAATTTTTTTAAGACAAAATTTGCCTTGAATATCTCTCGGAGCTTATAGGGGACCTACTGGATATTTAACCTTCTATGTTTCCTTGTTGTGAATGTGCTGGTGGGTATGTGGGTGACTTTATGCATTTTCTGTCTTCCAAGGTACCATGATTTATGTTCTCTGTTTATAGAAGAAATGCACAAGTCAGTGGTCCATCTTCTAAAACAATGTGGTTTTTAAAGTATGGATGATGAAAGCATGGTAAACAGTGTTTTATATAGATTTCTACTCTTGTACAAGCATACTTCTTAGATCTACCTATGAAGCTGGAAGCCATTGGTCTCATTTATTTATGGAAAGCTTATGTATCATTTACCATAACAGTATTAATTACTTTCTCACGAAGGTGCTTCAGAGAGAGTTATGCTTCATTGGGGCAGCAGAAACAGGATCGTTATTCTTAAAGAGAAGTTGAAAGACTTGGGTAGTATGTGGACGTGATAGTAATTCGGCTTGTTGAATGCTTTGGGAAGTGAAACAGGTCAGCCAGATGTAATACTCATGAGGCAGTCAACACCTGTAAATTCTCTGCCTTACTCTGCTACCAACCTGGCACTAATAGTGAGGTTTCTCCTCTAAGCTCATGGGCTGGAAATAAGAGACAAGAGGTGTTAATGGTTAAGAACTGTCAGCACGATATGGCAGTGGAAACGGCTGACACAGCTCTAGGGTGCATAAGATGAAGACTTGCCAGTAGAGAGTAATAAAGTATTGAATGGTCTTGTAAGGCATGGAGCAAAAATAGTTGTGGCTTCCCATGTATAAGGATTAATTGAGTTTGGAAGAGATGTGTAGAGAGCTTGACCTTAAAGAGAAGACCATTCACCTTGCCTTGTTTAGCTCTGCAGAACAAAAACTTTGAGAAGATCGTGTTTTTTATAAAATATGGAAGGCAAAAGCTGGAAGTTGCTGAGAGCAGTTTGAGGTCAGTGCTGGCACAGGAATTGAATGAGTATGAACTAAGCATGAAAAACATGACCTGTAAATAAGGAGATTTTTAATCCCCAGAACAGGCATAGTGAGAATGACTGGCACAAATGACCAAAGGAATTTTAGCATAGAACTGGTAAATTTGAGAAAGAAATTCTCTGATGCCCTTTACTATTAAAGGACTTCCTGACCTAGCAGGTCATTTGCAGTCCTGGATTCCTACAGGATGGGTTATTGGGTAGGTTTCCTTCTATATCTGTTCTTTACACTTTGTTCCAAACTGGTGGGCTCTTGCTACCATCTGTCACCTGCATCAGGACTAAATTGTGTTTTACTTTGTGAGACACAGAACGTGTGATTTGAAAGTTAATGCAGTATTTGTTCAGTGTATTTGCATTTTTGTTCTTGATGCTAGAAGAAGATACAGCCCTAGATTCCTCCTCTGTGGGCTATGATTCACCTTCATTATAAATATTTCACATCAGCCTTGTGTTTAATGATGCTGTTGGAAGGAGGAACATCTGGAATCTTCTAGCAGGTGCTGTAGCTGGATCTTACAAGTTGTACGCACTGCTTTTACTGTCTCTATTAAAAATTAAAACAGGGAAAGATATGCCTAAATTCATCTGAACAGCTGATCTTGAAATTATTATATTAGATTATTGTATAATTCCCACGACTGCAATATTTGAATAACACCCTACAATATTCATGTGTACTTAGAGGAACTGATGTACTGAAGAGATAAAGGATGTATTCAAGGTTATATAAGAAATCTGAGGTGAGAGAAGGCCTGAATATGTCTCTGAGCGTGTCTGACTAGTACTCTGTCTATTGGGCTATTAGAAAGGATGTCGTATTCCTGGAAAGGATGCTATTTCAACCTCAGTCACTGGTCATTTGACTCATATTATAAAATAATCTATAATTTTGATTCTAGAGGAGATTTTGCAGTTACAGTATGTCATTCCTTTTGATATTTTTATACAACCAGAACACATGGCGTCCTGCCTGACTACACTTTTCCTGTTCCTCATACCTAGCCCTTGTTCCTTTTTTTTTCAAGTACTATGCTATGAACAGTGTGACATGTATCATTGGAATATTTACATGTGCTGTTATCAGAGTTTTGTCTTCCCTCTGTATGCCTGTTCTTATGTGGCATATTCACAGAAATGAAGAGTATATAGGTGATGCAGGTCTTGGTGTTAGCCTGCTGGGAAAATTCTGACTAGCAGCATCACTTATTTGGATGGATATTGGTGGGAAGAATTATTCAGAGATATCCCTCAAGCTCTATCCATATTAATATCAGAGTTAATTTGTGAAATAAGGTAACCAGAGGCCAATATAAAACCAGTATGTCAAGAAAGTTAGAATTTCTTCTGCATCTTCCAAGATCACCTTTTGTTGTTCAAATCTCATTTTAAATAACTGAAAATATATTTACTGGTGTCTAAGAATGTCATTAAAAAGCATTAAAAATCTGCTGCTAATGATTTCATTTTCTGGAATTTTATGTAGTTAAACTACTAACGACCTAGGCCTTTCTGTTCACACTGTAAAAATGATGTTGATCTTATGTGGTAAAGAGTGAACGCTGAGGCAGAACACTTTGCACAGGATGTTGAGAACCACTGGAGAAATTCAGCTCATTACAGCTGTGATAATGTAGCTCAGGGGTTGGTAATAAGACTGTGGTTTTATTATGTTAGCTTGCTGGTGTGGTCTGCTGATAGGTGTTGTTAGAATCCTTTAATGCAAAACAAAGTCTTTTAAAACCTTCTCTTTCAGCAATTCATTTAACAAGAAGGAATGCTTTGAAATTAGTCCTTGGATATCCTGTCTTCAATTTACGCCCTCAGTGCAGTTAGCACTTAATATATCCCTTTCAGAAGCAGATTGTCACTGCAAAGTGTCTGTACACAGTCTGTCTAATTCATCCACAGAGGTCCCACTGCATTTCAATTGTGTCTTTTCTATTGCTTTTAGGAGCAAAGCTTGGGGTTCTGCACATTCTTGCCACCTTTTTCCACTTCACTGAAATGATTCACTTGATTTAAAAACCCTACACAACTAAATTGATTCAGTAAATCCCTTTTTCATGTACAGTAAGTGGTTTGGTGTAAGGCACAAAAATCTTTCTACTTTTACACTTCCTTTCATTTCATACAATTGTCCTTAGAAAAGTAAGTCTATAAATGATAAAAAAAAATACAAAGTGGAGCCAAGTTAGAAGGAAAAAGTTTTAACTAGCTTTTTTGTCAAGCTTCAAACAATGCTTTCTCTGATTCTGACTTTCTCTTTTTCACCAGTGTCTGTTTACAGTCACTCATCATTAACTACACGCATTTATCGGGGTTTGCAGGCATCACTGGCCTATTTGATACTTTTCTTTTTAAACAAAAACACCCTCAGAAGTTGATATGGTAGCCAAAATGATATTCATAAAAAATTTAAGAAAGAGCTCTCAGCATTAAAAAAAAATTTTTTTGAAGGAGCTGAAAAGAAAAAGGTCTTGGAATTACAAGCAGTTAGACTTGGGTTTTTGCGTAATGACTCCTGGTATCCCACTGTGAGAAGACTTTCCCCAGCTTCTCGTCTGCATTCTTCCTCGTTCCCTGCGGGAGAATGAGTTGGATTTGTCTGCCATATTCACAGCAATCGAGGTGATCCAGGTTGAAAGAAAATCAATAAGATGTGTCCATTTATGCCTCACAAAGGAAGAAAGGTCTAAAGAACAGACATGGGACGTGATTCAAGCACTAGAGACTTAATAAGACTTCTACTTGTGTTTGAAGGTGATGGTAATTTATATTTTACTTTGAACTTTTTTTTATGCTTCATAACTATTGGGATTCAGACTGACATGGGAAGCAAGGAAAAGAAGGTTTGATGCTGTCTTAGAAGACCTAACCCATTTGGGAAGGCCATGCTCAAAAGTTCAAAAAATTTTGTTTTAGAAAAGATTAAAGAGACATCATATCATCATACTGATTTATCGCTATTGATAAAACTGGTTTAAAGTATTTTGGATTGGGGTACAATAAAAAAAAGTCTTTCTTCGAGAACAGCTGCAAGTTTCTCATTATTGGCTGTCTTTTTTGTGTGTTTGATATCATTTTGCTTAGAAATAGAGGAGCAGTCATAATAGGTACCCTGGTGCCACTTGAAGCTTTGTCAAAGCTGCTCCCCAAAAGTGGTTGTTGTTCTGCTTGATGTCTGTCATGATAGCCACCAGGGTCCTGCTGTCCCAAGGGTGTACTTTGTCAGCCCTCAGCAAAAAATACTGTCTCTGCTTTAGAATATGTTGTTTTTTCAAGGCAATCTTACAGTGTACTTTTGCAAGTGAGATGTAAGCATGCTCTTATCCAGCAGGAGTTAGAACCTAAGGGAGTTTCGGAGTGAAAACCAAAAACCTTAAAATAAAATAAACCAAGACAAGCTGCAGGCAAGGGTCTAGTTATTGCAATCTTTTTGGTTTTTTGTAAAAGACAAAAATGAAAGCAACCTTTCCTCCCGAAGGAATAAATGGCCTCAAAAATTATGTTTCAGCAAGGCATGAAATAAAAGCTTGCTGATCAATGAGTTAGTATGGTAGCGTAGTAGAAGAGGAAATATTCTTTCTTTTTCTTCTCTTCCAAATATTTTGGTTATATATTCCCATCAAAATAAAGGCTGGCACTGAACAGACCCAAGATGAAAAGTCTGAAACGGGGAAGTTGTACTTGCGAAAAAGGGGTTCAGATTCTGAAATCTGACTGTTCTTGGTAAGTAGCTCTTTAAGAAAGTTTCAATTACAAAAGGTATTTCCAAGAAGAAAATTGTGCTTAGTGCTTTATGCAGGATGAAGTTAAAGGTGTAAAGAGGATAGAGACAGATTTAGAGCCCACTTTAAAGGTATGCAGAGGTTTATCATTATTAAAACTACCATTTGTTCCAAATCAGACTCTTTTCAGTGAACCTTTGGCAGATTTTTGCAGTTTTATCCAACTTTTCAAAATAAATTGCAAAGTGAGTTTGAGAAGCATTCAGACTATTAATGGATTTTTTTAAGGCTTAATTGGTATCAAACAAGATTTTAGTGAACACAGCCAAGTGTGCCCATTGCATCGTTAAATGAGCAAAGCTAGCATTTAACTGAGATTGACTTACACTACTGTCCTTCACTTTCAAGAACTGTACTTAAGTGGGGTGAGATCAGAATATCAAAGCAGCCCATATAATGTGCAGTCGAATTTTTTTTTTTTTAAAAGTTTCCTTCATATGTGTTTCAACGGAATTTCAACGGAGTGGAATGACCACTATTAAAACAACTAATAAATAAAAAGAGGTGCTAACAAAGCAATTCTGCAACAGTGAATGAAAACCAATGAGTGCCAGGCTGTATTGCCTGGAAAGGAAATGTAAAAATAAATCCCAGCAAACTGGAAAGGAATTGGATGGACCAGCTGACCAGCCTGCCACATGGAAGTGAGATTTTGCAGTTTACAGGCAGCCCTTTCTCCTTAGAGGATCTGAGAAGTGTTTTAGCATCTCATTTACATAACAGAAGAGGTACAAAATCAGCTTTGCATGCAGGGGACTACACAAGTCTGAAACAGTGGCACAGAGCAGGGAGAGGCATTGAGAGCAATGACTGCTCTCTGGGCCCCTGCTGAAGGTCGCCACCAAACACTGTATCCGCTAAGGGTATTTCATGGTCATTTAGAGCTGGTGAGCTGGTAATCTCCAATAGCTGTTGCCTCTTTGCGTTACACCTAACAAATATGAATATCTGTCCTGCTTCTCCAGAAGGCCCCACCAGAGAAAACCTTGTTTCTTGGCATCTTGTCCTATGCTGCCTTTCATTTCCTAGGGGATGAAGTGGATTCCTCTCATACAAAGCCACAGGGACAGTGAGTGGGAGCCTGTGGTTGTTTCTGTTGATGAGTGTTTCTGTTTGGCCTTTTCTGGAGCTCTTGGCAAAAGTGTCATAGAGTTGCTAGACCACCCTCACTACTGTGCTGCTTTTCACCCTTCCTCCTGCAGTTGTCCTCGATTTTCACGCAGCTCTTCTTTACAAAGAGTTCTCTAACTTGTGGTTTAAATTAGTAACGGAAGAAACTGATGCTTCAGGGTCTGCAAATTCTTCATTTCTCTAAGCTGTTAACAGGTAGACAAAATCTTAACAGTCCCACCTGTGAGATGTGCAGACATTTTTATCTGTGTGTGTCCTTGGGAGGAGAAGACTCCTGAAGGGGCCTTAGAGGAGGTTTGCGACAGAAAGGGGAATGATACTACTATTTCAGCTTTAATTTATTGGTAGAAAATTAGAGTCTGGAAGACCCAGAATAGTTTTACAAAGAGTGCATTGTTATTTCTGGGTATTTAATATTTTTTTTGTTAATTCTATTGAAAGGGAAAAAAACGGTACTCTAAGGGCAAAGAGAACTGTGCTGCAGCAAGGCCATGGGCCAGGCTGGTGCTTTACTTGGAAAGGGAAAAGCACCTTCCCTCATCTATGCACAGCAACTGTAAAGAGCTGGCCAGCAGTGGTCTTCGCACTCAGGAGTGCGCTGCATTTTCTACCAAATGAAATGGCTCTCCTTCCCAAAAGCAATTTATCAGAGGGAATGGGGTAGGTTGGACAAAATCACTGCACCAGCCCACCCTGGGCAAGCTGCCAGCCTTGGCTGTGTGCATACAGGATTGTCAGGGGAAGTGTGTTTGTGTGTGCATGTCTGCAAGCACAGGGTGCACAGGGTGTCTTCAGCTGCCCCTAAAAAGATTTTGAAAACATCTTTAGAGCATTAGATATTTGGTGTGATGCAGGGTTTGCAATGCTGAGTTCCACATGCAGAACTCCTCACTGCCACCACAAATATGAAAAGGAAAAATATTGAAAAAGCATATGCATTAGGAAAAGTGACTTAATTCACTCCCCATGCAGTCTCTGCTGCCACTGAAAACTAGCTCCAGTTCCCCGAGGAAAACATTTTGCCTCCATGGAGTGTTCACCCAGGAATGCAGTTGTAGGACTATGTATTGATGGAGATCCCTGACTATTCCGTTCATTCTGGGGAAAATTATGAAGAAAAATGAAATGGTCAGGTTTTGTTGATGTGTTTCTTGATTTGCTGCAGCATTTCTGCCCAAAAGTAGCAAGAATTTTATTCAATAATGATGAATGGGAGATATAAAAAAGAGAGGAAACAAAACCCTACACCTCAAACATCCCAAACTTGAAGTAAGTGAGCTCAGTTCTTCTTTACAGAAGAACTGTGAGCATTATTCTTCTTTATTAAAAAGAAACTCTTATTGGAATGCAAATTTTGATTTTGATTATCTGTCATGGCCTCCTTTGAAGTTTTTCAGACAAAAATAAATATCTCCATAACAGAGAGGATTATAGTAGTCTTGTTTAGAATCATCTGACTAAGAGTGACGTCTAATCTCAGAATATGTAAGGTTTTATTGAGGCCACAGAGACTTTGAAAGAGCTTGATTCTCTTCTGTTTTTTAAATTTTCTGTAAATGGCTTAATAAGGTTTTTTAGTTCAGCCCTCGAAAAAACAAGGACTGAAACATTTCCATCGACCATATGGCTGAAGAAATATAAAAGACATAATTCAATTTAAATAAAGCTGTAGCTAGGTTATATCATACTTATCTTAGTAAAAAGTATTTTCTTTTATGATCCTAAATAAATAAATAAATGTCTGTGACTCGGCTTTGAAGGCTTTGCTTGGATAAATCAGGTTTTGGCAGCTCTGTAATTCATGAAACAATACCTCTAGCTCTACTGGAATGGGAGTGGGATGTTTCAAGCTTTATGATTCTGTTCAATTCTGGAGCATTAATAGGGCTATTTGTAAAGAAAGAAATATAATGAGTTATCACAAAACACAGCAAGAACTCTAGAAAGGGGCAGCCTCCCATCCATCACCCATTCTAGCGTATTCACAAAAGAACAGGGCAAGAAATCTTGTGAGGACGATGGGGAATTTTCTTTTACTCTAACCTGATTTTCACAAATTGTGATGGGCCTGGAACATTATTTTCTTTACAAAATGACCCCAGCTCAATCCTAAATTCAAAGTGAGGGAGTGTGTGACAGAGGTTTTTGTAGACTTTTTTTTCTACTTTTCTCTACTTCATGCTTTGAGACGACATTATCTTAATTAAAATTTATATATGAAAATAAAAGTATTATCTCATTTTTATCTGATATAGAGGCTAATTCAGGATGTCGACATTGCCATATTTCTGTGACACATTCTGGTAGGGCTATAAGTAAAGTTAACTGTTGTTTCCCTTCTCCCCTCATCTGTTTTGGAACTTTATGACTAAACCTTGAAAAGTTCTTGTGGGTTTGCGCTTTGACATATGAGTTGCGAACCTGAAAGCAATTTTATTTTGAACATTAAAAAAAGGTAAACCCACACTTCACCATTTTTTTTCTTTTTGTTTCTTTCTTTGTTTGTTTCAGTTGTAGAAGCACAGAGAAACAACATTTTAACTGGCATATGTTGTGACATAACTGCAGTCCTATTCTCTCTCATCACACTTGGTATCCCTAATGAAGCCCAAAGAAGATTTTGAGTGGATATGGTTTTTAAGAAGGACTGAAGGTTTTGCCCCAAAGATAACGAGATAATTAATGTATTTCATAGTGTAGTTCAGAGACAGTGAAACAGCTTGGAGTAATGAAATGAAACACTCATAGCAAAACAAAGGGCACAGCAGGAAATAGTCCAAAGTACATGATAATCAGTTTTCACATTATAAGATTTTACATCTCTCCTTCTACATATCCCATTATAACAGGGCCTGTTGCTTATTAAAAAGGAGATTGAGATGTCACTAACTGTGGAAGAGCAGATCCTCAGGCAGCATCAATCAGTCTAGCTGCACTGAAGTCTGTCACACCAGCTGTGGATCTGATTCTGGATCCATTCAGTGTAATAGATCAGCTTTAGTCTGCAACCTAGTAGACTCGCTCTTAAAACTTTGCGTGTTTTGAAGGCTGGAAGCCGAAGTGAAGCTTTTTGGAGCTTCACAACATAGAAGCAAGAGCTGTGCATACTAACAGCAGAAGCTTTAAGAGCAGAGAGAACACCTTGCACTATCCTGATGCTGAGGGACTGATGCTGGACTGTGACCCCTCCAGACCATCCTGTTTACATACGCTACACACTGCCTTCCATAGAGCCATTCCCTTCAGTAGTGTATTTCCAGTGTCTAGGAGTATCTGGTTTAGTACTATCTGGCAGATACTGACAGGGGAAAAAACCCTTATAGTTCTCTTAGCTTGCTTGTGGGAGAAATTGGGGGAGAAATTATGTACAAGGAAATACATGAGGGAGATACTTTTTTTGCAGCTGAAGTACTTTTTCATCTGAACATAGTAAAAACTTGCCAATTTTGTACAGGTTTGTACTAAGTATATGGACTGAGGCCATCGTAGAAAATCCAGTTCAAAAGATTATTACTACAGCATCTCTCCATATGAGAGTCTCTGAGCTGATGCCCCTTCTCCACCTGGCGTCAATAGTTTTTCCCCAAGTTAAACCAGGAAGCAGAGGGACACACTCAACCTCTTATAGCAAGACAGCTTTGTTCTGAAGAGTTTTAACATTTAAATAAGGCACATCTGAGACTTTACCCTGTGCAGTGGTATCTGGATGGTGCACTTCTGACCTAGCTTGGTCGTCCTCCCAGGATTCACGTTGCCTTCACCCTTTCTCTTCCTTAATGCAACAGACATGGATAAACCATTGCAAAACAACTTTTGCGACTCCAATGCTGCCAGGACAGTGCTGATGCTTTTGTTGCCCAGGGTGTGATTAGGTGGTATGCTCACTGATCTGTCTCGCAGAATTTTTACAGATCTACAGTCCTGACCAATATATTTTTCAGTGATGAGTCCTCGGTGTTTTCCGGTGAGAGAATTATTTTTAAACCAGGGCTTATGCTCTCTCTCTATATATAGATATTTCAAGAAATAAATGAGAAACAACTCATGTGCTTTGACTCTGTAGCGACCCCCTTAACGCTAATGAAAATATTCTCAGCTGTCATTCGTCAAGTATTTGGCTCCACAGAAGTAAGGGAAATTCATATATGGACATGGAAGGTTATGGCAAAGTATTCAGCATGCTGCATCATTTTAAGACAGCAATTTCACCATGTACCTTAAGACCAAAGCATGACAAAAAACAATGTGTAACACTTGATTTCACAGTATCATGAAGCAGGACTTGAGAAGCTGGTGCACTGTAACCTGTAGAGTTGTTGGTGGTAAAATGCTCTGAATGAGGTTGCGTTTGGAACTGTTTCCTGCAGAAAGATGTAACTTATCTTCCACAGCCATCAGGCCTTCGGCTCTGGATGAGTAAGATTAGTCAAACTGATTCTTCCTGCCTTCGAGCAGCAACCTGAGATCTCCATTCCCTACTAAAGTATGAAAACTGTAAAATTGTACAGGTATTGAACTCTATGTATCTCATGCTACCAGTCTTCATGCAGCAGCGTCTGTGAAGATTTTTTCCTTCAGAAAAAAAGAACATCTAGTTGCTTGTGGCCATCACCATATTATTGACCTACCATCCTTCCCTTTACAACTAAATGATGTACACTTGAGTATTTTTGCAGGTTTGCCACTGATGTTGTGCTCAATGTAACCCGTGATAGACTGCAACTCTAAAGTAAGTCACTCCAGGGACTCTCCTGTCCATAGCATCTCACTGACCGTTTTCCCAATCGAAGTGTAAGGTGAGAAGGATTCAAACTCAGTGCAGCATTGGAAAGGATCCAAAATGGTGATGACTCTGTTTGCCAATAACAAACCTTTCAGAGGTAAAGTTACATAAGTCTAAAATGCTGTTAGCTGCAGTGGCAGAAAAGCAAGGCCACATGCCGAGCCACCTGGCTGTGTGAAGGAGTTGCTTGTAAAGCCCCATGGCCAATGAAAGGAGATTGTTCAGGTGGCTTTGAGGAGGAAGCAGGCAGGATTGCTTTATATATTATGCATTTCTCAGGCAGAGGAAGCATATTAAGCCTACTGAAGAGAGATTTCCAAGTCAAAGTTATATCAGTCACTTATATATACGGTGCAGCCTCCTCCCCTTCCTACTTGCCTTGAGGGAAGAAGTGTTTTCTTCTTTTGCAAGTTTTGAGATACTTTCAGAGCCACAGAGGGAAACCCTGTGGGACAGAAAAGGATTTGGATGTATTTAGAAATATTATGATATAAACATTAAATGCAGAGGATATTCCTCTTCCTTTGATTTATGAGGACTAAAATGTAACTTTTGGCTGCAGCTTAAATTTTTAGGTGATTAAATAGTACAGAGCAATAAGAAAGTGCCCTAGCTCTTTGAAGCTGCTTGAAGGTGCTGTGTTGGAGTTAAGTCCAAATTGTTTAGTCTTTTCCTTTTCAGATTTTGGTTGTCAGCATTTTGAATCTGTTCTCTGTTGTAGCCTTTATGTTGTGTGGGTAGCTTGCAGCACTCTGTTGTTAACTGCAAAGAATAGCCCTATAGTTGGAGGTTGGGCACTGCTCTAGTTTGTTAGGGACTCAGTGAATCTTGAGGCATCACGAGGCTCCTGGGGGTGACACTGTTTCTTCTCCTTCCCTGACACACACCAGGTTCAGACATAGCTCCACATCAAGGCCTTGTCACAACCTACCCGAATGTCAAGTCATGATCTAGATAAACAGCACTAAATAGGTTGCATATATATATATACTCTGGGAGCATTCCATCCTGATCAGCTATGAGTCCATTTTTTGTCCCCTAACTGGGACAAAAAATATTTAGAAGAACCTCTCAGCCTCTCATGCCAAACAGATGCTTCTTCCCCCTGCTCATATAACATTCGTCCCCCTGTTGTATGAGTACACGTGGAGCACACGTACAGTTAGCATCAATGAGAATACTGTGGCATGATCAAAAAGAAAAATAAAGAAATGTTTTTCAGCTGTGTGCAGGCAAGAAGAAGTAGAATAAGGAGCAATGTATCAGGCTGGTTCCTGAGACATGGACAGTTCACATTGTTCAAGAAGTATCCAAATTGGTCCTCCTGTGGCAGTAAGGACTGAATCTTTCTTGCAGTTTGGGGAGAAGTGGTGGCACCACTCAGTGTTTAGAGGGAGAAGATCAGCTCGGAAAAGTCTACTCTGAGTGCAGTAGGGAAGAAAATCCATCTGTCTGAGTAGCTTTAATAGGGTCCAGGGACCTGCCACTCTGTCAGACAAATTCTTGGCACAAGGTTAGTGTTACCAAGAGCTCTGCTTTCCTTCTGTCTATTGTTGCTAGGAGTATAGAGGACAGATAAGAGCTGAGCAGGGTTCTGTGTAAATGGTCCTTCCGTAATGTCTTTCAGTTTAGCTTTCACTGACTGAGGCCCCTGAAGTACTTAGCATGAGTAAAGTTTTCAAAAGCACAAGTAATTTAGGAGATTAAAAGGCATTTTCAAAAGTGTCGACTTTTCTAAGTGCCTAATTTCCAACTACCTTCAATGAGGTTTGGGAATCTTAAATAATCTGGTTGCTTCAGTGAGTAGCGCTGCTGACTGCAGTGTAATGCATCTTCGGCTGGTGTCCTGCCTATGTCAGAGGTCAATGACAAATGACTCTGAGGAGGGTGCACGAATCCCCATCACCATGCAATAGCAGGGAAATTCTTCCTGTCCCTTCTTGGAGGTGGCTTTGAGTGCTCAGAGCTTTTCTGAGTGTCCAGGACAATTACATGAGGATACAGTAGGAGGAGTTCCATCAGACTCCTTTTAAATTACCTGTGTTTTCTTCAGATTTTAATGATAGGTGCTGTATCAAGTTTTACTCTGACCAATTGGCCACTTCTTTGTTTTTCTTACTCTGCTGTATATAACTTTCACTCGCACCTTTGTTCTGTTTTGTAGCAGGAGACTTTATCTACCTATGTATTTATTTTTATTATCGTATATAGATATAATTTAATATATGAAAACTCTCAGTGTAAAAATTGTAGGTTTCTTATGTGTGTCTTTGGTCTTTGAAGCAGTCATGTGAAGCACTATTTTAAATACCTTGCTGAATTGTAGGCTCACAGTGGGAGAGATGCACATGTTTAGGAGGTGGAAAGGCTCAGCATTTGCATTTTGGATGCATGTCTTATGGCTTCAGAGCTCTTTAGACTCCTGAGTGGAGTAATTCTGAAGTTCAAAGCGGTGCGATTTTTGGCAGAGTTTTTTTTTTCCTAAGACTTCTTCAGGGCATAAAATATTCTGCCCTCAGTGCATGTACATAACTCTCATTGGCCTTAAAAGAAGTTACGTGCCTACATCAAAGGAAGGATTTACCCCATAATGATTCATCATGAGCCTGACAGGCAAACACAACAGCGAAGAGCTCACAGGCCAAAGCTTCTGAGCTAGAGGGATGGCAGAGTTCAGATCACTGCTGATCAGCCACATTGCAGCTCTGATATTCAGCAGGTTTTAATTTTTGTAATTGTTTAAGTACAGTAGGGATCAAACCACGTGTCCTCCATCTGGTAGAAGAAACGGTAGGAATCAAGCAGAGGAGACAGCCCTTTAACATCTCGTGTGGGAGGTAAATCAGGGTCAGATTAAATTGTGATGCTTTCTTCCTGGAAAGTGGATCTCCTTATCCCTGGGTTACGCTGGAGACACAGAGCCACAATATTCTAAAGCAAATTAGAAATACCTTTTTATTAAATGTGATTACAGAAAGTCCTGGGAAGGAATGTGTTAATGGCTGGTGATTGAATGCAGTGGTTTGCAAGCTCTAAGCAGCTTTAGTGTCTCCTACCACAGCCCTGATTTAAAATTCATAAATGCTAATCCTCCATAATTTACGGTTTAAAAAGCAGCCCCACTCACAGGCCCTGTGGCTACAGCTCTGTCAGAGTAATTATGCCGCCAAGCTGAAATTGGACTACTAACTGAGATATTAAACAGGGTAGGAAATCCTCTTCCCTGGCAGCCTACCCAATTATTCCAAATAAGCAAACAGATTAGTGAGTAATTTTCCAGTTAAATCTGGTGATTGGTGCCAGAATTGTATGTTAAATATTCAGAAGTAAATAGATTAAAGATGAAATGTCCCCTTTTCTCAAGCTTAATTTAGTGTGTATATTAAAACTTTTTCGGGGGAAAAAAATCTTCATTGAAGTGCAATACCGCTTGCTTTGAAAAGAGAACCTTTCTCGGCTTGTTTGCACTTGGGGCAGTGCCGTTCATTAGCTGGGGCACGTTGTGCTGAGGGAACCTTGTGCCACATTAGACACAGTATCAGGCCTGCTGTTCCTTTATCCCTCACCTTGGAGGAGCCCTCCTGGGTGGCAGCGCCGCGAGACTGCACGCAGCTCCGTTTGGAACCATCAGGGACAGCTTTTCACCAGGGGCTGGACGACTGCTGTGTGCTATAAGGTGCTGCCGATTTTGTATTGGCAGGAGAGTATGTGTGGGACTATGAGCTGCCTGGGTCATTCTGGTGATCCATTTAATAGCGGTATTTGTAAAAGTCAATAGTAAAGATGGGCACTTCTTTTTCCTTCTAGTTCTTGGAGTGGGGAAGTATTTTTTTGTTTCTAAATTTATTTTGAATTTCCCTACTGACCTGCCTAGAGTTCACATTTTTTACCTTTCCAAATATTCCTTATAATGTAGTGTTTGACTGGGACCCAAAACAGAGGGAAAGCGGGCGCAAAAGGAAGGAGAATATGGACTGAATGCTCAACACACACAACTCATTTGTACAGGGTCAAGTGGCAGGGGAGGACACAGGGCAGCTGAGCTGGGGTAGTCCAGGAACATGAGCAGTAGGGCTGTCCCTGTGCCACAGGTTAAACGTGCTCAACCCAAGGAGCTGAGTCAAGGAGCGAGTGAAATTAAGGGGTTGTTTTCTAACTAGACACATCAGGCAGTCTTTGGCAGCTGAGGGGTGCTGTCCTGGGAGAGGCCCGACTCTGCTCTAGAGGTAGCATTCTGACACCTGGACGACTTCAAAACCAAGCTACAGCTTGCAACATCTCTCTGGAAGCAGGGCTAGCACCTCTCCCCAGAAGGGCTGCAGCAGTGGTTGCTGCTTAGAACCAGGGTTGGCCATTTGCAGCTGTTTGCTGCTGGGACTATGATGGTAGACTCTGGGAAGCCCAGGTGGTGCATACTGCATTTTGGGACTGCAAAATTCTTTCCAAAAGGAAATCTGAGGAAAATGTTTTTGCATTCATGGATTAAAGTAAGGACTTGTACCTCTTTGGTGGAAAGGTGTGTGTGTTTCAATATGCAACAGCAGTGAAGACAAGGGCTTAACAGGAGGCTAAAGTACAATGGTAGTGCTTTGTAAAAAGGCAGAGCTCTGGTTTCTGCTTCAGGAAAGAGTTGAGCTGAAGCAGGGTAAGGAGGTTAAGTGTAACAGAACTGCGTAATATTGCTCAGTCAACCTCCTACCCAATTAAGCTTGCACCAACCCCTGTTCCTTTTTCTCTCACTGGGGAAGAAGAGGGCTCGTAAGGCTTCATGTGTTAGTTATGGCTTGGTCTGTTGGGCAGGTGAGAGGAACAGTTCGTTCTTAGGTCTGAATTTAATGTTTTCTATATTTTAAGTCATGATACATTCTCTAGGGAGGGCAGCTTTAAGTTTTTAAAAACAAACTTGCCAGCACTGACTGTCTTGGAATACACAATCTCTGTCCTTGCTGAGAAAGCCCAGGTTTTCGTTATGGAGTGGTGGTGAAGGGACCAGGTCCCCAACTTGAATAACTTGTTCATGAAGAAGTCTACAGCTGTTATGCCTGAAGGAGGATTTGCTTCAGCCTGCTCCCACACCCGGCTACAGTGTGCCAAAGGAGGCTGAAAGTTCCTAGCCGTGGGCCCACAGATTTGCCTTTCCACTGGGAAGTGTGAGAGCTGCAAGTAGGTAATGCCAAACACATGCCTAGAAAGGATTAACTCAATTTCTGCACATCCCAGAGGCTTTTTCTTCTGCTGCATCCTCCCTGGAGAGGTTTTTTCACCTCAGGTCTCTGCTGAAATATGCCTTAAAGACATAATCGAGCTCATAAAAATTAAGTGGTGTGCAATCGTTAAAACAAAACAAAAAGATCCTAACTAAATTTTGTTCAATAAATTCTCTAGAATCAATCCAGTTATGTTTTTATTACTGTCAGAGATCACAGCATAGTTTCCCTTTCTGTGTTTCACAAGGCTGCAGGGGTTTTAGTTAGGGATTTTTTTTTTTCCACACCACTACACATGACGACATTTTGCACAGAGAATTGTTAAAACCAAAACTACAATTGTTTCTTAGGTAGTTAAGATCCTTTGGATCAAATCTAAAGGCTTACATGTTCAAAACTGGAGTTAGATTGATGGATGTGGAAGGATCCAGAATGAGCAACGCTACTGAGGACAGAGCCCTATGAATGCCAGGTAGTTACATGGCGCTAGAAATATAATTGCACGTAATTTCTGCCTCTCTGGTAAGTTCACCCAATAGAGCTAAGGATGTGTTTTCTTGCTTACTTTTGATGATGATGGTAATGGTAAAAATAAAGGGAAAACTTGTGGCATCCTGTCTCTACAGATCCTTACCACACTCTCTTGCTGTCATAATCCTGATGATTCAGCATGTGCTGCACATTTCAGACCTTCTTTGTCTTGAAGGAGAGTTGTGAGTCTTACTGCTTCAAAGTACTCTAAATGTCAGCACATTCCAATACCTTGTGCCTCCTGTCTGCTGCCCTGTCCCTCCAACCCAGAGATTTTACATTTTTTCTAAATATGACAGAAGTCACATAAAGAATGCCATTCCCAGGCAGGTTTGTCAGTTGGGGTCTTCTTAGCGAGTCTCCTGCACAGTAAAATGTTATAAAATGTTTTTAGTTGATTCCTAATTCTTTCCTCTTCTCTATAAGCATACTACTTCAAACTTGCCTGTTAAGTCTTTTTGTTCAGCCTGGGTTTTGTGTACCTTTGGTTATTCTTTCTAAAGTTATGAAGGGCCATCACTTGCAGTCTAGAAAGTAAGTGGACATGAAGCAAAGAGCTGGACACAAGAATTGCCAAAATGGATTAGGTCAAATATTCATTTACTAACTGTCATTTCTAGCCCTGTCTCTGTGAGCGGCTGTTTCTGAAGACTTTAAGCAGTCTGCATTCATCTTATTGGTTTCACCCATCATATTCACCTGCCATTTGGCGAATGAAGAATTTGTTATTAGTCCCTGGTTTTGTTTGTCCTTCATTCTCAGAAGCACAATGCTTAGTGGCTGCTAACAGTGAATTCTCTATAGTGAAAATACTAATAATACTTGATTGTGTCCTTAGAGTAGCTATATGCAATCCTTTTTAAAAAATAAAAATCTCTTTCATATGCTTCCTCAATGATATCCTGCTACAGTGAGTTACAAAGGTTAATATATGTTTTGCTCAAAGCTACTTCTCTAATAGGGTCCTTGGGATGAAGGTTGCTGACCCTTTTAAGCCAGCAAACTAAACCAAACAGCAAAACTTCCCACTGAGGCTGTTTTCCTGTGGGAGGCTATTTGTCTCTGTTCCTTTTTGTCACAGCAGCCTTAGGGAAACATGAGTAATCAAGCTTTTCTCAAGAAGGTGACCAGATAGTCTTTGCTTGCATCATGGAAACAGAGATTAAACTAGTGATGGTTTCCCAAGTGTTATTTTTTTGGTTTTGAGAAGAGGTTGTGCCAAGATCACCTTTCCTCAATGCTGGGGACCCCTCTGGTACCCCACAGAGGGGACTATGCAGTCCTGCCCGGCGTGGGCTCAGCTGCCCCGAGTGTTTCTCTGTTGCCTTCTGAGGTTTAGGGGTAGCCGGCAGGAAGATCTAAGCTCTCTGTAGCCAGTTATTCCACAAACACATTCCCTCTTTGCTGCATTTCAAATGTTTCTAAATGTGAATGTAAGTAGAAATTATTTTGGAAACTTGGAACAGAATGCCATGAACAAGAGTTCCTTAAAGGGATAAAAAGCATATAATTTAATCTGTGTTTATAGCATTTAATCTTAAAAACCTGCAATCTTATGTACTTCATATATCCATTTCCCTTGAGGAAAGCAGATAAGGGCATCCAGTGCTTCAGCAGCTCATGCCAGTTAAAATGAACCTGAAATGGAAAACATGGTTGTAAATAGACTACAAGTGGCCAGGATCCACTCTCATTAGCTCAGATGTGCCAGTGGCACTGTGAGTGTTTTAAGGGAGCTTTGCTGGAGCTAGGATCAGCAGGAGTTTCCAGTCTCTCTGATGACATTACCTGGATGCCAGGACAGCTTAGATCTTGTGGACAGGTGTTGTATGCAAGAGTGTGATTTTTCAGCCCTTGCACTGGTTCTGTGGTTGTTGGAAGAAGACAAAAGGTTTCTGGACTAGCTTTCCTGAACACATATCCAGTCACTCTTCATCACAGTGAAGAAAACAATTTTGTATTTCTCCTTGAATTAGTCCTCTGAAGCATTGCTCTGTGTGAAGGCTGATGAGGACAGGTTCCAGGCTTATGCATCTCCTGTTAAAGACACCTCACTGTCCACCCAGAGAGACAGTAAGAACAACTAGTGGTTCTGAATTACCACGTAAGATTTATAAGGAGAGATGATATCTCTTAAGTAACTGAGTCCCAGGCCATTTAGGGCACTACAGACTTCAATCGGTGCCTTGAAATGTATTTATAAATAAATAGAGCCAGGAGTGGTTTATACTATTAGGCCAGTTCAGCAAATCACTTAAGCATTACTTAACACATGCTAAGTCCACTGCACCCAAGGCAAACTCTGGATATGATAAACTCTTTGTCTATAAGATGTCCCCCTCTGGATAATGTAGCACCACTTTATTGCTAAGGGTGATTATGCATCTGTCTGTCTTAACAACAAAAAACCTAGTAGCAGAGTCTCTGTGCTGTACCTATATTGTTTGTCATTGGTTTCCTAAGTGTATAAATCTTAAGTGATAGAATTTTGTAATATACAGTATAACAATTGGCAAGTGTTGTACATTTATTTTCAAAAGTGAGGGAGTGACCCATAACTCACATCCATCATGGTATATGAAAACACAGCTCACTGTGGTATAGCGAGCAAGGGAATCATTCATACGCAGGATGTTATTCACTTCAACCTTTCCCCTTTCCTGAACACAGTCAGGATCTATATGTCTATTGCTGCATGCTCTGTGCACTGGCATAGATATATGACGGCATCACAAAAACTGGAAGGGGAAGAAATTAGATGGGAACAGAAAGGGGTGTGGGTAAACGTCTGAGCTGATAGAAATTTAAGTGGTCAGGCTTGTCAAGGAGAAGGAAGACTGCAGGGCTGGAGAGTGACTGGGATTAGAACTGACTTTTGGAGAAATGGGAGCTGAGGTAATACCTTTCAGTTCAAAAAACATTGGTGGTGGCACAGGGTGAACATGGGAGAACTGGAGATTAAAACAGTAAATTAAATGGAAATGTGTTTGATGTAGGGAGCAACAAAGTATGTTTCATCCTTTTAACTCTGCTCTGGTTCCTCTGTCATTATTCCCAAATTTAATGCTGTACTTTTCAACAGGATCTCCATCCTGTAGCAATTTCCATGATAAAACTCCTTCACGAATTGGCCAGAGCATCTAAGGAGAAACATTCATTAGAGAACTCTGTTGGTGTTCGGTTCCTGGCTGCTTTCACCAGGCTTGCAGACCCCCTGTGTACTCTGCAGAAAGTCTATTTTTTCCTCAGTACCATGTGAATAGTAAAATTAGCTGTAATTAGTTGCATACTGAACCACTGAACTACCTAGAGAGATTGTGACCAGGCACTTCTTTGCTGGCAACTGTGCACAGCAAGATGAACCCTGTCCCAAATTTCTGAGCAATCTGGAGAGGCAAAGGAGGAAGTATGGTTATTTCCCATGTGGAATGATTTCACACGTTTGCCCAGGGACATACAGGACTAATGTGTTAGAAGGAAGAAATGAGTCTGGATCTCCCAAAACCCAATTTAGCAGCATAACTGTAAGATACTCTTCCTTCATACTTGCATCCAGTTGTAGCAGGGCCGCCACTGCATGGGTTATGCTTGGATAGATAGTTTGGGAGATCTCCTGGGAGATGAAGGAGGCGGCCACAAGGATAGGCAATTCCAGTAGGAAAGAAAAAGTTTCTTGTTTGGCAAGTTGAGAGCTGCTGGCTTTTTATTTAAGAGTGTAATCACTCTGCAACTTCTGACAGGGTTTGGCAGTCGGTTTTACTCTCCACTCAGATCCTAGCTTGTAGCACGTTACAGATAATAACCCAGCACAGCTCAGACAGGAGAGATCTCAGATGTGCCATGGGATAGAAGGAAGTAGCAAGTTAGTACCTAGTCATTTCTGACCTTAATGCTGAGGAAAACTCTTTCCCTCAAGACCAACTTCCTTTGCACTGAGCGTAACACTTGTCGTCTGCACCATGCTCCCCTTTGTCATTGCACTGCTGGGCTCACATCCTTGAACTCAGAGCACAAAAAAGCCTCTGGTTTTTGAACTGATGGTTTGTTTGTTTTTTTTTTCTCTTTGGTCGATGCTGGGATCAGTGATGTCAACTTGTTCTATTTGCTTTGACAGGAAAATGTTTTCAGAGTTCATTAGGATGGCATCAATTCTAACATTTGGCACACAAACATTTGATGACCTTCATGTGTGGGAAGAAATATGTAGGCAAAACTTCCATTAGTTTGAAAAAATGCTTGCACTCAGCACCGTTCCGATTGCTGAACTGCAGCTTCAACCTGAAGTTCTGAATAGTCCCTGCTCATGACCTGCCAGAAGGCTCCAGACAAGAGTGGCAACTGAAACTATTGAGAACCACTGCATACTAAGTCTTGGCTGAGATTACAGTTGGATTCAGCTCTCCAATTGCCTATAAGGAAGGTGCTACCAGCAGTCAGTTTCCTCTTGAACAATGACTATACAGCTTCTTGCCCCTGGACAACTGAGTTGGTAGAGTTGGCCCAGTGTAACACAGTGGCAACTGCATCCTATGTGTCCAAGTGCAGAAAATTCCTAATGCTTTCCTGGTAGTTCCCCTCAGTGAGATGATTTCATTTGGCAGCTTTGGGCTCATTTTCATCAATTACAGGGCTCATTAAAAGAGCTGTTCTGACCTGTGCTGCTAGCAGCTGAACCTCTGGGCTTATCGACAGAGAGGGAGCCCTGTGATAACAGAGTCACTGTCTCTCAAAGTGGGAGGAAAGATGAAAGTTCATGGCTTCCCACGGCCTCTTACAGCGAGGGGCCAAGTACTGTCGAAAGTTTTGCAATGGAGAAACCTGCTTAATAGTAGTTGGACTGAACCTACCAAATTACTCTCACAGTGACCATCACAGGAGTTTCTGACAGCTTCTGGTTACTGCCCACAGCAATAGCAAGTACAAATTAGAGTACAAGTATTTGCCACCATTTGTCCTTTGCACCTTCCCACTCCCTTTGCCTTAGAGCTTTGCCAAAGTAAGTACTGCCAAACCAGCCTGGATTTCCTACTATCTACCTCCAGCCCTTTCCTCTGGCCTATCTTCGCTCTTATTTACTTTTTTTAGGACACACCGTGTTTTTATGTTTTTCTCTCATATCCTGTAATCAACTGAAAGGCATCTGTGTGGATAGAGAGGATTTGTACTTAGCCTTTTTTTGATGTTTGCTCTTTCCTGATGGTGCTGCCTGCCCTAAGAAAAGCCGAATACTGCCCATATGTGGCCGTGCTCCCTTAAATTATGGAGGGTGAACATTTATGGCTGGTCTCACTGTTGCTCTTTCTCTGTACTCTTCTAAATGATACGTTTTCACAAGCAATTACTGAGGTATGGAGTCAAGACTGGTTTTTGATGTGTGCCACTTAGTGGTCTACACATAAAACTGGGAGACAGGAGGAGGAGGATGGCACAGGTTTAATACTATGCCTTTCTTAAGAGAATGTCCTTCAAGTGAGCAGAATTCAGCACCTTGTAAAAGTATGACTTTAATTTTGCCTTTCAAATATGAACTAAGCAGGGCTGTCAGCACATACTGTGCTCTTCCTTGTCAAACCATTTCACTTAGTCTGTCAGCTGTAAACAGCTTAAGAGGCTTGTCATTCTGGCATTATTATAGCACTTTTAGATTTGTTTTTAGATTGGCTTCTGTATCTGTTGCTGCAAAAGGTGTAGATACGGAGATGACATGGGTTATTTATTGTGTTACTGCAAAATGCTACTTGCTGCTTTGTGGTAAGCACAGAGTAACTCCATTTCAAATAATGGGCCCTACAGAGTAATAATCCTGTATCACCATGGTAATACCATTGCCATACTTTGTCAAATCAGTTGTGTCAGTAGAGCAGTGTACTTACTTCACTGTGGGTGTACACGGCCTCAAACTTTATGTGAAGTTTTCTTTCCCAGGAGATCACGGAAGCAGAATTAAGATGTCTGGAGAAAGAACTCTGATCAACAGACTCTGTACTTTTGGTTTTTCAAAAAGTTGCTTTACATATTCAAATAAACAGTGTTTAAGCTGTTGATGACAGCTTAACTACTTCATCCCAGAACGTTTTGACAAGTGATTTTCAAGGTTTTGGTTTCCCAGGATTTGACAACCCCCCAAAAACATGAGCTGATTTTATGTCACATGTTTAATTTATTTGAGTTGCATGTATTATGTTGCAAAAGCAATAAGGAGGGAGCTAAAGGACAGGGTGATACACTCCATATTTATTATCATCAGCTTCTTCACCGTGTCATTACAAGAGAGAAAATGTTCAGATGTATAGAGTATGCAAAGCAGTCAAACTTTTGTTGCCAACACGTTTGGATTCCTACAAATTGTTGCAATTGGTGCAATTTCTCTGTGACTGCACTGAAAACCACAGAACTGAACCCATTCTCATTGTAGGGACCCTTCACTGCCTCCCTTTGTACTTGGTTTCTGCTGTGTGTTTGTTGTTCCCACGTTGCTCCCTGCATGGCCGTGGGGATGGCACAAAGGGTTTTTCATGTCACCTGGATTCTGACCAAAGGTGAAGGAGAAAGGTAGATGTTTTCTCACTACAAATGGATGAATTTCTCTCTGTATATACTCCATAAGACTGTCATTAGAAATAACATGAATGTGTAAACTGATGTTTACTTTAATGCTGAACTAAAACAGAGCTTAAATGTCGTAAGGAAAAATTGTTTTAGTTCTGTTTTGGGACTTTTCTTATGTGTTCTCTTATTTTGAAGCAGAAAAATGATGGGGTATACCCTGTATCTTTCTGGGCCCTTGAGCAAGAAATGGGGAAAAGTACAGGAAGTGTGGTGCTTTTGGAAAGCTCCTAGGCTACATTACATATCAAAAAATGTGAATAATTTCACTCAGAAGAAGTTTCATATTTCAACATCAAACCCATTTGTATATTAGCTAGTGTCTGTTGGTACTTCGGTCACAAGTGCTTAATATGCTGGCATATTAGGATAATTGAAAAATCCTTATTTATCCTTTTCAAAACTCAGGGTGTCACTATACTTTTTCTAAACCAGAATGCCACTTACTTTATTATGTAGCAGAGTTATGTCCATCAGTACTAAGCAGCACCTGCCCTTAAATTTTAAAGTAGGAGGAGCTATTTTATTTTAACTGATTATTGACTTCAAGTCAATATCAGTATCAATCATTAATTTACAATAATGCTGTATATGCATAAAGGAAAATTCATGCTTTCCAAATAAAATTTGAAACTTTAACTTTCCAGAAACTGGGTTTCTTTCCCCTCAAAACCACAATTCACAAATAAATCTCTCACAGGTTTCATCTAATTGTATGTGCTTTTCAAGTATCAAAATTTCCCATGAATTGCAAAACCTAATTTCATTTAAATCATTAATTGCTTCATCAATCGAAGTGCTAATGATGGAGATCATAGATGGCTTATCAGACATCCTAGGGCCACAGTCCTGAGACTGTTTAGAAGACACAACCAGATATCTGAAGATTAAGCTAAGGTGAATAATGTTCCCCAGAAACCCCATGGGCAGGGCAGGAGACAGGTGCCATTTGCTTATTCCGGGGTTAGGTTCTGCATTTCTTCTGATACCTGAGAAGTAGAATCCGTCTGATAATTTGGGAGTTTTAGCAGATACTTGGTACCTGACTAAATTAGATCTGAATTAGTTGCCTTGCCAGGCTACAGTGTTCTCTGCAACCTGCTACTTTCCGGCGGTGGAAGGACAAGTGTAGATCTAACAAGGGGAAGTGGTACAGCAGTTTCAGGGATACCAAGGATTGATGGAGAGGGCAACAGCACTCCCCACAAGTCACCAACACTGCAGCATGGCCCGACCAGTGGATGAGTCAGCCCTGCTATGCCTACCAGGAATACAGGTGGCCATGGTAGCTCACTGGCAAGCCAAGAGCAGGTATGTTTTGTTTGATTTTCCCCTGGAAAGGGGAAAATGGGAAGAGACAAGACAGCTCTTGACAATGAAAGGGTAGATAGAGTTGCCTGTGTCAGGAAAAAAATAGCCACTTTTGCAAGAAGGAGTGGTTAGAAAAACAAAAAATAAGCATTTTCAATATATTAAAAGCAAAATTATCTGCCAAAAGGGCAAGATAATTATCTTAATGTGATTTCTGACCAAGATAAATTTATCTTATTTTATAAACTGGATAACAATTTGAATCTTATGCAAAACGTAGAAATAAATCTAAAAAATATGATAATGTAATAAAATCAAAATTATTAGCAGTCCAAGTGCCCTACTACAGGCAGTAAAACCTTTTAAGTTCCAATGGAAAATAGGATAGTAAAACTGAAGTAAGTTACTCGGTTTTAATCACTTGATAAATAGCTACAATGTTTGGAAGAATTGATAGTGTCATTATAACAACATCCCTTTTTATGAACAGCCTGGTGCTGATTTGATTCTAATTTCTGCTAGAGGAACAGTATCAAAGAAGCGTTGCTCTGGCAGTGTAACCTGCGAGGTGAACAGAAGGCGGATTAACAGCCTGAAATGAAGAAAGGGCAGATTTTTCGAAGGCATGGATTCTAATTCTGGGATTGATGAAGGAGGCTGAGTAAATTCTGTGTTGGGAGAAACTACAGGGAAAATGCTTAAGGAAGAGAAAATATTAAGTAGTGAAAACAGGCTCTTCAAAGTGCACTAAGTAGTGGAATAAAAGTGAGAGAAGTTGAGAGGTTTGAGCATGAACGTATGTTTGCTTTCTTACCAGAAAGGATTGTCTTGCTAGTCTGGTGTGGCCCTGTCAGCAAACTGCAGCTCTAACCTCCTTGGCTCTCTGTGTTGCTCTAGCAGGGATGTGGTGGCCTCATTTGCAGCTCTCATTCCATAAATGGCTTTCCAGTATTGTTCTCTTAATTTTTTGCAAGTCCTGTATCAGAAAACAGAGGCCAAATTTTAAAGACATTCTTAATTATTAGTCTTAGTATGCTTGTGGGTGTAGTGTCCACCTTTTGGTGCCCATGAATGCACTTAAAAAGAAGGCTACTTTTGCAAATTTGATCCTTAGCAGTGCTATGTTTCGGTTCTTACTCTGCAAATCCTGGATTTGACCCTTTTTGGGCTTCAGAGCTATTGAAGATGTATCAGCCTTATACTGATGATTGCTATGACATTTGAAGGCAATGAATTTACATTTATCTAGGAAAAGTCTTCAGAACACATGCTTCTAGACTGTGTCTTCTTCCAAAAACTTCTAAGAAATCGTCTTATTTTGTGAATGGTAGGAAGAAAAGCAGGGTCCCGTAAAAAGAGAAGAAGAGGAACACATTTGATGGTTCTGTCATGTTAGCAACAAACCCCAAAATAAACAGAAACATGAAGGGGAGAGGTACTTATCTTTTTACACAAATTAATATGATAAGCTTCCCCCGTAAAGATTGCTGACTAAGTGGAATATGTAAAATAGCTTGTTGAAGAAAAATTGGTTCATGTGGTACTGAATGGCTCAAAGATTAGTGATGGGATAATAGCTTTTCTCCATTTAAGTGGCAGACCAGTTCAAATCAATTCTAGGTCTCTAGAGAATGAGAGGTGTTGCTATCCTCTGACTGCTTCATAGTTATTTGAAATGATTTCTTGGTCTCAATCCTATCCTTAGTTGCCAGAAAATTATCCCCAGACCAATCAGCACTGAATTACTTTGAACTAACTGTTGTCTCCTCCCCTAAAGATGCATAACCTTGGAGGTTGTGTGTATGAATGGCAATTGTTTTTAGTGCTTTATTGCTGATCAGAAATATTTTGTTTTCCATGAAATGGATAGATTGCGCAAAAGAAGAGAGATCCTGGAATATGATGCAATTTAAAATTGTTCTTAAAAAAGAAATATGATGATTCATTCTTATAATGTGGATTTCTTGGAAGAACAGGCTTGCTTTTGGACACCCTCAGCAACCCCTCACTTACACCCAGAGTTGCATCGCTTCCACAGTGCATAAGCATTCCTGCCTGCCTGCAGGCTGTGTCAGGACTTTCCTCTACATAAATGTAAATCGTGAAGTAGGGCCACAACTTAGAAAACAGCTATTTCTCATAAATAACAACTGAAAAATTCAAATTGGTGGCTTGCCCTCCAGGTTTGTTTAGGAGAACATATTGAATGTGTGAAGCTGGACGAGTGAAGCGATGCTGGGGCCATGTAAACTTACAGGAGCTCAGAATCTTGCCTATCAGTTTTATTCTGGAATATTATAACAAGTAATGTAACACATTGATTATTCTGCCGAATGTAAAGATTAAGCAAAGAGTAAGAAGCAATGCTTACCTAGCCAGGGAGGATTTGGATCTTTTAGTGACTATGACAATAAGTCCAGAGCTAGTGAAACACAGCAGAGTTCATGTTATTCAATGTACCAAAAAAAAAAAAAGAGACTTGATGTTGTTAGAGAAAAATTCTAGCAGTTCTGTGTGTACAACTGCATGGAAAAAGAAAACCAAAAACCAAATATGATATTAAAACAATGTAAAGGAGTCAGAAAATTGAAATCACACAACTATAGTCACATCTATAGAATTGATGAAATATGGATTTGTTTGCAGTCACCTTGTATGAGAAATTTTAGTTTTGCTTTAGCCCAGACAGCTCCAGGTTTAAGAACACTCACGGGGTGGGGGGGCTAAAGGGATTAAGGAACTAAGGCACAAGAGAGTGATCTATGGGAACTTTCATTATTATATGGATCCTTGATGAGTGAAATGAGAGGAATTGCTCTCCATCATGAGAGGCTGAAATGTCGAGGGAGCAATTGCAAATTAATCTATTAAGAATAAGTAGGAGGTTGAGCAGTGTGACTCCAATGGATGAAAAAATATGGAATAAACTGCAGTGTAAATTCACAATAATTTCTAAACACAGCCTTAAAGACATCCACCTATGATTTTTTACAATACAACAGGGATTTATGTATACGTGTATATATATGTGAGAAAACGTATAAGTAGACAAAATGGGTCTCTTTCTATTAAGCATCTCCCAATATTTGTAATGACTAGGCCTGAATGAGAAGTTCTGTTCTGATATATGTGACTCTAACCAGAACAATGTACCAGGAATTTTTCTTTTTTTAAAGACACACCAATAAAATGCCTCACAGGCAGTTTTCTCTGTGATGATTTTACTGTTTTGCTGTGACATTTTTAAGTTGAATTTAGTGTTCATAAAAGGTGCTATTTGACAGCATTGTGTAACTGAAAGCCCCCTTTTATTGACAGATCATGCACACTCAAGGCTGTGGAAATTTCTCTACATCAGCCTGGTGAGGGACACCTGCAAAGCCTGAAGAAACCAACTTCCAGGAGGAAGGATGGTAAGTCCACATCAGTCAGTCCAGTCTTACATTAAATGACACTGTGTGATTATTTTTAAAGAGCTTACATCCAAAAGATTTGGAGAGAGGCATGAAAAGTTGCCCAACAGACATGACTGCATGGGTTATTTTTTCTGTTCCCTAGCAGTGGCTGCAGTTTTCTGGAGTGTTAATGCTTTGTCCACTGGTGGCTGAAGAGAAACTTGACCGACATTACCAAACAGGTTTTGGTGCAGCTGATCCTGCAGGATGTAGCTATCCCTCACTGTGGTACTTCAGAAGCAAGGGCTTGTTCTTTGCTCAGTGCCCATCCCTGACACCAATCTTTAGGTATCAATGGTAATAATTTCATGAAGCTCGTGTAGTTTCAGACTTTTGCCCTTGCCAGCTTATTATAGTCCAGGAAGATGAGATGTGACTATGCTGAGATACAACCCCCAGTGATGGCACTTTATAATACTGTATAACTGGAGGATTGCTATTGTAGGCAGAGAAAAAGGCAATAAAGCAGCATTGATATCCTGCCTGCCCTCTTATAGGAGTTATTGAATCAAACCTACCAGAACTGCCAGACAAACAATTTGCAGCTGCAGTCTGAAGCCTGACAATGACACAGAATCAAAAAGAAATAGTTGGCTTGTGAACTCCTCTGCGACCCACCACAGCAGGCTCCCTTGGATTCTTCTCCTCTTTCTGGTCCTTCCCCTGTACAATTCCTTCTCTTTACCTCCCTTTTTCTCTCTCCCCATTTTTTCTCCTATGTCTTACTATTTTCAGCTCCTCACACCTTTTGTCCTCCCTTTTCTTGTGCTCTTTCCTTGCCTCATGATTACCTTCTGTTTCCTCCAAATGTACCTCTTGCCTCTTGTTTGATTCTTTCCTTTGATTTTTTCCCTCCTTTGTTTCTCATTGTTTGTTTCCTTAATTATTTTCCTTATTTTTGACTTATTTAATTTTCCCCCACTATTTCCCATACTCTCTCCTATTCTCCCCTCCCTGCTGTAGCTTTTTTTCTATTTCATTTCCCATCTCTATTTTATTGCCCGTGGTTTCTCCTTTTTCTGGAAGTTCTTCTACATTCATTTTTCTTGAGACATTTTTAGCCAGTACCTGAGCTCTGTGTTGCTCTTACTTCTCAAATGTGAGGATTTCAACCTTTCCTGTGCACTAGGATTTCCAAAGTGCAATCCAGCTCAGCTAAGGGGAACTGATGTGGTTTGGCTCTAATGCCTACAAAGAGAGATACTGCAAAAGCCAGAATAACAGTGGCACTCTCAAATACTCTGTGACTCATGAGCCAGGTCTACACTTATAGTTAGGTTTGAAGGTTATCAGTTTAGCAGGATCTGGATCAGACGTGTAAGTACCATCTTCTACCCACTCAAGTCTTATCAGACCTCAGTCCTTTATTTCAATAGAAACCTCAGCATTCTTGGTTTTTTGCAGTATACTGTTTTGCTTTGGCACAGGACATTCTAATGTTTGTTGGGGTTTTTATAATAATTATCAATCTAAAGCACATACAGTTGTGTTCGATGGAAAAGGCCATACTATGAAATATATTCTGACTCATAAGTATATATATAAAAAATACTTCCAATTTTTTGCATGCTCAGAAAAATTATCTACTTTTTGGGGGAAGATTTTTTTCCATTTCTTCTCCTGCAAACAGTCTAACAGTCTATGATCCTTACCTTTATAAACTTTAGATGTGCAGTCTTCTAAGTGGCTGGCCAGAACGTAGACAGTAGACAAATACTTTTATCCTTTTTTTGTTTGTTAGCTTGTTTTTGTTTTTTTTTCCCCACTTGTCATAAATGGCAGGCTCAGGTTTTCTTCCAGGACTTTTTTTTTCAGTTTCTTTGATTTTTTAAGTTCCTTGGTTTGTACTTAGTTTCTCTGTTCCCTTTTCCCGCGCACATTGACTTAGAAGCATTTCGATTTGTTGTTCATGATAATTTCCCACTTTCGTTTAAAAAATGGTTGCTATTACTTGGCAGTCATATGTGCTATGAAAGTCCCCCCCAAACTGACCTCTCAGGAGGGGGCTGCTAGCAATGTCAACTCCCATTGCTCTTCTCTAGGCACAGCAAGGCAGTCACACCCCTGGAGGACTCTGGATCTGTAGAAACTGCCTGAGAAAGGGAGCAGAGTGCTCACCATCCCATAGACAACCACTAGCAGGTCCAGGAACCAAGTCAAGCCTAGATCTTGCTGACAGGATGCCACCTGTTTTTGTGTAAAATTATGTATACTATGAGCGTGAGAGAAACTCTTCCTCCCCGTCCCCTCCTCCTTCTTGTCTGCTTCCTTCTATCTCTCCAGCTACTGCTCCTGTGGAGCTCAGTACTGGTGAAAACAGAAAGAAAATAATTTGCTCTATACGCCAAACATTTTTGCTCTGATTGGGTTTTTCTCCTTTTGTCCACTTCTTTATTTGATTTAAAACCTTAAACCCCTTGAAAGTTTTCCATTAAGATTTTGAACACAATTTGGAATGGGGGAGCAGTCAGCATTACCTAAAAAGTCCTAGTTTATTTTGAGCTAATGGAAGAGGAGGGCTGATTGGATTAGCCAAGCAATATGAGTACATGATGCAGACTGCTATCAACACATCAACAGAAGAAGGGTTAAGTACAGTATCTTTCACTTTCTCTCACCCCTTTTACCCTCTCCTGCTTTGCCTTTCTTCATCCAGTAAGTGACACTTGCAACAGCTGTACAAATTCCTGTGCATGGTCAAGTACTGGACAATACATGACTAAGTCTTGCAGTCCCTCCTGCTGTTTCACATTTGCCACCTGACATCAGTGGATGCCCAGGAAGACTGAGGGGTAAGGTTTTAAAGCTTTAGGCTGGACTTCAACTGTGTGACATCTATTAAAGCAATTGGGAACCAGGTGGCTAAAAACCACTGCAATTCTTTGTAATGGTACCCCTGAGAGTGCCCATCTCCTTCTAGCACTGATATTGATTAGGCAATTCTTGACTTTGAGGAACAAAATTGGTGTGTGCATCAAGGTTCTTTTCCTCAATTTGGCCTGCTTTGAATTTAATCATTCACCTTGAGCCATTTTAGTAAGCAGCTTTTAGCTTCAATAAGTTTCAGCATGATTTGATTTTTCTATGACCTTTCTCCTTGGAGGCCTATTGTTTACTAGTCTTCTTTAGGACATCTCCAGAGCTGTTTGGTCTTTATCCTCGTCTCCTGCATTGATCCTGGTAAGTTGTCCAGTGTGATTGTCCAAGCTCAGTAAAATGCTGGGGGCTCTATTTAATGGCTAGGGACTCTATTTAATGGCTGCACACAGTGCACAGTCGGCAGCATTGAGGCCAATGAGTACTTAGTTTTCAGTAGGAGCAATGTATTTGATAAGGTAGACCATGTTATGCCTCAGAATATTGTCAGTCCAGGTCCTGCCTCTATCTTGACTGAAATAATGTGGTGGTCTTAGAGGGAGCACATAAACTATGAACAAGTTCCTCCTAATTGCAGTAACTCATAATGGTTATTTACCATATTTTTATTTACTATGGTGCAGTACACCACAAAAAGGTACATGAATGTTCACTTATGTTTGTGAGAAGGTGAAAATAAATACATAAAACACATCTATATGCTGTTTTACATTCACAGCTGATGTCATGTCACAAAGTCTTAGATTTGTGTAGAGCTTTATATTTGTATTAAAACCTCCTCTATTTTAATTGAGGTTTTTCAGTCACACATCTGAAACTGATGTTTTTTCTACAAATATTTTAAGTGTGAATGGCTTCTGTGCATAGAACTAAAACAGATAATCCCCCAGCCTTTGCCATGTGGGAGGTACTGCAGACATAGAAATACTGAAGGCCTGAAAGGGAGATTCTTCTTCCAGAGTTCACTGAGTGGGCTTACAGTCTGTGACTCTCACTCTCTTCTGAAACAGTATTTCCATTTTACAGACTGAAACAGAGGGCCAAAGAGGTTGGGAGAACAGACCTGTGCTTTAATGGTGGGAGAGGAGAATGTGCACGTAGCTTTCTTCAACTGGCTTTTGATTCTTTTGCATTAGGCTTTCCTTTTGTGCTGAACTGCTAATTCGTTTTCCAGATTGGGGAGGAGCAGCAGAGATCAATAGTGAAAAGAGGAATTAATATCATATTTGGTTCGAACTGTGGTGCGGACCTGTTTGTTTACAAAGAACGTACAATGTCTCATTGTCTTTCCTGAGCGTAGGAAAGATTCTACAATGGTTAATGTATTTGCTGTCAGGTCTAGAGCATCCCTGAGGCAACACTCTTGTCTGTTATTTTTGGATTCCACCACACCCATCTCTTAGCTCTTGCTTGAGTGTGTTTGGAAATGGTTGTCTTTGCCTGCTTCATTATTACAATACCAGTTTTGAAGGTAACCATTTGGTTTAACTGCTGCTTCAAACACCTTGTTATCTCTCTGGTTTGAATAATGGCTCCTCTTGCTTCATGTAGCTAATTTCTTAAAGTATTTTTCCCTGTATCCTAAATAAAGGTCTGCAAATGTGTCCACAGATGTAAGCATGCCTTCATTAACTCCTTCATGGGAAAATGTTAAAGTATGTTAAAGTACTCATTGTAATTTGAAAGTGAGAAACAGTTCTGTCCAGATATTCTTAGCTAAGATAAAACAATGCTACTTCCCCTGGCTTCAGTAGAGCAGCACCATTTTATGTCTGAGAAGCTGTTGTCTCTTAGCAGTTTTACTCCAATCAGTGACAGCAGATCTCAATCCTTGTTTTTCTTCCCCTTATTCTCTGTTGAGGTGGTTTTGGTCCACACATTTAAACACAGGCTCAGAAGGACTTTTAATTTTCCATATGAAAAATTTAACAAGTGCACGTCACCTGTGTGAAGAACTGAAGTAATTTTCTGTGACCAAAGGGCTGCTCTCCTCAGTACTATGGTTATTCTCCATAAGCACCAAAGTATTTGGTGGTCTCTTTGATACGCTACATTTCATAGTATCAAAAAAACAAGTGAGTTCACCATTTTCTACTCAAATTTGTTTCCTGTCCTCTAATCTGGGATCTATCCCCCAGTCAAACAGGCAGGAGATATTTCTTGATAGCTCTGTCAGCAGTTCTCCCTGGAAACTGCAAAAGATAGATCCCAGATCAATCCTTAAAACTGAAGAGTTTTCCCAGAAATGCTGGAGGTGAATGCCTGGGACTTCTCTCGCATTTTTACCATGGAGATAAGGATCAAATGTACCAAGCTGCATTAAACACTCATGGCTTGGTTTTGCCAGGAAATAGTAGAGGGTGTTTTGTGGTGCCTTCCAGCATATTGGTGTCTCAAATCCTGGGAAGAGGAGTGACAAAGGGAGGTGACAAGACAGTTATACCAGACTGGTCCTGAGGCACCTGGTTAAATGATGGTTGGCAGCACCCAGAGAAGGAATGTATTAAGGAGAACTGTAATATCTCACAGACTTTGTGCCATGCTGTCTGGACCATTTCCTTCGGGGGGCCCAGTAGCTTCAGCTTAGTGTAGCAGGATGCTCTTCAAGGCATCCATGAACATATTATCCCCGAGGCAGAGGGCCTTGCTGAACATTGCAGTTCTCAGTGGGCAAGTTTTAGTTTAGTTTCCTGTGGAATAGAACACCCAAGAAAAGAATAAAATGAGCATTTGGAAAACAATCTGTTCCTCTCTACACTGATTTTCCAACACTGCTTTTCACTGCATTCCTAGAAGGCCCAATTCAATTAGGAAATGTAGAAGTGCCTGTACATGTTTTAAAGCAGTGCATGGGAGGCTGTTCTATTTTCCAGGTTCTTAAAGAATGTGACCACAGAGGATATCAACACAAATTTGTGGGATCATCTTAGAAAAGGTTGAATATAAAGTTTTGTTTGTAAATACATATGCCATCAAAACTTGATTTTCCAACGCTGCTTACCATTTAATCAGATAAAAGAATATTAGCTCTTAAAAATGAGACACAAACTGAATTCCCTTTCAATGCAGTATATAATAATATCATATTTCTCTGTGCTTGTATAGCTACTTTTGACATCCAGGCATATATATGCAGAAATAGCCTTTCAGCCCCTTCCTATGGTTCAACAGGACTGTTTTTTAAAACAGCAGAGGCCAGGTGTAAAGAGGACTATGAAGCTTTGAGATGCCTTCTGGTGATTTTTGATTCTGTGGCTTAAATCCTGCTGCCTGCAGCCATTCCCCTGCTCCACTGCTGGAATTAACCCCCAGTGGCCAGACCACAACCAGTGCAATGCTCCTCCAGCACCTCTGATGCTGTGGTCTGATGTGGGAAGGCAGAGGCATGCGTTGCTCTGTGTGGCTAGTAGTGAGTAGCTGGGACAGCAGTGTCTGGGACCACCAAAACAGCATTCCCGGGAGACAGTCATCATCAGGATTATGGTTCCATTTTCATACGGAGGTTCAATCCAAATCAGAATAAATCCCTTAGTTCTTGTTGTGTAGTGTATTACAACAGAACAATGTCAAGCCTAGTCCAAAGTTCACTCTGCTGGTGTTTTTCTTTTAGTGGACTCTGAAAGAAACTGTATAAATGGCCTGTGAGCAAAATTGTATAGTATGATTAACATGCAACTGTCATGCTGCATTTGTCTCATGTCGTTAGTCATTATAAAAGCCTGCATAATTCTGGAGCAGAACACCAATTTTCATATAGCAAATTGCAGATTGTATTTGCCAACCCACAAAACATCACAATATTTATTTTGAAACTTTATAATGCTATCAAGGGCAAATTCACTTTACCCATACAGGTAGCCCCATCGAGAAAATTTAGATTACACATGTGAGCAAAAATGGACGTAACTTGGCTCTGGGCACAGGAAAAGCAAAGCTGGCTTCCTCCCTTAGTGGAAACACGGAATGTGTAAGCACAGAGCTGGGGAGGATATGTTACCTGCAAGCGTACTGCCGGGGGCCTGGGGAGAAACTTCAGGGTACAAGTGAGATAATGGTAGTCTGACTCCCCGAATTCATACCTTGTTTGCCTTCCTACCTCGGCTATTTGTAAAGACTGCCTTTTTGCAGGTTTCAGGTGAAGCCCAGTATCCTGTAGTGCACCTCTCTATTTCAGTGGACCAAATTCATTCATAGTGTGAACGAGCTTACCACTATCAGAAACAACAGACCCAGTTTTTGGATTTAGACCCACTGAAAAACTAGTTTGCATGCCTGATTTTTATGTTTGGGCTATCAGAGGATTTTTCAAGTTAATTTTATTATTTAGCACTGGATACATCACTGAGTTTAGACTCAGTTTTAGGTGGAAACTTTTTTTTTTTACATTCCATCACCTGTCTTGACAGGTTCTGCGTGTGCCAGAGGCAGTTGTCTTAACTCTGGATCAAAACTTAATCTCTCTTGCTTTCATGAAACATTTTCCTCTAATTCTGTCTCTAGTAAATTATATTCTGTTCTTTGCCCTTGAATAATTTAAAAATGTACAGAATAAAGTGTGCATGGTGGGGGTTCTGTTCCATTGAGTGATACCTGGTAATCAAAATACTGCATTCATATCTTGCTGCAATGATCTCATTTCTATTGGGACAGCACTCCTGTGAGCACAGGCCCGTGTTGTGTTCATCCTGTTACAACCAGATAAACTCATAATGTAGACAGATAAGAGCTATGCTCATTAATCTATTAACTGCCTATTGTCAGTTGTCAATATGTTTCGCTTGATGGGAAGCCAGAAGATTAGTTTGTATTGTGAAGATGTATATTTTTGTTCTGTGTTACTATTATTTTATTTTGATGTCTGAAATACTATGAAATTACATTCAAGCTGGTAGTGTCTCACCCGAACAGAGCTGGCTGCTTTTTAAGTTTATGAAACCAGAAAAATGTGATGCCCCAAATGGCTGTATTTTCAATCATAGGACCCTGCAAGAGCTGTGACTGTGTTGAGTAACGTGTTTTTTATGATGGGCTTTCAGGACATTCTTAAAGTCAGCACAGACTGAGATACCCTGATTTCCCGGGGAAGCTGAAACTCTGTGGGGACTTCATTGTTCACTGGAAATTTGAGACTGATTTTGTCTGTGACTGGCGCTGCTGTAGCAAGATTTTATTATAATTGTGTGACCTTTAATACACCATGAAGAGATTTCAAGTTCTCTATTTTTCTAGCCTATAACAAATCAAATGTTTAACTATAATGTACAGTCACCGAGTTTACACCTTAAGAAGGGTGATTTTCAAGGGCTTATTTCTTCAAAGAACAGTGGAGCAGAGATAGTTTCAAAAAAAAAAAGGAAAAAAGAAGGGAGAGGAACATCATAGGAGCACTTTATAGACCTATTTGAATCACAGCTTTAAGTCATTTATATCACGGCCAAAAAGCCCATCCATGTGTGCGTTTAATAATGATGGCCAATTCTGAACGGAGACTGGAAATTTTCCTCTCCGTGGCAGGAAGCAAAAAAACCCCCTTGCTGTTTCTAAGTTGGTAACTTGACCTGTTTGAATTATTTTATTACTTTTGAGACTATCAGCCAGGTGGTCAGCATTTAAACTCTGAGGACAGATCTGGGAATTGATTTCTGTGGAACTAGCATAGTTAAGAGCAGCTGATGATTAGGCAGCTCAGGCATTTCCTAGGCACACTTAGGCAGCTCCGCCTGAAAAAGAGCAGATCATCTGTGGGGCAGCGATCTTCACGCCACCTGTACACAGGTCTGAAGGATGCAGGCAGATCTTCCATACTGTCTAAGAGACGTGACAGTGCTGCATGCCTAAGTATAAGAGCCTGCCTTCCTTATTTTCTGCCGTGAAAGAGGAAAGCAATTTATTACCTCAAGGTAGACAAGATATGTTCCCCGCTGGCTGTAGTCACTCCAATGACCGGTGTCGAATTGCCTTTGCGAGATGCAGGAGCCTCTTTAATTATTAAGGATGGTCGCCTAGAACAGAGTTTAATTGGATACATTTTCTCATTATGTATGTGGGTGGGCCCAGGGGTTTATTTCAAATTTTCAAGGAAAACAATGTTATTGAAACGTGTGTGGGTCTCTTAATATCTGGAGAAATTCTATTTTCTCTAGCTGCTGTACTCTTCTAGGCTTCTTTCTTTCTTCAAAAGTTTAAGAAGGGAAATACATTTAAATTAAATTAATTTACATGAAAGAAGAAAGGATGAAAAAAACCCTCCCTTTCCACCCAAATTATGCCAAAACTCTTTAAAGTGAGGAAATGGCTATTCTCAAATATCATTAATGTTTGACTTATTTTTCCTCTAGTTTTGGAAAGTCACAGACTTTATGGTTTCATTCTTTCTCATGTCCACTAACCTCTCCAGAAGAGAAGGTATTTTGGAACATGACACAAGCAAAAGGTAAAATAGGAAATACAGAAAAAGAGAGAAGGAAAAAATCCCTGGCTAGCATTAAAATACCTGTATTCACTGGACACCAGTTGGACATTTGTATTCAGTGCCCCAAAAGTTGGAAATGATAGAAAGTTGTGATTGGAATTTTAATGCTTTGAAAACTTATTAAAGAATAAATGTGATCCATTTAAATGTCTGCAAAAAAGAAAAAGTAAAAATTTGGAATTTTTCACATCTGCCTGTTTCAACAAACTTTTTTACTTTTACATGAGTGAAGTATGGCTGAGCTTAGGGGACCCCTAAGTGTGCTAGGTACTGTGCACACACAAAGTACACATCCTATCCTCTCCCTGAGTATTTGTTCACTGATGGGTACTGGATTACTGAGAGATTAAATCCCTCACTTCTGGTCCCACAGTAAATATATGGCACAGTCTTGAAATGGACCCAGCTCTCCCAAGTCCCAGATGAATGCCTTAACCAAAATCTCACTCTTCTTTATCAAACTTTGTTTCTCTTTCTTTCCAATATCTTCGCTAAACATGCTTTATATTTGGATCATTGAGGTCAGTGGTTTCAGCTTGTTGCAAGCACCATGGAATTTCACCCTTTATGCATTTTGTTTGTACATTGCCTATATATTGAGTTGCTAGCTTTGCATTTCTTCTTGCTCCCAGATCTCTCCCTACTGTGCAGAAAGTGACAGCTTCAGGAGCAGAGTGTTTTGTCGTTTTTGACTTGTGGGATAGCGCACACCTCTTTTTTATCCCCTGTCCCATTGTAAGTCAGCCCTTTTTGATCTGGTGTCCATCCCCTTCTATTGACCAGCTCCTCTATTTCCATTAAATGTTGCAACCCTGCTGCCTGATCTTTTGTACCTTCTTTAATTCTCAGTATTTCTGCAGCAGGACTGAGTCTGCCATCAGTTTGTTTAGTGGAGCAGAAGACAAAGCCAGACTGGTTCTGCTACTGTTGAATAGGTCATCGGTGACAACAACCTGTGCTGCAGAAGTGAGCTCCCACTGACAGTGTTTTCACTCCACTTGAATGGAAGCTCCTGGGAGTCTTTCTTTAAAGAGCCCAGGGGTGGGGAAGGCAGGAAAATGGAAAGAAGAGGAATGAAATAATTATAGCAATAATGCTCCAACTTTCTCAGTTGTGCATGGACTTGGCTAATAGAAATGAGAAGTGCCTTGGGTGCCTGTAGATGAGGTAGGTTAAGAGATTGTTCTTTTGTCCCACTGTGTCCTCTGCAGTGGAGGTCAGTGACTTTTTGCATCTCTAGATTTCTCACTGGTGTTAAGTTAGGTGCTATCATCTTTAGTAACGTGATTTTTTTCATAAGCACTTGCCCGTATTGAATGAGGTATAGCCATGGCCAGGAAGGAAAATGATCCTTGTCTGAGCCTCCAAAGGAACGTTGTAACCAGTACTGCAGCTTTGACTTCTGACTGAGATAAAACTGCACCTCCATGGTGACTAAATGCAGAGCCATGCCTACCAGGATAAGAGGGAGAGGTGCTGGGCACGTATATAACAAACCCTATTTTCCAGTGCTTTTAGAATACACATACCTCATCCTGAGAAATTTTCTAATTAAACAAGTAGGGATTTTTTAATTACGCTGCAAGAGACAACAATATATTCTACATTTTGATCTAAATGAAGTCCATTTTATGTAGACACAATAGGACACAGCAACCCTCTTTGTCAGAGGATGCTGAGGCTAAAACTGCATTAGCCTCATAGAGCAAAATCATTTGAATTGTAGATATAGGAAATTATATGCATAAGCAAGGAAAACTTTGATTGTAATGGACAAAGTCTAGCTCTTTCTTTATTAATCAGAGAGTTAGTTACTTAAAAGGTAGTAAGCAAGTAGTTTTAGCAGGTCCACAACAGATATCCAGCCAGAAATTAAAACAGAAACATGAAATTAGAAGTAGATGCTGAAAAATATAAAATCTAATTTTTTAGTGTACTTTTGGGCCAGTTAATGGATTTTCTTGAAAATGTCCAGGTGATTAAATCTTTGTTCACGGATTACATAATGTAAATACTTGGGGGAGATGGATTTTCTCCATACAAATAGGAAATACATTTTATAAGAAAAGCTGGAAGAAATTTTAGTACAGAAGAAAAGAGGAAAAAGAGGGGGAGAAATATTAACATAAGAGTTCACAGGCCAACAAAATTTTGTTTCTCTTTCTGAATTCCAATAAAGAATATGCAGCTAAACCCAGTCAACAGTGGTAGAATATACCACTGAATACCTTTTTTCCTGACTATCTCTCATGGAGTGCAAGAAGAAATCCTAATCACATAGTATGTACAAGTGTAAATGTACATTTGTTGCATACACTGCCCGAAGTTTTACACAGAATGTTTACCTTAGGGTGTTAATTCTCACATAACTTTTTCTGTTTCTGCAAAAACTTTGAGGTCTCATAATAATATAATTAACGTAGCTGACCTGTACAAGAGGCTCATTACTTAGTCTCACAGTTTGTATTTATGCAGAATAGTATCTGTTTGTTTTATTCAGTAGAAGATTATTTTTGTTAGCAAACTACTCAAAGATTTTGATGATGGTTTTGCCAGTAATCACAGAGAGAAAGCGCTGAGCATTGAAATATAGCATAGCTTCAAAAAGTTATAGTTTTTAGAAACTGTTAGTGTTTTGAGGCTATGTCTTAGCTGCAAACAGAGTTTAAATATGATCATGACCAGGGTGGTTTGATTTTACTTTGGGGAAAGATGAAGCTGCATCATATTGCATTGTTTTTTTTCATGGTTATTGCATGACTGTCTACCACTTCATCGTGGCATTGCTGTAGCATGGCTTACTCACCTCCCTGAATGGATTTATGTAGTTTTCTTGTGTAACTGGAGAATTATCAAAAAGTTATATTTACTTCCTGGTCCATTGTCTGTAGCAAAGGGACTTGCCAAAGGTGACAAGTCCCTGGAGAGTCTTCTGCTGCTCTGGCGCCAGGCCTCAGGGAGTGTCAGAAAGGCACTCCGTATTCAAAGCCACTTTCTGGGTAGCCAGGAGAGCTCCATCCCTCCCTGACCCCTGCAGACACTCTTCCTGTGGGAGTGCTGGAGACAGCATAGAGCTGCATGGGCAGCTCCTGGCCAGCTTCTTAGGACTTCGTGTGCCAGTAGTCAGGAGCTGTGGATGTAGCTTCATGGTGTAGTTTGGCTGGGACAAACACAGGGAGAGGGCAGAGAGCTCCCAGTCCCCTGACAGGGGTGCTTGGAGAGGACCAGGCTAGCACAGCCAGAGCTAGAGAGCAGCGGGCGATGGTGAGAGCACCCAAAGCTGGAAGTCTCTGTGCCAATTGACAAAGCAGCGTGGGCAGTGGGCTGGCTTGAGACGTGGCCCTGGCGGTTTTTCCCATAGCTCATCAAACAGATGTTTATTTCCAAATTACTTGATGGATCTGACATGAATCTTAATTGCCATTCACCTGGTGTTATAGCTGACCTGGTGTGCTTTCTCAGCTCTTGCAGTTTGTCAAAGTTGTTTTGTTTGTGGGGTAGAATAATTTTTGACAAGCTACTCTACCTCAATGGTTTCAAGCTCTTGAAAATTTCAGGCATACTTTTGCATATTTTGGCACAAAATCTTCCATTTTTAGGTTCAGAAACAAATTAGAAAACAGTTAAAATTAAGTGGTCAAGTGGAAGTGAAATGTCCCAGCATCATTGAAACAATATATTTGATGACAATGATCAAATTGAGTAGACTTCTAATTTTTAATTAGTTTTTAGTTAAGATTTTGAAACTGCTTTTTATCCAAATTAGGGGCTGTAAAAATATAGAACCTTGAAAAAATTCAGGAGAGAAAAAAATGGGTTTTGTTTGGGTTCTCATTATCTATACCACTACAAAATGCTTATAAAATATTACCGTTCTAATCTGTATCATTCTACACCTCTTTTGCATAGCAATAAGGCAAACATAGCATTATAAATAAATATAAGAATGTGGAAACTGTTCTGTTGAATCGGGACCCAAGTGATTTTAGAGGGAATAAGGAAAATAAAACTAATGTTTTAATGTATTTTTTAATATTTGATGGTCTTTTATTTTTATGAGACTGAGGAGTCATATGATCGTGTAGTTTCACATAAGAAATACTTTTTCTTATGTCTGAATCCTTAAAATTCTTGTTTAAAAACAAGGAGTGATACTGGATTAGTTTCAAGAACTGACAAGTAACCCAGAATTTTTGCAACAAAAGATAAGCACTATTGAACATTTTAAAGAAAAAAAAATTTTATTTATGTGTGAAATATGGAGGCACATTGAAAGTCTGTCTTCTAGATGTCCTTTTTACTACTGATGTATCACTTACACAGTGAAAATTACTGTTCTGCTATCAGCAGGGATTAACATTTACTCCTTCCACTTTGAAATATGCTATTCAAAGTATCTTACCAAATGCTGATACTTTACAAGAAAACTCGGAAAAATATTCTATTGTAGATGGTGATTTTGAATTCCAGGCACTTTATCTTAAAATTCTTGATTTTGATTTTGAACTTTTTCACCATCCCTATGGTAGCTCATTGTGCTGATGATCACATCACATCACATCACATCACATCACTACCAGTATGAATTCAGAGGAGTATACACATAAGCAAAGTTTAGAGATTCAGGACCTTAGTGAGGCTCTGTTCCCCACAAATACTGCAAATAAATCATTGCCTAAAAGTTCTGATATCTTTAGATGGTACCTGCTTCAAACATAGTGCTTTCAAATAAGACAGTTTTCTTGCCTCTCCAGAAAAAGTTCCCATAACAGTGGCAGAGGCCATGCATACTTTTTCTCTTTGAGGGTGTTCCTTCCTCTTTCAGGTTCTGGTCAGGGGTGATAGCTAAGATTCATTTAGAGGCCTAACCTCAAGTGGTTTACCATGGGCTAAACATAGCACTAAGGGGACAGACACTAAAACAGCTTTGTGTGCGTATTGTTGTTGTCCAGAGGTGGTTTAATAGACAAGATCAATTGGATCTTAATTTGAAGGACAGCATTACCCCATCCTTGCTTTCATGGGATTTACCCATCTTGCCTTCGTAATTTATGTTTATAATACCGCGCTTTTTTTCATATTACAGTGGCATAACTCTGAGACAGCAGTTGCCTATCCAGTAAAACAACTGAAACCATTGCATCTGTGTTTAGAAGTAACCTGTCAGCCAAAAGTGAGGAGAAACCAGTACTCTGTGTTCTTCAGCACTAAGTGCAGACCTCCCTTAAATGTTCTGCAGATCATCAGGGGTGGCTAAAAGCAAGAAAATCCCATAAGGAAGCTATTAGTCATATGATGGGCAAAGCAGACTGCTCTAGTGGTGCCTGTTGAGGAAAAGGACCCAAGATAAGGTTTCTACTGAAATTTAAAACAATGAAGTAAGGTGAGAATTTCTCTAAAAAACTGCATCTGCATTTAACGCAGAGGGTATGTGGTTACACAGCTCCACTGTTGTAAAATTACCCAGCCACTAAGAGCATCCAGTAAACTGATTTTACTACACCGAGGCTATACTTACAGGCCTGCAGTAAAACCAAAGTGTTACCATGATCCTATCAAGTTGCTTCACAGAGGTCCAGTAATGAGATAGTCTTACAGAATTTGTCCACCCATCTGCATGGCACTGAGCTTCCACTGGAGCTAACTTGTGGGTGTTGGCAGTCCTCGTTCTATAGGAGCAGAGTTTTGTGGGCTTTCAGATGACTGTAGCATTCTTTGTGGCTGTGAATAAAATTTGTAGAGGTTAATTTTCTTAAATGCGTGCCCAATGTGATCTTACTTGTGTCTTATAGCAGAAAGGTATTCAAGTATAAAGCAGGAAGAGAACCGATCACTTCTGCTGCCCTCTTGATTTTTCACTAAGTGAAGCTCAACTGTGCTCAATGTGACAGGTACCATCTGATACTGAGAAGTGGACATGTAGGGAGCTGCAGTTATGCACAATTTTTGCTGAAGTATAATAAAAGTAGTATGACGGCTTATGTTATGTATCACAGGACCAGCACTATTTGGGTGAGGACACGTTGTTGATTTCATTTGTCACAGTAGTTCAGGTGTGTCTCGGTCTTCCTCCATCCTTGTCATCCCCTTGATTTGCTGACTCCATTTAGTTTCAACACAAAATTTGAAGAGACTTGTACTTTTGTGTCACTCTTGGGTACTTCTGACGACTGTAGGAGTTTTCTTTCTGAATTTGCAGTTCATTGAACTGTAGATAGATGTTCTTTCTCATCTAAAACTTATCACTTCCTTACCATTGGAGAGAAAAAAACCCCACATTTAGGAAATTAGCTTGTGGCTTTCTTCAATTTGTTCCACAGACAACTGCTCATCAACAGTACAGCAGCAAGAAATTTGCATACAGCTACAAGTCTGTGTTCAAATTAAGAGTGTGTTCTCTGCTTTTATTCTCATGTTGTGCAATGATTATGAAAGGGAAATAATTTTATCAAGCAACCAAAAGCACATTAACAACAAAAGCTATTGCTACCTCCTACTTTCTTCATAAGACAGCAAACATGGAGAGAAACCACGGCAGGGTCACTGTGGAGAGTATGAGCTGTGCTTGGTGTGACTCCCCCTCTCTTGTTTAATAGCCGCTCCTGAATCCTTGGCTGAGATAAAGGGCCCCAGCTCTGGTGTCTCCACTCACTTTCCCTTCTTTTGTAAGGGCAGTGAAGTGTGTGCAATAGCCTCACAAAATACATCAGATACTGTTTAAAGAAAAACTCCTTGATTTTTAATTATGATAACGTTGAGGCACAGAAAACTGAAGAATGAAGGTGCAAAGTAAAAGCCCGAAATTTCCCACCCAGACCCTGCATTGGTGATGGCTGTCTATGGGTCAGATTTTACTGGGGCAGAGAAATATGAATTGTAGTTATCTAATGACAGGTGGAAATCGAAGGTGATCATGTGCTTTTGTAAAGGGGTTACAAATGTAAATGCTTTAACTTTAAAAAAAAAAGGGGGGGGGGGGTGAGGAGATTACTTTCTCATTAAATTTGTACTCTGGGAAAGAGAAAGAAAGGAAAAAAATTGAACCTGAGGAAATTTTTTCACTTCCTTTATTTTTAGGATAAGTTTTCCATTCTGACTCTCTGTTTCACCTCATTCTCTGAAATTCAAAAGGCAATTTTCACTTTTTTCTTTTTTAATAATATGATGTGCTGTGCTTTCAAAATGGCAGTGCCTGGCTTTTGTGCTACACAGTCCCACAGTTTCTCAGAGAATTGTGCTCTTTATAGAATAAGAGAAGTGTGGGTTTTATTTTTCCTTAAGACTACCATATAAACCACAAAGTGAATCTCTTCCTGCATTTCTTCCACTCCCAAAAGTGGGGAGAGCTAAGTTACAGTATAGTGCGGCCTATTGTGGCTCCATCACATATGCAAAGAGGTCACGGATGATGGAGTCTGGAATACAAAAGGTGTAGGGCACTCTGCATCTGTGAGGAGGGGATCAAAACAAATCTCCTTTATCTAATGCATAATCTATTACTGAATAAAATGTGGGGACGTGAAAGGTCCAAGTGTGCTTTTAATAATCTGTGTTACAAACAGACCATAATCTGCACAATTAAGCTTCTTGGAGTTGGCAGGATTTTGTGCAGTTGGCAGTTTTCCCCTTGAACAAAGGTCAAAAAGAGGGGAGGGAATTAACAGATGAATACCTTTTTAAAGGTATTCTATAATTCCATTGCATGTTAGAAATGTTTTCTTCATTGTGCTAGGGACTCTAGGGAAGAGCGAGTTCTGTGTTCTAATTTAAAAGCCCACCTCTTTCAGAAGTGGAGATGGGCTATGCAATATACGAAGGAGTGAAGTAGAATAGGAAACCTCCTTCTGTCACTGGGTATGTGGGAGCTGGGTTGTCACCGTGTGTCTGATTGTAGCACACTGTGGATCAGGCCCTGGGGAGATCTGCTCATGTGAGTGTTACCTTAGAGTTGCTTTAAATAGCTATCGCTGACTGTTTTCTAGGTTACCATGAGTGCTTCCAGACTCCTGGGAGAAACGGTGGAGACCTTGCTCACTCCTTCCTGAGTGGACATCTGGCTACCCAGGATATGATTTCTCCAATACAAATATGTATTTGCTTTCTTGTGGGGACAGAGAGTATATGCAGTTGTACCCAAATGAGTGGTGCAGGGTTGCACTGCCAGTAGGACAGCCTCTATGCATGATTATGATGATGAGAAGGTGTTTTCATTTAAAAAGGGAAATGCTTGAATGGTTTTCTCATCCCTCGCCCCTCCTCTTGGCAAGCAAATGGACTGTTGGGGCATTGGGTTTATCACAGGCCAAAGGGGAAATTCTCTTAAGAGCCTCTTGTTGAAATGTTGGCAACACATCACTGAGCAGTTCTAAAGACCTCAGGAAGCCCCAAATTTCACTGAATTTTCCCACCACCAGCCTTGAATGTAGTTGCCTCTTTGGCCTTGCAAACCTTGAGAGAACATCAAGTAATTGTGCTTGCAGCCGCAGTAGTGTGCTCACCAGCACGAGGGCCGCCCCTCGGGATGAGAAGGAAAATTGATTGGAGAAAGAAACCACCCACGTACTAATCTTTTTGTTTCCCTTTTTCTTCACTTTTTCTCCTTCACAAAATACACTTAAGTGAAAGGCATTATTTGCTGGAATCTTTTCTGGGAGAGTGAGCTGGAGAAGCTGTGCTGCCTTTGCTGTACACAGATTGTCAGATCCTTCAAAAGCCTCTGTCCAGCTGCCTCGCTCTCACTGCCGCTGTGTGGTGCGGTCTGACTTCCTTCATCTTTTGTGTGTTGCTGCTACAGTGTAAAATCAAGGGGAAATAATTTTCCCCCATTTAGGCTTGACCATTTTTGGGCCAAATTAATTCTACTACCTCTTACTTGCAGAGAGGCTTGCAGAACCGTGAAGGGAGGCAGGGGAGGAGAGGCAGACTTTTTTTTGTGTGTCTGGAAATGAAACATGGTCTGATCGAAGTCTCTGTTTCTCTCTCTTTCCCCTCCCCCCCCAGTACCTTTTCTAATTTTTACTTAGGTGCTAAAGTTGTGTTTACTGAATATAATTTCAAATGACAGTTTAACTTAACATTTTAACCAAAACTGTAATAGAAAAATATTTTCTCTACATTATTTAAATGCAACTTCATTCCTGATCAGCCACCCGCATTCTGTAAACAAGAATGCATATTTGCCGTTGATGTGAGGAATATATTTTTTTAAATCACAGAATGGATTAAGAATTAAACTAGAAACAAGATGAGGAAAAAATCCTCAGAGCTGTAATCAAACATCCATTCTAACAGCTGAAACATGTTATTATGTCTTTCAGCTGATTTATCGTACCCAAAGAGATTTCATAATCATTCTCAGTATTAAAACAAGGGGAATGGAGGCACATTTCAATAACAATGATTGTTGTTTGGAGAATGCCAGTCATGTCTAGAAGTGTTATTTACATCAGACAATATGTAGATATTGTGCCTCCAAGCCTGTTCCTGTTTGATTTTCTTCTGTGACTTACAAAATGAATGTTAAGAAATGTTGACAATGAGGTTCAATAGCTAAATACAATAACCGGGGTCCTGCTGACTTCCTTTTGGAAAGTGAGAAATCTTCACCATATAAGTAATGCAATCTGATGTAGAAATAAATGCAGCTATAAATGTCTGAGCTATCTTTGGTATGAAAGGTGGGGAGAAATTGAATCTGTGTACTAATTTTAATTTGTATTCACACATTAGCTATAGCTAATTCAAAAACAATTAAAAGACAGGAATGAGAAAACCAGATGTGGAGCAGTGGAACGTATTACAGAGAAGCAGGCTTTACTTTGTGTTATTTTTTAACACGCAGTTTTATTTTTGCTGGTGTCTGTCACAAATCCTAAAATACCATTACAGAGTTAGCAGATGGTTCCCAAGTATTCATACCTGATAAAGCCTCCTGGGTGATCAAGCACTGAAAAATCAATATATTTTTTCAACTTTCAATGGCTAGCTATTCAGTTTCATTACATCTCGCTATTCCTCCATGGCTACTGTGATATGGACACTTACTTCACCATTGCATTAAGCTCTAATCTCCGGGTCGGCTGATACAGACAGTTAATGAATAGCTAGAGTACCACCTCAGTATGCTTCACAATTTTTCTGATCTCAGTAGGACGTTTTGAGTACTGTGATCCTGTGTTTAGTAACACCCCACTTCTTCTCCATCTTTTTTTTTTTTTCCACACATGCACAGACACCCCTCTCCAGCTGTTACCTTGCTGAGCTCTGGAAGGAAAATTCAGTAAATACACATTTTAGCAGAAATATTTTTCTGTGACATTTGACTCTCTTAAATAAATAATACCAGCAAGTCGCAGTAAGTGAGATCCATGCCCCCCGGGTGACCATATGAAACACATTCTTAAATCTATCATTTTCAATAAAGCCACAACTAGAGATAGATCTTTAAAATGTCCTACTTTTGTCTCCAGATTATCTACATCCCCCACAAAATAGCTATGCTCTCTGACCGACTGTTAATACTTTCTTGAAATCACATTTCTTTTCCCTTCTCCTAACTTAAACTTGTAATATGGGGAAGTTAACTTGCAGTAAATGACAAAGTGTGAGTCACCTTTTTAATTATTACTAGTACCAGACTATTGTCTTTGCCATGGCCTTGATCAGAAGGTAGATTTCTAACATAGGGCATCTCTTTATACACCAATTTGCATGAAAAAATAAGTTGAAATAAAATGCTAGTGAATGCATGAAGTATGAGCATGCACATAGGCACCCTTACAAACTGGAGTTTCCTCTCTTTTTTGGTTTTCCATTGGCATTAAAAGTTTCACTGAATTTTGCCATTACAGTTTATTTAAGGTTGTGGTAGGGTTTATCTTTATTGTTTTTACACATCAGGCAAAGTCCAATGACACAGACTAGGCTTGTTTTACGTGCATCCAGGCACCATGACACTGGTAAGCCTGAGGCATCCAGAAAAGCTGTTGAGTCTGATTAATCTGAAATTTCAGGTGTAGGTCTCGATTCAGTACAAAATGCAGGAAATGAGAACATGTTTGTCAAAAATGAAAGTGTAAATATAAACCATTTGAAAGTTTCATCTTTGTTAGCTTCAGGAAGAGCAACAGCAAGTATTTGTGTGTGCCATGGCTGTGTATGGATAAGATTGATACTAATTAATTTAGAGCCTTTTCTATCATTAGTGTTTGCACCTGGTAGCTCTCAGGTGCTCAGTACTGTCAACTGCCACCCCCTCAGAGAATCCTTCCTCCCAGAGCGGTTGATACAACAGCAGGAGGAGGCCAGGACTCAATTGACCTGCTTGAACTGCCATGGCTTCACTCTGACAACAACTTTGATGGTGTCCTCCATGATGTCTTGAAATAGGTACTTCTTGCAATGTTTCATGTGTTGATTCCTGTCCAGTGAAATATCACGGGTCTAAACTCAGCAGGCTGTCTTCCGGTTTGATTCCTTGCTTTTGTTCTCAAAAAAATGTGGCTTTAAAAGTAGTTAGGTTGGTGGAATTTCATTACTAAAACAATCACAATTTTTTGCCACCAGAATCTTTCCTTGACATGGGCTGCAGGTATTTAGCCTGTGCTGCTTTAGCATGGGAACCAAATAACTTTGGAGAAAAAGACCTGTGTCATCTGCAGGCAGTTTTATTAACATCTGAAGCACACAACTGTGCTATGTAGGACCTGAGTCCACGCCAGAGTCCTTTCATTACCGTGCTACGTGGCTGGATTTATGCTGGTGGAAGTCCTAGCTAAAAAAGCTTTTGTACAATGATTAATTGACCTTAACAAGTTTAAGGATGCTTATTTGCACACAGTTATGAAGTGTTGCAATATGTCACAAATGAGAGCGGTTTCTATTATAAACATAATGGCATAAACAGTGAAAGCTGGTTATATTTCCTTAAAAGTTCATTGCAGGGAAATGGGGAAGCTTGAGAAGCTAAACAAATCCAGGCAATAATGGAAATGTAGCATGAAATTACTTCTGTAAACAACAGCCATTCATTATTTGAACATTTTTCATAAGAGAGTAAGCAGACGAGTGTTGATGTTAAAGGGTGTGTGTGGAGGGGGAGGAGGAAGGGGAGAGATTATGAATTTTGAAAGAAATCTTCCAGGGTTATACAGACAGACATATATTTGTTTAAAAAAAAAAAAGAGGTATGTAAAGCACTGATTGATCCCTGAATATTAACAATCAATGCCATTTTCTTCATTAACTTCTGAGTGGAGCACAAAGAAAGGTATATTTGATTTAAGAGGAAGAGAAGGGAGCACTATTTAATGTTGATTTGGTGTAGTGAATAACCCCAGAGAGAAATGTAAATACCAGGCTGCAATAACATGACAGCACACTAATCATATTTACAAACGATATTAAATCTGTCCATTGTGCTTGCCTGGCTGCGGATTGGCCCGACTGTAATTGTCACTGTAACCAGCGCTGGCTTGTGGGAGAATTTAACTGCAGTGATATAAGGTGAGTGCTAGGCTTATTATTACTTTATTATTACCCGGTTTATGTTTATTAAAACAATTTGTCATGCAGAACAGGAATGGGAGAATGGGAACATTAAATCGTGCTGTACTCAACCTGAAGAAATGAGTTACAATAAAATTAATGGCAGGCAGGCCACAGCTGACACTTGTAGCCGTGTGGAGCAGCTACACACTGGTTCGTTTCATTTGCTGATCGTTTCTTGTTAGGGTCACGCCATTAAACTTACATATTGAGAACTACTGAAAATCTGAGGCAATGAAGGTAAAGTTTATGAAGCAAAAGTGGGGTTTTTTTCTGCTGCTAATGCATTCCTTTCAATTATTACAGAAATCAGGAATGCAGATTGAAAGTTTAAATCATACTGAGTTATTAAAGACGTGTGTTGGAGTGAACGTCCTTCAATTTTACAGAGGCTTAGAGAGCTGAGAAAGAGCTGAGTTTAGGCTAAAGTGAGACCATTCTCTAAAGGCTTTGAGCAAAGAGAACAGCGAGAATAGTGGTCATGAAAGGTCTCATAACAAGTTTAATAAAAGCTGCTTTATTTTCTTTCCGTGGAACTCAAGGGGTCCTTATTTGATATCTTCAAATTTATTTCAGCCCAAATCTTCATTATTTTAAAGTAGAGGCAGGAGGTGATGACCATGGGAATAGCATTGAGCCTCTTGGAATTCAGCAAAGAGGCACAGTGATATAACCCCCTCTCATGACACAATTACAGAAGAAATTAAAAGTGTCAGGCTCTATGTACTTTAGCTGCATAGAAGAAATCTGGCCTCCTGATGAAACATCTTTGTACATGAAAAAGTAATACCCTGCCCTTGTTTCCCATTATACAACAATGTTAAGGAGTCTTCTGGGGTGATTATTAGGGATTTGGTGAAGCACAATAAACGCTGAAGATTAAATCTGAGCACTAGCAATTAGTATTGGAGGAGGAAGAGCGCTTTTTTTCTTCTTTTTTAGAAGTATTTATTAATGAAGCTATTTAAAGAAAACTGAGCCAACTGCTGAAGTTAGGAAATGTGAACCTTTCATTTCGAGCAGTTTTATGCTTGTGTAAGTCCTACAAAGTCCACGGGGTTATTCTTGATTTATACCAGTGTGAGCAAGTAGAAGATCAGGATGTCTCTGTGGGATTTTTTTTTCCTCATTTTTTAAGTCTTGGAGAAAGCCTTCAAAGGAGGGATTTAGCTGTGTGTTCTCTACCTGTGTCCCCAATCTTAAGGGCTAGACCCAAGCGTCCAAGAGCTCAACATCCAACAACCACAAGACAACACCAGAGAGCGAGATGAACTGTCTGAAGAATCTACTTTGGTGAAGTGAGTGAAGATATTTAAAAGATCTTTTAGAAAATTGTTTTTCAGAAAGGGGAATGGCAGATGTTTCAGAGAAGTAACTTCTCATTCAGTCTCCGTGGTGAAGCCACGGAGACTGCAAAGGCTGCTTCAGACCTGAGAAAAACTTATGGAGAAAAAAATGCCCTGTCTTTACTTAGCACTTCCTCACAGGCTCATCTACCCCCTGAAATAACAAGCACTTCTTTGAGAAGGTTTCTTTATGAATATAGAGGCAGAGACCAAAGGCTCAAGGATTATTATCCCTGGTGAGGTCAAATGAAGTAAGCGCAAGCCACTGTGATGGCAGGCACTTACAGTGGACCCATGTTTTGGAGCCTTAGTGACCTGTGGGGAGGTTCCTCTCTGCCTTTTTGACTTGGTGCTACACTTGCAAAAAAAAGGAGGTGCTTTAGGGAAACAGGAAAATCACTCAGGAAACTTAATTCTTTCTGTAATAGTGGGCTTTGTGGTTGGTAGGTCTCCTCTGAGGGACAAAGTAAAGGTGTGAGGTTTAGAGGCTTGGATGGTCTAAGTATGGTGAGCCAGCTTCTGTGGTGGTGAGTGCAGACAAGGAGATATCCATATACTGCCAGCTTTAAGTCCTTTTCTGTGCCCTCTTTTACATTAATTTAAAAGAAAACACATTTTATTAATACATGTTGACCTGTGTGGCTTGCTAAATAGGCTTTTAAATGTTATAGCAAATCTCTGACCCAACATTTTTAAAAGCAGGACTTTAATGTAATCTTCCATCTTAATTTGTATTTTTGTAATGCTCAGTAGACTTGGGGAGAAAACAGTTAGTCCTTTATTCCTGTGTGTGTAAAACTCATGAACTCTAAGTAACACAAGCACTGTGTCTTGCTGAATTGCAGTCCTTATCATATGTACAAACATCCCTTTGATGTGAAGGACAAGGATAGAGTTGAGAATTTTGAGTCATATTTATCTCTTGGATTATTAATAGTAATAACATTTGGCATCTTTATAGCCCTTTACATTTTCAAAATGCTGCATAAACATTAACTAAATGGTAGTTAAGTGTGCATAAATGATATTCAGAGCCATTATCCTCTACTGCGCTAACGCAATCAGTGTGGGTCTGCACTGAAATGTGTGTACTGCTGCTTGTTGGAAAACCTTTGTTGCAGATGTGAAGTATCAGCTTTCCTGGAAGAACCAGACTGACCATTTTTCATTTTGTTTCACATGCACCCAAAGGCTTTTGTCCATATTATGGATTAATGGTCTGCAAAATTTCAGTTTATTGGGAAAAAAGCAGTTGTTGATTTTACTTACAGGAGCATAAAACCAAATAAAAACAAAGTAGAGGGCTCAGAATCCGAAACACTCCTCTTTTTTAAAATCACATCTTAGTCTGATTCTTACCACGGCCATGCATGTCCTGTTTCTTGGCTGTGGAGTCTGCTTCTGCTGCAGCACATGCATTTGGAGGCTGGATACTCCCAGGGCTGCAGGCTGGATGCTCCCAAGGTTGTATGCTTAGCATGCAATCCTTCAGAGCCCCTTGATGTGCTCATGCATGCTTCAGTATTCCCAAAAAAAAAGCTACTCAATGTCCATTGAACAGGGACTTCACACGGAACTTTTTATGACCCATTGTTTTCCAGTGACATGAGAATTCTTATGCATGGCTCTCAAAGAATATATCTGTACTTTCTTTATCTCCCGCTTTTAATTTGCAACATACTTTTCTTTAGCCACATTAGCTTCTATTGCAGTAATGCTTCTTTTTTCTTGGTTTAGTGCCTTTCGGTCATTTCAGTAAAATAGGAAGTGGGGAAAATTTTAGAAGCATCTTTCTTCCCCAATAGTAGCTATGGCAAGTTTGTACTTGAAAACAATTTACTGTCTATTCCTACCAAAGAGTAGGAGAAATCATGGGAAATATCAAATAGCAGTTTTCATACTGAATTGCATCAATGTAATTCAGAAGCAAGCAACTAATTCCAGTGTAACTTAATAAAAAGTTTTAAGGCCTTATGTCTTTGACCTTATTCTTTAGCTGAACACATAAAAGCAAAATGGCTACCTACCTTCATCTCACTTCATGCCATTGCCCTCTAATGAGAGAATCCTCTAGATACCTCTAATTTGTCATTGAAGCGAAGGGAAGGGCTACGTGCACTACTCGCTCCTATCTTCTGCGGTGAATCTGCCTTGACAAAGTTTCTCTTGCTATCTTTAGTCTTTCCCCTAGAGCATGTAGCACATCAAGACAAGAGGGATCTCAGCCCCACAGCTTCATTTGGACCTGTTAACTGTAACTACTGATGTCGTTTACAAGGATAAACCCTTAAAGCCAGGCCAAGGTAGACAAAGAAAGAACAGTGGAGTAAATCCCTTTGGACAGCAGAGATTGGTGTTCAAGTTATTGAAAATCTGTGTAACTCATTTTCTCTTTTGTCATACTTAAAAAATCCATGAAGTTTGGCTGAGTGCAAACAATAAGCTTTTATTGTTGCTGCCCTTCTTCATAAATGTGTAATCTTCTGGGACCATCAGAAAAAGCTTTGGTACAACAAATTAAAAGTCTCTAAACTTTCCTGTGTCTCCTTGGACATTTTGTAGACCTGCAAATATCAAGCAGTAATCAATATAATACTGCTCTAACACTTCAAGGCAAACTGGCAGCTCCCGAGCCAGAGAGTACGGCACAGTTATCTCACATCTAGACACAATTCCCGCTGAAGTCACAGAGGAATAATGCCCCTTGGCTGGCATGGGGAAAGCCATGCACAAGAGAACCTGAATTGAAAACTACAGAGTCAGTAGGGTTAAGCCACAAGTACTGGTTATCAAGGCTGTCAAATACACTTTCTGTCCCATCACTAACTCCTGCGTTTAGGCAGCAGCGTCTGTAAGCTGTGCCTGAAGTCTGTGGTGCTCTGCAGGTCCTTGTGTTTCGTGATCTTACGTTTCCTTCACACGTGTCTGCATGTACGTATTTCCCTAACAAGCCAATTATCTAATAGCCAACAGGGTGACTTGAATATTCCCTCTCTTCTCATTGTTTTGGTGTAGTAAGCTAGCTTAAGGATACTCTCTTAGTATATCTTCTATTTTATCTCTGAGGGAATCATATTATTTTTCTTTGTGGTGAGGCACGTGATATTAAATTACAGAACGCTTGCTCTTTCATATCTTGTCAATGAAATAACCTTGTCAGGTTAGTGGCTTCTGCAAGGAATATTGAACATGGGCCAGAGATGGTTAGAATTATGGTTATATTTTTTGTCCCATCACGAAGAAGTAAACATTTGCATTCTCTCCCCAACTTAGTGATTATTATACCTGAGTCAAAAATGCCTTTGCACCCATTGGCAAACAGCAGCTTGAGGTGGAGCTCCGGTCACCAAGCTCCTCTTTCATTATTTGAACCATCATGATTCCCTGGTTAGCTGGAAATGGATTCTTGCAGTTCTCATGGAAAATGGACATATGCAGTAATGCAGGTGGACAGTGTTGCTAACTAGGTGCCCAGCTATGCTAACAAAGAACCTAAAGGTGCAGCAAGCACAAATGGACCAGAGAGTCTGACCATGTTTTAGCTGTGGAAACAGCTTGTGCATGCTGCACCAATGTGCTACTGTGAACTCCAGCTCCTAGTGCATGAACCAGAATTTTCTGACCTGTGGGTACTCACTCAGGATGCAGTGGCAACCTGGTACTTGCTCATTAATGAGGCTAAGCAGCCCAATCCTTTGCTGAGATGCTGGAAAAGATGGAAGTATATTTTGCCCGCAAAAATATTCCATTAACTTCTAGTCCCTTTCTAACAGCTGCTTATTTTTGTAATAAAAGTGCTCTTTTCTCTAGCATGGCCTGTCCCAAAACCCATTTACATCAACATTAAAGCTTGCCACTGACCTAATGGCCTTTGGATCAGACCCATAGTTTCCTTAGCTTCTTCCATATTACTGGCACACCTTTACCTTAGGTCTTGATTTCTGTGGTGCTCTTTAGGTCAAGCTCTATCTCATTGATGTACTTGGGCTTAAATTGATTCAGAGAGAAACTGACTGTTCTTCTGAAGAAGTGGCCATTTTTCTTAAGCAGCTTCTATTTTTAGATAAAACTCCTTGAGGCATCAGGCAGCATTGGTGTCTGGCTGGTAGGAGTTAGTGTGCTTTGTGACAAAACCTTTCGGGGCACACCACATGGGCAGATGGAACGGTACCTGAGGATACCTTGCCACTTCCATTAGCAGTTTGGTAACCGGAAAACCTTTCATTTATTTCATTTGGTTGTTTTAGGATATCAGTTGGGTAGATGTTAAATAATGTTTCTTGTCCTCCTGAAGGGCTTTTAAGTGCATATCTTTTCTTCCAGTGGAGACTTTGTTGCTTGAATGACAAGCTTAGGACTGTTGTCTTAAGTGCTGTATGTGTAATTATAAGACTGAGTTAACTGTTCAGGTAAACGTATTTAAGCATCTTTCTTTTTTAGCTAGCATGCCCAGTTTCTGGGCTATCAGACAGGCCCTCTGCCACGCATGAGCTCCACAGCGAAGCTACAGCATTTCATTCCTTCCTCTTTTTTAGCTTCTCGCCTTTTTCCTCTCATAAGCATAGTTGGATGTGGAAGCACAGCATTGTATCAATCAGTTGAAAGCTATAAAGATGCATATGCTAGGAAAGGAAGTACCCTTGGTTACAAAAAAGATGTTCATAGTGCAAAACATAGACTTGATTCTCCTCACACCACCCTTGTGCTGTGGAGCAGTTGCAGAGGCAGTGGCAGCTGCAGAGCCTTGGCGTGCTCATGCTGCTAGAGTTACAGTGTGTACACAGGATTTGGGGAAGCAACAGCCTCCAGGTGGTTTCTGTAAGACGTACCTTGTGACCTGAGCATTCCTGTCAGCTGCCCTGGCCCCTGCAGTAGGAGAAAAGAGCAACATTTGGTTCTCAAAGGCAGATGCATTTAAAATTGGGAAACTATGGAACTCATTGCTTATGGCAAAGTTGTAATTTGCTTTGCCTTTTCTGAAAGCTAACAGCTTCTTCAAAGTCAGGGAGGATTAAACATCTGTATTCACAATTATGTTTAAGAAATGCAAAACCTTGTTCTTTGGCAAAAACCCAGTGGACGCTACAGGAGACTGAGGTGTAATGTCTGCTCCAAGCCAATTCTTCTGTCGCTCTACACAGCAACATTTCATGTAAGTTCCTCCAAAACATTTGCTGTTGGCCATTGGCAGAGAAAAGATACCTACCTATACCCTGAGCAACAGCCCCTTTGCTTTTTAATTGCTTCCTAAATAGTCCATATAAAGAAGCATCAAAGATAAAATAGTGGACTGGACAGTAATACTGGTGACAGATTTATATCAGTAGGTGACCTTCTTGTGGGATGGAGTCATAGCTCAAAGTGCCTGTGCGATACTGATGCAATTAGACTGCTTTGCTGGATAGTGCCATCGCTTGATTATTCTGTGAGAAATTTCAGAAATACAGTTGCTTTATGAGCCCGACTTCTATGATGATAAATTTCCAAAAGCAAAAATGTGAATTTAAATTATTCGTATTCATGTGAGCATGGTAGAGATTTTTGGAATCGCTGCGGCAAGTTATGGATGATGCATGAAATGAAAAAATCCCTGCCCAGTGCACAAGGAATACAAAAAGGGTTCTGCAGCCAGCACTGTGTTGTACTGTGCTATGGGATGTGTGCACTCTGGGGAGAAGTGCTTGTATTTTTGAAAAGCACCCAGCCATCAGCCTGTGCACAAAAGAAACAAAGGACAGAATGAGAGAAAACAAACAGAAATACCCCCTCTCCCCCAGGAGCACCTACAACTGGTTTCCTGCAGCTGGCTTTCCAGCACCCCAGAGCTGCGTGAATCCTGCACACGTGGCAGATTCTCCTTCCCTGCAGGGTACCTGGAATAGATTTTCAGCTGATGTAAAAGTCCACTGAAGCCAGTTTCAGCTACTCATCTCTTTGTGGTGCAAAAAGGAATGAGGCCAATCTCTGCTTGTGAATCACCCCTGTACCAAGAATGGCATAAGACAATTAGAAAAACATCTGTCTAGGGTAACATGATCCCAGCCACAGTGCCTCATGTGTGATAATGTCTCATTCGCTTCTAGTCTGAAGTTGATTGTGTCGAGCAAATGACATCCAAAAAAAAACCCAAAACTGTCTGAAAAAATATCTGCAGATACTTTTTTCTAAATGTAACTCTAGCATTAACATATGTCCAGACTTCTAGTTTGCAGAAAAGTAGAGTGAGTGGGTTTTTTGGGACTACACTTAGCATTGCCATCTTCCAGATCTGAATCTTGTACTACTTCTATCACTTAAGTAGTGATTGCATTCTTAACTTAAATAGATATCTGTGACCGTTGAATTGATCTCACTTCATCTTCCAGTAAATTCAGATTTAACATCTTTTCTAATTGTCTAATGAAATCTTACGTATGTGCATGTATTTTTGGCTGAGTACTAGTATGTGTGATATATCCTTAAATAATTCCAATCTGTTAAACATTTTGTAAAGTCCTTTAATGTCTACAGTGTTGTATTTATTTGATAGATTTTACACCATTTGAAGTCATCCATATTTTCTGTTTCAGATAGACCCTATAGGGCCTTCCCATCCTACAACCTCATGTCTTACTGTGTACATAAGAACAGTTGGACTAGATGACAGTTGTGATTTCCAAATGAAAAGACTCTATTCTGTGTTAGTGTATGGCTGCCATGACATCAAATAACACTTAGGTTTTGCTTTTAGAGGTACAAATGATGTGTATGTTCGACTTGTGTTTCTAAACTTCAGTGTCATTTTTTTAGAACTTCTTAATTTGTTTTCAACCTTGCAATGCAATTCGAAAACCTCCCAATGTGTAAATAAATTAAGACATCTGACCAAAATCTCTGTTTTATCATAGCGTTGCTTTCACTATAGGTTTGCTTTCCAGTATTCTGTTTATCTGGATACTTTCTTTTCCTCCCCCTCATATATTGTGCCTAGAAAGGCTCATTTAGTGAAGGGTCACTGTCTTCTTATTGCTTGTACCCCTTTGCTGAGCATGGGAGCGTGAGTTCTTCCACACTTGCCACAACCAAACCTGATAATTTCTCATGGAAGAACAAAAAGGCTAAACAAACCTCATTTGTCTTTTGATGGGCGTTAATGGAGATATTACTCTAGTCTTCCAAACCCAAAGTTCAGATTTCTCCATATCTTGAGCTAGAAGACTACCATTGAGATTTTAATGAATATTAAAAACTTGGTAAGAGTTAGAAGTCTAAGAGCATAGAGTTGGGCAGTGAGCAGTAGCAAGCAACTATCCATGTATTACATTTATAATTAGCTGTGCCTCATTCCCTTACTGCTTGCTAATGTTTTCTTTTAGGAAAAACAGATTTTACTACTTCAAATATCTGGCCCCATTCCCACAACATTGCTTTGACCTGTCTTGTGTATCACAAAGTGTTCAATCTGCCTTAGCCCATCTGCTTCAGCTTCCAGTCTCTGAGGACCAAGTGGATTTCTTTGGTCAACAGTGTCATCTGGCAATTGGTTTTGTAACCTGTTCTGGCACAACATGCAGTAGTGTAGTCACATTAGCCCATATAAAAGGTTTCTGAAGTTGCCACAACAAGGAAGGCAGAGCTTTAGGTCAAAAGCATCATCTCATCCCTGTTGCACAGGCATCTACCCAGTCTGCCAGCTTTAGGCTACTTTTGTCTTTTAACTGAAGACCCATAGCTTATACTTTTTCTGGTGGCAGTTCAGGATGGTCTTTTCTAGCAGTGCCTGTTCCCTTGCACATTTCCTTGGGAGGCAGCCTACTGGATATGGGTGTATGATGGACTGAGAACCCTGTTTTGGGTCAATAGAGCTCGAAGCATTGGGGATGGTGTTGCACTCACCTGAGCTCATCCTTGGGATCTGGTGGCATGTAGCATGTTTCTGGTGTCTGCAGAACAGGCTCATGCAGTGCTGTGCAACACCTGTGGACTGATCAGTTCAGCTTGGCTCCAGTGTAGACATTTTTGCAGTTGCTATTGTGTGTGTAGAGGCAGGCACCAACTCTTCACTCTTCACAATTCCTCTATTGTGGCCAGGTCCTACCAGCTGTGTCCAGATGCAAACTGTTCAACTGGGTTCATTTGCTTCACATTTGCTGATGGTACGACGTGCTAGGGCTGGTTGTGTGATATCAGGCAGGGCTTTATTATGTGGCACAGCCAGTGTTTGTCCCTCCAATAAAAGTGTCCCTATAATCATTAGCATCTGTGTCTTGTGACAGCATCCTTAAAAATGGGACAGTTATCCCCTGTGCCTGTTTTGCACCCAATTCATGCAGGAGTGAATTGCCTATTCCTCTGCCCCACTGCATGTGTCTCGGCACAATTTGCACCCATTGCATTCTTAGAACACTTGGAGCTCTTGAGGATTAGTTAGGAGAACAGCGATCTCATAGCAATTCATTTATATAGGTCTATGAAAACTCAATCCACGAAATAGTTAATTAGAAAGTCTCCAATTACCAACTAAATTTATTTAGAAAAAAGTTACATTTGTTCTTTTCACTGAGAGAAAAAAATAAGCAATTCAAATCATTTTGAAGTTCCATTCCTTCATTCATTAGGAGACTTAGCTTGCAAAATCCTAATTAAAAAGAACATTTTGTGTTAATGAAAATGTTCTAATTTTTTTACCTTATTAAGTTAGTTAATTTTTTTCCAGAGCATTCAGCAAGAAGAGGCCTCCTTAAAGGCTTTGTTCATGTTTATATTCTTTGATTGCAAAATTTGTGAGACAAAAGAGAGCTAAACTCATTCTGTGGTGCCCTCCAGTTAACTGTTCAGTTGAAAAATGACCTTCATAACTAAGTCCCTTGCCTTTTCATCGATATCAAGGAGTTACAACTCTAACCTACAGTTGAGGAGGTGGCTTCAGTCTGGTAAACCATCAGAAATTGCATGAGCACCCTGTGGAGTGTAGATATTTATAGATATCTGAGCGGAGTACAGATAACTGAATAATTTGAATCTGAATTCTGAAGCAGCCTAGGGCTTTTCTGCTACCTTTCAAGTTCAGCATTCTCCTGGATGTCATTTAGTCATTAAAAGCTGAAGTTTATTTCAGTACCTAATAATTCTACGTCAGACACAATAATATCACAAGCAGAGATCACAGGAGGTACACATAGGTTCATAGGTTCCAACTATGGTACAACATTGAGAAAGGCAGCTCTTTGTGGATGTCTTAAAAATAGCTACACTATCTATGAGGTTATGTTAACTGTGAAACACATTCATTTATGCGTTCTTAAGATCCAATGCAGAACTCTGCTGGTGTAAATCAGAGTGGCCAGAAGTCAGTCATGCTGAGCTGAGATATGCTCACAGAGAACCTGACCATTAAGGAATTTTGCACCTTTGGTTTTGTTACCTTGATTTTGCCACTAATCCAGCTCTGGTGAGGTGGATTTTAATATTTAGAATCTCTCCACAGGAAGAAATTACTATAAAAATCTTTATATTCTTACAGAAATACAGATCAGGGATGTAAAAATATTTTGGATATGCTCCAAGCACTGGAAAAAAATGTTTATTAAAGTGACAGGGAATCATAGTGCGTAGGTTGGAAGGGACCTCCAAAGGTCATACAGTCCTACCTTGTACTCTGAACATGTCTGGTGAGAGCAGGTTACTCAGTGCCATGTCCAATTGTGTTTTGACTGTCTCCTACGATGGACACTTCGCAAACTTCTCTGCACAACCTGACATGTATGTTCCACCTTTACGGTGAAAAGACTTCTTCTAATATCCAGACAGATTTTCCCAAGATATAACTTGTGCCCATAGCCTCTTGTCTCATCCCTGTGCACCTCAAAGAAGAATCTGACTCCTTTTCTTTGTACCTTTTTATTAGGTTGCAGTAGACATCTTCCTCTTACTTTCTATTCTTTAGACTGAACAAACTCAATTTCTTCAACTGTTTCTCATGTTATGTGTTTCCAGCTCTCTAGTCATACTGGTGGCCTATGCTTTACTTGCTCCTTTATTTTCTGTGCAGGAGAACCCAGAACTGGACATCACACTCCAAAGACAGTTTTATCAGTGCTGAATGAGGGGGGAAACATTACCTTCCTTGTCCCACTGGCTGCAAATGCAGCCCAGCGTGCAGCTGTCCACCTTGGCTGCAGGGGACACTGCTCACTCATGTTCAGCATGTTGTCCACCAGGCCCTCAGCTGCTTTTTCTGCAAAGCTGCTTTCTATCCTGTTGGCTCCCAGCCTGTACTGGTATGTGGGCTTACTCTATCCCAGCTGCAGAAATACTTGGGGGTTTGGTATTTATTCCAGTACCACTGTATCCTCTACCTGGCGCTAATTAATGCTATTGTTGTAGGTGCTTATAAGAGGTGAAAAGCTGCCTTCTACCTTTCCTGCTGTCATTATTTAAAAGTGAGCAGATTTTTGTAATACTTCCTGCTTATATTTGCTTTTTCCTGATGCTTTAGCACTCGGCTTTCATCCACACATGTGCTTATAAAAACTAAGTGCTGAGCTGGCACTCTCAAATTTTCAAACAGGACATGCACATCGAACTGTGGGTTAGAGCAATACTGTATTATGAGTGCAGCTGCTCACAGCTAACATTCACGGATCAAACTTCAGATATGAAGTGTCAAGAAAGCACCGGAGACTCCTCACGATCGACCTATACAGGGAAAGCATTACACTATAAAATTGAGACTCATTTAAAGTAATGATCAAATCTGAGGAAATGGCAATCTTTATGCAGACACTCCACAAGCCAAAAAAAGAAGCTAAATTCATTGGATGAGTTATTTGCTGCCAATTATTCTCTCAGCTCTAATATTCAGTTTTAAATATTTAGTTAGATCCACTTTCAACCTAGAATTTCAGTTTTCATTTAACGTCATGAGTGACTATATATATGTATGTATGTACGACACACGTTATTTTTATTATATCTCCTTTGAATGCACTTGGATAGTAACATGAATTGCCTGCCTTCATTTTGGTAGGTTTTTGGAAAAGGTGTAAGCCTTCTTTCAGTGGATTTTTGGTAGTTATCTGAGTGCCTCTTTGATCTGAAAGTGACCCTGCTGTGTTGAAATGTGGACTTGGCTAACTTCATGGCAGGACTCTTGGAGAATTACAAGATGGCTGTAAAGATGCACTAACCCTTTTCAGGACCTAAATTAAGCTTTAAATCAAAGCTAACTAGAATGCCACCAATGCTTTTCCATTAAGACTGGCTTTACACACCCTTGCACTGTGATGCACAGAAAACATCGTAAATTTTGGAACTGGACTGAAACCCTGAAGCTCTGTCTTTACTTTCAAAGTTCGCGAAATGCTTCTTCACTACCACTGAGCAATCCATTATTTGTGTGAATTGTTTTTTGGGTGCAAAGGCAGATGCTAACCTAGAGGGCAGTTGGCACTAGACAATTATCACCAAAAACTGAATCTCAGCTCTAGTCCACAATTTTAGTTATTGGTGTGCAAGAAGTGACATATCACCATTTCAAGGCAAAACATACAAGCATTCTAGAGATCACCTTCTGTTAGAATAAGCCCTTCTTTGTAATTGATGCATAGAGAGTACTGCAGCTTAAGGACAGGCCATCACTGCCTGCTACTTTGTATAACATGTTATACTAAAAAGCAAGGATTTTTGTGATTTGTAAATCAAATAGATTTTTTTTTCTTTTTTTATTTAGTCTGTTGTATTCCTCACTGAAGGTCATGGTGGGGAGCTACAGAAACAATGAAGTGAGACATATCTCTCTCCCAAACATAAGATTCAGTTAGTTGTAAGCAAGTGCTTGAGAAGAGCGTGAGGAGAGGAACTTTATAGCTATTAGCAGCACTGGACAGTATCTGCATGTGAGCTTTGGCACCAGATGGCAATGGCTGTTAAGAGTGAAATTGGACAAAGAGACAAGAAAAGAGTCCGAGATGCTGTTTGCAAGGGCTAGGAGGGAGACTCAACCAGGCCTCGTTGCAAGCTAGGGATAGATATGGCAGTTTAGCTGAACTTCCTGCTCTCGGAGGACAGGAGAGCCTGACTCATTTGGGAAGATGCTATCTACAACTGCTCAGGCTGAGCTTTGATGCAGATTTTCCTGGAGCTCCATACACTCCTGTTCAGAAAACGCGGGTGTTATAACATCAGTGTGAAATACCACGATGGAATAGTCCATCATACTGCCAGTGTTTAGCGTTAAAGCTAGGGCAAGAGAGGAAAGAATTGTTAATGCTCCAAGGAACAGCTTGTCAGCTTTAGGGCCTCATGTGTGCCAGCTGGATTCAAGTTCAAGTCTGGATTTGATCCACTAGTGAAACATCATCCTCCAAAAACTACTGGCTGGAGGTCGCAGGCCTCTGGAGACCTAGAGGGTTGATTGGAAAGTTGACTGTCTCTTAACCATATGCTCATTTGTATGTCAGTTATGAAAATTAGATTTTCAAGTTTTCTAGTAGAATAGATCCTTAGGAAAACCATTGGCAAACAGCTGTGATTTCCCCTCCTCATTGCAATCCCCTTAGTGAAACTGAAACAGTTCTGTCGATTTGAGTGGGCTCTAGGGTTTTAATCCTGTCTTGGCTTTGCCAAGGCCAACATGTTACCCCCTGTGGCTCTTGGGTTTTGTGAAATATTTAAGAGTGGAAGAATGTGACATTTGAATAAAATAGGTGATGGAATCTATGAATTTTCTGCAAAGTCCGGGGTCAGTTCCTATGTGATGACAGTTCTGGGCTGAAGCAGACATGATACTTTTGCCTTCCTGCTGGGGGGAAAAGACGGATTTCCATTGAAGAGACATTGTTCAAAATCCATTACTCTGTCCCTAACATAACTCAGAAGTGCATCTCAGCAGCAAGCTGGTTTCTGAGCTAAGAAATAGTATAAGAATTTTTCCCTGGAAACCCCCAAGGCAGTGAGAGTGCACATTAGGTATCTCCAGAAGATCCCTTTTACTGCAGACTTGCAAATGGATCCCCACCTTTCTACCCCCAGTTCTCCACTTCTTTCTCGTATAAGTATTTAAATAATTTTTTTTTTAGAGCTCTGGGAAAGGTCTATCAAATGCCTCCATCAGAAGCTATTCTATTAGTTGAGCAACTTTCTGCCATTATAGCAGCTTTTTGCCACTTTCTATTTCATTAACATTCATTTTCTTTAGACATATGACACACTACCCACTGGAAATGTAGGCATCTGGAAACATAAAGCTAAAAGCTGAGGTTTGCTTCAGTGCTTGCCAGCCCACAGAATTTTATTACCTAACCTACCTTTACTTAAATCACAGAAAAATGACAAACCTTTTGATGCATGTAAAAAAAGCCCTGAAACAGAGTTAAACTGCAAGCTTGACTGATGCAAACTGACATAAAGCATCACAATGGCACACATCAGAGACAGATGTTTTCTTCAACGCCAGTTTAGTTGCATTTTTGCAGAGTGCACTACTGATTCGTTAAACGTACTGCTTGTAAAAAGATTTGGGTCTGGAGTTCAGACTCAAATCTCCATGAGTAATTGGTGAGCTGATAGTATTATTCTCATAGGTGGAAATGGGTAATGCAAATTTTAGAAGCAGCACATCTGTTCTTTCAGCTAATTGGATATGAGTTCTACAGGAATGACCACATTAGCAACCTCAGTGTCATAACTGAAGGGACACAAATCAACCAGCACTGTGGATGTTAATGTTGAGGAAATCAAAAATTCAAGATGCAAAGTCATACATACATGCCTGATACTGGCTTCTTCTCATAGAAAGTCTGTTAGAATATCCTGGTGCCAAAAAGTATACTGACTGAAGGTCTATAGTTTCACTTCCAGAGAGCTGGAAAAAGAAAAGAGCTTTGCATGTTTTCAGTAGAAAGTTCTCCTTGCAAGAGATACATTCATATAGGTGTTGCTAATAAGTGGCTGTTGCTTCTTATGCAAGATGTCCCTGAAAGGAGGTGAGGTTACTAAATCATTAGTTGATTTTCTGGGGACGAATCACATGGACTATTTGTTTTCGTACTTCTCACCAAAAAAATCAACTGTTTGAGGTCTCGTTGTGTTCATGTCTTGCTACTTAAGTAGACAAGGGAAAAGAAGAAAGACAGCAGACTGAGTGACCCCAAATCACTATTAGTAAGTTTGAGATTTCAAGTCTGCTGGCCAGATGGGTGAAATGACCCGTCCCATAGTAGAGATATATGGATATCTCTCGTGGTCAGTTGTCAGCTCTTTTGGTTCTCTTTCTCTTGCAAAAACCCAAATGGGGAATAAAAGTAGAAGTTGGACAATTTCATGGTCACTTCAGGTCTTCTGTTTTGTGACATGTTAGTGGCTGTCAAGATAGTTAATGTTTGTCAGCTGTGTACCCTGGACATTCCCTCTCCTGAGTGGAAATCATGTGGCCCCAACATGAACACTTCAGAAACTCTCTTAGATATTGGTCTTAGGATATGCTTTGTTTTTCACATCTTGCGCTGATGAATTACAGGGAAATTTAAAGTGTATTGCCTGGTACCACATCCTTAGAACAACCACCCAGCTATTAGAACCTGTATCTAAAACAAGCCTACACAAAGTTATTAACCCAAAAGCTGGCACTTCAGGCAGTTTGTCAATAGTTTAATACATCTGGAGTGATTTCCCAGGCATTTTTGTTGCACATGCTATTTTTAATGGTACAAAATTCTTTTAATTATTATCTAGTTTTATTTATCTAACAAATTTTATGCCTGTTCCTCAGACCTTCTTACGTAACATCATCACAAACATGCACACACGTACAGAACTCGATGATGGTACATTGCATAGTGTGTTTGAGTTTTCCATTTGTTTGCATGTTCTTTTCTCCACAGTTTTTTGTAGTCCTGTATGACCCATTTGGGTGATTTATTCCAGTTCATGAAGGGAACAGTGGTTCCTATGGGGAACTGTCCAGTGTTCCATAGGAGGATACTACCTCTTTTATCCAGCTCCACCCATGGCTGCCCAGAATTTCTTACAGAGAGCTCTAAGCTTGTTAAAAACCTATGAATACTAATGGATATGTTAACTGCTACTATACTGAGCTTTCTGGTGGAAATCTGAGCCCATTTCCTGTTTAGATTTGCACTTTTCACGGTCTGCTGAAGGGAAAAGTATCCTCAAGTTCTTTTTGTCTTAATTGCATCCTATCACCAGGCCAGCATTTTACTCTGCAGATACCCAAGATGTCATTTCTTGTATGCAAATGTACTGGTGTCTTGTTTCAGGTAAGTAGCCTTAGACCCAATGAATTGAACTTAATTGGCATTAGAACTTTTCATTCAGGAGACTGCATCAGACACTTAAATCTATTGCTATTCAGAAGAGCAGAGATGCTTTAGCAAAGATAAAATGAAGCATGTACTCCTATAACAAGAAACTCTTTCCTGAACTGGGCCTGAACAAATTATCTTTTCATGTGTTGTTGCACCCTTTGTCAAACCTTGAATTTTGCACACAGTGTTACATCATTTTCAGGATAAGAAGATGACTTTTTAATCTCTTTTTAATTCTGTATCTGGAAAATGGCTTTATTAACCTCCAGTTACTAAGCAATAATATATCTGATGTGCTTTGTGGTCCTGCTTACTTTCTGTTGCTCTCCTGCAAAAGCATGATAACCCCTGAAGAAACAAAACGTGCTGGGCAGACTGATAGAAGTTTGGTTTTAACTATTAATCTAATATTTTTCAGACACCTGTATCTAAATCAGTTTATGCTGCATTCCTCATAAGGTAGTTCAGACTTGACACTGGATATTAAAGAAATGCAGACACCTTTATCAAAATTGACATCTGCAAAGAATATCCCCTATCCAGAGATCTGTCTTTCTCCTAATTCCTAAGCAATGCAGTGAAATCTGACCACCACAGCCAGTCAAATCTGTAGAACGTGATCATACAGTAAAAGAGTCAAATATCAAGTAGTCTACAAGAAGATGTGGAAGGATGTCCTACTGCCTATTGACTGTGGCATTGCCATTACTGGATAAGTAAAATGGCAGAGAAAGTCAATGGCAATATATTCAAAGTAATGCCTACTGGAAAATGAGAGCTCTGACAATACCTGCACAGCAAACTGTGTAAGATTAAGCAAAGGCAAATGCGTTTTTACAACTCAGAAGATATAGCGTGGAGTCACAATGATTAACTCTCTAAAAATAGCTACTTATTTCTCAGTAGCAGCTGGGAAACCAAGGAGAATTTTACGAATTACTAAGCAAAGAGTAGAAAACAGAAGAGAAATTATTTATTCCATTGTGTAAATTGCTGGCATACCCATGTTTCAGGAGCTCTCTGTAAGTTTTCATCGCCCATCTCAAAAGTGTGCAAGTAGAAGTCAGTGGACTGTGTGCAGCCCTGCATGCTGCCTCTTCCTTAGCTCAGACAGGCCCATATGGACGTATTATTGATAAATGGCTGTCTGACAGTGTCTGCAAATAGCAGTTAGCTCCACTGCTTGGAAGTCATGTGAGATGCCTCCATTCAGCAGCTTAACAGCAACCTACTTCAGTGTGTAAGCAGCATTGGGCTTTTGTGCGAGAACAACATTCCAGTTTCCACAGGCTTCCCCAGAGTCTCCCACTGGACTGGGCTTCTGCTGCTGTGGGCTTGCTTCCCACCAGCAAGAATTCAGTGGGATATGGAGGGGCACATCCTTGCACAGAAGTGCGACACCTTCCACAAGTTGTTTTGAGAGAGGCAGCATCAATCCCTATGGGTGATGCAGAGCCAGCATGTGACCTCCAGTCAGCTGATGGACAGGACTCACTTCTGTGCAGGGCCGAGGCTCCATCTTGTTCAGGGAGCCGTACCCTCATTTCATTTCCTAACCCTCCATTTTGAGCAGCAATGGAGAAAGAACAGAAAAGTCTGCAGGCTGCAGACTTGTTTAAAGGTACTTGGTCTGGCTCAGGAAGATGTTTAAATATTTGGTGATGGTTTTTATGTTCATCTTAAGAGCTGGCCACTATGAGAGAGGAGATACTGTGTTGACTGAATTTGTTGTTTGATCTAGCATGGTAGTTCTTCTGCCTTTAACAACAAAGAAGAAATCAGCTTCTTAGATTTCTGTTGCAGCTCATTGACATTTTCTTCATCATCTGCAGCCTCATAATTTTGTTTCAAAAGCACAATAGGACTGTGGTTACAGATGAACAGGAACCTGTATATCTGGGATATCTCAGAAGGCTTACAAGGCTGTGTGGCGGTGTGTGGCTTTGGTTCAGTCACCTGTGTCTTGAGACAGTTCCCTTCTAAATTGATGGGAGTCTTTTCCATGATAAAAAATCCTTGTTCTTTGACCTCCTTCAAAACAGTGGGAGTTACTCCATCCATCTCAAATGGATTAGGCCTGCAATACCAATCTGGGGAATGGTAGCTCTTAAACTCTTTGCAGTGTTGTTATGAGACTTAATTAATTGAAATGAATTAATAGAATGGCATTTAAATGGAGGGGGAGATGTAAAGGAATATTATGATTGTGTGGAAGAATCTTTTAGTTCAATGTTGAACTAAAAGGATCTGAAATGCATTCATGCTCCTGAAAAAAATGAAGGGTTAAAATGACCTAATTCAACTAATACATTCCAATATGCATTAGAGCAGGTAGATTATTTTTTAAACAGTACTATCCTGCTAAGTGATGCACTTGTGCTCTCTGATAGACTGGTTAAAGCTGTAAATGTCATTGTTAAAATGAGTATATTTAACAGCTAATATCTATTAAAATGAAGCACTTAGACACCAGAAAAAGGCAGTTTTAAACTGTTAGGTCCCTGAATTATTTTTGTACAATCAAAATGAGACTCTTAGGGATTATGTGGCACAGTGGGTTAGCACATTACTCTTCTGGATGGAAGATTTACCATCGTATCTTGCTTAAGAATACAAGTGAGCTGAGACTGCTGTTCAAGTGATCCAGCGTATGTTTCTAAGACACATTTTAATACAATTGACTGTGATTTGCAAGGGAAGTAGGTGAGGATTTGTGTGCTGCTACCATGCTTTGAGTAAGGGTAGGTTAGGACTTGTGTTCACAATTTAGATTTTTCCCTTGATGGACTGACAAAGGGATAAACCATGCCTTTTTATAGCTTCATTTTCTTTCAACATCTTATGACACAGCTAGAGTAGAAGTTGCAAAGGTTTAAGCTCAGCAAGTGAAAATAAGGCTTATCAAGGTGAACATGATCTCATAGTCAAAAATGAGGAATAGGTAGGTGCCTACCTGCACAGGTAGATGCAGTGGTAAATGGATCTATAAAGAAGCATGGTACAGTATATTCAAATTGAAACTATCCATCTGGATTTTCAGGATGTATTTGCTGTAACTCACCTGAAATTGTTGCTTTGGCCCAATGCAATGGAATATTTATTTCCTTTGGTGAAGACCAAAAATATGTTGGTGCCCAAAATACAAAATTTTCAGTCAGCTGTACTCCTCAATTCTGTTGGAGTTGCTGAAGAAGACAGTCCTTTTCTCAGGCCTTTCTTATTCCTAATTCCTCTCTTCATGCCCCTTCTATGTAACATGTCACCAGTGAGTTCATGCTAGCTGCTTGCTCCTGTTTATTGTGTTTTATCCAGCATCTGAGAAGTTGCACTCACAGGTGAGAGTGTGTGCCTTGGCCTGAGCTTCTGAGTTGACTGTGGATTGAGAGCAGAGCATAAAGCATAGCAAGAAGTTGTGTATATTGATGTCTTTCTAAAAGGGTCTGAAGAATAACCTACCTTTTGAAGCTTAGTCTAGTCCCAAGATCTCTTGGGACAAGATGTCATCATTCATTTACTACATCAGACCACAGGGCTACAATGTCATCTTCTTGCTCATGAAAAATTGTACATTTATCTTAAAAAGCAAAGATGATACTTCTTTTTTGTCCTTTCCTCTATAGTATTCAGCATCCAGAGGTGAGGTACACAGCCCCCAAAAGTTGTTCTCCCACATCAGTATGAGGGAATACTTTGTGTATATTTCCTTCTTGAGATATTTCTTAGTTCATCAGGCCCCAAAAGTTTTACTCTGAGAAACACCAACTGTTAACAATTTTAGGGAAAGTTTCACTGTCCCTTTTACATATGGGTGTGTAATAAATCCTTAAAGTTCCATGAATGCGATGCCATACATTGCGGGACCAGTCCTTCAGTTCAGCCATTTTTTGTATTTTAATCTTCCCCTTCTGATGCATTTATCAGACTGCTGCCATTTTGTATGTTGGTACAGATGAAGGGTACCATCGATAGAGACGAACAAAAAAAATTGTTCCTCTTCATTTCCGTGAAGAGTTTGTTGGTTTTGAAGACAAGGAGAAGAGTACTTACTTTGTTGAGCAGAACTTTAGCAAGAGGTGAGTGCCTGAAGGCAAGTGGTGTCTTGCTTTTACCAACAGCATCTCTCTCTGTCTCTCAGTGCTGCATGTGTGTGTGTTCACACGTGCTAAGAGAGGTTATTCTCATTTTGGCTTGAAGTGATCTAGAATTTTCTTTTGTGCATCCTCCTTTCCAAGATTATGTGTTGGTGTCAACAATGTGATAAGTAGATAACATGTTGATGTGCAGTGTCCGATTTTAGAGACTAATAGCAGCAGCAAGGTTAGTTTGAGTGGTGTTTGCTCTATCTCTCATATTCCATAAAAATGTAATTTGTAACCTTTTGAGCAATTGCTTGTGAGATGCTGGGTAGCTGTCTGCTTTGCTGCATTCTGCCAAAGACCAGGGCTAAGTGTCTCTGCTGGTATTTGAACGTAACTCCAGAATGAAGGAGTTCGACCTTCTGCAATGACTGTCCACACGAAAAAACTATGCAACTGTATGTAAAACAGGTAATTCCTGCCACAGAGCCATTAAATATATTAATAATTCTTACAGGGTAACTTAAGATGATGTATCAGCTAAATATTTACTATTTCACAGTAAAAATGAATTATTTCAGGAAAATGTGGCAAAGCATGTGAACAACTGATAGCACTGTTGCCCTTTTTCCTGGCACGAGAAAGCTGAAGTGTATAGTATGTCAGGTTGTGTCTTTTCCACACACAGAAAAGGACAATTTTGTTTGCAAAATTAAGTTTAGCTGTCAGCATAGCAGTGGCACTTCTTGGTATCTTCATACAGATGAATGTAGTGACAGTGTATTGCGCTAATTTAAATTGTAAGAATAAATTATTTTCCTATAAATACCTCATCAAATGATACACTTAGACACCACTTGGCAGCTCTGAATCAGTGGCAGCCCACATTGCAATTTCTTTTAAGCACCCATTTTAGTATGTCAGAATAAGTTTTCTGGCTAATATAAAATTATTTGTATTTCACATTCTTAATTGATGCTTTTAATTACTCTTCATATACTTTAATAGTTTTCATATAGAAAACTGTTTTCTGTGCAGTAAGCCGAATCTGCAACATGCAGCAAAACTTGCTTGAGTCAGGTTTTTTCCAGGCTCTGTATACCAGCCCCAAATGCTAAATTATGTTGGCACTCTTATTGTAATCAAGCGAATAATTGTGAAGGCAAAGTTTGTTGTAAGGAAACCAAATTAGGAGGGGAAAACAACATCATTTAAGAGAAATATTTAGTATGAGCTAATCTTTTTGGTCCTTGTCCTCCTACAGTAATGACTGTTTAACCATGTAGTATAATTATTTAAAAAGTGCTGTAGTTTATCCTGTGTAGATTAGAATCCTGCTTTATTAGAACACTAAAAGGCCAGCCTTCAAAGAATAAGCAAATTAAAGTTCTATCTTGCTGTTTACAGTGCTGGGGTCAGATCACTGATATCTACCATCTTTAATGCAAAGCAGCCATAAACCCCATTTAGTTAGTTAAACAGTTAATGGCTATTTAAATCGTCAGAGGTCTTTTGTCTGCTTCTCATAGTCACTCATGCAATAGCAGAGTCAGGTATCATTTTTTCTGAAATTGCACTTCCAGTGGGAGTTCAGGTTGCTTTATACCTTCTGCATGGAGATGAGGCTAAAACTACTCTCCAGAAACAGTAATATAGAGAGTGGATAGCGTTTGAATGCTGCGGAGGGGCTTGACTGGCTGGAACCCATGGATTTTTGCATGACTGGCTTAGCCTTTGTTTTGACTTTCTCCGCAAAGGTTCCCCACACCTCCTTTTCTCTGGCATATCATAGGTCTTCCTCTCTCTCCCTCCTGTTACCTCTCTGCTCCGTGACAAACAAATTCAACCCTCCTGTTTAAGGCAGAACAAGTTTTCTTAAAGTGTGTACTTCCAACACAGCTAGGACTAACATTAGCTCAGGCTGGTATCAGTGAGTGTAAAATCTGACCCCAAATTGCTAAGATGTGTGAAGCCTTTTGGGCTGTCTCACGTGGCACTTCTACCGACCATAGGAGCCGATGCAGTGCACTTTGCAGTCGTCAACCTTTTGTGATTTTTATCCCAGGGCCTGTGATTCAGATTGGAGAAGGCTCCTACACCTCCAGGTCTTGGAAACAAGAGACTTCATGAAAGCCTTTGCTTGAATGTGTAAGTAAATAAAAGCGCCCAAGGAGCTCAGAAGACAGAAAATAAAGAAAACTATTGTGTAATTGTTATTTTAAAATATAATGTTAAAGGCAATTTAATGTTTGGGGTTTTTTTGTGGAATCTTGAGTGGCTATTTTGGAGCATGTGTGGTTGTTAATGCTCCATTTTGGAAAATCCACAAGTATTCAGGTGACTGTGTGGATTCATTTTACCTATTTTGGGGAAAAAAAACCTGCCTGCTCAGGACTTTTCACAATATTAGTATTACCTCTCAGTCTTGGCCAGGCCAAATACGCAATGAAAATGTCCTTTTTTTTCTGTATTTCAATGCTTAAGCTTCCTGTACAATCCAAAGTAGTACAGTAAAATAAACAAATGAAAAGGGGATCAAATTTAAATGCACAGCATGCTTGCAGCTTTGAGTCTGTTTTCTCTGTGTTGCACTTTTAAATGTAAAAACATGCTTCCCACCCAGACGGGGGAGTATAACTGAGAGGGGAACCAAAATGGGGATACTCTGCTTTCTATCTCTTGCACAGATTTTATTGCGTGTTTGTTCTTTCATTGTTGTTTTCTTTAGTCTAAAATGAAGATAAACTAGACAGAAAGCAAAGTGGCCAGGCGCCACTGCACAATTATAATTAATTCACTGTTAATGTTTCGGACATTGTTACAGCATACATTGGAATTGCTGGGGTGGGGTGAGATTAGTTTGAGCTATCCGTGTAGAGACTACGGGAGAGTCACATTAAATACTCTCTCTAATTAATGTTTTCAAAATGAGCACCAAAGGGAATAGCATGAGTTACCACTTACAGAAAAGTCGGTTTGTACTTCTGCTTTCAAAGTTCACGCTATGTTCTCACCTTGAAAGGTGGGGATTTGACTACATATCGTGCCATGACCCCAAAGTACAAATGGGCACAGCTCGTTCCTAAACACTGCTTCACCGGATTGTACCATAACCTTGGAAAAAAGGTGTGATTAAGCTAAAACTCGATTCTGAATGTCTGCAGACTTAAGAAAATTCATGATCCAATGTGTTTTGCAGAAGCTGAGGAAGTCAAGGCTTCATTTTGTCAGGAGTAGAGGGGTTCAAGAACCCAAAAGACCAAGTTCTGCAGTGTTTTAAGCAAAACTGTGGGAAGGAAATCTGATCTCTCCTCAAAGCCTGGAAACAGCCAGGATACATTAAATCCATGAGCACTTAATGTAAAGAAGAGGTCTCAGCCAATAGGCTATTTTAACAGCTAGAGGAATTAAGTCATTTTTGAACCTTCAAAAATGTCTTTATTCATCTTTTTTTTCTCCAATGATTTTTTTTCTGTGGGAGAGGAAAGTTGTGAAAATTGTGATTCTATATATAATGGTATGTGCTATTTATTACAGACTTGCTTAATTTTAACTATCTTCTTGTGAGTATTGAGTCAGATTTTTCAGTCTGAGCCTCTGATACTGTGTATTTAAGCTGTGTGTCTGAGGTGTAAAGTAGCCCTTTGTATGTTCACTCTGAAGCCAGCTGAAAGTGTGCCTCTGCTGGCTGGGTTTTATCAGCCAGATATCACAGTATCACACAGTATCACAAGGTTGGAAAGGACCTCTGAGATCATCAAGTCCGACATATAACCCAACACTAACACCAACACTAACACCATCGTCTAAACCATGGCACTCAGTGCCTCATCCAGTCTACCCTTAAATACCTCCAGGGTCGGCGACTCCACCACCTCCCTGGGCAGTGCACGTGGAGCATCTTGGTGATAAAGAATTGGTCAATGTGTAATCGAAACTCCTTTAAGCTAGCTTTTAGGAGATTTATAACCTGCAAAAATGTTCTCACTACAAATCCTTTTCTGTGTTTTTTTTTCATAATCACCTTTAAGGAATGACCCGATCACCATCAATAAAACAAAGAAGATCTGAAGCCAAGCAGAGGTTCGTACATTTTGGCAATTTTTGGTGTTGGGTGAGGGGAATTGACATTACATATGTTTCATACTATATCTTCATTTATGTGAGGTGAAAAAATCCACATTAAATTTCTGGTAAAACCTGGTCTACTGTAGAACACTATTAGAGTACTTAGTACTACATTTTTCATCATGGATGTAATCTGAATATCCTAATTTATGACCATCTGGTCTCCTGACAAGAACAGCCCATATGATCAAACTGCAGTTTCCCTAGATAAGCTAATACATCCATGCTGTGACTTGAAGAAGAGGACACAGAAGCATTCAGTAAAAAGCCTTGAACCACCTCTAAGAGAACTTTCAGAAAATGAGGTACCTTTATACAACTCCTTGTTCAATGCACCCAGCAGGGCTACTCATTATATCTGTTTAGTCATTGGTGTTTGTTTATGGTAACTTTCATTTCGTTTAGGATTTGATTTGTTTACGAACTAATAAATATGATTTATAAAAAGTGCCTGCGGTTCACTAATTACTGCACATATGGCGTTTTCATTTTGTAAAACTGGCATTTGCTTTCTATTATGATTATGTCTCCGTTCACCAGTGCTAATTAGTTTGATTAGACAGATAACTTTAACCAGTATTAGGACTAGATTAGGAGAACCTTGCATGCAGGGGAATGCAGGGGAGAAGGGTACGTTGCCAGTGGAGATAGGTTAGCAGCATAGAGTTTGTTCCTCATTAAATACTTTAAAATTACTTTTTGTTTTGTTTTCCACATAGAATAACTGAGAAGCGTTCACATTTAGCTACTTACAAAAATCCAATTAAACACAGTTGTTTAGCATGAATTTGTTAATCAGAGTTAATCTTTCCAATGAATGCATAATTTGGAATATAGTGCCTAAATGTTCATTTATGGATAAGCATATTACAGACAAATAAAATAAAAAAAAAGAAATTCTCTTCCTTGGAATTGACTCTCAATATGAAGAAATATTGACTGGTTTGTGTTGATTGTCCTGCATGCTGAGGGACAGAAGTGAAATTGGATAAAGACTAAGAAATGCCACATGAAAACCAATGCCACCTGGGGTGAGCTGTGTTTTTCCCAAGAGTCTCTGAAAATTGTTGAATAGGGTAATCTGGAACTCTTCAGAAAGAAAATAAAAAGAAAGAAAAACTCCTATTTGTTATCCATTTTAGGATAAAAATAGTTATCCAGGGCAGCAGAAGTTTGGCATTGTTTTATTTTTTCAAATGGATTCTCTATCCTAAAAAAGAGAGGAACTTTTGTTTTTTACCAGTATCGTAGAAATTACCTCAGTGCACAAAAAAAGTAGGATGTCAAATACCTGTGTTCAGGCAGCAAGGCGCACGATTTGTGATCCTTTTGAAATAGTCACTGAATGGTGTCAGACTTGATTTCATCCTTTCCCTCGCAAAGGACACTAACTGATAATCAAATGAAGTAACTGTGGATACTTGTTTCATTAAGATAGCCACTCATTTGACTTTGGATGATCACCCTATATCCATCTAGTTTCTATGTAATTAATTGCTTAGGTATGAAAGGCAAAATAGTCCCTGTTACAGATGCATAATCCCATTGCAGGCTACTTGGTCTCTCCTCTTTGTGTTAATGTGGCAATGTCATTTGTGACTGACCCTTTTATTTTTTTGTCTTTCTCTATTTTGAAAGCAATTTATAAGGGAACAGAAAAGTTCTTTCTCATCTAAAAGGAATTGTGGGAATATTGAAAAAGGCATAAAACTGCTATTGAAGGGTGAACACATAGAGAAGCAGTAAACTAGATTGTTGCAGTATTTACTCTCTCCTTGGCTCTTCTGGAGGATACCTCCTGCCATGCCTTTCAAAGAAAGCCCCAGACGATTTAAATGTCAAAGTCTCAAATTTCAACATGCATCATTATTGTTGGAAGCATTTGCTCCAGGAAAAGTTTCAAAATTGCCATTTCTGTATCCTAGAAGTATGTGAACAGGATGGCCAGATTCTGAGATGGTATAAATTGGCAGAGGTTCCTTACTTCAGTGCAGTTATCCTGTTTTGCACCAACTGAAAATCTGGCCCTGGAGAATGAATATTTATGCCAGGTTTGAAAACCCTTTTTTTTTTAATGAGAATGAATAAAGAAAGGGCTGGGATATGCTCTCTGCTGATGAACCCAAAGCCAAATATGACCTACCCTTGACCTTTTATGCATTTAAGTTGAAAAAGGCCATTCTGATACATACCACTGGAGCTTAAAATGCTTATACTTCAATTCCAAAGGTCAAGCTCTCTTCTCAGTATACTGTATGACCAAGCCTTTGTCTGTTGCCCATTGATGTTACCTGACTATGCTTCTTATATCCCATTGATTGTTTACTGTTTTCCTGGCTAATGTAAGTGAAAGAGGTAATTGAAATGATTTTGAGCTGTGTGTCAGTTCTGATTCTGATTATAACTCCTGTGCTTAGTGCAGCTTTAGTGGCTTCAAACTCATTAAGTCTCCAAGGAAATTTTAGATTACTGTGTTAACGATATCTTAATTAATGTATTTATCTTAGACTCCACTCAAGCCTTTTTGAAGTTTTCTTTTATCACTATGTCTATCTCTAATATCAGTGAATTAAGTAGTTTTTCTTCAATTCTTCTGTTTTCTTTTACTTTTTGAGGGTTTTGGATATTTTTTTTGAAAGGCCCAATGTAAAAGGGAACTGTTTTCAGGAAATAATGCTTCATGCATGTTTAAAAGCAAATCACCACATCTTCAGTGGATGCAATCACAGCCCCACTGGAATGAAGGGAGAGGAACTGGCACTTTTTCAAATCTGCCTGAAACTTTGCGTCAGTGGAGCTATGTCAGTTTACAACATTGACAATCTGGTTCAAAATATAGTCGGTCAGATTGTTTTTGTGGCTAGTGGGGCATGTATCTGCCTGCCTTCCTCTGGACTTGAAACAGCCACTATACACAAAATAAAGGGAAAAAATGCAGTCCCATCAAACAGACTGAGAGGCCTTGAGTATAATTTCTCTAGATAGAATCACAAAGAAATCGTCATCTCTAATAAGCTCTCCATTTACTTTATAAAATAATAATTTATGATAAAATCTGTTTTTAGCAAACTGTCTATTTTTACCCTCTCCTCTTGAAGATGAAGTCAAACATATGGGAACTGTAGACCATCTTTACAAAGCTGAGGGAATGCTCCTACATAATAATATAGCCAATCACAATGATTTTTTACAGCTATGCTGTCATTTCTGTTGATTAATACAGATCATTGAATGATCAGTGATGAATAATTTACCAAGGGCCATAACCTGACACCCTATTCCTGCCGAGATGTGCATTAGTATAGGGTCCTTTACAAACCCCTGTACCAGGAGATGTTCTTGTCTCACTCCTTGGCCATGTTTAGGTTTCTCTTCAGTGATCAAATTAGAGAGAACCCAGCCTGACAGGAAAGATAAGACACAGACTCCTTCCACTGTGAGGAAAATTGATAAGGAGCAGATCAATAAGTGATCCTCTTCAGTGGGCAGAAAGGCCCACAGTCTTAACAGTGAGGTATCCCCTTCTTTTCTCCTTCTGCTAAATTGCAAAATTTCTGTAGTGGAAATAGTGTAACATTGCAATTAGGTGGTAGAAATCAAACTGAAACATCTAGTGAATAAAAAAGTAAAGATACATATATTGAACAAAGGCAAAGCAGTGTATTCTTCTCTGATTTCATCCTTGGATGGGGCACCTGGATTTGGTGACAATTTCAACAAAGTGATACATAACCAAGATACCAATTCCAGACTGAAATGGTAATATCTGGCAAAGCTAGGAGCAACTGGAATCTCAGGGAAGTGTCAGGCAGGATTAAGAGTTAGTGATTGTACCAACTGCAGTTATTATCAATGCCTAATATGTTCTTGACCATGGAAAGCACTCAGAGATGTACAGCTACACACAACAGCTCATGTTAATAGATGGAATTCTGTTAAAATGGGTGTAGCTGCAATTACATACACTGGCAGATTGTTTGGCCCTATGTCTTTAGTAATTTTCTCTGTTTCCGATATCTGTTCGGTTATGAGATAAAAACTGATTTGCTTTACATTTGTACTTACCCAGTAGTACAGAAAGAACTATTTGTAATCACAATTTATGCCCAGAAAGTAAATATCAGTGAATGAATTGTATGTTTGGCTCTTGATGTCTCCATTTTTGCACTTTCTCTTGAAAGATGCACCTACTGGATGCTCACTCTGCCCAGCCTCTGGAGCTCCAAAAGTCCCTGATGGCAGCAAAGCAGCATGAACTGTCTTCCTGAGTACTTTCATCTATTTTATTTCAGGTACTTCCTAGATACCTTGGACTCTCCCTGCTTCAGTTTTTCTGAAACTGATAGAAGACAATGTAAATAACAATTACCTCTTTTCTTTATAATGATGACACAAATTTTACTTGGTATCACAGAAGAAACATCAGCATGAGCACCACCGAAAGCTTGGTGGGAAACAGGTTAATGCCTTCTTTTACCATTGTTGCTCTCAGGGCAGATATCTGGTATAGAAGTAAGGTTAAATAATGCAAAGGTTTATTTTCCACAACCATTCCAGGACATCTGTTCATTGTGAAAGAAATGTTTGGTGACTGGGTTGATGGCATGAGTCAAGGAAGGAGTAAGTTTTCTGAACTTTGCCTTGGGCTTGTCTGAAGGAAGCTACTATGTGTTTTAGTCATTGCTTAATTGAGAGGAGTTGTGTGACTTTTGTTATTTTTTTTTCCTTAAAAAGGCAAAAGACTCCTTGGTTTTCTTTGTTATTACTTTATAGCATCAGCCATAGTATGTCAGATGTTTCCCAATCAGAAAGTAAAGTTATGAAAGGGATTTTGTGATGTTAAGTCTGCAATACCCAGACTGAACTCAGATCTTGAATGGCAAAGCCCAGCTCTTACTCCTACAGTTTTGAGAAAAAGGGCTGTGACAGTCAGTTGACTCTGATAATGCAAAAGGAAAAAAGAATACTTTATAAATTCAAGTAATTTCTCTGTGGGCAGCATGGCAAAAGTGGGGCAAAGAAATTTGCATAAAAAGTAAAAATACAGATAGACATGTAGTTAAATCTGAATGTGAGGATGCAGAGTCCTTCCTGTAACAGGAATGAAGATAATAGATTATTTAGCAAGGTTTTTTGCTCTCTGTTATCCTATGTATTATTTTTTCTGTTCTACTTTAAATTTATTTGCCAGGCAGTTTTCATTTTGCCCTTCACAATTGTGTTGAGTGCACTGAATCATGGGCTTGAGGTTTTTAGAAAGGTTGTCAGTCACAGCTATTCTCGTGCAGCAATGATATGATTAAGCATTTAGCTTCAGGTTTTACTGTAAAGTATTCATTTAACCTAAATTTGAACACAGTGCAAAAGGAGCCTCTGTGGATGAATATACCCACTTAAAAGGAGAGATGCTGTGTTGTATGAGTTGTTGTCTTCCATTGGGGTTATGGGAAAAGATGGAAAAGAAAAGAAACCCCACATGAGAGAGGTTCTCAGGCACTGGCACACACGGGCATATGTTAATAGCCTTAGTCTAACTTGTGCCTGTGAAAACTGTGAGGACAAGGCCCTCTGCAGCCTGCTCATCTCAGAAACCTGTTCCTGGGATTCCCAGTCACATATGATCTGCCTGGGATCTCCTCTGCAGGTTCATGCTTACACCTGGTTTGGGGGGTCAGTAAGATGCCTGGTTTGTGGGTGCCTCCAGGGGCATATCTGCAGTGGTGAGGGCAGCAGAAAACAAAGCAGAAGAGGTGGGACTGCTTGGGCCCCTAAGTGAGCCATGATTGCCCTATCAGTCTCTTAATATGTCTCAGTGCTGCCTTTTTCTTCCACTGTGTCTCCTTCCTGTACCTGAAATTTGAATGGTAATCGACCAACATGAGCTGAAAAAGTGATGTCAGCCTGAGCTGTGAATTGACCTGCTTTTGCCAGTTTGTCACAGTTTTATTGCTGCTTTAGCACAATTCATGCAAGTTAAAGCCAAGCACTTCTGTCACCCAAGAAAAGCCTTATAGGCTGATGTCCTTTGGAACAGTTTCCAAATGCAGAGGCACCAGGGGTTCCCCTTCTCCTCACCAGCTACTCCAAACTTCATATTTTCTTTCTAGCCAAAGAACGACCTAAAGCCAAAACAACAAGCCTTGATGTTTACCCACCTCTCTAATACTGCCTGGAATTAATTTGCAAAGGTTCTCAGTTTCCTGAGAATAAGATCAAAATTGTGTCCTTTTCTAAAGGTGACCATATTAAGTTCATCTCTTCATAAATGTTAAGTTTATTACAGGAACAACTTACTGGATTCTTCAAATCAAAACATTTGAAATATAGGAGACAAGGAATAAGAGAGAATTCCAAAGCCTTTTATGAAAGACTCATCTTAAAAGCTAATTTAGCTTTCTGAACAGCAACAAATATATCAGACAGTTCACCCAAAAGCTAACTGAAAGAATGTGGTTTTATACCCCTTATTCATAGTGAGATTTCAAAATAAGCTTTTCGAACAAGCTGTGATATTTTATTTGGTTTCCTTAAGCTAAGAGTATTGCAATGTCAGACTCTGTTTTCTTAATTGATTATAACTTTGCCATTCTCGTGTTGTAAACCTTATGATCAATGAATAATATGTTGCCCAGTGCCTCCACAGCTTGGCCCAAAATTTAGCTTAGGGTACATTTTTCATATCTTTTTTTCTCACACAAATATCTTTGGTTTTGCTTCTGATAAATGAATAATTTCCAACAGCTCAGAATGCTTGAAAATAGTCTTGATCCAGCCAGCATTTCTGAGTGACCCTACTAATAGCAAACAAGGGAATGCAGCTCAGCATGCATAAGCAACCCTACAATAATACCTTGGTGTGTACAGTCCGGCAGGTGGGAACAATCCTAGAACTAGATTGCTAAATAAACTGTTGAGTGTGTAATGGAAATAACAGATCTGAGTGACTTAGGAGTTTTCTTACTTTTATATTCTTTCATATTCTGTTTGTTTGGGGGGGGTTTATTTCTTTTTTTTTTAGTTTTATTTTATTGAGTGGATACCATTCCCCTAGATTTGCAGAGCTGTGTTATTTTTCATCAAGAGCATTCAGTCTGTTGCTAAACTTGTTTTTCTGGAAGCTATCTCTTTCTCTTCAGCTCTACTTCTAACTCTTAACCATGCCTAAGTCATCTTGCAACTCACAGCTTCTCCAGCTGCTTGACTCAAATCATGAAACCTGTTCACAACCAGTAACCTCAACACCTGAATATCCTGAACAAGCCTTAGACATTATCAGCTTTGCTCTTGGAAAGGGGTAAGGTAAAGCTCAGAGTGTGAGAGACTCTAAAAGTGATGCAAATGTTATTGTTATTTCAGAATGTTATTCCCATATGCTCAGATGATCAGGTTATGTAATTGACTCTGCAAAAACACCTGCTTGTGTAGGTAGAATAAGGTGGAAAGAGAGGGAAAAATAACCATTAAGGTTCAAAAAGTAATGCAACGTTAATCTGATAGAAGGTCTGAAAAAAACAAAGTGCACTTCTGAAGGGAGATATTTTAATGGGGCAGTGCAGCACTGTGGAGCATCGGGGCTAAGGCAGACACCCAGTGGTGGGCAGTGTTGGTTACTGGGGTGTGAAGACTAGCTGGGAAAGTTCTTCCTTCCAAGTAAAGGCCAGATCCTCAGCAGAGTCAAATGTGTGCAGTCTCATTTGCATCTCTATTTACAGCCCTGTGACCTGGTTGCAGCACACATACCTCATCTTGTGCAGCCTTCCTCCAGGAAGAAGGGCAGAGGTTCACTCTAAGCAAGCTCAGGAAAGTGACAGGGAAATATTCCAATTTAAACTGTTTATGTTCTCCTAACCTGGCCTCAGTTATTCCCTGTCATTATTTCTTTCATGTTAACTGTACTGTTCTCTTTCCTGAAGTGTCTGATTTTTTTTAACAATCTTGAGCAGAGATTTAATTGTGCAACAGCTGGTTTTCAAGGTATTATATTTGAAGCCAGTGGGCTGCTAGGAGTATCACCTTCTTCAGATATTATGACTCTATCCACCCTCCCTGAACAACTTCTCCAGCCTCCTTGAAGAGCTACAGTCTCTTGTGGATGTATGTAAAGATGTTGGCAAGAATTAATATAAAATGCTTAGTGTCCCTGTAAGCTTCAACTGAATGAATGCACTAGTCCAGGCCAGAAAGGAGAACAAGCAATAATTGCATGTCATGTGGCAATTGTGATTTAGATTGTCCCCTGCTCATATCAAATCTTTAACTTCAATTGCAGGGAAAATGCTCCACAAAACTCTAGATTCCTCTCTCTCTAGCCCCACTTGCACCCAGTCGAGTATTTAGGCCATCCTTCATTGCACATGTTTTTGTCTGTCTGTCTCTCTCCCTCAAAATAAAAGGCAGGACCCATCCAGTGAAATGCAGTGAAACGAGAAAATGCTCAGATATTTTAATACCCTGGAGCTACCTTTTGGCAGATAAAATGACTAAAATGAAATTTAAAGCACATCTGATTTACCTGTTGTTTGTGTGACTCAAATACCTATGTTTAATTTTGTCTATGGATTGGAAAAAGTTAATTTCAAGCCTTGTTTCTCTTGCTAGCAGCAACAACCTTTTAAACTGAGTATTACTGGTGAACCATATAGAGCTGGTTAAAAAAAATGCTTTTCAGTTCCACCATGCAGTTGTTCGGACGACAATTATGGCAGCTGAAGTTTAATCATAGTGTTTGATAGCTCATTTTCTCAATGTCAACATGAGGCACTGTTAAAAAAAAATGAATTCTTCCATTTGATAAGCTGACTCCAGAGCACTGGGCTCATTCAATAGGAAAACTCTTTCACAGGGCTGCAGCATGCATGGTTTTTTCTCTTTCCCTTTCTTTTTTTTCTTTCCTTTTTTTTTCTCTTTCCTTTTTTTTTTTTTTCTCTGAAAGCCACCCAAGAAGAGATTAATCACAAGGGGGAAACTCAGCTTCACCCTCTAGCTGCAGGTCGCAATTTTTATTTGTATGGAATTGGCTTTTGGAAAGCTGAAGGCTGCCTGAGGGCAGGGACCTGATATAAGAAGAACCTGAGAATGAAGCAGCAGGGATTGATTAGCCTACTTCATATCCCACACTCCATAAGCACACTCCAACCGCAATCTAACACACCGCTGAGCTGAATAGACAAGAGAAATTGGATTCCTTCCTAATATTTAACCTTCAAGTCAGCTTTAACAGTTGTTGATATGTTGTTCTACCAGCAAGTAACGGTAGCTTTTTTATTCCAGCACCCACCCACACACATATATATACAATTTTATAAGTTATATGCTATATATTTACATATTTTCCATTTTCAATCTGTTTCAGAGTATGGTTTACCTAATCCATTTCAGTAAAACTTTCAGGGAAGAACAAACTGACCAAACAATTATGCATAAAATTATAGTGAGGAAAGGTAGGGAAAGAGAAATAAAAAGTAGAAAAACCTCATTGTCTGTTTCATGCCTTTCAAGGTCTTTTTCACACAGTCATTTTTCTTTTACCTGTAGTTTTCCCAGACCATTAATTGTAGGAATTGTATGGATTGTATCTAATGATATGGTTGCTGCTGGCACTGATGTCATAGGGGTTTCATTTGAGATTTTTATATGTAAATCGGAGGTGCATTTTGGGAAATGTTTGCTTTTAATGGGGTTTGCTAAACTGACAGAAAGTACTGCTGCATGATGAGGGCCAGTCTGTGACACCTGGACCATTCAGTGTGGTACAAGAGAACCACACTGAGGTTGCCCAGGATGGGACACACATGAGGCAGGAGGAGCTGTGTGATGCTGCTTCTGCGCCATGGCCTGTGGGGCACATTAAACCCCTCTGAAAGCTCCCTTTTCAAGCACAAAAAGTTGGAAAGTGATACAGAATGGTCAGAAAATGGTGATTACAGAAGGGCTTTTGTAGGTCTGGGGTCTCAGAGAAGGGCTGTGGCAATGGAGAGGGGTTTCTGTTTAGGAAGAGCTGATTCTGGGGAACAAAATCCCGGGTTCAGAAACATGCCAGCCCCACTTTTCCCAGACCTGATCTCATGGGCAGCCCCTGGCAGGCTCCCAGGATCACTGAGAAGGCTTGCTGACCTCCCCAGCTTACCTGAGCAGCTGGCACTTTGCCTTCCCAGTGTTGGGGTTGTGCAGCTGCATGTATCCTTGGACTCACCAAGCTCCCCATGACCTCTGGCTACTCAGCTGGTGGGCTGTGAGCTGTCTTGTCTTCCCAGCCCCCACAAGGGCTGGGCTGCCACCCGTTCCCTGCCATGATTCCCACATGCTCATGTGTATTGTGTCCAGATGTCTGACACAGTCCCTATGGGGTTCTCCAAAGGCAACTTTTCTAAAAATTCCTGTCCTAGGGAAGATTCACGTTTCTTACTCCTTGTGTATGTTTGGAATGAAGAAAAAATGAGAATTTGAGATTTTTCTCAAGATTATAATTTTCATTCATGCTTAGCTGCCAAACTTTTTTCCTCTCTGAGAAACCAAAGTACATTTACAGCAACTCCTGAGGCTGCCACTGGCTCTGTTTAAATTGTGGGGCCCCCTTTGCTTCTTTCTGCCACCTCAAAGTCAGGTTGTACAATTCATCAGCACACGAGGCCTCACTCTTGCTATGATTTCCTCATGTGGATCCTAATACAAAGCAGTGTGGTACAGAACTTACACCTGCCACAATGCTGCGTGCAGCATCCACAAGAAGTTCATCACAGGGCATCACCTGCCACTGTGTAATTCAGATGTGGTCATTCTTACGTATGCTTGAGGTGTGCTAGTGTCATTTGGACTGTGTCGTGGTGTCTGTCTACGCAGCCATGCAGAGGTGCCTGGTGTCCTGATCATGCTCTGTCACCTACTGCAGGGTCATCCTTGCAGGCTGGCTCAAGCATTTCTGCAGGACATAGCATTGTGCCTTGTCAGGTCTGTCCAAAGAGGTTGATGTTCTAATATTGACATTTTTAGATGAAGTGGAGGGCAGCTGTGTTGAATAGCACTGAGTTTCCACAAAGATGGGAACCAGGAGGAAAGCAGGGCTGTGGTAGTGGCAAGGATTCTTCATCTTCTGCTTGGTTGTCATAGAGGCATGGAGGTGTAGGTGGAAAGCTGTGGCTCAGCCATCCTATTTACTTCCATGGCAAGAGAGTACCAAGTTCTTCTTTACTCTTTGTAGAAAGCACCAGTGAGAAATAATCATGAAGCTTTCTCACACAGCACACTGTAAACTGGCCTAGATCTTCTAGAATTGGGCAATATCATTCTGCAAGTTGTAGTGAAAGAAATGTTGCCTTAATATATAGAGTCTATTGGGAGAATGTGCTGCTGAAACAGCTACTGCTGCAAGCAAAGTGAAATTTTTGTGTAAACATCTTCAAATATTTTTATGACCCATCAGCTTAAGTTTTATAAGTCAATGTATGAGTGAATACACAAAGTTTTCCTCTTTGTTTGCATATTCTGCCTCTACTGAGTTTTAAATGTTCATGCTATGTGAACAAAATCCAACTCTACATCTGTTTGTGGCATATGTAGGCAGCATCATCTCCAAGTTTTTTTTTCATATCAAGTTGAGCTCAGTAATTTGTGAAAAGGAACTCAAGACTTGAGCTAGATTCTCTGTACCCTAATTCTGACCGTTAATTTTCCATATAGGCTTGAGAACCTCTGGATTTTTTGCCATTTCATGTTCAAATAGGACAGTAGAAAAAACAAAACTATCCCCTGCTAAGCAAACAGACACACAAGACATTTCTTCCACCAGTGACCATCCAGATGTTAATTATGCTTATGTTCCTCTGACCACCCTGATGTGACTTTCCAGCCTATGGATCTGGAGACTTTAATTCACAGAGTAAAGCCAGATTGTGGAAAAAACTAGTAGAGTAGTGCACCATTAATGGCTATTGAGTAACACAGGCTGGCATTAATGAGTCTGCTAGTTTTCCACCAGCTTCACTAACTTCTCAGGATATCCTGGATAAATCCTACAAGCCTCTCATAGGACAGCATTTCCTTCAGTGTGATTTCAGCATTTAGTCTACAAAATCTATGGATTCATCTAACCCAGGTGTTATCTCTCTACAGCTTGAACTGATACTTTAACACAAAATTTTACCCTTATTTTTTTACTGCTTCTATGGAGCTATTACATAAGGCCAGGTTTTTCTCATCAATTTGATTATTTCTGTTACTGGTTAGGAAAGGAGTGCAGGAAATAGTGTTTTTTGTTTTAAAATATTTGTGCACAGAGCATTTAACAAGTGACAGAGCAGTACAGCCTTTGTGATGGAAAATAGAGATTTAGAAGCCTCAAAAATTTTATGAGAACAAGCTGATTTTGATCAAGGTGTTTGAAAAATGATCGTTGTGTTTCATTTTGATAAGATTGAAGTGCTTTCATGGTATATAAAGGGTTTGGTTGAAATGAAGAACTGGGGCTATATCCTGAAAAGTTACTTTGATATAGTTAGATATTTTCATTTGTTGGAATTTTTGCTTCACCTGAAATTTTGACTGTTTGTTCTGATGTCGACTTTGTTGAGGAATTAAAGCTGTGGCCTTTGATCTGTTCCAATAATATGGGTTGTGATTCACAGGGGCACTGATGGTAATAAACAAAGCAATTCCCTTTCCTGTACACTGGAAGAAGCTTTACAGTCGCATTGTTGTTTTTAAATGCACTCATTCTGTGTGTCTGTACATATACATTTTATGTTACTCTGTCTCTGACTTGATTTTGCACATCCACAACAATCTACTGTACTAATGACTCCCTGTGCTGTGTTAGCGATACTCGCCAAGTAATTCAGGACCCTTCCCCTGTGAGCACGCATACCTTATGGCAAGTACATAAGACTGCAGGTTATAAAAAAAGCCATTTTATTAAGCTGAAATATAAATATGTGTTTGTGTGATGATCCCAGCATATTCCAGTATGCCGGCAGTCAAGGGGGAGCAAGAGAACTACAAGAGGGCAATGGAAGTGGAGTTCCCCCTGAAGTACTTGAGAGACAACATTTTAAATATCTCCCCTTGTAATATATATTATTATTAAAGTGCTGGTTGCAAATTTTGTAACTAGCAGTCTCACTTGATATTTCTAACAACTTAATGAACGCTGTGACAAATGTAAATAGCATTTCAGTAACACAAGTTTCAAGTTTGTATTAAAAGGTAACAAGGCCCTCAACAAGACACAGCTTCTGCTAGGCTGTGCACTGTAAAACCTCATTTGAGACCTTACCTATACCCAGGAGCTTAGAGCCCAAAGAGATGAGAAGGATTTCTATCTTCATTTTTATAAATGAGAAACTGAGGCAAACAAGTCATGAAATGCCGTGTCCAGATTGCATGGAGACGGTGTAATAGAGCCAGAAAATGTATTGTGCTATCTTCCTGTCAAAGAGATGTGTTGCTTCCCTGACCTTACTGTTATGGAAACCTTGCGTGAGGTGAGTAGCCTTTCAAGAGTGGGATGCCAGACTCTATTTCTTTTTCCCAAAATAAATTTGTCCGTGCCACTAGAAGCTCACCAGTAATCAGGAAATATTGCTTTCCAAAGAGACAAGATGCTTATCAGGTGGCAGTGCTGTGTGTCTGCATAGGGCAGCTGGTGCTAGGAACAGAGTAGGAGAGAAGAGGGTGGGCAGGCAGCAGCTCCTGTCCTTCACAGAGTCCCTTTTGGGACACCATGAGTCCCCTGTGACATCATGCCTGAGCACCACTCGAAACTCACCTGCCTGCCATCTCCAGTGCTGCTTGTGCCTGTTTTAAGTCATTCACTGCTAGTAAACAGAGAAACAGTTGCATTCACACTTTTACTCAAATTAAGGACAAGTAATGATCTTTCTGAAAATAATTCTAAAAGGAGACTTAGGTTGAATTTACCACAGGAAGAAACAAAATAAATGCAAGTAGAGGGGAAATAAAAAATGTGCAAGACATAAAGTAATATCAACTAGATGAAATGACAAAAATGCCATGTTTAGCTGAAGGAAGCCTTATCTGAAGGACCGTCTGAGTGTTGGCCCTAATCTCATCAACATCCAGACCCTAATGCTGGCACCATCCCCATAGTGAAGTTGAACCTTGTTGGACACAGGCTACAGCTCGACCAGAGCAGCCTCTCTCTGCTGATAATAAAATCCTCTACAAGGTAGTTCAGTCATTCTGAGAAGCTTAATTTATGATTTTGTAAAAATTTTCACTCTCTTCTGGGTGTGAAACTAACTTGAGAGGATTTAAGGTGAGTATTAAAAACACCTCTTCTGTGGCAAACCATAACCATGAAGGAAAACAGAAATAGGAAATAATGAGGAAAATTCTGCGTAAGATGGGAGAGTTCTCCAGGCACACCAGTAGGAGCATGTTTTATTAGACGTGATTATTTTCTGTGCTGTTTATTCAATCTCAGCATCATCTCCATCCTCCTTTTCCTCAGTTCCTCTACAGTCAGTGTTACTTCACATCGTGCTCAATAGAACTAGATATATATTTATTCACCCTGACCCAAAAAGTAAGTTTTATGTCATCAGTTTGTTGTTGTTCAATATATTACACCAAAATTTAGTTCAACAAATGAGCAGTAAATCAACTTCAGCAAATCGTGCTTTGGTTCAGTTACAAATCTGCCATTCGTGCTGACTCAGCCCTACACCCTGCTGGCTGGCGCATGGCAAATACAGCCAGTGCACTGCAGACCTTGCCAAACAATATGACCTGCTCTCTTAATTCTTTCTGGACATCCACTGCTTCCTTCTTCCTTTTGGGCTCTGTTCCTGGTTTTCCACCTCTCAGTGGAATCCTGTCTTCAAAAGTTCTGGTTCCTTACGCGACCCTTTGGTCTTCTCCATCTATATCCTTGTCCACATAGGATTCACGAATGACTTACTCTTCATTTCTTGGTTCTTCCTTCTTTCCTACTCTTTTAGCACTTACCTATTTGCACACTCCATCTCTGTCCTTTTCATACAAACAGATCTCAAAGATGATGCACAGTACTCGACCCCATAGCATCTTTATTTAGTTTGAATTCAACAGTTCTTTCTAATGAAAGCAACTTCAAAATATTTGCTGCCTTTTTCACACATAGGGTATTTTTATGTTGTCTTGCCAAAACACATCTTTTTGATTGGTCCTATTTCTTTACACCTCTTTCCAATCAAATTAGTGCATTTTTCCCCTTCAATTACCAGTTTCTCTGTGTCTACTCATTCCACCTGAACTCTGATTACTGATGAAATCTTCAAGTAAACTGTGTTGGACTACAGGACATCTGTTTTATCAGATGCGTATATTAGATGTGTTCCTTTGCATATTATACTTAAAAATGCAACCCATTCTGCTTGAGGTCTTTAGGCACTGTGCCAATCAATACCTACATTATGTTACAATTACATAGCCACACTGAAGAAAATTTTACTTCTGTTGTGACACTGTTTTTATCAACTCTAATATTTTTTATTCTAATGATTTTTATTCTATAGAAAACTAAAAGATCAGAATGCTTCTAGCAACCTTCTCCTTCTAAATGTTTGAGTAGTAAATTTTAGGTCATTATATTCATTCACAAGGCAACAAGTAAATTCCTTGGTTGGTAAATATCTGCCAGTTGACTAGGCTTAATCCAATTCCATCTTGTGTCTGCAGCAACATAATATTTCCATTGCAGTCAGCTTATGGGTGCAAATGATCACATCTGCATCTTGATTTATTCCTTACTAGTTGGAAATATGCAGTGTCAAGTATTCAGCGGATTTTGCCAGATCCTAATGAGAATTCAGTGTAACATGATTTTCTCCAGCTTCAGTCTTGTAGAAAAGTTTTTCTGCATAACTATCTTTTCAAATCAAAAAACATATAGTGTGCTGGTATATAGTGTATTTTACTTCCAATAAAGTTTTAGGCTGTGCTACAGAAAAAGAGGAGAAATGTGGACTTCAGTCCTACCAATTATACGACTGTGGTATTGACAAGAAGTATAATAGAAATAGATGGTTGGGCAACTGAGGACCAACTCCTGGCCTGCCTGGGAACAGAGGTTTTTGAGGCCTGTTAACTCTCTTGAACCAGATGATCAACAAAAAACAAAGGGTCAACAGCAGAATTTAGGTGTCCAGAGGCTGCTCTGAATTAATCAACAGTTCAACAAAAGGTATGTCTAAGTGGTTTGCTAGTCTAGGGTTACTAGAATGTATTGTTTTCTTCTCTAAATCCTTTGTTTTCTGACTTACGTGTTTTGGAGAGGAAATGAGCAGCACCCTTTTTTTTATGGCCCTGAAAGTCTCTGTCTCGATTCTTAGGAACCACAGAAGCCTTCATGGATAACAGGGATTTTTTGTGATGGCAGAGTGACTGCCCCTGACCACGTTATTCATTCAGCCAGGCATTTGTCAGTCCAGTTGTTTCAGAACTGGTCCTGCTGCTTATTTAAGAATGAGGTGCCAAGAGGTGCAGTTGCTGTTATGAAAAGATATCCACTCAGTTGCTGAGTTAAAATCAGATTGTCACTGATTTAAAATTCTGATATCACTGTCCATCATACTAAAACGTGATAATGATTCCTGTAAAGTTAGTAATCCTTGTGCTTATGTAATGTTATGCAGTAATACTCCTGACCAGTGTAAGCACAGAGATTTGGTTATTATGTAGAAGAGTTATAATAAGAAATATGACTGCAAAAGCAAAGCAGTCAGTTGAAATTGGTCTATAATTAAATGCTTAGAAAATTCTGTGCTTAGCTCATTTTAAAATCAAGTGCTTCTTTGTAGCAATTTCCTTTCTTTAATTACAATTTCCTGTCTAGTTTGACATTTACAATGCAATCTTGGGGGACATGTTTGTGATTTATTATTCTTGCTCCTATCATGATATCACTCGTCAGAAATGAGTTTATAAAATAAGAGCTCAAATTATTATGGCCTTTGACCAATAAAGCTGGCTCATAATTTCAGGCCTGAGAAAAGATTAACATTTTTGACAATCAAATGCAGAATTACCAGTGGGGGACAATTTTGAAAACTATTTCAGTTTTCTGAAACATTGTACATTTTTAATAAGGAATATTTAACTGGTTATACATTGGAGCACAGGCTTAAGAGCAGAAAGAGCAATAGTCAATTGTAAAGCAAACCTGAAAGGAAGACTTTAACATCAAACATTGTTTAGCTTCCTCTGAATGAAATTGAAACTGCTGAATCAACATTACTTGAAAATTACCTAATGGAAGAGATATAAAAGCTCAGATAAGTTCACAGCAATGCACTCTGCCTTTTCTTTAGCATTCCTGAATCCATAGGCTAATATATCTAGAGGAGCTGGAGAAAATTTTTCTGTTTGTTGGGTTTTTTTAAATCTTACAGAACAAATTTTCTTTTTGGTTTTTATTTTTCTCTTGGGGTCTCTCATTTAGAGAAACAGATGCCCCTGCTAAACTGCATATTACATGATCTATTCTGCTGTCACTGCTTTTCCAATGACTTTCTTTGTCCCTGATTCAGGAAAATGTCATTGTTCAGGACAACACAGAAGTCAAAATGAATTCTCTATGACTTATGCACATGTTCCAAGTTAAATGTGAACTTTTCTGTAACACGAAATAGGCATCCTGCCTTGTGCTTTGTGAAGAGTGGGTTCTTAAAATCTCTATCCAAAGTGGTAGGTGTGTTTTTAGTGTTAATTTGATGTAATGTCAAAATGGATGGCCTGTAAAATTATATTGAAGGAAAGAGAAGTAGTATTGGCAAGGAAGAAAATCTGTATCTTTGGAGATCTTTAAAACAGCCTGTGTACACATTGCTGGGAGGTGCAAATGCTTAGCGCCTCTCAAAGTCAGGCTGCTTTTATTTAGATGCCAGCATACAGAGTTAAGAGCCTAATTTTAAGTACTGTGAATTAAAATCATTATTTTAAAGAATCTGTCCTCCCTCATGCCCAAGGAGATGAGAAAACTTGGTATTAGTTACTTCATTTTAGTAAGGCAAAGGTGAAAAAGTGGCATGGCTCTGACCCCAAGTATTTCCTGGGTTACTGACAGGGCTAGGAGCCCTGATGCAGCGTTCCAGATCTCCCAGTCCCCAGCTCAGTTGCCTGTACCGTACTCTTTAGTTACAAGCACACAAATTTTCTGTCCTTCCAAAGCATTCTCAGAGCCAACAGCATTCCATAGGATGTATTTTACTTCAGTGATGGTTTAAAGAAATGGTCAAACATCTCTCTCTGGGGTGCTTGACTCCAGTTCAATGTAATATTCAACATGGGGAGGAGTGATATGGAAATTGGATATACCCATAATGGAAAGGTAATGAGCACCTGCACTACTGCCCTGAGAAGGGTCTGTGTGAGACCTTGCAGGAGTGAGGGGCTGCCATCTTCCCAGGGACAAGGCCCAGGGCAAGTTCATGGGCAGGTTAAAATACATAGCTTAGAGGTGGGAAGAGGAAGGATAAGTCTACGGAAGTGCAATTACTTGCTTAAAAAAAGTACCTGAGTAGTTCTAAAAAGTAATAAGGTGTCTGGAGTCAATAGTTGCTAGAGAGAAGAGGAGGAGAGAAAAGTTGAATGAATAATGAGGCCAACATATCTTCATCATACAATATCAAAACAGATTTGATTTTTGATAGCTGGATATGTTTAACTTTGAACTGTGACCATGAATGATGACTAGACAGTCATTTTCTGCGACTTACTCCATTGCTTAATTGTTTTTCTTACAGAGTTACCTTTGGAGGAGAAGTGTTTATTAACCTGTCATCTCTGCAGCTTGATCTTAAGATAGAAAATAATCAGGAATGCTATTATTATCTAGTCTGGAAAGGCGCGTGTTATGAACTCAAATATCTTCTAGCTATAAAAAGCTTTACACAACTGTAAAACTGCAGAGTTTACGTAGGTGCTGCACATGCCAGTACACTTCTAACAAAACTCTGCATTCAGTCAAAATGGATACATAACAGGTCATGCTCTGTCACCTCTGATTAGACACTGACTACGAGGCCAGTGCTGGCAGTTCAGTCCAAGTGCTTTTAAGTTTTTCTAAACTTTCCTAAACTTCTAGAACACTTTTCTATATTGAGTACGATTCAGTTTGGAAATCCCCAGTGTGTTCTATTGGCTTGAATTCCTAAATTGAAAGAATTAAATCACCTTTCCAAAATCTTCTCCCTTTTCTTTGAGGATTATGATATACTCCTTAATTCTGGGCTGGGTGAACTCCCATAAAGAAAGAAAAAAAACACTTAGGAGATGAGGCTTTTCAGCTGATGTGAATCAGCAGAGCTTCACTGATGTCAATGAATCATGCTCGTTTATACATGCTGATTCCTTGGCCCTTAACAAAACAAGATTTTCCCAGAGCTGAGTGTTTGACTCTGTTAAATCTTTCAATCCACATATGGATAATGTACATGTATTTGACTTATAGGTATGCACAGAGGTTTTAGTCCCTGGAGAGAAACAATCATTTGGGTGCTGGCAGAATTGCTCTATGCTAATGTTATTTTTTCAAAAGTTATACCAATTACAGTTTCAAGCACAGCCAGTGACGAATACTGCAGTACAACTTTGCACAGAAACACACCACAAACAGAGAGAAAGTGGAAAACCATTTTCCTCTGATAATTCCCCTTGGCATCACCACTGTAACAAGCCTTCCATAGATAAATGTGTAATAATTCTGTTGTCCTGAGCCACGACTGGCAATTCTATGGTCACAGCAAACTCTTCTATTTGACTTCACTACAGTTGTAGGTTTCCTGATATACTGAATGAATAAATATTTGTAGGTTTCTTTTCCATTCTTACCAACTATCTCTTATCTAACATCTAGAGTTTCTGTTGCAAAAAAAAGAAATGGTACAACTATCTCAAGGTATTGATTTCTTTTTTGATATCAAAGTTTCCCTCTCTGTGAACAACAAATGTAAAAATAGTCTGGTGGGAAAACAAGCATCTGCTGTTGTTTGAGCTTTAGTCTAGAATGCCTTCAACAACTGTGATATATTAGGAGAACAAGATTTTCAGCACAAAGTACTTTAAAAATCTCCTATGTTCTTTATTTATGTACTTATTTGTAAGTGGCCTTGTTTTCCAGAATATGAAGTAACTGGCACTCCTCATGGTTTTCACCTGGACCTATAGGATTAGATCTCCTCTCCCAAGCATTGCATCATTTTACTTATATAAAGGCACGCTCTGTGATCTGAAGAGCTTAGACTGTGTGTTCTTAACAGTGGAACAAGTCGCATTGTCTTGCCTGGATGCAACATCAACTAACTTTAACTCCTGAAGAGAATCAAAGCATTATCAGCCATTACCCTGGGAGAGTGTCTTTTGGGTGTGACCCCAAATGCAGAGATGGTCCTTTTCTCTCATAGATCACATGCAAAGTATATCTCATCTGGCTTTCCTTGAAATCTGTGGGGGGGTCTGTCATTCAGTCAACATTAAGTCCACAGCTTGTTATTTGTAATGTATTTCTTAGTTGTTCATCCTAAGCATGGGTTTTCGTCTTTTCAGGATAAGCAGAAAGTTCAAGAGGGAACCTGATTCCAGTCTACAAGGCATTTTCCGTGGATGTAATTTCAACAGCTTCTCATTTACACCAGTCAGAGTTCAGAACTAGACTCAGCATCGTTGCTCCTGTGTGCAGCAAACAGCAGCACTATTGGCTTGTGAATTTTTGCACATTTTGCTATTTCCTAATGTTTGTTTGGATTTCACACACTGCCCAGGCAAAATTAATTGCCCACACATTTCTGCAAATTTAGTTCAATGATCTCTTCTTCTGTTTCCTGGACTATGTATGCTTTTGACTGCCAAAAAAAAGTCCAAGAGACATGCTGCTGAGATGAAGCTGGGATTATCCACGGAAATTAATAGTGGTACTCTCATGCACGAAGAATGATTAGGCTGCCGATTGTAATATGTTTAAAGGGTCAACAGAAATTTATAAGTGGTCAAGAAACAAGGCAAACATCAGCCACCTGTCTGATGGGAAAAGCAACGGCCATTAAGTCCATTAAATTTAACATTGAAATCAATGTTTAAACCACAAGAAGTAATTAGTGTAATTCATATTACAGACCTTTGGATTTTTGAAACCAGATTTAATTATATTGAAAAATGACAGCTTCATTTTCCCTCTATGGATAGGTTACTACCATGTTCCCGATACTTTTATTAGGGCTGGGTGCCGATATCAGGTTTTAATGACATTAAGCAAAGTAGTGTTTCAACCATTTGAGGAACAATAAATCAGATTAGATTCTTTTTGAATGGAGACAACACAGATCAAGTGGGTTTTAAATCATTTTCCTTTATCACTGTGAAGTAGAGTTGTTCACTTGAAACAGCAGCCCATGAGGAAAAAAAAAGTTGAAGAGTGTAGAGGGATATTTGGATTCCCTAGCTCCCTTTCCCTGCATCAATGGACAATTCATGAGCTACTGCTAAGTTCTGGAAAGGTATCTCTATAATCCTTTGCCAATACAAACTCTGCATAACTTCTACAAGGTCTTTCATTAGCAGCCTCAGATTTTAAGAAAGATGAAGTGATACTGCATCTTCTGAACTTAAAACCTTTTAGTGTTGTTACAGGTGTTGACAAGGGTAATAAAAGGGGCCATGAGGATGCACATGCAAAATGTTAATTTTCAGAGTCATTGCTGGGTTTGAGGAAGGTAAAATGTTTATCGTATTTCTGTCTTCTTGATATGTTTCCACACTCTTGACGTGTCTCTCCTTTCTTGAGCCACATTCCTTTGCTTCTTCAGTTTAACTTGGGGTCTTTTCTTTATGGGCTGAATTTTTGCAAAGCTATTAGTAAAGCTCCTAGAAAACCAGTGATGGCTTCTCTTTCATCTTCCATTAATGCAAAAATACTCTGTGGGTATGCAAATAATTGATGTTAAAATTAGTACCTCTTGCTCTGAGACTGTTCCAGATTCTACCCTGTGTTTGGGGTGGAGGAGGGAGTTTCATATTACCAAGCAATGGGCTTTCTTTCCCATTATGAACATGTAAAGAAATAGGGATGTAAATGCTAAGCCTCAGTCTGAGTTTATGACTGAGTGTACTGAAACCATGAGCACTCCCTGATTCTGCTTCTGTCTACCTGCTGAGCAACCCAAAGTATCTGAGCAGAGGAGTGCATGACTGAAGACTGTGTAGAAAACCATCATGGAATGGATAACTATGTGGCTTATCTTAGTGTGTGGTCATTCATTTAAGCTGATAAGAAAAGTAAAGTAAAACCCACTGAGTTTAGGTAGCTTTAAATTGTTTGAAAATATGATATGAAACCCCCAGTTTCACCCTACGTTGGAGAAAATAAATTTGAATAAATACAAAGTATGTGATACTTCCAGCAAGGCCCTGGATCTCACTGTTTGTTTCGCGCTGTGGAGGCCCGGGTTATCTACCACTGCAGTTGCAGCAATATTTACATGTTTGTCTCCACCCTGGTGCAGATCAAGGATATGGTGGAGAAATGAGACCCCAGGAGAATGCTTTATCAGGTCTTCAAAAGCAAAAGATGAAGCTGCTGAATAAGAACCCAGGAAATACAATAGGTGTTACTGCAAGGAAGAGTGATTGAGCCATACGCAAGAATGGCACCATCAACAAGCCATAGTGATGTTGATGCAGAAAACAAAGGAGAGAAACAGTAGAAAGAAAGAGACATGTGGTATGATTTGAATGATGGAAGCATTTTGTCAACTCTTTGGGTGAAAAACTTGTTTAAACTGGTAGAGAAGAGAGCACAGTATCTAGGACTGAGCACTTCTGAAGTGCTCTGTACCAACAAGTGACTGTTACAAAAACAGTAATTCTGTGTACCACTCAGAAGCATTTTGCTGACTGTGTGAGGTACAGGACCTGTTTATAGAGCATGGGAAAAGGTCTGTGTGTGAAAAGAAAAAGGGAAGGAGAAGACTCGAGACCTGTACAGAGATTCCCAGCATAGATTAATTTTGGGGCATGTTGATACTGTATGGGTAGATGTACATTCATCCTGCCCATGCTATTCACTGAAAAAATCCTTCTCAGGAGGGATTATTAACTCAGACTTGGTGCCAATGCAGTCACATGGCTTCTGTCAGCTTGTAGCATGGGCAGAGCTTGCTCATGGCTGTTTGCAATATTTGGTGTAAACATACCCAAAGACTAATAGCAAGTGGTAGCAGAGGAGGTGGATAGAAAGGAAGGCTTGGAACAAAAGATGTTAAGCTTCATTTGGTGTATGATGAGCCAGATTCATCATTGGTGTAATGCCCTGAAGTCAGTTGGGTTACAATAACAAAATTAGTCCGAAGAATCATAGCCCTGGCAATCCCTGCAATGCCTTTGATCTGATGAGGTATATGTCATGGCAGCATTTTGCATGCTGAACACAAAACATGATGCCTCAAGGGTGAAACATCGGCAAAAAACTCACAATGGCACTGGGAAGTCATGAGCTAAGTTTTAAATGTATATTTCATTCTGAAATCCTGGCAGAGCTTTCTTTCTTCCTGCATATTTGCCCCTAATGGTAACTGTATAATAAAATCTTTGGCTACACATTCGGTACTCAAAATGGGATTAATTTCTCTCTGTTTGGCTAGTACAAATAACTGCACATGAAGAGTTTATGCAATAGCAGGGGAGATTATTTTGTCTTGGCAATAGTTTTATCTGGAGTAATGGAAGAAACTGAAGTAACATGAATATTGTATTTAGATTTCTCCATCCACAGAAGAAAAGTGAGTGTTTCATTTGGCACTCTCTACTTATTAAAGTGTTCTTTTGCATTGCTTCCCAGCTTCAGCTCTGCAATTCCCGAGCAGGCCAAAACCAATCCCTCTCACCTCACTCCTCCTTTCTAAAGAAAAAAATACCCTAAGAAGAAACCAACGCAAACCTCGGAAATACAAAACAAATATCCCCAAGGAAAAAGTACGTTCTTCTCTCTTTTTTTCATTATTCAGTAAATAAACTAGCTGAGTATTTGGTTTAACCAGTGTAACTTCTGGCTTGAGTGAGTTCAGTGAAATTGTCTCAATTTACAGCAGCTGAGAATCTTGTCCTCGTTAGTAAGGGGTTTAACTAATACGAGGTGAACCAGCCTTTATGCCTGTGCCCTATCTCAGATAAGAAAAGAATGTTGCAGGTGTTGGTTTTGCCCTATGAAATGTTCTCTAGGCATGATGTCCCATACCTATGGGAATAGAACTGTGCTTGGTGCCTGTGCTGTCCTTGGTAAAACAGCTTCTGCAAGGCTAGAGTCAGAGCTCCTATGGAAATAAGGATTATAGGGATGAACCCTCTGCGGATTGTTCTCTAAATCTTGAACTCATTGTACAGTCTCAATTGGATGAGGGAGACCTCTCAAAGTTATTGAACTCATGAATTGTATGAAAAGTGTGGAGACAAAATCCATATGTGCTCATGCACACTGAGACATGGAAAAGGACCATTATCCTTTCTGATTGGTAGTGGTCCACTGCCCACAGCTACCATATGTGCTCTAGATAGCAAAAGCAGCCAGGGATCTGGCTGTTGGAATGTTCTGGAACTACAGAGGCCAGGACAAAGAGTTCAGGTTAATGTAGTGAAGTACATTAGAGACCTGTGACAGAAGTATTTAGGAAAGCAGTGTTTATATGAATTTTGTGTTTGAGCAAAAACTCTTTGTAGCTGAGGAAGCTAGAGGCCAGATATGTGTCTGGTCCCAAAGAAATGAAAAAAAAAGCATTTTATTATAATTTTTGCTTCTATTTATAAACTGTTTGCTTTCCAGGCAACTCAAGCAGGTTACTGGCTTTGAAAAAGCTGGATGCAATAGAACATGTAATTTGAAATTAATATATCAGACCAAAGTATTCACATTTTCTGCTCTTGAAGTTTCTCTGAGCAGATCAGCATTTGGTTCTGTTAGCTTTTTATTCAGCAGTCTTCTGAAAGTTTTTTTCCTACTATTTTTAACTCCACTGTAAAGCAATTTGATGGAAGAAACTCACACTCAGTATTCATTATCTGAACTGTGTGGCCTCGCTATAACTGGGCAGGTGGGTTACATGTTTGGATGAGCAAGAATGTAACTGCATCTGACTCATGTCACCCCTGAATTTCAGATTCCTTTCCCACTAACACTCACCATCTATGAGACTTCAAAATGCATTTTGCACAATTTATTGTTATTCTGATTTGTATTAGAGTTGCACAGAGTGATCCCAGACTAGACAGGGCCCAGTATACTTTCATTAAGTATAGACTTTAATATAGATTTTAATAGCTGTGACGCTTTCCCCTTTGAGTTTACAGCTGAGGCATGTAAGAAAAAAGGGGAAAATGGAAGCATAAAGGGGTAAAAGGACTTGGTCAAGGTCACATCTGTGTTAGTAAAACTTGATAACTCTAATGTTCATGGCAAGTAAATATGAAAGGACAACAGTTGGCCAAAATAAATTCACTTTAAAACCTGAATGAAAATAATCAATAGTATTCAGCCACTGTGTCCCAGATGCCTGAACCAATTTGATAACAAACAGTTTGTTCACTTTTTTCAGTTATTTGCAAAGAAGTGGCTTGATTGCCAGTGTGCCTAATTCCAGACGCATGCCAATTCCCTAATGGTAATGGAGCTTCATTATTGCATGCCAAGACTGAGGCAGATACTCAGCTCTTTCCTGCTAGATGTTTCCCAGAAGATCTACAGTCAAATCCCTGTTAAACAACTATCAGACAAACATATGCACTGCTTCATGGACCCACTTTCTATTCATTGTAAATACTTAACAGTAGATTGGTTCCTGAACCACGGTTATGGTCCTGCTTCTAAGGACATGCTCCAGTCTGCCTGCATGTAGCATGCAAATTCAGTGGCACTTGGGTATTTGCTGGGGGTACTTTGTGCTGTAGCACCTGGGACAATTTCTCCTTCTAGGAGAGGGGTCTGCACATAGTCCCTCTCCCAGGATCTGGCTTCATCAGCCAATTGCCTGCTGGAGGAGGCTACAAGAGGCTTAAACTCAACAGAAAATCTCTGGAAAAACACTAAAAAATAGCTTCCTATGGAAACTGTAAGACTGGTGCTTCTGGTCTGTCAGCTCAGACTCCCCAAGCACAGCAGCTGGGCAGGTGTGAGAGACACATAGAGCATTTGCAGTGATAGGGGTACAGATTTTCTACCAGGTACTGCCATAGCCATCCTACAAGTGGGCTTTGCTGTGGCAGACACCACATTGCAGGACTGAAACCCAAAAGACTTCTGGCGATTGCATCACTCATCAAACTGATATTGATAACCAGTTGAGTACAGGGACCTCAAAAACCAGTGGGGCTTCTTTGTACTAGGTGATGATTAGGATTATTCTGTGCAATTTTTTCCTTCCATCCCTCCACAAGTGCTGTGTATTTGATTCTTTTTTTCATTTCCTGTTACTTAGATTACATTTACCTTTGAGAGAAGGAGTTGTGCCTACAGTTTGGCTGAAGCTTTCAAAGCAAGCCATCTATTTCAGTTGTTTCTTTTTTTTCCCTAAAAACAAGAAATTGAATGTATTTTGGAGTACTGAGCATTTGTGGGACAAACAAGCAACCTGATCTAGTTGAAGATGTCCCTGCACACTGCAGGGGTTTGGACCAGATGACCTTCATGGTCCTTTCCAATCCAAACAATTGTATGATTCTATGAAATACATTTCTGCAAGTTATCTGTCCTAAAGTCTACCAGCTGCGTCTTGCAAAAATCTCTAGAGAACATAACATTGTGAATTCATGATTGCAAATAATTTGGTCCAACATATTATCCATCAGATATTTCACAGTATCACACAGTATCACAGTATCACAAGGTTGGAAAGGACCTCTGAGATCATCAAGTCCAACCTATAACCCAACACTAACACCAACCCATCATCTAAACCATGGCACTCAGTGCCTCATCCAGTCTCCCCTTAAACACCTCCAGGGTCGGTGACTCCAACACCTCCCTGGGCAGCGCATTCCAATGGCCAACCACCCTTTCAGTGAAGAACTTTTTCCTAACATCAAGTCTAAACTTTCCCTGATGAAGCTTGAGTCCATGCCCTCTAGTTCTGTCACTGGTCACCTGAGAGAAGAGACCAACCCCTGCCTGACTACAACCTCCTTTTAGGTAGTTGTAGAGAGCAATGAGGTCTCCCCTGAGCCTCCTCTTCTTCAGACTAAACATCCCCAGCTCCCTCAGTCGCTCCTCATAGGGCTTGTGCTCCAGCCCCTTCACCATCTTCATTGCCCTCCTCTGGACATTCCAGCATCCTGACATCTTTCTCAAACTGGGGGGCCCAGAACTGTACACAGAATTCAAGGTGAGACCTGACCAGTGCCCAGTACAGGGGGACAATAACTTCTCTGGTCCTGCTCACCACACCATTCCTGATGCAGGCCAGAATGCCATTGGCCTTCTTGGCCACCTGGGCACACTGCTGGCTCATGTTGAGCTTCCTGTCAACCAGCACTCCCAGGTCCCTTTCTGCCTGACTACTCTCCAGCCACTCTGTCCCCAGTCTATAGCTCTGCATGGGATTGTTGTGTCCAAAATGAAGTACCCGACATTTGGACTTATTAAACATCATCCCATTAGAATTGGACCATGTCTCCAATCTGTCCAGGTCCCTCTGTAGGGCCATCCTACCCTCTAAAAGAGCAACCCTTCCTCTCAACTTGGTATCGTCTGCAAACTTGCTGATGATGGACTCAATCCCCTCATCCAGATCATCAATAAAGATATTAAACAGCACTGGACCCAACACCGATCCCTGGGGGACACCACTGGTGATCAGCCGCCAACTGGATGAGACACCATTCACCACCACTCTCTGGGCTCGGCCATCCAACCAATTCCTAACCCAGCACAGAGTGCTCCCATCTAAGCCACGGGCTGCCAGCTTCTCTAGGAGTCTACTGTGGGAGACAGTGTCAAAGGCCTTGCTAAAGTCCAGGTATACCACATCCACAGCCTTCCTCTCATCCACCAGGCAAGTCACATGGTTATAAAAGGAGATCAGGTTGGTCAGGCAGGACCTACCCCTCCTAAACCCATGCTGGCTGGGCCTGATCTCTTGACCGTTCTGCAGGTGCCGCATGATTCCACCCAGGATTATCTGCTCCATGATTTTACCTGGGACCGAGGTCAGGCTCACAGGTCTGTAATTACCTGGATCATCCTTACGGCCCTTTTTGTGGATGGGCGTCACGTTGGCCAACTTCCAGTCTTTCAGGACCTCTCCAGTGAGCCAGGACTGTTGAAAGATGATGGAAAGCAGCTTAGCAAGCTCATCCGCCATCTCTCTCATCACCCTAGGATGGATCCCATCTGGCCCCATAGACTTATGAGGGTCCAAGTGGCTCAGTAGGTCTCTAACTTTCTCCTCACGGATTGCAGGAGGGCCATATTGCACCCTGCCCCCATCAACCAATTCGGAGGACCAACTGTCAATCGAACAGACATCCTTACTGTTGAAAACTGAGGTATTTACTTATTTCTTACTGTATTTCTTACACTTAGTCACTATCTGCGGAAGACCAAGTTCATTGTCCATCTTGCTATATTTACATCAATCCCTTAGTGTTGTTTTTCTATCCTCTTTGAAAATTTGAGTCACTGAGTCAGCGATTCATGTGGAAAATAACAGGTGCATTTCATCCTTTTTTGGCTGGCTTGCTCAGGTAAATGACTACCCTTTGAAAGCAAAGCAAACCAAGAAGCTCCACACTAAACTACTGCAGAAAAGGGATGTATTTGGCACTGAAACTCCTGGAAAGAGTACAATATAGTCTCAATAGTATAAACTTGCTATGCTACATCTTTGACTTGCATGGATATCTTTATTAATTGACAGTTCAAAGACAACCATTTTTTTCCTATGCTCTATCTTCATGAATAACCTGGGATTAATGAATAACCTGTTCCTTGCTTCATCCACTTTGGTATCTACCACTGCTATTGTTGCTTCCTGTAACAAACCATGGAACAGCATTTTGAATATTTACCACATAATTAAAGGATATAAACTACTGTCACTATAAGCATCTTCCCTGTTAAACATGCATGGTCATAAAATATTAAGGGAAGCTAGATCAATCCATTGAAGATACTTACATACAAAAGTAGTTTTTATAGATCACAGGAATTTATAAAAGAACTTGCTGCATACTATAGAGCTCTGAGATGTATGACCACGTTATAGACCTGTGGACATGACAAAATTCTGTTCATCAAGTTACTGGCACACAACTGAATCGTTACATAGAAGAGTAAAACTTGATGTTAAATAATGCCTAAAAGCAAATATAAAGCACCTTGTCTCCTTCAAATGTCACCTTCCCAGGAAATGCAAAAAAATCAATATATCAAGGTAGATGATGATCTCATTTAAGTGATTCAACACAACAAAATTTCAATGACATTTGTTTTTTCTGTGTCTGCTGACTTACCTTTTCTTTTCTCTCTTAATGGCAGTACTAGGTTTGGATTTTGTTTTTTCTTCTTCTCCTTAGGACTATGTTGTGGAAGGCAGTCTGTCCTGAGGAGAAAAAATGATGTGTTAAGCTATTAGAAGTTAACAGAGGCCAAGAAATTAATGAAAGTTATGGACTCTATAACTCTAGTCTGGGAAGGGGAAAGGCCTATGCCATATTAGACTGGCTATCCTACCCCTTGGGGCTTGTGTGGGATTGATTCCTAACACAGATGTCTCGTGTTTTTGTCTAGTCAACCTTATGCTGACTTTTCATAGAATGAAGGCTGTACTTTTCCTGTTAAATTATGTCATACAGGAAGTGTAGAGGGCTTATACTTCCCAGTCACATCCATTTTTATGTCTGTCTGAATCAGATTATTGCTTTGGCCTCCAGAAGGTGTTATGCTTATTAACATTTTAGTTAAGCACTGATCATTGCCTCCTTATGGTTTCACTGCAGAAAGAAGGCAGTGGCAGTGAACAAATAAATCACAAAAGACACGCTTCATCTGCCTGATCTGTGGTCTTCCTTCTGCCCTTAGAAATAGTGCAATAGTTCAAGTTCATAGCCTTTATGTATTAGAAAAGCACCCTTACATTGTTGAAAAGAGAAAATGTCCATAAACAGTGTTATTGACAGTTATTACAGTTGTATCACTGAAGACCGGGGCTCATTTGGCTAACTGCCATGCAAATGTATTTGAGAGTTTCCCTGCTATAAAAAGCAATATTTTTGTTAGAAGTAGAAGGTCCTGCTATTCCTATGACCCTCATTGCCATATTTCACAGCTTGAATAGTACATGGGCGGATGTGTCTTAGTAGCAGTAAGAAGAACCAACTTTAAAGTCAGACACATTTTTGTCATTTGAGTACTTCTTTATACCTTCAGTCTGGACCATATTTGGAGTTTTTCTGTCTTAGCTAGAGGGGAAACTTACTACAGTCCACTTTTTCAAAAAGTAACCACTTGAAGAGAAAAGAGTGAAGGAAATCTAAGTAGATTGACGCAAACATTTGAGGTTGTCTTATTTTGCAAACACATTATTGGGATCTATATTTTTTTATCTTTTAGATTCTGGGTTTTTTACTGTAATATTTTTCTCTTTGCTTCCTTTCTTACTTGACAACTCTACTACAGATTATAAACTACTCTGCCTTTAGTTTTGGTAACAACATTGCTCATGCCTTGATCATGGATGGATCCTTGATCCATCTATTCATGGTCCAGGGCTCCTTTCAGTCCTTTCAAGCAATGCTACAGCTTGGCCAATTATTTTATTGTGTTGCTGCATCCTTTTCTCTTCCCTTTGACCAACTCTTACCTCTCAACAGTTTTCATGTTTTCTTTGGTGCATCCTCTTCAAAATAGAGAGGTCATAACTAGTTCAGCATCAATAAGAAAGATGAGTATGGAGTGAGTGGAGTGCTAGTCTGTGCTCAGGAGCCTCCTTGCCCTTTACAGAAAGAATCTGTCACGTTTGATCAAATTTAATCAGCTTTTAATGGCCTTATTTATTAATCACCGAGCTGTTTACTTCTGGAGATCTAGAAAAGATAGCTCAGACAGTAAGATGTTAGTATTGCATGGTCAGGCACAGCTTCAGAATATCTGAGTTTGTATCTCGCTCTTTTTGGTGAATTAGGATTGCACAGAACATATTCAGTAATAAGTGGGTTTAAGAAGTGAGAGTCTGGATGAGATTTCTGGCTGTAGGGCAGATTTTCTGAGTGCCCTTGGGTGTCTCAGTTACTTTGTCTCTGTTTCAGCTCTCTCTCTGCCAGACTGATATACTATTGCATGCCCGATATAGGTGCTGAGGAAATAAATTAATGCATGTCTGTGAAGCATGCACATCACTGATGTATGGATTGGTACTTCTGAGAGACCCCAGCACAAAGCTTGTTGGGAACAGAGACTAACTTGCCACCTGGGAAAGAGAGAAAACCATGCAAGAAGTG